>CM029653.1:17468810-18674409 GCA_017311315.1 Dendrocalamus latiflorus | reverse complement strand
TGATGTTCACTCTGTACCTAATTTTTTTCTTCTGTTTTTTGGCTAGCCTCAAGAAATTAAATAATGTTACCCATGCCCTTTGAAAACAAGCAAATACAGACGCAAGCACAACAACACATTCAGATCTATTACAGGATAACAAGCTAACAAACCCTTCGTGGCATGATGATGAGGATGAACAAGACACACTTACGGCAAGAGTGTGTTGTCCAGCCTCCCGCCATGCCGCAATGGAGGCGTTAGCTCACGGCAATAGTTGGCGTCGTCGAGGAACAAGCAAATGCAAAGGCAAGCACAACAACGCATTCAGATCTATTACAGGATAACAAGCTAACAAACCCTTTGTAGCACGACGGTGAGGCTGAACAAGACACACTTATGGCAAGAGTGTGTTGTCCAGCCTCCCGTAGTGCCGCGACGGAGGCGCTAGCTCACAGCGGAGGGGAGATGCAGGAAGCTAGCTAGTAGATGAATTCACGTGTGACTAGTACCGGTGGAAAGGTAGATGGGGGTGTTATTAATAAGGGCCGAGCAGTGGGAGGAACTGGTGCCTGCCATTCGATACGCCAATTATCGGTGACGTGTGATTATCACATACGGTTTGTTACATAAACCGTCTATGATAATGAATATCAGAGACGGTTTGTTATACGAACCGTTTGTGATGTCTCACTTATCATAGACAGTTCGTATTAAGAACCGTCTGTGGTATTAATATCAGCGACGGTTTGGAATACGAACCATCTGTGATATTAATATCAGAGACGGTTTGGAATACGAACCATCTGTGTTAATGCTTAAATATGCGCCGCCCTAATCCAGTTCTTCTACACTGTCCTCTCCCTCATCTTCTTCATCACTAGATTTCTCAATAGTTACATCTAAAATTCTTTTGATCTCCTTCCTCTCATCTATCCATCATGAGTTGTTCGAACGCAAACCTTACACAGGGCGGCCAACAATTTACGTCTGGAGCAGCTCTCTCGCTCACGTCCTGCTCTCCTTCCTCGATTCGCTTCCATCCATCAGCTGGACCTCATCATCCGTCGTCGACGGAGGTGTCTTGTTGCCGCTCAGGAAAGGGAAAACCGCCCTCAGCCTCGTTCTTCTCTACAATGTGCACAAAGAGGAGGAAGCTCTTACGGCAATGCAGAGACACATGGATTAACCTTGCCGATCAAGCAGAATCGGCCGATTCTGAGGAAGCTTATCATGACATCCTCTTTGGGATTATGGCACATGCTAATGATTTGCCCAAGCTTGAAGGAGGATGTGGAGAGGGCAAGGACAATCTTGACGGCATTCGAGAACACAACGGCTGATCCTCCAACTCTAAAAATCGAAGAAGAAGAATATGAAGCCCAGAAGATTAAAATCTGGGAATGTCTTTGTTTTGGACTTTGTAATAAAATTGCCTTGAATTTGACTCTCGTCTCAGTATAGCTTCTGTAGTTCATGCAACAAAGGTCTGTGTTATCAGGATTACCACAGACGGTTTGTATTAAGAACCGTTTATGAAATTTCACAGACAGTTATTAACACGAACCATCTGTGTTGTCTAGATTAAGAACCGTCTATGAAAATTTACAGACGGTTCTTAAAGCGAACCGTCTGTGATGTCTCAATTATCATAGACGGTTCGTGTTAATAATCGTTTGTGAAAATATCACAGACGGTTGCCAGTATAAACCGTCTGTGACAGTTTAATCACAGACGGTTCCGTATGAACCGTTTGTGATGTAGCCGTCCAGTATAGCCTCTTTTGTAATAGCTAGTGATCACCTTGAGTTTGAACTAGTGCATTCTGTTGCCTCTGATCTTGTTGCCTTGGCTGTTGTTGATTTGGTTGATTCTGTTGATTCTACGGCTGCCTGTGGTACTGGTTTGAACTTGAAGTCCCGGCACCAGCTGCGGGTTGGGATGTTGTCCGTGTGCTGGTGGTGGCTGGAAGGGAGCTTGACGTTAGTTTCACTAGAAGGGGGACGTGGTCCCCTAAACCTTTGTTGTGGCCGGCAGCCACGGCCACCACCGCCGCCTCCTCCATAGCCCCAGCGTAACCTCGTCCAAACCCACCACTATAGCTTCTTCCATGTCCTCTACTCCGATTCACGTCAGCCATATGAACACCTTTGACGATTTGAGCAAATGTAAATCTACTTCCTCCTTTCCCCCCAAATATCTCTAGCGAAACTGATATTCTTCGGCACCGGCAAAATCTGACCTAATCTACCTGGATAGCAATCCTCAGGCATGAACGATTTCGTTTCTACTAAGTCTCTCCTAATCTAGACCAAAATAGACTAAAAAGGGCTCGATTTGGGATCATAACCTTGGGAGGCGACAAAGGCACCGCCTAGAGGCTAGAGTTGCCAAGAATTCCTCAATGACCTCCTCGGATCAGAACCGCCTTCTCCTCCTTTGTTCACTGTGCCGCAGATGTCGACAGATGGCGTTCCATTGGCCGGGCGAGCGAGGCCAGACGCTTCCATATGGGGCCGCTAGATGCAAATTACGCGCCTTGCCTTGCCTAGATGATCGCCAATCGCTGAATCGAGGTGGGAAGGCAGTGGCTTTCCATCTCATTGGATGGAAATATCATAATATCTTTTGGATGGAAAGTGAGCCTCGTTGAGCAAGCATCGCATGATCAAATCCCATGATTTGATTTTCGGGATCACGTTACAGCCTGGGCCGTATCAACGAAGCCGTGCGGCAGCTCACTTCCTGCTCCCTGGCGCTCGCACCCATCGGCAGAGGGAGAACACAGACAGACCACCACATCAAGAGTCTCTCATGTATAGCTTGGAGATGCCGCGTGAATGGTGTGGTGCTCTCTGGACTTAGGACACCGTCGACTCGACATTCCGGAGGTTGCGACCGCACCATCGATGGCAATGTTGTCGAGGCCGCCGCCGCAGCCACCATGATATGCGCCTAATCCATGCCCTCAACATCTACGTGCCTGCCGTTGGAGCCGCCGTGCATACTTCCGAGGACACCGCGTCCGTCATCAATTCATCCTTAACCTGTAGATGGCAGACATGCAAAGCCTGACGCATGCATGGATGCACTCCGCGGCCGCTCCGGACAAGGATGGCATCGCCCGCATGAGGGCATGTACAATCCACAGACGGTACCATCTTTATAATGCCAGCTCTGCAGAATTATCCAACGTGGACAGTAATTAAGGAACTGAAGTCGTCCTCGTCGCGAGGCAACGGCACACGCTCGTGCTCCCAGGCGAAACCGCCGGCGACGGCTCGCGTTGTACGAGCCGTCGTCTCCTACTGACGCGAAGCAGATCCAGATGCGGGCGCGTGAAATGGCAGCGATTTCCTTCCAAGCGCGCCAAATCCAGATCCAGATCCAGGGTGCGGCAGCAGCTCAGAAGACCAAGGGTGTAGCACCAGGCGGTGGCAGCGCAGGAGAGGAAGGCGGCGGCGCCATGCCGTAGGAGCAGCACCAGGCGGCGGTGCAGGAGAGGAAGGCGGCGGCGCCGGCGCAGGAGAGGAAGGCCATGGCATTAGCAGGGGAGCAGAAGCGGAGGGTGCGGTGCCGAAGGGGAAGGGTGCTGGCTGCGTGGCGACACTGCCGGAGCGGACTGGTGCAGGCCGCACGCCCGTCGAAACCGCGCCGTCCTTCACCGGCAGGAGCAGCGTCTTCACCGGCGCCCCCCACCTCCCTCGGCTGCTTTCCACCTACATGGGGCCAAGGTGCTGCTGGTAGCCCAATGAATCTATGGATGCATCCTCAATCTACGGAACCTCCAACCTGGTATCACATCATTCCCTCAATCTATGGATGAATTAGCTCTTTTGGGTCGTATGTGGAAAGCATTCAGGGGATATGAAGTAACCGTGTAGAACAGTATGTTGAAAGCATTTAGGGGTTTTTGTTGAAGTTGCGCTACTGTTGAAGTTAAGCACTATACTTCTTTTTTAGGGTAACAACGGAAAATGTCAAGATTTGAAAGTTAATATGTAATTGAGTTTTCTGCCAGAGGAGAAAGTATATTGTTTTAGCTAATCACTACTACAGAAAGGCTAATAGTAGACGGCAAATCACAGACAGTTTTGTGAAACCGTCTGTGATGTAAACTATTACAGACGGTTTTAATTTGAAGGCCCGTCTGTGGTATTTGTGGCGGGAAAAAGGAGTATCACAGACGGTTCTTACCGCTGAACCGTCTGTGATGCTGGAATATCACAGACAGTTTTTTATTAAAAACCGTCTGTGTTGTGTCGACTATCACAGCCGGTTGTTGTTAAGAACCGTCTGGGAATGTTCACATACGGTTTTTCATAAGAACCGGCTGTGATGTCCATTTGTCTGTCATATTCTAGATCAGAGGTTAATATATAAGTACACATTGCTTCTAATAACTTAACTACAGAACTACTGAGACAAGAGATCACAAATTAAAGGCAAATTTATTAATTTCAATTAGAGGCAAATTTATTACAAAAGGCGCACAGGTAAAGAGTTTCCCAGATTGTATTCTTTTGGGCTTCGTAAGCTTCTTCTTCAACTTGGGGACTTGGAGGATCAGCCGCTAAATTCTCGAACGCCGTTAAGATTGCCCTTGTCCTCAGCACTTCCTCCTACAGCCTGGGCAAATGATCAGCAGCATCCATAATGTCGTAGAGGATAGCATGAAAAGATTCCTCATAATCTGCCGTTTCTGCTTGATCGGCAAGGCTATCCATCAGTCTCTGCAATGCGTGTAGAGCTTCTTCCGCATTGCGCACATTGTGGAGAAGAACCAGGGTGAGGGCTGTTTCCCTTTCTTGAGCGGCAGCGAGATGCCTCCGTCGACGGTGGAGGATCAGGTCAAGCTGACGGATGCAAGAAAGTTGGGGAAGGAGAGCAGGGCGGGTGCGGAGAAGCTGCTCCAGATGCAAATTGCTGGCCGCCTGTGTAAGGTTCCGGCCGAACAATTCGTGATGAACAGATGAGAGGAAGGAGATGATCACAAGAACAGTAGTAGAAGCCATGTTGTATTGTATATTGTATTGTACGTACGTAGAAGCTAGAGACCTGGATTAGGAGCGCATATTTAACCTTTAGCACAAACGGTTCGTATACCCAAACATGAATGATATAGACGCTTCGTATAACGATCGAGAGACGTTTATTAGACGATCGAAACACGAAGCGTTCTGGCATCGAAACACGCGCGAAGCGTTCTGGTATGAAGCTTATCACAGATTGTTTTTAAATAAAAAACAGTCTGTCATAACTGGTTATCACAAACGGTTTTTAATTAAAAACCGTATGTGATAATGACTAAGGCATTTATTGCGCTGCTCAGACCGCATCTGTCTTCATTTCGATCCAGATCTAGCCACTGCTTGCGCACTTTTTCACTCGGGAGGAAGCTAGGCGATTTCAGGCCAGTTAATTTGGTGGGAAGAGGCAGAGATTGAGCTTTGAATTAAGATTCAGACTTTCCTGGTTGCTGTAGATATGGTTAGTAATGAAATTTATTTTTTTTAATTGCATTACAATTTAGGTACTGTAAGTAATCCATGAGTGGTTATTGAAGATGGTTAATTTGCAAAATTGTTTGGTTATATAATAGCTATTGTGTTTGTAATATGAATTGAGCTAGGAAATTAAGTCTCAATATAATAAATGTGGCCGATATATATGTAGTTATAATTAGTGATTCTAGATTTTAATACTAAGTTGTTATATATGTACGTAACGTAGGACCGAAGCTGGATGTATGACGCGAGCCGTGTGAGTGAAGAGTACATTAATGGCGTTTCTGCTTTTATAAGAGCCGCCGAGGAGGATATGTTGAATAAGGGGGTGGAATATATGTGCTGTCCATGCACTGACTGCGAGAATTTGAAGATGTTTAAGAACCGAGGGCAAATTGAAGCGCACTTGATTCGGAGGGGTTTCAAAAAGGATTATACGTGTTGGACCAGTCATGGCGAAGTGAATGATCATATGCCGCCGGATGACATCGCCGGTGAAGTGAATGATATGCCCCCGGATGACATCGCACGTGAAGTGAATGACATGCCGCCGGCTGATGTCGATTGTGGCTCGGATTCGGATAGGTTGCACGATGATAATCTGGATCAGATGCTTCGCGATGTAGAAGAGAACTATGATGAGAGAGAGTATGTTAAATTCCGTGGCTTGATGGAGGACTCAGAGAAACCTTTGTACACGGGCTGCAAGTACACGAGGTTGTCGGCCGTGCTTGAACTGTTAAAATTGAAGGCAAGCAACGGTTGGTCCGACAAGAGTTTCACGGTGCTGCTAGGTCTTTTAGCGGACATGCTTCCGGAGGGAAATGAGTTGCCTAAAACCACGTATAAAGCCATCCGTTGGGACTGGAAGTAGAAAGAATACATGCATGCCCGAACGACTGTATCCTCTACCGTAAAGAGTATGCAAACATGCATGTATGTCCGGTGTGCAACACATCCCGATACAAACGTAACAATCAATCAGATGATGGCGAGGGAACAGAGGCGAAGAAAGGACCTCCTGCTAAGGTGGCATGGTATTTTCCTATAATTCACCGTTTGAAAAAAATTTATGCAAATCCAAAGGAGGCAAAACTGCTTGCGTTGGCACTCGGAGGAGCGCAAGAAGGATGGAAAACTAAGACACCTTGCTGATTCCGCGCAGTGGAGAAACATCGATAGGAGTTTTGCAGAGTTCGGTGCAGAACCAAGGAATATAAGGTTTGGACTGAGTACAGATGGAATGAATCCATTCAGTAGCATGAGCAGCCGACATAGCACATGGCCCGTGACTCTCTGCATCTATAACCTTCCTCCTTGGTTGTGTATGAAGCGAAAGTACATTTTGCTGTCGATACTTATCCAAGGGCCAAAACAACCTGGGAATGATATCGATGTGTTCCTAGCACTGTTGGTGGAAGATCTAAAAGTACTGTGGAACGAAGGGGTACAGGTATGGGATGCATACAAACGAGAGAACTTCACTCTGCGCTCCTTATTGTTTTGCACCATAAATGATTATCCTGCCCTTGGTAACCTATCGGGCCATAGTATAAAAGGTGCCAAAGCTTGTACTCACTGTTTAGATGGTACCGAGAGTGTGTGGCTGAGACACTCACGCAAAACCGTCTACATGCGTCACCGCCGGTTCCTTCGGAGGGCTCACCCATACCGCAAGATGAAGAAACAATTTGACGGAGAGAAGGAAGACGGTTCAGCTCCAAGGCATTTACGGGGACACGAGGTTTATGATATGGTTAAGGATTTAGATGTTGTCCTCGGAAAGGGACGTAAATTGAGGGCTCATGAGAAGAACACCTGGAAGAAGAGATCAATATTTTGGGACTTACCTTATTGGGAGTACCTAGATGTTCGGCACTGCATCGACGTCATGCACGTAGAAAAGAATGTGTGCGACAGCTTGATTGGTCTCTTACTGAACATCCGTGATAAAACAAAGGACGGCGTCAACACACGGCTTGACTTGGCTGATATGGACATCAGGCCTGAGTTAGCACCGACATGCACTGATAATGCACGAACGTACCTTCCCCCTGCGTGTTACACTCTGTCCAAGGCTGAGAAAACAGAACTGTGTCAGTGCTTGCATGGTGTCAAAGTTCCGTCTGGTTACTCCGGCAACGTGAAGAAACTTGTTTCGATGCAAGATTTGAAGTTAAATGGCATGAAGTCTCATGATTGTCATGTGCTGATGACACAGATGCTCCCTATTGCAATTAGAAATATTTTGCCGATCAAAGTCCGAGAGACAATCATGAGGCTATGTTATTTCTTTAACACAATTGCTCAGAAGGTCATCGATCCCGAAGGACTAGATGCTCTGCAGGACGAGGTGGTGATGACTCTATGTCACCTTGAAATGTATTTCCCTCCTTCGTTTTTCGATATCATGGTCCATCTCATTGTTCACGTTGTGTGGGAGATAAAAATGTGCAGGCCCGTATTCCTACGTAGCATGTACCCATTTGAGAGGTTCATGGGAATTCTCAAGTCGTACGTACGGAATCGTTCTCGGTTGGAGGGCAGCATCGTCGAAGGTTATGCAAGCGAAGAGGTCATTGAGTTTTGTGTCGATTATATGGCTCAGATTCAACCGATAGGTGTCCCTCAATCTCGTCATGAGTGGAGGCTGAAGGGTCTCGGAACTATCGGAAGGAAAGCAATCACTCCAGATATGGACATGTATACTCAAGCCCATTTCACGGTGTTGCAACACATGACTGAAGTGGCGCCTTATGTGGACCAGCACAAGGGTGTGCTTCGGCAACAGAATCCGGAGCGACCGGATGTTTGGATCATGAGGCAACACAACCGTCGGTTCAACCAATGGTTGAAGGAGCAAATCGCTAGGAGCTCGCCGAGTGAGACGCTGACATGGTTGGCAAAAGGGCCGACATTTACAGTTGTGACATGGCAAGGATATGACATAAATGGGTACACATTCTATACGCAGTCTCAGGATGTCAAGAGCACTAACCAGAACAGCGGTGTCCGCATAGATGCATTCAGTACCGATGGGTCAAGAAACTCGTACTATGGCTTCATAGAAGAGATTTGGGAGCTCGACTATGTGGTTTTCAAGATCCCCTTATTTCGCTGCCGTTGGGTGCATCTCCCACAGGTGAAGGTTGACAAGTACGGTGTCACGACCGTGGACCTCCAACGTGTTGGGTACAAAGACGAACCATTCGTATTTGCCAATCAATTTGTTCAAGTTTTCTATGTAACCGACCCGGCAAATAAGAAACGCCATGTAGTTCTTCATGCAAAAAGGAGAATTGTCGGAGTGGAGAATGTAGTGGACGAGGAGGAATACAATCAATTTGACGAGTTACCTCCTTTTGGAAATGGCATAAGGGTCGACGATGAACAACGTGACGAAACTAGTTACGTACGCATTGATCATGATGAAGGGCTAATTTTTAAAGGAAATAAGCAAGTACAATAAGAATGTATATGTGAAAATGTGTGACAATTTTGAGATGTATATGTGAAAATGTGTGATGTAGTCAATTTTGAGATGTATATGTGAAAATGTATATGTGTGATGTATTTGAGAATGACAAAATGTATTGGCATTTATGTATATGTGATGTATATGTGTGATGTATTTGAGAATGACAAATTGTATCAAGAAATACACTGTGTGAATGCAGCTGGTTGGTGTTGTATATGAATGCAGCTGTTTGGAAGTTGATATGAATGCAGCTGTGTAGTTATTGGTGTTGTCTTAATTGCAACAGCCGGCAAAGGCTTATCACAGACGGTTCTAAACTTAGAACCGTCTATGATAATCTCCCTACATATACCCTCTCGCTAGGGTTTTTCGTGTGCGCTGCAGTTATTCGATTAGATCTAAATCCCGAGCCCGTCGTCGCCGCCGCCTCCCCGAGCCCTCACCGGCTGCCTCCCCCAGCCCTCGTCGGCTGCCTCCCCGGACGAAGACGTCGCCGCAGCCTCCTCCTCCTCCGTCGCCGCCTCCCCGAGCCCTCACCGGCTGCCTCCCCCAGCCCCCGTCGGCCGCCTCCCCGGACGCAGACGTCGCCGCAGCCTCCTCCTCCTCCGTCGCCGCCTCCCCGAGCCCGTCGCCTCCTCCTCCTCCGTCGCCGCCTCCCTGAGCCCGTCGCCTCCTCCTCCTCCGTCGCCTCCCCGAGCTCGTCGCCTCCTCCTCCGTCGTCGTCGCCTCCTCCTCCTGCGTCCCTAAGGTCACCAAAACCCTAAGGTCATCAAATCCCTCCCCGAGCTTCATGCTTACTGTTAGTGTTTAGGGTTGATGCTTGATGCTTCATACTGTTATGGTTAGTTGCTTAGTACATATTTAGGGTTGATGCTTCATGCTTACTGTTAGTGTTTAGGGTTGATGCTTGATGCTTGGTACATATTACATTGGTACATTATTTACTGCAGTAGCTTAATTAGTTTGTTATTTGGTACATACTACATTGGTACATTGTTTACTGCAGTTGCTTAGTTTACATTGGTACATATTACATTGCTTGTTGTGTTAGTATATAGTATATAGTATATAGTACATAGTACATAGTATATAGTATAGGCACATAACCCCTCTCTGTCCACATCACCCCCTCCCTTCTCCCCCTTCCCTCTACTCCTCTCCTCTCTTCCTAACATTGAGCATCATGTATCACTTTTCTTGCTTCCTCATCTTATCATGTGCAACCCTACAATTTGAGAGCACAAATTAACCAATCAAGGAAGAGTATATGATCAAAGGGCATGAAGCAAGTAACACATTCTAGTGTATCCGGATAAAGAAATCTTGCGATTATTGCAAAAGATACATTGACCATTTGGGTGGAAAGAAATACATTGTGTCGTCAGGCTCATGACTGCCAATTTGAAGCATAGCATAGCATCCGAGGCACATCCAAGGCCTGCAGCTGTGTCTTGAAGAATGCCAAGAGCTGGTCTTCAGATGTGGCATTCCTCAAACTATAAATTATGAATCTTATTCTCATAACCCATCTGAATACCAGCTCTTGGCATTCCTCAAGACACAGCAGCAGGCCTCGGATGTGCCTCGGATGCTATGCTATGCTTCGAATTGGCAGTCATGCGCCTGACGAAACAGTTGATCTTTCCACCCAAATGCTCCATGTATCTAGACAAAAAACAACAAATGAAGCAAGTGACATACTATAGTGTTCCCGTTCAATGAACCGGATACATTAGTTTGTGTCATTTGCTTCATAGACCTTTGTTTAGGGACTTTGCTATTTGGTTTATAGTTTTAGCAACTAAAGTAGGTGCTAGGATAGGCACTTTGTTTAGAGACCTTGTAGTAATAGTATTACAAAATTCAAGGAAATTTTAGTACAGAAGTTCAAAAAAAAGAAATTCCCAGATTCTTCGGTGAGCAGCCGACATAGCCGACTTCTTCGGTGAGCGACTATCCATCTGCTTCTTCCCACTTCTCTTCATCTCTGGTCTCTGGATCACGTACGCCAGTAGCGATGATTCAGTTAGATGAATCATCGCTACTGGCGTACGTGATCCAGAGATGAATCATCGCTACTGGCGTACGTGATCCAGAGACCAGAGATGAAGAGGAGTGGGAAGCAGATGGATAGTCGCTCACCGAAGAAGTCGGCTATGTCGACTGCTCACCGAAGAATCTGGAATGTCTTTTTTTTTTGCACTTTTGTAATAAAATTGACTTGAATTTTGCGGGAAAAAGAAGGACTTGATACATTGGTACATTGGTAAGATAGGCACATCACCCCCTCTCTATGTCCATATCACCCCCTCCCTTCTCCCCCTCCCCTCTACTCCTCTCTTGTCTTGCAATTCAATATGATTACTTTCTCATCTTATCTTAATAGACCCACAAAATGAGCAACATGTCACCCGCGCATTCTTCAATATCATCGCCGGAGGCGTCCGCTCCAACATCAAGACGCCAAGGAAGAGGGCTATCAAAGAAGCCTGAGGGCCGACAGATCATCACAGCGGTGAATGCATCTGGGGTCCCTATCCTTCCTCAAAAAGCAGTAAACGCATTCCGAACCATGGTCGGAGTAGTTGCACGAGAACGAATTGAGATCACATACAATTCGTGGAAGAACATGCCTGACACTCGGAAACGTGAGCTGTGGACCGAAATTTTGGCATCGTTCGAGTTCCCAGAAGAACACCTGGACGCTGTGCAACAACAAACCTACAAAGCGGCGTGCAAAGCATGGAAGAACTTCAAGAGCACGCTTGTCAAGAAATACGTGGAGACGGACGAAACGCCTGTTCATAAATACCCATTCCTGGAACCACAATGGGAAGAGTTCAAGGCGATGAAAACGACCGAAGATTTCAAAAGTACAAGTGTGGCGCACAAGGCCCTCCAGGCAAAAAATACACACCCTCACAAACTTGGCACAGCTGGGTATGCGGGTCAAATCTCGCAGTGGATGAAGGAGGATGAGCTGGCAGCTGCACAGGACATCGCCCCGCCGTTTTCCAATATCCCGGATGACCGCGCTCGAAATTGGATTAGAGCAAGGTCATCTACAACGACACCAGGGGACGTCACCTTTCGAAACCCTTCAGACCAGCAAGTGACCGAGCGCCTGGTAAGATATCGATCGAACTACGTAGCTTGTAATTACTCCACAACTTCGTACGAATTGAAATGACATGTCGTGCTCTTGCAGGAAGAGCTGAGTTTTCAATCTACCCTGGGATCATTCCAGGGAACAAGGGAGAATGATATGCTCTCCGTGGCCCTGGGAAACAAGGAGCACCCGGGCCGTACGAGAGGCCTTGGGCTTTACGTTCCTTGGAAACATGGTTTTCAAGATGACTCCGACATGTATCGGCGCAGGAAGAGAAACAAAGCCGAGCGTGACGCACAGCTACGAGAAGAGATCAAGGAATCTCTTAGAGAGGAGCTATTAGCTCAGATGGCTGATGTAATTAGAGATGAGGTGCGGAAACAGACAGAAAGTCAGCAGGCCGCCACCGCCGCTCCTGTGCTAGCTAGCCCGCACAACCATCCGAGTAGCTGCGCGTCCAATCCGACGCAAACCCAGTCCAAATTTCCTATGGACGACATCCTGGTAATAATTATTACCTCTCGAATGCTTGCTCCATTGGTAGGCCTATTCGAGTAGCTAATTTTGTATCGTTATGTAGGAGCCTACGACGTGCAGGCTCCAAGTGAGATATGGCTCCATTCCCTTGTACGCTGCTTGGGGCCAGGCATATTCGTCTGGTATCGGGGCCATGGTGCACGGTCAATCTTTAGCGCCAGGCTTCGCAAAAGTTAATGTGGATGGTGTGTATGCCAATTTTGAGGTGGTCCCGCTACCGAAGCCCCCCAACGACGAGATCGTGAATCTAGGACAGGCCATTGGAACATTCATCCAGTGGCCCAAAACCGACATCTCCCTGGAGGCTTCTTCACCGGTGGCAGGACCAGAAGTGCAGTGCGAACCACAAAAACTTGCACTGGTGCCATCTCCACACGGGCAGTGCGAACCACAGCTACCTGCACCGGTGCTATCTCCACGGGTGCTATTCTCGCCAGAGCAATTTGCACCGTCTATACCATTACAGTCGACTAGCATAAAGTCGACCGACAATCGAGGCAGTGGCCAGGGCAAATCAAAGACGAAGGATGATGACGATATCCCGTCCATGCCATTGGCCCGCAAATTCGTGCTAGCTCAGCCGATGGTAGTCCAGGAAGAGCACCAAAAACTAGGACTTGGTTGCCAAAGATTCCACCTTTGGTATATGGAACAGTCCAATAAGCCAGAGGCAGAACGGCGCTCAGGTATCACTGTCAAATTCAAGCTGGAACATTTCTTGCACGAAGCTCAGGACTGTGTCTTCACGGTGACCTTTGACGATATATTTGAACTTTTCACGCTCAACGCTCTCGACGCCTCACTCGTTCGATGCTGGACGCTGTAAGTCTGTACAATCACAGTATATGTTCACGTAATACCGATATATGTCACAATTTGTTGCTTTCCTATGTTATATATAGATTCATGCTGACCGAAGCTAGATCATCGAAATCACGAATTGGTTTCCTGGACCCACGCTTGGTCGCCATTGATACCATCATCGAGAATGCATCCTTCGTCGAGGACTATATTACAAAAGCACTACTGGCTCACCAAGATAAGGAATTTGTTCTTATGCCATACAATGAGAAATTCCATTGGATTTTAATTGTAATTATACCAAAATGGAACAAGGCTATATACCTTGATTCTCTAAGTAAGAACAAATCCAAGTACACAGCTATCGCCCAAATACTCGATAGGTACGTACATTGTACATTGTACTCTTTCTTTCCTTCCGAATAACTAATCTAACTTTTTTGAATAACGAAGGTCGTTCGCCACATACGTTCAACAAACACGTGGCTCGACGACAGGGGCCAAGCCCTTGAAACATACTCGCAATTTTCGGGTATTCGCTAGCTACATATTAATTAATCATATACAACACTTAGTAGTAATGCCTCTTGATTTAACACATTATATTTTTTGCAGTGCCACCAGCAGGACCCGGGCAACACGTGTGGATATTACGTGTGCCACCATATGAGACTACTCCTCGATTCCACCAAGATCACTAATTCTAAGGTTTGTCAATCTTCCCACATTTATTTCATACATGTCAAGTTTTATATATGCGCGCGTTGATATTCCTATCGACAGGCTGCGTCCATCTCTACATCTGCATTGACACAGCCGGATTTTGCAAAAATTCGAGGAGAGCTCATTTGGTTTTTGTGGACAAAAGTCGTAAGATCAGATGGAGAGTTCCACTGCCCAGAATGATTTTTTATTGTAATTCTAAGTGCAAATACAGTGTAGATCTTTTCCAATTGTGTATTTGTTAATGGATATTTTATTTCAATTCAATGAATTGATTTGCGAAATGGGTGCTTTATGTTTGTGAAATGAAGTGCGTTGTCAATTGGATGTTTTATGTCTGTGAAATGAATTGAGATGTGAAATGTATCTGAAATGAAATGAGTTGTGTGAATTGTATATGTTTTATGTCTGTGATTTTTTGCTTGTTTCAGAGGGCATGGCTAGCATTTCCTGAGGCTAGCCAATAAACAGAAATATATTTAGGGGTTGAAGGGAATATCACAGACGGTTTTGAGTTAAAAACCGTCTGTGATAGCTGATAATCACAGACGGTTCAAAAATCGTCTGTGATGACCTTCGATTATCACTGACCCATAAATACAGACGGTTCACAAAACCATCTGTGATGATGATTTCGAACCGTCTGTGATGACCTTTTCTGTAGTAGTGAATGCATCTTTGCTAACAACTGCAGAAGCAGGATCCAGTGTGCTAGTAATAATTTCTTCAGGAGTAACTATTACTCGTGCAAGAAAACTTTTGTGGTTAGCATTTTGATTTGTGGTCACACTGAACATATGTATCTAGCTGCATAGGTGCATGCAAAATTTGGCTAGTTACATTATATATCGAAAAATTTATAAAATCAATCCAATTAAGCATCTCAAGTAAGTTAAACTGTGCACTAGAAAATATTTTGCTGAAGCTAGACATCCCTCAAGGATTTCATCATGATAAATAGCACACATTCGTAAAGATGTCGATCCTAACTGCTTTCTTTCACAACTGTCCTGTCTTTGTTCGATTGTGCTTGAGAAACAATGAAGCAGTCTCCTCTTTGTTGTTAAGCTGATAAAAGTAGCTAGCTACACATAATGGTAATGTGTGTTATTCTTGTCCCATATGAGCGGTTCTAAAACTGAAATATAACTAACTAAATTCTCCAGTGCCTCACAATGTTTGGCCGGCCCTGGCCTGACAATGTTCCTAGACAATATGTGTTGGGGGCTTAACCTGAAACTGAAGTGTTGGATGAGACCGACATCAACTTTTATGACCTCGTTACATTTCACCGATTCATATTGAGTGTTGTGAGAACAAATATAGCAGACCATGTATGTACCAGATGCTGTTCGATTTCTTTGGAACGTTATGCTGTTGTTGTGGTTATGTTGTGGTTGCATATTGCTCAGAACCTGATGCTGCTTTGATAGCAGTCCAATATAGCAAATATAGTCATTTGATAGCAGTCCATTGATATGTGATTGTAATTATTCATCTACTTTTGCAGGGACAACAACCCACATCCCTGGGTGGATTTTTGAGTTTTTTCAACAACCAATCGCAAATGTCACAAATTTTCCATTTAGTCGGTGGTCCTTCTCATTGTGCACCTTTCAAGGCTCCAAGGCCTGTGGACATTGGAGGTACTCCAAGTCCAGACCAAGTTCCCATTGATGTGGACAGCGGGGATGAGGTCGGTAGGAGTGAGAAGCGAATTCTATGGACATAAGAAGAAGATGTTAGGCTGGTGAGTATACTTACAACAACATGGTTCAATAAACTTGCATCTCATTTTTGATGTGATAACATTTTTCTATACAATTGCAGATGAGCTCTTGGTTGGAAAATTCAACGGACTCAGCTGCCCTCCGCTGTGAGCTAGCGCCTCTGTCGCGGCACGGCGAGAGTCTGGACAGCACACTCTTGCTGTAAGTGTCGTAAGTGTGTCTTGTTCAGGCTCACCGTCGTGCCATGAAGGGTTCGTTAGCTTGCTATCCTGTAATAGATCTGAATGTGTTGTTGACTTGTGGTGCTTGCCTCTGTATTTGCTTGTTCCTCCACAATGCTGACTACTGCTGTGAGCTAGCGCCTCCGTCGCGGCACGGCGGGCAGCTGGACAACACACTCTTGCCGTAAGTGTCGTAAGTGTGTCTTGTTCAGCTGCACCATCGTTTCATGAAGGGTTCATTAGCTTGTTATCCTGTAATAGATCTAAATGTGTTGTTATGCTTGCATCTGTGTTTGCTTGTTCTAAGAGGGCATGGGTAACATTATTTTATTGCTTGTTTGCGTACAGAGTGAACTATCACAGACGGTTTGTAGTGTAAACCGTCTGTGAAGGACTATCACAGACGGTTCGTGTTAATAACCGTCTGTGATAATGTAGACTATCACAGACGGTTCTTTATACGAACCGTATGTGATAAGCACCAATCACAGGCGGTTGTTAATAGTAACCGTCTGTGATATTGTTGGTATCACAGACGGTTCATATTAATAACCGCCTGTGATAATTCACAGACGGTTATTAATACGAACCGTCTGTGATATTTGTTTTCACAGACTGTTTGTGGTTGGAACCGTTTGTGATATTCTGCACACTATTAATTACTTGGCGTACTTTCTCAATGTGGACACTACAGACCTATCTTCATTGCGCTACATTGGTGGAGCAAGGCGGCCGGCTTTAGGGAGTTAGGGGTGAAAACATATCACTATCTTCTTAGTGATCTGATCAGAGGTTAGTACTCAATTACTTTGCTGCATGTGTTTGTAATTGAAGGCCGGAGATGATAGCTAGGTTTTTATTTAATTTTAATGTAGCTAGCTAGCTAGGTTTAGAAAGATAATGTTAGTTTGCTGGATTTCAGAATGGGTAAGTACTAGCTAACATTCTTGCTTAACATTATTATGTCATAAATACGTGGCTAGCTAGCTATATACCTACGTAATATATATAGATGTATGTCATGTACATGTAAGTGTATATATATATATAGCTAGTCTGATTTGCTATGTAGTAGTGGTAATAATCATTAATTTTTGACACCCATTTGTTACTTGTGTAGCGTGGATGGACCGAAGCTGGATGTATATTGAGAACCGTGTGAGTGAAGAGTACTGTAACATCCCAAAATTTCGCTCTCTGAAAAATTTAATTTCAAATTAATTAATTTAAAGTATTTGAACTTTAATTCGATTTATCTAAGTTTTTTTTTCAAAATCTAAATCAAATTTAATGCTCAACCTCTCTACTCGGCCATCACGTGTCGTTCCCTGATTCAATCCATCCTCGCCCGGTTTAATCTCAGCCTTCTCCCCAGTCAACGGACCCAGTCCACAAAAGCCGGTCCCACCTGTCAGTAAATAAAACCCTTTTTCCTGTTGAAAAATAATTCGGCCAGAAAATCAAAATCTCTGTTGACGTCACCCTAACATCATAAATTCCTTTTTCCATAGAAATATAATTCCTCTAAAAATCATTTCCCTTGATGATGTCATTTCAGTTCAAACATAATTCCAGAAAATCATTTTATTCTTTTTCTCTCGTTTTAAACTTCCAAAAGATCGTATTTCTTCATTTTAATTCCGATTGAGCCCATTCAAATTTCTAAATTCATATGAAATTCCAATCTATCCATTTCTATCCTCTTTTCAAATTTTTGGAGTTTTTGAATTTATTTGGATTAAATTAAAGCTTAGAAAGTAAAAATATTTTTAATGATCAAAATATACTTCAAATAAATCTGAAATTATTTTATTTGGTATTTTCGGGTTCTAAGGTTGTTTGTGGAATTTTTCTGAATTTTTTTCGAATTTATTTATTTTTTTTCGAAAAAACAATTATTATTTTATTATTATTTTTCTCTCTCCTCCTATTCATCTTCTCCAGAGCGTGAGCTTGGCCGCCATTAACAAGCTTTTGAAACTCTCATTCCTCATGAAATCCTCCACGATTTTTCGTGCAATCAAGTGCATTCACTTGCTCTCTTCATTACTCCTCCATTCCCAACCGTTTCCCTCCACCTTTATGTGCATTTACACGAAAATAAAACCGTTGCTCTAAAAGACATCGCCGGTTGATCTCCCTCTCCCGTCCACCTCCGCCACTATAAAAGGGAGCACCGGGTGCCCCTACTCACCCTCAGTCATCCCTAAAAATCTCAAGTCCTCTCTTCCTTCCTTTTCTCCGCAATCGCCATTTTTGTTTTGTTAACCGAACGGCGTTCATCGGCCGTTTGCGCCTTCTACAGTGGAGTTCCGCCACTTTTGACCACACCATTGGCTTTGTCTCCGCGCGTTCTACGTGATGCTTGCCTCGCCTTCACCGGAGCTTCACCGGAACATCGCCGGACCACCGTGGCCAAATCGCGCCGTCGCTTCTCTCCTCGCTGTGAGCCAACCGTGCATGTTCCACCGTAACCGAGGTGAGCATTGTGTTCCCCACATTCTCCTCTTCGTTTCGCCGCAAACCCCACATGCTAACTCCTCTCCGTTTGCCCGGAACGCCGATGTCAACCCGACGGTCGCAAAATGTCTTCCCCACCGTGTTCCGCCACCATCCGATGTCCTTTGGCCGAGCCGTTCGCACCGTTGAGTTTGCCTCGACACGTTCTACATCGTGCTTCCATCGCCCTCGCCTAAAGATTCCCCGAGTCCTCGTCGACCTTGTCAGGCCCAGACACTAAAACTGTACCTTCGCGCGTACACCCCTTTTTGGTAAGCGCTTCGATTTTTGTTCGCGTCATATTGTGTCCTAGCCTCTAAGAAATTTTTCTACCATTTTGTTTAATTTTTCGTGGAGCCAATTGTCAGGAATTGAGCTTTCCGTGAAAATGGCCGTTTGTGACTCCCGACGTCGATTCGTCGCCTCCGGTAAGCCTTAGCCCATGCCATAATTTTTCTTAGACTTGCCTCACTGCGTTCTACGCCGTGCTTCCTTCCGTTTCCCCGAAAAGCCTCCACAAAATTTCGCCTCCAACACCTCGCCATGGCCGCCAATGGCATCTCGTGTCCCCGTCTATCCAGTGATGTTTTCCCCAATCCGTTCGCGTCATATCGTGCCAAACCATCCCAGGTAGCTACCTTTCAAATGGTTTTGGATTCGCTCTACCGAGCACCAAGATATCAAAATTTTCCTGTTTCTCCACTATCGTCATTCAAACGTCGATTGTATCGTCTCCGATTAAATTTCAGCTTAGCCAATAATTTTCCTAACTTCACCATGCCATGTACTATCCCACGCTCACCTTACATCTCCACGTTCCATACTCGGTACTATCTCTCTCCAACCTGCAGTTGTCGCTACTGTGCCGTCGGTGCAGTTTTTCACTCACTGCGGGTGATTGCCGCCATTCCTCGTCGCCGTACCCATGTCACCACCTTCGCCTCATTGCCAACATTCCATTTTGCCCATTCGCCAGCCACCTTATAGGCAACCGACACTGTACTGTTCAAAAAGTAATCCTCGTATTTTGTTATCATTTCATGTGATGTCCAAAACTTCCAGATATTGGACCTCCCTCATACGAACTCCGAATCCGTTGATTCTTTCTCCTAAATTCATCTAAAATCATAATCTATCCGTCAATATATATTTTATAATTTTTGGATTTTAATTGGGTTTTATTTGAATTTATTTTGTTTGGTTCTTCGCGTGTAGACTACGACTAATCCGGAGAGTTCGATTTTAACGATTCGCAACATCAAGTCTCCGAGCAAGGCAAGTCTCCTTTGATCATCTTGAACCTATGATTTCAAAATGTTTTAATTATTTTAAATTATGTGCATTGCTATTTATATAAAATATTAGTTCAAATCTTAAGGGTTAGTTAAACCAACCTTGTTATACCCTCCA
Organism: Dendrocalamus latiflorus; assembly: GCA_017311315.1. Classification (NCBI taxonomy): domain Eukaryota; kingdom Viridiplantae; phylum Streptophyta; class Magnoliopsida; order Poales; family Poaceae; genus Dendrocalamus; species Dendrocalamus latiflorus. The sequence continues at coordinate 18,654,415 of CM029653.1, read as the reverse complement.
TTGAAATTGAATGCCATGTACCTTTGTCACCCTAGAGTTTCATTTGTCTCAATAATGAGATTATTACTGAATCTTTGTGAATAGTGGAATGGTAGTATAATGCTTAGTCTCGCTATTTAATATCTCACAAATCTTGCAAATGGGAAATTATGAATTATTGTAATAATCTTGTGTTTGCAAACTTAGTGGCAATTGGAGTTGCCACTGTTCTTTTAAAATAAACTAAAATGTGAAAATTGGTTTAGATTAGGGTGGATGGTTGGTTTGGATTGGTGCAGGAAGCACGAGATCTTGTAAAGTGTATGTTCCACCCTAGTCAATTAAGGACCGACGCTTGTGTTTGTCCAGACTGAGCATTAACCGTACAACCACAAGTCTATATGGGTACGACCTAGCTGACTAACTTACGATAGTCTAGTTTAGGTGCCACCAGTGGAAAGTGGATGCCAGGGATGGACTGGTTATTCACAGTGAGGGACAGAGATTTACTGTACTCATATGGCGCAAGAGGGGGCTTCGGTTCGGGCAGTTAGCCTACCTGCGGTGAAACCTCAGCGGGTGGTATCTAGCTAGATTAGAGTAAGGTAAAAGCTTTGTGATATTTTATCTGGGTCTCATGCCAAAGGAAGCGTGTTGACTGTTAGGATAATTTATCTCTTGTGGGTAAAGTTGTACAACCTCTGCAGAGTGTAAAACTATTCGAATAGCCGTGCCCACGGTCAAGGGCGGGCAAGGAATGCATTCACATGGTAGATTTCTGGTTTTGTTTTAAAATCAAAAGTTTTTGTATTCCGAGAGTGGAGGGAACTCTTGGAAGGGAATCCTGGCAGTTGGAGCCAGAGAGGGTGGATGGAACCCGCAGTTTTAAACTTGACCAATTGTAATTGGTTGGCTAGTGTTGGTAGATGGAACCTTCACTAGAAAGTTGATGATAGTTTCTGCTAAAACATTTACTTTATTAAATTGATGCCTTCGAAAATAATTAGTAGTAATTGAAATTTTAAAATATTGCTTTGTGCAAAAGAACCATATAGCCTTCCTTTGTCAAGCCTTGCATCTATGCATTTTTCCCAAGACTTGCGGAGTACTTTATGTACTCACATGCTACACTCAAAAATAATAACCAGAGGAGTACGAAGCTCAAGAAGGCGACTACGACTTCTTCGCGGGTGGATTCGACGAAGGATTCCAGGAGTTCTAGGTCGCGCTTCCCCAGTCAATTGCCTGTGGCGTATTGATGGGTCTTCACCGAGTTTATCTTTTGCTTCCGCTGTGTTTCGTGTGTGCGAGGTTTTGAAACCTCAATTGTAATAATGAGACCTTTCGGTCTGTACTCTTTAATATTGTAATAAAGCGTTGCTGGTTATGTATTCATTTCTGTTCAACTGTGTGCACTAGCTTTGATCTGGGACTAGTGCAGTAATACACAGAGGGTCCGGGTTCGGAAATCCGGGGTCCCGACAGAGGTGGTATCAGAGCCAATTTGACTGTAGGACGTGACCTAGTTAGAATGGTCGTTAATAGAAAAACTTCAAAATTTATTTTATAAAATAAAAATTTAAGTTTGTGCTATTCTTGTCTTTTCTTGTCTTTCTATCCTTACCTTCGTCATGGTATTCTTCCTTATCTATCTGGTTATTGACTTTTTGGAATGGTAATTGTACCCCCTTTCCTTTGTAATTTCTATAGATGGCTCAGTAAGGCTGCGTCTAAGAAGCACTTGGAGAAGCTCATCATCATGAAGGAGCAAGGACTAGCTCTTTAGTTGAAATACCCAAGTAAAGTCTTACGATTTTAGAACGCTTATATATTACTTGCTTATGTGTTAGGTGGACTGTACCAAGTCTTTGTATACTTGTAGTACAGTTATCCCTAAAAACTATTTTGATTTCAAGTTAAGTTTCTTCTAAGTTGTTGCTTGCTTCTTTCTTGTGTGTTTGTTCGGGATGTGGTTTAGTTGTTCCCCTGATCTCTTATCTGTGCTACTTCCCTCTTATCTTTTGCTAACCCAAGTTACCGCAATAGTACAAGCTCCAATTCTTTCACCGAAGTCCAAGTTTGGAGAATCTTTGGAGACCTAGAGTATATGGAAGACAACAAATTTATGAAAAGTACTCTTGTCGGGAAAGCTGTCATAATCAGTGCATGTCAAGTTAGGTAATTTGGAGAATTTTGCTAGAGTGATATATCTTGGATTTATAATTGACAAGATTGAATAATATTTGAGAAGAATGAGATAAAAGATATACTTGTGGATACCAATTGATTATAAATAAATCTAACGAGTGTCATCTTTGTGGATTGACTAGAGATTAAATACAAAGTTGAATTTGGGAAAGCAAATTAGATCATGGAAAGAGTCTAAACTTTGCCTTCGATTTATTATCTAGGATTGAAAGGAGCAATTGGATGCAAAACAAGATTTTTGTTGAAGGGATTATTTGTGATTATTGGAGAATTGGTATTAAGAGATTGATCAAGTAAAGGGAGCGATTAAAAGATTAAGAAGTTGAATTATCATAAACAATTCATGATATCAATTTTGGGTGATTTGGTTGAATCATGAAGAGTAAATGAAGTTTGTGGAGTTAATTGATTATTAGAGTTTGGTGGACCTATTAATAAGTGGATACTAGTGGAATTGTAAAAGATAATACACTTAGATATCTTGGTGGATTAATTTTATCATCGCAAAGTGGACCTTGATATGTCAATTTGAATTGGTGGATTTAATAGGTCATTGTTAGATAATTGGATTTTAACTAATGGGATTAGCTAGGTCATTTAAGGATGTTCAACCTGGAGGATTTAAATTAATTATGGGAGATAGATTGTCCAATAAGAAGTAATTGAGAGATTGCCCGATAAGGATTAATTGAGTTCATTCAAATTTGGTGGAACCAAAATGATGATTATCAAAAGATTGATATTGGTGGATTAATGAATTTTAAATTATTGCTTAGGTGATCCTAAAATTGATTGATGATTACTAAAAGGTTGGATTAATCTTATATTATTTGATCAGAGTTATGGATCTGTTGAATTAGATAATGATCATAAAGCAATTGGTGGAAATCACAAATTACAATGTTATTGGATTCTTGTTAGAAAAATTTTATGGTTGGTCGTCGATTCAAATTAGAGTAGAGAATAAAAGTTTATGAGATTACTTGTCAAAATCAATAAGGTGCATTTGTGGTATATGATTTTGGAATCAAGAATTTTTGAAGAGTTGAAATAATTATGTCCTTCTCGGATGAACACTTGCGGAAGTTAAGCCCTTTTGGTGGAATACTGAATTAAGCGATATGATAAGGGCAATTGAAGTTAACCTAGAGCTTGCAGGCGACTAAAGATGTACCAATCCAATTTGTTGTTCTCTTCCATATTTCTCAGTTAAAGGAATCCTTCAGAGCATCGAACGACAAGATAGAATCATGAAGGAAGCTGAATGCCTCGCAAGAAGCATGACCATAAAGTTCTGCAAAGTACGGTAGAGCAACCATTTGAAGTCAAGCAACTTGGGAGGTGAAGAGGACCTAAGAGCCGAGTTTTCCTCTCCTTTCTTTTTCCTAGTCCGTCCGAATCTCGGGGACGAGATTCTTTCTAAGGGGGGTAGGTTTGTAACATCCCAAAATTTCGCTCTCTGAAAAATTTAATTTCAAATTAATTAATTTAAAGTATTTGAACTTTAATTCGATTTATCTAAGTTTTTTTTCAAAATCTAAATCAAATTTAATGCTCAACCTCTCTACTCGGCCATCACGTGTCGTTCCCTGATTCAATCCATCCTCGCCCGGTTTAATCTCAGCCTTCTCCCCAGTCAACGGACCCAGTCCACAAAAGCCGGTCCCACCTGTCAGTAAATAAAACCCTTTTTCCTGTTGAAAAATAATTCGGCCAGAAAATCAAAATCTCTGTTGACGTCACCCTAACATCATAAATTCCTTTTTCCATAGAAATATAATTCCTCTAAAAATCATTTCCCTTGATGATGTCATTTCAGTTCAAACATAATTCCAGAAAATCATTTTATTCTTTTTCTCTCGTTTTAAACTTCCAAAAGATCGTATTTCTTCATTTTAATTCCGATTGAGCCCATTCAAATTTCTAAATTCATATGAAATTCCAATCTATCCATTTCTATCCTCTTTTCAAATTTTTGGAGTTTTTGAATTTATTTGGATTAAATTAAAGCTTAGAAAGTAAAAATATTTTTAATGATCAAAATATACTTCAAATAAATCTGAAATTATTTTATTTGGTATTTTCGGGTTCTAAGGTTGTTTGTGGAATTTTTCTGAATTTTTTTCGAATTTATTTATTTTTTTTCGAAAAAACAATTATTATTTTATTATTATTTTTCTCTCTCCTCCTATTCATCTTCTCCAGAGCGTGAGCTTGGCCGCCATTAACAAGCTTTTGAAACTCTCATTCCTCATGAAATCCTCCACGATTTTTCGTGCAATCAAGTGCATTCACTTGCTCTCTTCATTACTCCTCCATTCCCAACCGTTTCCCTCCACCTTTATGTGCATTTACACGAAAATAAAACCGTTGCTCTAAAAGACATCGCCGGTTGATCTCCCTCTCCCGTCCACCTCCGCCACTATAAAAGGGAGCACCGGGTGCCCCTACTCACCCTCAGTCATCCCTAAAAATCTCAAGTCCTCTCTTCCTTCCTTTTCTCCGCAATCGCCATTTTTGTTTTGTTAACCGAACGGCGTTCATCGGCCGTTTGCGCCTTCTACAGTGGAGTTCCGCCACTTTTGACCACACCATTGGCTTTGTCTCCGCGCGTTCTACGTGATGCTTGCCTCGCCTTCACCGGAGCTTCACCGGAACATCGCCGGACCACCGTGGCCAAATCGCGCCGTCGCTTCTCTCCTCGCTGTGAGCCAACCGTGCATGTTCCACCGTAACCGAGGTGAGCATTGTGTTCCCCACATTCTCCTCTTCGTTTCGCCGCAAACCCCACATGCTAACTCCTCTCCGTTTGCCCGGAACGCCGATGTCAACCCGACGGTCGCAAAATGTCTTCCCCACCGTGTTCCGCCACCATCCGATGTCCTTTGGCCGAGCCGTTCGCACCGTTGAGTTTGCCTCGACACGTTCTACATCGTGCTTCCATCGCCCTCGCCTAAAGATTCCCCGAGTCCTCGTCGACCTTGTCAGGCCCAGACACTAAAACTGTACCTTCGCGCGTACACCCCTTTTTGGTAAGCGCTTCGATTTTTGTTCGCGTCATATTGTGTCCTAGCCTCTAAGAAATTTTTCTACCATTTTGTTTAATTTTTCGTGGAGCCAATTGTCAGGAATTGAGCTTTCCGTGAAAATGGCCGTTTGTGACTCCCGACGTCGATTCGTCGCCTCCGGTAAGCCTTAGCCCATGCCATAATTTTTCTTAGACTTGCCTCACTGCGTTCTACGCCGTGCTTCCTTCCGTTTCCCCGAAAAGCCTCCACAAAATTTCGCCTCCAACACCTCGCCATGGCCGCCAATGGCATCTCGTGTCCCCGTCTATCCAGTGATGTTTTCCCCAATCCGTTCGCGTCATATCGTGCCAAACCATCCCAGGTAGCTACCTTTCAAATGGTTTTGGATTCGCTCTACCGAGCACCAAGATATCAAAATTTTCCTGTTTCTCCACTATCGTCATTCAAACGTCGATTGTATCGTCTCCGATTAATTTTCAGCTTAGCCAATAATTTTCCTAACTTCACCATGCCATGTACTATCCCACGCTCACCTTACATCTCCACGTTCCATACTCGGTACTATCTCTCTCCAACCTGCAGTTGTCGCTACTGTGCCGTCGGTGCAGTTTTTCACTCACTGCGGGTGATTGCCGCCGTTCCTCGTCGCCGTACCCATGTCACCACCTTCACCTCATTGCCAACATTCCATTTTGCCCATTCGCCAGCCACCTTATAGGCAACCGACACTGTACTGTTCAAAAAGTAATCCTCGTATTTTGTTATCATTTCATGTGATGTCCAAAACTTCCAGATATTGGACCTCCCTCATACGAACTCCGAATCCGTTGATTCTTTCTCCTAAATTCATCTAAAATCATAATCTATCCGTCAATATATATTTTATAATTTTTGGATTTTAATTGGGTTTTATTTGAATTTATTTTGTTTGGTTCTTCGCGTGTAGACTACGACTAATCCGGAGAGTTCGATTTTAACGATTCGCAACATCAAGTCTCCGAGCAAGGCAAGTCTCCTTTGATCATCTTGAACCTATGATTTCAAAATGTTTTAATTATTTTAAATTATGTGCATTGCTATTTATATAAAATATTAGTTCAAATCTTAAGGGTTAGTTAAACCAACCTTGTTATACCCTCCATTGAAATTGAATGCCATGTACCTTTGTCACCCTAGAGTTTCATTTGTCTCAATAATGAGATTATTACTGAATCTTTGTGAATAGTGGAATGGTAGTATAATGCTTAGTCTCGCTATTTAATATCTCACAAATCTTGCAAATGGGAAATTATGAATTATTGTAATAATCTTGTGTTTGCAAACTTAGTGGCAATTGGAGTTGCCACTGTTCTTTTAAAATAAACTAAAATGTGAAAATTGGTTTAGATTAGGGTGGATGGTTGGTTTGGATTGGTGCAGGAAGCACGAGATCTTGTAAAGTGTATGTTCCACCCTAGTCAATTAAGGACCGACGCTTGTGTTTGTCCAGACTGAGCATTAACCGTACAACCACAAGTCTATATGGGTACGACCTAGCTGACTAACTTACGATAGTCTAGTTTAGGTGCCACCAGTGGAAAGTGGATGCCAGGGATGGACTGGTTATTCACAGTGAGGGACAGAGATTTACTGTACTCATATGGCGCAAGAGGGGGCTTCGGTTCGGGCAGTTAGCCTACCTGCGGTGAAACCTCAGCGGGTGGTATCTAGCTAGATTAGAGTAAGGTAAAAGCTTTGTGATATTTTATCTGGGTCTCATGCCAAAGGAAGCGTGTTGACTGTTAGGATAATTTATCTCTTGTGGGTAAAGTTGTACAACCTCTGCAGAGTGTAAAACTATTCGAATAGCCGTGCCCACGGTCAAGGGCGGGCAAGGAATGCATTCACATGGTAGATTTCTGGTTTTGTTTTAAAATCAAAAGTTTTTGTATTCCGAGAGTGGAGGGAACTCTTGGAAGGGAATCCTGGCAGTTGGAGCCAGAGAGGGTGGATGGAACCCGCAGTTTTAAACTTGACCAATTGTAATTGGTTGGCTAGTGTTGGTAGATGGAACCTTCACTAGAAAGTTGATGATAGTTTCTGCTAAAACATTTACTTTATTAAATTGATGCCTTCGAAAATAATTAGTAGTAATTGAAATTTTAAAATATTGCTTTGTGCAAAAGAACCATATAGCCTTCCTTTGTCAAGCCTTGCATCTATGCATTTTTCCCAAGACTTGCGGAGTACTTTATGTACTCACATGCTACACTCAAAAATAATAACCAGAGGAGTACGAAGCTCAAGAAGGCGACTACGACTTCTTCGCGGGTGGATTCGACGAAGGATTCCAGGAGTTCTAGGTCGCGCTTCCCCAGTCAATTGCCTGTGGCGTATTGATGGGTCTTCACCGAGTTTATCTTTTGCTTCCGCTGTGTTTCGTGTGTGCGAGGTTTTGAAACCTCAATTGTAATAATGAGACCTTTCGGTCTGTACTCTTTAATATTGTAATAAAGTGTTGCTGGTTATGTATTCATTTCTGTTCAACTGTGTGCACTAGCTTTGATCTGGGACTAGTGCAGTAATACACAGAGGGTCCGGGTTCGGAAATCCGGGGTCCCGACAAGTACATTAATGGTTGGTCCGACAAGAGTTTCACGGCATTGATAGGTCTCCTAGCGGACATGCTTCCAACGGGAAATGTGTTGCCAAGAACCACCTACCAAGCCAAGAAGATTCTTTGTCCATTAGGAATGGAAGTAGAAAGAATACATGCATGTTCGAATGATTGTATCCTATACCGTAAAGAGTATGCTAGCTTACATGTTTGTCGAGGTGAAGCAAGTACCTCCTGCTAAGGTGATGTGGTATCTTCCTGTAATTCCCCGTTTGAAGCGTTTATTTGCAAACCGCAAGGATGCAAGATTGATGCGTTGGCATTGGGAGCAGCGTAAGAAAGACGGAATGATAAGACATGTTGCTGATTCTGCCCAGTGGAGGAACATCGATAGGATGTTTGTAGATTTCGGTGTGGAACCGAGAAATATAAGGTTTGGGTTGAGTACAGATGGAATGAATCTTTTTGGTAACATGAGCAGCCGACATAGCACCTGGCCCGTGACTCTGTGCATGTACAACCTTCCTCCTTGGTTGTGTATGAAGCGGAAGTATATTTTGATGTCACTACTTATCCAAGGGCCGAAGCAACCTGGCAACGATATTGATGTGTTCCTAGCACCATTGGTGGAAGATCTTGCAATACTGTGGAACGAAGGGGTACATGTATGGGATGCGGACAACCGAGAGAACTTCACTCTACGCGCCATGTTGTTCTGCACCATTAATGATTTTTCTGCCCTTGGTAACCTGTCAGGGTTGAGTACAAAAGGAGCCAAAGCGTGTCCGCACTGCTTAGATTATACCGAGAGTGTGTGGTTGAACAACTCGCGAAAAACTATGTACATGCGTCACCGTAGGTTCCTTCCAAAGTATCACCCATACCGCAAGATGAAGAAACAATTTGACGGAAAAAAAAAGAGGATGACTTAGTACCAAGACCTTTTAGCGGGAAAGAGGTGTATGATATGGTCAAGGATATAAATATTGTGCTTGTAAAGGGACGTAAATTAAGGAAGAACATGTGGAAAAAGAGGTTAATATTTTGGGACTTGCCTTATTGGGAGCACTTAGAAGTTCGCAATTGCATCGATGTCATGCACGTAGAGAAGAATGTATGTGACAGTTTGATTGGTCTCTTACTGAACATTCCTGATAAAACAAAGGATGGTGTTAACGCAAGGCGTGACTTGGTCGCTATGAACATCAGGACCGAGTTAGCACCGATAGAGACCGATAAAGGCCGGACGTACCTTCCCCCAGCATGCTACACTCTGTCTAAGTCCGAGAGAACTGAACTGTGCCAGTCCTTACATGGTGTGAAAGTTCCATCCGGTCACTCCACAAGCATGAAGAAACTTGTTTCCATGGAACATTTGAAATTAATTGGCATGAAGTCTCACGACTGTCATGTGCTAATGACACAAATGCTACTTGTTGCAATTAGAAGTATTTTGCTGAACAAGGTTCGAGTGACAATCATAAGGCTATGTTATTTCTTCAATGCAATTGCTCAGAAGATCATTGATCCCGAGGTGGTGACAACTCTATGTCATCTAGAGATGTATTTCCCTCCATCATTTTTTGATATCATGGTCCATCTCATTGTCCACCTTGTGAAAGAGATAAAAATATGCGGCCCTGTATTTCTACGTCATATGTACCTTTTCGAGAGGTACATGGGAATTCTGAAGTCCTATGTACGCAATCGATCTCGACCGGAGGGTAGCATCATCAGAGGTTATACAACAGAAGAGGTCATTGAATTCTGCATCGGCTACATGGCTCAGGTAGAGCGGATAGGTGTACCTCTATCTCGTCACGAGGGGAGGCTAGAGGGTATCGGGACTATCGGGAGGAAAGCAATAACTCCGGATCAAAATACGTATGCTCAAGCCCATTTCATGGTTTTACAACACATAACTGAAGTGACCCCATATATTGAAGAGCACAAGGACATGCTACGTCAGGAGAATGCAGGCCAGTCAGAAGTTTGGATCACGAGACAACACAACCGTCAGTTCAACGAATGGTTGAAGGCGCAATTGACTAGGAGGTCGTCAAGTGAAACACTACAATGGTTGGCAAAAGGGCCAAAATTTACAATTGTGACATGGCAAGGATACGACATTAATGTCTACACATTTTATACAACAGATCAGGATAGAAAGAGCACAGTGCAGAACTCAGGTGTCCGCATAGATGCCTATGATGCGCACGGCAGTACCGCTGGCCCAAGCTCGTACTACGAGCTTGTAGAGGAGATTTGGGAGCTTGACTACGTAATTTTCAAAATTCCTCTATTTCGGTGCCGTTGGGTCCAACTCCCACGGGGTGTAAAGGTTGACAAGTACAGCATCACTACCGTGGACCTCGAATGTGTAGGATACAAAGACGAACCATTCGTACTCGTGAGGCAAGTTGTTCAAGTATTTTATGTAATCGACCTGGCAAATAAGAAGCGCCATGTAGTTTTTCAGGGAAAAAGAAGGATTGTCGGGGTTGAGAATGTTGTGGATGAGGAAGAGTACAATCAATTTGATGATTTGCCTCCATTCGGAGACGGCATCAGGCTCGAGGAAGAACAAGGCGATGAAGCAAGATATATGCGTGTCGATCATCTTGAAGGGCTTTATTTAAAATGAAATAGCCAAGTGTAATAAATTATGTAACTATGAAATAGTTATATTGGTTATGCTTGTGTTTTTCGTAAATGTATGTATGTTCCATTGTAATTGTAAAATGACTCAGGAACTAAGAAATAGTTATATTTATGGTTATGCTTGTGTTTTTCATAAATGTATCTATGTTCCATTGTAATTGTAAAATGACATAGGAACCTAGCTAGCTGCGGGTATTTATAGTGAACTATCACATGCGGTTTATCAAAAGAAACCGTATGTGATAACACATCACAGACGGTTCTATAAATAGAACCGTCTGTGATAATATGATATCACAGACGGTTATATAAACAGAACTGTCTGTGACAATATGCATATCACAGACGGTTGTATGAAAAGAACCGTCTGTGATATCCATAATATGGATATCACAGACAGTTATATTTATAGAACCGTCTGTGATATCACTATCACAGACGGTTCGTTTAAGAAACCGTCTGTGATAGCTTCCCTATAAATACCTGCAGCTAGGTCTGCGGAGTCCGCACTCGCGCAATCTCTAGTCTCCACTCTCCAGCGCCCCTGCTAGCTAGGTTTTGGTCCCTCCCACCGCCGTTCCCTCCCGATGTCGCCGCCGGTTCCTCCCGACGCCCCTCGCTCCCACCGCCGGTCCCTCTCGACGTCGCTCCCTCCCGATGCCGCTCTCTCCCGACGCCGCCGGTCCCTCCCAATGCCGCTCCCTCCCGACGCCGCTCCGATGCCGCTCCCTCCCGACGCCACTCCGACGCCGCTCCCTCCCGACGCCACCGGTCCCTCCCGACGCCGCTCCCTCCCGACGCCGCTCCGACGCCGCCGGTCCCTCCCGACGCCGCTCCGACGCCGCTCCCTCCCGACACTTCACATGTATTTATGATATATGATTGACATGTATTTTACGATATATGCTTGACATGTTAGTTTTATGATATATGCTTCACATATATTTTATGTTATATGCTTCACATGTTAGCTTTATGATATATGCTTTATTAGTACTTTATGATATATGCTTCACATGTATTTTATGTTATATGCTTCACATGTTAGCTTTATGTTATATGCTTCACATGTATTTTATGTTATATGCTTCACATGTTAGCTTTATGATATATGCTTCACATGTATTTTATGTTATATGCTTCACATGTTAGCTTTATGATATATGCTTCACATGTATTTTATGTTATATGCTTCACATGTTAGCTTTATGATATATGCTTCACATGTATTTTATGATATATGCTTCACATGTTAGCTTGCTAAATTGTAGCATATAATATATGCTGCACTTGTTTAGCTCACTGTAGTCACTTCATAGAACCTTGTAGCAATAATATATGCTGGACTTGTCAGCAGCAAGGTCTATTTGGAAGGCCCATAGCTCACTGCAGTTAGTCAATCGTTAGAACTTTGTTAAAGGGCATGAAGCAAGTGACACACTCTAGTGTATCTTGTTCAATGAACTTGATACACTGGTTTGTGTCATTTGCTTCATAGAACTTTGACAAGCTGGGTCCATAGCTCACTGCAGTTGGTTTTTTCTCAGAAGAGAGATGGCGTCCACATAGTCTTCGTCATCGTCATCTGGGTCTCACGCTTCCAAGATTGCGAACACTAAGCGTGGCCAAGGAGTATCGAAAAGGCCAGAGGGCCAAATGACCATCACGGTGGTCTCTCTGAATGGGATCCCTCTGGAACCGACGAAAGCAGCGTCATCATTTTGGACTACCTGCGGGATAATTAGAAGGCAATGGGTCCCCATCAGCATAGCAAGCTGGAAAGATTTGACAAAGGATCACAAAAATCAGCTATGGGAGGATATTACAAATTCGTTCGAGATCCCAGCAGAAGTACAGGGACTCGTGCAATGGCAGGCGCTCCTCGCAATGGGAAAAGCTTGGAAGAATTTTAAGAGCCATCTTGTGACGCATTACGTGGCCAAGGATGTCACGCCCTTCACGAAGTATCCTTTCATGTCGCCGGAAACATGGGATGCCTTTGTGCAGATGAAGACAACGACCGAATTTCAACAACAAAGTGTGGCGCACAAGGCTCTCCAGTCATAAAACACTCACCCTCACAGACTCGACACCGCTGGGTGCGCGGGTAAAATCCCGCAGTGGAGGATGCAGGACGAGGTCGCAATCCAATTGGAGGCCTCCCCACCATTTGCTGGGATCGCAAACGAGCGCGCTCGAAACTGGTTAAGAGCGAGGTCATCAACCACATCTTCGGGTGTCTCTTTCAAAAACCCTGCAGATGAGGAAGTGTCCCAACGCCTGGTAAAATATGTTAAACTACATAGTTGTTAACACCTCTTGAACTTCATGGGTTCAAAAATAACATGATTAATTGCCTCTTGCAGCAATCATTGACTACCGAATCTTCTCGTGGCTCCTTTGAAGAATATAGGGAGAGAGATTTACTATCACAGGCCTTGGGAAACAAGGAGCACCTAGGTTGCACACGAGGCATGGGGGTTTATGTACCTTGGAGGCACGGATTTCCAGATTACTCCGAGACATATAGGAGTAGGAAGAGATCCAAGGCGTACCGCAACGAACAAATAAAACAGGAGCTTCGTGCTCAACTTGAGGAACAACTATCTGCCTCACTTCAAGAGCAGACTACCTCACTTCGAGGAGAGATAGATTCATTGCGGGAAGAACTGAGACAAGTCCGCAACCAATCGCAACCCACTCCTACTACTGCGGTGCCCAGTCCCCCTCAACGTCGTAGTAGCTGCGCGTCCACACCAATTTCTGAACATAGCGACGCCCACTTACCTATTGATGACATTCAGGTAATGTAACTCTTTAGAATGGTACATAGATCTCTCTGGTGGACGCCTTAACTCATCTTCTGTTGTTATGTAGGAGCCCATGCCTTGCAGCCTCAAAGTCAGGCTTGTTGGCTCTATTCCCGTTGACGCTGGGCGCGGCATGGTGTATCCATTGCTGCCAGGGACGCTGGTGCACGGTGTACAAGTAGACACCGGTTTCATAAATGTCCAGGTGGACATGATTAATGATATTTTTAAGATCGTCCCTTTTGAGAAGCCCCCAAACGAAGAGATTAAGACATTAGGGGATGCCGTCCACACATTCATTCAGTGGCCGAAGAGGGACATCGTCCTTGACATGTCCGTGCCACAATCTTCACATCCAGTGGCCCAAGAGGGACGTCGCCCTGGACCTGGCACATCGGCTCCGGTGGCTCCACCTCCACCTCCAAATCCAGTAAAGTCTGTTGCATCGGCTCCCGCCGAGACGCCACCGAGAACATATCATAAGCGAGGCTCCAGGGCTCATACGAAGAAAATTAAGCTGCGTCCCGTGCCATGGAAGTTTATTCAAGGAGTGTCGTTGGTGCCCGAGTCACAATTACCCTAGCTTGGTTTGATTTGCAATACATTGCATGCCTGGTACATGGAGAAGTCCAACATGAAGCTAATCCGGCAGAGTGCATTCACTCTGAAATATAAGGAGACACATTTCCTCCACGACTCGGGCTACATCGTCGTGACATTCGAAGATTTATTCTTACTATTCAATCTCGACGAACTCTACGCCTCACTTCTAGCCCGAGTCGTGACATTCGAAGATTTATTCTTACTATTCAATCTCGACGAACTCTACGCCTCACTTCTACAATGCTGGACACTGTAAGTGTACTGTACAATGAAGTTCTACATTCACGTTATACAGATAAATGTCATTACTCTTTCTTTATGTATAGATACATGATCCAACAAGTCTGGCGATCGCGACAACCAGTGGGTTTCCTCGACCCTCACTTGGTCTCCGAGCAATCTATCAACGAAGATGCATCCTTCGTGCAAGGTTACATAATGAGGGGATTGATTGCTCACAGCGACAAGGAGTACGTCATGGTACCCTTCAACCAAGGGTAAGTGCTTCACTAGTTGCCACACATATGTTTCATTTGTACTTTACATGCAGCATGAACTTACGATTAATCACTATGGCGACACACATGACTAGGCATCACTGAATTTTGATTGTGATTGTACCAAAGTGAAGCAAGGTAATATACCTTGATTCCCTACTTAGGAGCAACCACGACTTTAGTCGTGTGCAACAAGTAATTAACAGGTAAACTCATTTCCTCCATACATAACTCTATTGTAATATTTCTTTTGTTTGCCACGGCCGAGGCTAACTTTTTTGAATCATGTAGGGCGTTTGCCGCTTATGTTTCCCAAGGAGGAAGACACGACAAATCCAGCGACACGCTGCGACACAACAAGCGATTTTCGGTACCCGCTACAACACAACAATCCTATATCATACTTTGTTATAATGCCTCTAGAATTGACAATACCGATGTATGTAATTCTATTTTTGCAGTGTCACCAGCAGCTACAGGGCAATGTATGTGGATTCTACGTTTGCCGCCATATGAAGGAAATCATGGATACTAAGATCAATGATCCAGAGGTTTGTCAGGTCCTTCCAATAATTATTATTTTCTGATTATATATATGTATATATATTTACACACACATGCTAATTAATGACTTCACATTGCTCCTAGCAACAGCGGGTGGACTTCGACGAAAGTGCATATGATCTTGACAATCTCATCGACATTCTTGCAAACATCTCCCAATTCTTGCTAGCAGAGGTCATAAATAAGAGGGGAGAGTTCCACGCCGGCAATGGTGATAATTAGATGTGGAAACATTGGATTCAATTATACAAATCAAACAATTCCTTCAATTTAATTCATTTGTCAGATTTGTGTAACGATTTTCATTCTATATATGTATGTGATCTACTGGCCGTTTGTTACATTCATCTGTGTATCGAATTTTGTTGTAATTTACTTTGAGTTGCAATTAACTTATCTATCATTTATCTGTAATCTGTATTTGCTTGTTTTCAGAAGGCATGGCTAGCATATCCTGAGGCTTGCCAAAAAACAGCAAATAAAATGGCAGATGCACTTGCTATCACAGACGGTTCGTTGTTAAAAACCGTCTGTGATACAATATCACAGACGGTTTCAAAGAGTGCCGTCTGTGGTATGAATGATATCACAGACGACCTTTATTACTAACCGTCTGTGATATACACAATATCACAGATGGTTTTTATTACTAACCGTCTGTGATATTGTGTATATCACATACGGTTAGTTCATTATTAACCGTCTGTGGTACTCGACTATCACAGACGGTTTTTTTTATAAAAAACCGCCTGTAATGTGAGTTATAACAGACGGCTCGGAAGCTGTCTGTGATAACCACCTACTATCACTGACACCTAAACACTGACGGTTCAGGAACCGTCTGTGATAGGACTGTCTGCAGCAGTGATTTATACATTCAAGGCTTAACAAGGTAAGTTTGGGTTCTTTTATTTGCTAAAAGCAACATATACAGACGTATAATAATTAAAAATTCCTATGATTTAATATTTTAACCAAAGCATATTTTTAAGCTGCCAAAGTGTGCAATAATAATTGAGAAGTATGTTCTATCCACTAGTTACATAATTCCTACCACCACTGGGGTCTAACCACTCAGAGGAAAATCAAAAGCCACCCTTACTGTTTTTAAACCCAACCACAAAGATCATTTTGTAATTAGATACTAACTCGAATAAATTCTTATGTACGTCCATGACCGTGGGCACGACTATTCAAACAGTTTATTTATCTGCAAAGATTGTACACTTTACCCAAAAGAGGTAACCAACTTGTTATATTTCACACATTTCCTTGGATGTGTGAATCAAGAAGATTATCACGAGACCTTTACAAGGCATCTTCTCAATGAGCTACACCCGCTAAGGTTTCACCTCCATGGAGTTAAAGCAACCCATGCCAGAGGCAGCCTTTTTTCCCACGCAGAGGCTTCTAACCATGCATCTCAACCTGTGTTCAACCCTTGTGGCACAACCACACTGAGTCGATGCAAATTATTTAGCCAAGACGTTACCGACTTGTAGTTGTTGTAACATCCCAAATTTGGGATTCATGAAAAAAAGGAGAAATTTAAAAATCTTTCTATTTCATTTCAGTGTTACTTGAAATTTTGGCATTTATCTAAAAATATCGATTGGGAATTGCCAAAAATTTGAGAAGATTTAGAACTTGCTTTTTCTTTTGGTTATTCGAATCTTCCTGGATTTCCTCATATGGGTTTTTGCTCAATGACAAAAAAATAATAATAAAGAACAAGGATCAAAGTAATTGAAAATTTGAATTGGACAAAAATTAAAATTTTCAATCCAGGAGAACAAAGTTTGAATGCACATTAAATAATTCAAATAGCAAAAATAAAATCTGGAAACCAAGAGCCAAATATTCTGAAATCAATTTGAACATAAATTGAAACTAGAATTCAATTGAAATTGAAATTTGTTATCAGAAAAGAATTTAATAAAGTAATTTTTTTTAAAAAATAAAGATATTGCCTCTAATCATTTTGAACCAAAAATAAATGAATTTAAATTCAGTGTTAAATCTCAAAAATTGGAAAGAACAAATTATAAGCCAATTTCATATTTGTTTTTGTTGTGGTTATAGACCAAAAAGAGAGAGAGAGGTGTGGTAGTAGAGAGTTAGGTGAGCAATGCTTAGGGTTTCCCCATGGCCTGCATCGTATGTATATATATCCACATGGGGAGTGTTTTTACAACCTTGCCCTTACACCTGAGTAACCCCCTCAAGGGTGTTTATGTCATTACATATGTCCCATATTGGGCTTTACCCCTTTTAACAGGCCGGCTGGGCTTAGGTGGGGGCCACCCCTACAATAGGAGTCTCTCATGGTGACGGTCTTCACGGGCCAAAGCCATGTTGTCGAGCCATTTGGCCCCCTCTGTCCCTACGGCCTGTGAACTTTTGTGTTGTTTGATGGAGCCTTATTGCCTGGTGTAGTCCCCGTTCCGCAGCGAGGATATAGCACTGGGTAGGTTGCCGAAGCCACCCTCGCCCATAGGGCCCCTCAGTGGCGAGGTCGAAGTCTGCAGCCGAGTGCGGGGGCTCCTCACGGAGACGGGTTCGAGGCGAGCTCATCGCGGGGGTGCTGCTCGAGGTTACACTATAGACGTGGGGCCGACATGTGGCCCAACCGACTCATGACCCGGAGTCGCTGTCTTAATGCCGGCGCGAATCGCGCCGACCCCTGGGATATCTGGGGCGGGCAGCTGCAACCATGCACGCTGTCCCAATAGAAGAGTGTACCCGGCGAGGCGTCATTGCTGCTTCCTGGTCTGCCAGCGGTCGCACGACCGCCGTCACGCGTCCCTTCCCGAGAGAGGTGGGACGCGTGGCGGGATTCTATTGGCGTGTCGTGCGCTGTCGGGTGGCTTGCATCTGCGCTCTCTCACCTGCCAGCAGTTGCGCTCCTCGATCATGGGGAGCCGAACCGCCAGGCACCCGTCGGTTGCGGTCCCGCCGATTGGAATGCCGTCAGTTGACCTTCCGCCAGCTTGGCGACTCCCCGCCGGGCGAGCATGGGTATAAATACGTCGGTACTACAGCTTGTTCCTCCCTCATCCCCGGTTGCTCGTCTTGTTTCCTGCACGCGGTTATCTTCTCATAAGTAGGCCTACTTTTGTTCATCTGCGTTTGATGATTGCGTCTACTTACGCTAATATCAGCGAGCGTTGATGAACAAAAGGCGGCCTATTTATGAGAACAAGTCAAAGCCTGTTGTAGATCAGCAGTCGCGCTCCCCGATTGTTGGGGGGCGCGGGGGTTGGACCCTCATTGGTCAGGGCTATGAGGTTGTTGCGCAGTCGTCGGAGTCGCGGTGGCTTCCGGCGTCCCTGTGCGGGTTTGATCAGGGTAGCTCCAGAGTCTTCGCGCGGACCAGGGATCAGAGGGCCAGATAGTATCCCGTGGCTCGAGGACGGTGCTTGGATGGCGTTGTAGGTTAGACCGGCGCCTGCTCGTTTCCTATCAAGAGGAAGCCAAATCTGCGCGAGACCTCGCTCCATGGATATTATTTGTGAGATGTTAAGCGCGTAAAGTAAAATATTTAGAATGTTAGGAGCAAGGTACGAAGCTGCCCCCGGTGTGTGAAGCCGAGTCGGAGGCCCGGCTGGACCCCAAAAATATAGGCCGAAGTCGAAAGCCATCGAAGCCGAGGTGGTCTTCGGGCTTGCCGCACAGACTTGTGGCGGCGTAGCGAGGTGCCCCTTTGCGGGGGCGGGGCCAAAGTCGGAGCCGGAGTCTCCCTGCTGAAGCGGAAACCCTGTCAAAATTGCTGTTGAGGTTGACTGACCCATGTCCTACCGCTGCTACATTGATGGGCCCAAGAATCGCGCTGATACGCACCGGAGGATGCGCCACGTCGTGCGACCCGCATTTATTCCCGAGGGCGCAGATGCGTGGCGGGATGCTATTGGCGCGTCATGCGTTGTCAGGCCCTTGCACGACTGCGGTAGTGCGCGACGTGCGTGGGCGGCTACGGCGCTTCGGCTTCGATCGTGGGGAGGTGAACGGTTCGTCTCCCGTCGGGTATGCTTACCGGCGGTGCAGGAGATGAAGGGGCTTTAAATACCCCCTGTGGCGCCACGTCTGTGCGCTGCCCCGGTCGTCGTCTAGTTCCCGAAGAGCGATGGCACACGGTGAAGGACACACTCAGAAGGCCGACGATAACACCATCTCCCGGCGGTCATCACCGCTCGAGGTGAAGTACGCGCTCGAGGGGCGCGACTCCACACTGGTAGACAAATGGTGGGTGGCGTCGGAGAAGATGGAGGGTCCGTGCTCCCGCGTCTTGGGTCTGACGCTCACGACAGAGGAGACGATCCGCATGCTGCGGCGTGAAGGGAAGCTATCGGACCGCCGGGAGGTGCGACTGCCTGCCAGTGACGAGATAGAACCGCACCCTGAGAAGTCGGAGGCGATCGTCATCGTCGCGGACTTTGAAGCCGAACTTCGCATCCCGGCTGCCATGATTGTCGGTGCTGTCTTGCGAACCTTCGGGCTTGAGCTGGCGCAGCTGACCCCGAACGCAATAGCCCGCCTAGCCGTGTATAGCTGGGCCTTGCGCACGGAGGCATGCTGGCCCAGCGCCTCGCTATTCGTGTTTCTTCACGACGTATGGTGCCAACCGAAGAAGCGGAAGGACGGGACGTTTTCCAACTTTGGCAGCGTCAACTTCGTCCTGCGGTCACCTTGCGGGAAGATCTTTCCCGCCAACTCGACTCGGGCGAAGTGGGAGGCGAACTGAATGAAACGGTGGTTTTACCACCATGTGGCGAGTGGCAGCAGCCTCGAGTGCTCAGGCTGGCCGGTGGCGTTCAATACCACGCCTGGCACGCCGATCGATGATGAGGACCGGCGGAGGGCGTAGAGGCTCATAGGGATCACTGCCCGCTTCAACATGCGCGACCTCGCCAAGGAGTTCGTCATATATGGCGTGGCGCCGCTTGCTAATGGATGGTACATCACATATGGAAACCTTCGGCGCGACAATGTTCGCACGTCCGTGTCTTCGCTACTGAGACCTGCCAACCCTCATAAGTCTTGGTGGAGCCTTGATTTTCCGCTTCTTATTGGACTGTCTTTAAACTTCGCCCCTTGCCACCTATAGGGGTTCCCCTGAAGGACGCGGAGCGTGCGGTAGGCGTGTTCCTCTGACCGTATACGGCCAGGGAGCATGAACTTTGCGTAGCAGCGATTGCGGAGGCGGAGCTAGGGTGGATAAACCGTGTGTGTGAGGCCCTGGGCATTGAAGTGCCGGAACGCTCTACTCTGGCCCCGAGCCAACCTCGTCGTCAGGACGACAACGCCAAGGGGAAGGGACCGCCGTCTCTCCGGAGGGCTCGGTCCGCTACGACTGCACCCAGTGCGCTGGCTGCCGTCACTCCCGTTAGTGCGGCGGATGCCGATTCTGATTCAGCGAAGTATGTCGATTCAGACCTAGAGGCAAGCGCGGAGGACAAAGGTGAGGGGTCTCTGGGCTATGTCAGGGGCCAAGAGTGTATCGTGGATGATCGGGAGGGGGAAGCTTCGTCACCCGCGGTGGTCACTGAGGTGGGGCTATCATCCGTGGATGATGCTAGGGCGGAGTCCTCACCCGTGGTGGCTACCGAGTCGGAACTGACACCCACGGAGGCTGCTAGAGCAGAGCTCCCGCCTGCGGTGGTTACCGAGGTGTAGCTGCCACCCACGGAGGTTGCTGGAGCCAAGCCCCCGCCTGTGGCGGTTACCGAGGCGGCGGAGCTGCCACCTACGGGGGTTGTTAAAGCGGAGCATCCGCCTGTGGCGGTTACCGAGGCGGGGTCCCTGCCTTATTCCCCCAAGGCGAAGCAGCCACGCGTACGATCACCTGCTCGCCCGAAGGGGAGGTTCGTTGTGGCGACCAAGGTCGGGACCTGTGGAACTCCGATTCTGACACTAAGGCCCCCCGGCCGCATGTCCCCGCGGCTCCCTCCAAATCTGCGACGACTGGGTCAGGAGTCTGCCGGAACTAGTCTTTGACCCAGAGGTCCCCCGGCCTGGCAGGTCGGCTTCTTCGGGGGACGCAGGCATTTTTGCGTTTCCTTCGGGGGCTGAGGGGACATCCCAGAGGAGTCCACCAGCTGATGTCGAAGGTAGGCTCACCGTCTTTGGTCTTATCCTGTGGTGCGTTCATCGGGCTCTAACCACTACGTTTCTCCGCAGCGGCACGCTTCCCCAAGCGTGAACAACCTTCAGGGCACGGGGACGTTCCTTTGGAAGGGACGCCTGACGCGCCCGACACTATCGTCATGGATGCCACGCGCCCAAGTCTCGCAGATTTCATTCCTTGTCCGAAGGTGCTGGGAGCGTGGCAAGGGGTCGCGGATAATGCGACTGCGAACCTGGATCACCAGACGCTGCTGACATGTGGGTCGGAGCTCCTTGGGGGCGCCCTGGAGGTCTCAGAAATGAGGGTGAGTATCTAACCTTTTAGCAACACGTGATCCTTTTGAAGTTTACTAATGGCCTTGTCGTACAGACCCTCGCCCTTAGTCGGGCGTTACAAACAGCTCACGCCCGCGAGCGGGGCACGTTGGACCGACTGCGCGCTGCCGAAGAGGCCCTTCGCGCAGCCGAGGAGGCGCACTCCGCCAAGGACGACCTCATCCAATGTTTGGAGGCAGAGTGTGCGGAGGCGATCTCATACGCCGAGGCGCTTGTGGCGGCGGCGCGGTTAGTGGCCACAGAGGCGGCACGGCGAGCGGCCGTGGAGGAGCGGGATGGCCTACTCCAGCAAATCGCTGCACTGGAGAAGGAGAAAGGCCGTCTCACAGCGTCTCTTGGGCAGCGGGACCAGACTCTGGGTGACGCCTCGATGGCCGCATGGGATGCCATGATGGCTTTGGAAGGTGCCCTTGAAGATCTTGTCGCCGAAGTGCCGCCTCGCTCCTTCGGGCCTGAAGAGGTGTCGCGGACGCTTCGTCGGATCGGGGATGCAGCCAACCTTGCTCGCAACGCCGTGATGTCCTTCGGCAACCACTGCTCCTACGTGACCTCGTCCTGGCATGTGCGCTCCTCCGGCACCGGGGCTGCCGGCATGTCGATGAGCTGGCTGACCCCCAACTGGAGATACCGGCCGGGGCCGGGGTGATGTCCGGTGCCGTGCGCGCTGTTCGCCCTGCTGTTCGGGTTTTCTACGAGAGGATTTGGGAGTACATCGGGGAGGTCGCGGCGAAGGTCGAGCTGTGGCGAACCATGTACAATGAGGGGAACCTCGGCCGATGGCTAGATGAAATCCCACGACGCGACGAAGGTGGCACCGAAGCCTCGGGGCGTGACACGAACCCACAGGTGTGACACCAGGT
The DNA here is from genome assembly GCA_017311315.1 of Dendrocalamus latiflorus. Taxonomy (NCBI): domain Eukaryota; kingdom Viridiplantae; phylum Streptophyta; class Magnoliopsida; order Poales; family Poaceae; genus Dendrocalamus; species Dendrocalamus latiflorus. The sequence continues at coordinate 18,632,149 of CM029653.1, read as the reverse complement.
TTCTTGTGTGTTGGTGTGCATTGTAATGTGCGTGCCCCCTTCTATGAATAAAGTAGAAATTGCCCCCATGTTCTGACTGGTGTATCGCTCTGTTTTGAGCAGCTGCTTGACAGGGACCGGCTACTAGTTTCTGAACTCGTGACCTGACGGCATCTTCGACGCTGGCGGCGGGCCGAAGCCCAGGTCTCTTCAGGCGAGGCTTCAGCGCGGATGCATGTTAAGGAGGAGCCGGCCGAGTAGCGGCTGTGAACATCCAAGGGCGCTTGTACATTTGACTTTTACCGCGCCCCCTTGTAAACATCCTCCGACGAATAAAGAAAGGGCTTTAGTTGAAGTATATCTCCTATGTCTCCGTCACTTCTTACGACCACGCTTTCCTCTGGTAGACTCGCAGGACTTTACTTCGCACTCACCTATACGCTAGGTAGACCTTCGCGTGCTCAGTCCTCTACCCTTCGAGGTGGTGGCCGCGCGAGCGTTTCGTCTGCCACCCTTCGAGGCAGCGGAGCTGGCACCTAGTCAAAGTGGACGCGCGAGCACTCCATCCCCTACCCTTCGAAGTGGTGGCAGTGGAGCTGGCGCCTGATCGAGGTAAATGCGCGAGCGCTCTGTCCCCTACCCTTCGAAGTGGTGGCAGCAGAGCTGGCGCCTAGTCGAGGTAGACGCGCGAGCGCTCTGTCCCCTACCCTTCGAAGTGGTGGCAGCGGAGCTGGTGCCTAGTCGAGGTAGACGTGTGAGCGCTCCCTCCCGTACCTTTCGAAGTGGTGGTAGCAGAGCTGGCGCCTAATCGAGGTAGACGCGCGAGCGCTCCGTCCCCTACCCTTCGAAGTGGTGGCAGCGGAGCTGGCGCCTGATCAAGGTAAACACGCGAGCGCTCTGTCCCCTACCCTTCGAAGTGGTGGCAGCGGAGCTGGCGCCTACTCAAGGTAGACGCGCGAGCGCTCCGTCCCCTACCCTTCGAAGTGGTGGCAGCGGAGCTGGTGCCTAGTCGAGGTAGACGCGCGAGCGCTCTGTCCCCTACCCTTTGAAGTGGTGGCAGCGGAGCTGGTGCCTAGTCGAGGTAGACGTGTGAGCGCTCCCTCCCGTACCTTTCGAAATGGTGGTAGCGGAGCTGGCGCCTGATCGAGGTAGACGCGCGAGTGCTCCGTCCCCTACCCTTCGAAGTGGTGGCAGCGAAGCTGGCGCTTGATCGAGGTAAACGCGCGAGCGCTTCGTCCCCTACCCTTCGAAGTGGTGGCAGTGGAGCTGGCGTCTAGTCGAGGTAGATGCGCGAGGGCTCCATGAGGTAGACACGCGAGCGCTCCGTCCCCTACCCTTCGAAGTGGTGGCAACGGGGCTGGCGCCTAGTCGAGGTAGACGCACAAGCGCTCCATCCCCTACCCTTCGAAGAGGTGGCAACGGAGCTGGCGCCTAGTCGAGGTAGACGCACGAGCGCTCCGTTCCCTACCCTTTGAAGTGGTGGCAGCGGAGCTGGCGCTTAGTCAAGGTAGACATACGAGTGCTCCGTCCCCTACGAGGGCTGACCCGCGGGTAGGGCTACTTCCCAGCACTGATGACTCCCATACTCGCTGCCATGGGGCGCGCGCGGGGACAATGGCCACGCGCCTAACTTGTGCTCCACGGGGTGCGTGTGGGGGCAAGCCTCTGCTGCGCCTTATCGGCGCCCCGTGGAGTGCGCAGGAAGGCAAGCCTCTATTGCGTCTTGTGCATACTCCGCGGGGTGCGCGCGGAGGCAAGCCTTTGCTACGCCTTGTTTATACTCCGTGGAGTGCGTGGGACCATCAACCATGTCTTATTTATACTCTAGAGAGTACGCACAGTTATAACGCCCATGCGTGCACGGGAACACCTGTGTCTTGTTTATACTCAGTAGAGTGCGCAAGGACAACATCCGCGTCTTATTTATACTCTGTAGAGTGCGTGGGACCATCAACCATGTCTTATTTATACTCCAGAGAGTACGCACAGTGATAATGCCCATGCGTACGCGGGAACATCCGCGTCTTGTTTATACTCAGTAGAGTGCGCAGGGACAACATCCGCGTCTTATTTATACTCCGTAGAGTGCGTACGGAGGCGGACCTCGACACTACATCTTATTTATTCTCCGTAGAGTGCGTGCGGAGGCGAACCTCGATGCTACGTCTTATTTATACTCCGTAGAGTGCGTGCGGAGGCGGACCTCGACGCTGCGTCTTATTTATACTCCGTAGAGTGCGTGCGGTGGCGGACCTCGACGCTACATCTTATTTATACTCCGTAGAATGCGTGCGGAGGCGGACCTCGACGCAACGTCTTATTTATACTCCATACAGTGCGTGCGGAGGCGGGCCTCGATGCTACGTCTTATTTATACTCCGTAGAGTGCGTGCGAAGGTGGACCTCGATGCTACATCTTATTTATACTCCGTAGAGTGCGTGCGAAGGCGTCCCCCAGCACGTCTTTGTTTATACTCACGGAGAGTGCGCGCACGAACGCGTGTCTTTGTTTATACTCACAGAGAGTACGCGTGTCTTTGCAGGAAACAAGACGAGTTTCGCAAATGGTGAGCTTTATTAAATATTCCCGTTTGCGCAGGTGAGTGATTACAAAAGGCAAGGTACTAACCACTGATAGCTCAAGGGCGGGAATGGCGGCGACTGTCGTTGACGTGGCGGCGAGGCAGGGCACGGTGGGAACCTCTACTGCTGGAGCGATCCACGTGGGAGCCCGGCGGGGTGCTTCCTGAGGCCGCGAGGATCCTTGCGCTGGGGTGCCCGGTCTAGGAGTCCCATTGAGCCTCGTGGTGTGGGCCTCAGGTACCGAGCTCTATGCGTCGGGCCATCTCCTGGTCACCGTGGGCGGTGATGATGCCCCGCGGGCCCGGGAGCTTCATGCATAGGAAGCCGTGGTGTGGAACTGCCTCGAAGGAATTGAGAGTTGGTCGCCCCAATATGGCGTTGTAAGGGTACAGGATATCGACGACGTCGAAGGTGATGTCTTTGCTCCTCACGTTGTTGTCCCGGCCAAAGGAGACCTACAGGCATATCTGGCCCAGCGCCCACAGGGGCTGACCTCCGAAGCCCTGCAACGGGATTCCCGAGGGGCCCAAGCGACTTCGGGGGATCCCCATCTGGTCGAAGGCCACTGCAAACAAAATGTTTGCGAAGCTCCCTCCATCGACTAGGACGCGCCTAACATCGCATCGTGCGATGGCAACCTGGATGACCAGGGGATCTTGGTGGGGGAACTCTACGCCCTCAGCGTCAATGGGCGTGAAGGTAATTTTGTGCTGCGCCCAGTCTGGCGGTGCCTGCACTGGGGATGCCGCCACGTGGTGCAGCCTCCTCGCATAGGCCTTCCGCTACCGTGCCGAGGTGAACTCCGGCGAGGATCCCCCGGAGATGACGTTTATAACCCTGCGCTGGGCTCCCTTTTGGGCTTGAATCCGCAGGGGCCCTCCTGAGCTTGCAGCACGTGGGCTTGGATTCGCATGGGGCCCTCCTGAGGCTGCAACTCTTGATCCTGGATCCGCATGGGGCCTTCCAGGGTTTGCTGGACGTAGGCCACGATGGGTAGCCGTGCCTCAAGGTTTCGATCCCTGGCGACACTCTGCAGAAGTGCCACGATGGTGGTGCATGCGCGTGTGTCGTGGCTACCTCGACCATGTACCTCGCACCACTGCTCGTGGTGCTGGTCGTCGTATTCCCCGCGGGCTCTATCATCGCGACCTCGACCGCGCCGCCGCCCCCGGCCCCGGCGGACTTTGCCGCCGCGGCCGGTGGGGGCATTGTCTTCAGAGCCACCCTCAATGTCGAAGACATAGCGGGCTCTCCGAGACTTCTGTTGGCCGCGCCTGGGCTTGTCGCCTGATGAGTCCTTGTGCTGGGCTTCCTTGCGCTCGGAGGCGTCCTTCGCTGGCTCCTGCTTGCCTTGCCCTTCGAGGAGTCTTCCTTCAGCGAATCTCCGTGCTTCGTCATGCCCTCCGCTTGATTGGTGTCGGAGTCGTCACCATGGTGCCACCACGTGTCTTCTTCCGCTCTGGCGTACTCTTCCATCTTGTCAAAGAGCTTCGCCACTGTCTTGATTGGCTTTCGTGCATTTTACTCGGCCAACGGCCCTGGGCGGAGGCCCTGTGCCACTGCGTTGATGATGGTTGTCTCGTTGACATCCATGACCTGGCAGCTGACCTTTGCAAAGCGCTTGATGTACTCCCAGAGCTTCTCCGAGGGTTTTTACTTGACCGCGAAGAGCTGATCCACATCGACGCGCTCGACATAGTTCCCTTGGAAGTTGTTGTAGAGTCGGTCGTGGATCTGCTCCCATGCGTAGATGGAGTTTGGCTCGATGGTGAAAAACCAAGAGAGCGCCACCCCCTGTAACGCGAGGGGGAGCCCCTTCGCCTTCGTAGTGTCATCTCCACCGGCAGTTTCGATGGCGGTCTCGTACACACACATGAACTCCCGAGGGTCCGTGTCGCCTTTGTACAACTCGATGGCGCTGGGGAACTTGAAGTCCTCCGGTCATGCCGCCTGCTGCAGGCTTGCAGAGAGTGGGGACTCTGGGTCCACGTGTCGCAGCGGGATGCGGCTGGACGTGGGGGCATCGTGGCTATCCGCCCGTTTTGGCGTGGGCTCCAGCGCGACCACCGGTGGGGTCTATTGACTCCGAGCCTCTTGCATATCCCGCACAGCCCCACGGAGATCATCTAACTCCCGCTGGAACGTGCTGAGGGCCGCCAGCAGGGCATTCTCCAATGTAGGCATAGCCGGGGCAATCGGCGCACCTGGTCGCACGGCCGAGACAGTGGCGACCACAGCCTATGCTCCTACGTTGCCTGCTGTGCCAGCGTGGTGCGCTCCGGAGTCGATGATGAGGCCCGCGTTTCCGCCGGAACCGCTCGCCGCTCCCGCACCGGGTGTAAGGATGGCGGCTGTGCCAACGTGGGCACCGGCACTACCGCCCCCGACCACCCGGTCGGTGGTGCCGGCGTTGACCGTCATGCCTATGGTGGGATCGCTCGTCACGTGCGGGGCGGTGTCGACCATCGTGGCAGCGATAACGGGGTCGGCCATCGTGGCAACGGTGGCGGGGTCGACCGTCGTGCCACGAGCACTGACGTTCGTGGCTGTCACACCCGCGTCGCCGTCCACGCCTGCGACTGCCGACGCCGAAGCCCTGATGTTGACGCGAGACTCTGCCACGCCCGCCTTCTTCCTAGCCACCGACGATGAAGCTTTCTTCGGTGCCATTCTTCTTCAGGTCTTGAGGCTTGCTCTTGTCCTCCCCACGGACGGCGACAACTGTTGTGGTTACAGACCAAACAGAGGGAGAGAGGTGTGGTAGTGGAGAGTTAGGTGAGCAATGCTTGGGGTTTCCCCATGGCCTGCATCATATGTATATATATCCACATGGGGAGTGTTTTTACAACCTTGCCCTTACACCTGAGTAACACCCTCAAGGGTGTTTATGTCATTACATATGTCCCATATTGGGCTTTACAGCCTTCTAACAGGCCGGCTGGGCTTAGGTGGGGGCCACTTCTACATCAGTCTTAATTTCAAACTGAAATGCGAATTTGAACCAAAACAAAATTTAAAATTCAACATTCAAATGCAAATCTTGACAATTGGAAAAGAAAAATGTTATGTCTGAAATTGCAAGCTACCTTATCCCTTTTTCTTCCGTCCTTCCCCTTTTTCTTTCTTGCTTGATCGAGCCAAGCCGGCCACCACTCACTGCCAATCCCTCGACCTACCCTACTGCACCGAACCTGCTGCATGCAATGCTTCGTGCCTCGTCATGTTTCCGCCGCGAATCCCGCCACACATTCTTGGCCGTGCGACGCTCAGCCGAGCATGCGCTAGCCGCTCTGTCCCGAGCCATCTTTTCCCTCTGCACCACCGCCCCGTGTGCCCATGGCCGACCCAGCTCTAGCCACTCCCCGCGCCACTCCTTCCCTCCTGCATGTGCCCACGGATTCGCGCCGCTCCGAGCAATCACCTCCCTACTTCGCCATGTCAAGCCTCGTCTGTCAACCTCCCTTGAATTGTGTGCCCATGATGACACCTCTATGCCAATCTCAGCCTCCTCCTCCCCTTTTTCCGCTGATGCCTCTCTCGACTGCCCCATGGGCCATCATGACTCCAACAAGCATCAAGCCTCCCCAGCTCCTATAAAGGCCGGGCATCGCCTTCCCCGATCCTCACATAGGGGCGGAGATGGGCCTCAGGCCGGTAGGGCAATGGCTCGAGGCCCAGAGAAAATAGTAGTGAAAAATTTTCGTAAGTATATCCAAAAAAATATTGCACAATAGATAGGACCGAGGCTTATTGGCCAGCCCGAGACTATTCTGGCCTGCCCGACACTATTCCCAGCCAGCAACCAGCCCAGTAGAGCGAAGAAGCCCAATGAGCAAAGCGCAGCGACTGGCCTACCCTAAGCTGCGGAGGCGCGGACCGCCCCTCCTGTCTCGTGAGTAGCGATGCCTCTAGCCGCCTATCCGCGACGCCCCCAACCCCCGTCGAATCCTCTCCACTAATCCCCCGCGACGCCGCATCGCCGCCCCCCGCCTCCTCTATGCCGCGCCCCCGCCCCCTCTCCGTCACGGCACCTCCCCCCGACCATCCCACCTCCTCTCCTCCGAGTCCGCCGGCCGCCGCGACGTCGCCCATCGCCTCCTCAGCGGATCTCTGCCGCTGTAAGATCGAGGAGGCTGATTAGAGGGGTGAATAGGCGGACTAAAAATTCTCTTCAAATTATTAATAATGATTAAGACCTTTTCTATTTGCATAAACCAAGTAATCAATGCGGAAGCTAAATTTAAGTTGGTTTAGCTCAAATAGTGCCTAGAACAAATAAATTCACCTAAGTGCACCAACAATTCTTGCCTATATCAAGGTTTGCAATCCTAGGTATACAAGCAATAAAATTAATACTATGAAAGTAAATAATTTGAAAGTATATTGAGCAAAAGAAACCAAACCAGAAAAGACACGTTCAGACCGGTCAGACCACCAGGTCCAAGCCGGTCAGACCGCCAGCCTCAGGCCGGTCCGACCGCCGGTAACACACCGGTCTGACCGCCGGGTTTGAGCCGGTAACACATGCTGGTACTTCCGCTCTCTGGTAATACCGCTTACACAGAGCCAGTAGTTCCGCTTTCCAGATGAACTGCTCACACAGAGCCGGTAGTTCCGATTTTCCTGAGAAGTGCAGATATCTCAACAGCTTTTGCAAAACACATTTGCAAACTACGATATCATGCACAAAAGGCTCAAACATGATTTCCAACAAGTTGCAAAACACATTCGCACACTTTTGAAATCATGACACAAGAAATGAAAACATGGACTTCAAGCACTCGCAAAACACATTTGCATGCATAGTCCCATGTTACAAAGATTCAACACATTAGCTTCCACCATTTGCAAAACACATTCGCAAATGCAAGTCTCATGTCAAGATGAGCTAGAGCAAGTGAGGTTTAAGCTATCAACACATGATAGGACTCAAACTACTAGACATGACCCCTCTTAATAGTACGGTAACCTATACTAGCAATCCAGTCTTCCAACCAAACACCAAGACTGGCAGAAGACTATAGAAAGAGTAAGATCAGTGGACTAATCAAATGATGTTACTCGCTGTTTGGAGTTTTAGACAACAGTCATTAAAGAAAGTGCATTTTCGGTGGATTGAGTCAATTATGGCAATTATTGTGTGGAGGTTTAGGTAGCAATAATAACACTACGATTAAATTATAATAATGCTGCTAAAAGCAATTTTTGGCAAATAAAATAGCCCGAGCCTCTCCTTTGATAAGCCATGCATACTATCTATTTGCATCCTGTGTATTGGCTCGCGGAGCACGATGGTTGGTGTGCTCACACTCGCTTTTGCGACAAATTCAGAATCAAGAATCAGATCACCTCGCCTCAGCAACACGATTGGACATGCTGGCGAGAAGATGAAGATGTCAAGGGCTAGGTCGCGAACCTCCAGTTGGCTGCCTGTGGGCATGTCCTGAAGGTCCCACTTGCGTGCTTCGTTCTTTCGCTGCTGCGATTTAATGATTTCGGCCTAATCGGCCCATGAGTAAGTATACTATTATATTTACGCTTCCGCATGATATGTACTTTGATATTCAGAACTGTAAACTGTGAGCACTATCTACTGATCCAGGGAATAGTGCGGTGGAATCACAGAGGAATCCAGATTGTAAAATCCCGGTGCCTGACACATTATCACCAACACATTATAAAAGTATTTGTCATTATTACCAAGATCTCATAATGGCATTTGTCATTAACACCAAAATCAACTTAATCGGATCTTGATCTTTCAATCTCCCCCTAAACCAACTTAATCGGAATTTGATCTTTCAGTCTCCCCCCTTTTTGGTGATTGATAACAAATCCATTTATGATAATAGCATTTAGGTGAAAATGACCAAATGATATAAAATTGAGTGCATAAGGGAAGGCGAAAGCAATATTCAACATTTATATTTAAAAAAAATTAATTTCTCCTCATTTGGCATAATTCAATTAATTTCTCTCCAATAAATATATTATCACATTTTCCCCCATTGGCATTAGCCCTTTCATTTTTCATTATTTCTCCCTCATTGTCAATAAAGCTATTATTACGAATTCTCAAAGAGAATCCAAAGCTATTATCACAAATTTCTCAAATATTCAAAGCTATTATCACAAATTTCTCCCCCATTTGGCATTAAGCACCAAAAAGAGATAATTATTACCAAATAGTATTGATTTTTGTAAAAACAAGGGAAGAAGACAAGTTAAGCGATTAAAGGGGATTTTCATTATGAGGAGCTTGATACCAATTAATAGCATATCACTAATTCTTAATAAATGAGGAGCTTGATACATATTTGATTCAACTTAGTATGGTCATAAGGAAATATGAAAATAAATACAAATGACCAATTGATACCATTTAAAATAACTAAAGATATTTGAAACACATTCAAATAATCTTACCCATGAAAGCTCCTTGATTTTTGAAGTTTTCTTCGTTTGGTATTTGATACCACTTGATATGATACCATTTGTATATAAATCACTTGTAGAATTTGGATCATTTCCTGATTTTACATTCCAAGTGACCTTCAAAAGCTTTCTAAAAAACTGACTTACAAATATCCAATAAATCTGAGAAAAATTGTCAGTATAGATCCATATCTTAGGATTAAAAGTCATAATTGCATCTACCTCAGATTTAGAGCACATTAAAAGATATGAAAAACATAAATATGCTCTAAACTACTTGTAAAACTTTTGATTTTAGCATTTTAGCAAAAAGAAATGATTTTTCATTTTGAGCATAAAAACTAAAAGAGAATGAAACACATTTATTCACAAAGATCTATAAAACAATTTTGGTAAGATGGTAAAATATTTTTCCCATTAATAATATTTTGCCCCTTTTTCTTTAGTAAGCACAAAAGTATTACATAAGTTTTTCACAAAGAAAAACTCCCCCTTACACAAAGATTTCTCTTGGCAAATTCTTTTTTTTTCACACACGAAAGATTGTCCTCTTCTTGTTTTTCTTCTCTTTTTTTATCTCCTCCCTTTTTGTTTAACTCTTTCTCTTCTAATGTCATTTAGCACAAAGAATCATTGATACCGCTTGAAAACCTCTTGTCCATAATTGGTACCACTTGTTAATCTTTTGTCCATACTTTGTGCTATTTAACCTTTTTGTGATTCTTTGGTCTTTTCCATAAGAGCACATACTACTTTGACCTTTATACCACTTAAGATGACATTGAAAACCACTTGTGAGAATATATCACTTGTAAACATGAGTGATGTCAAGTATAGTTAATTCCAATTGTAGAAAACTTGATACCACTTGTACTATTTGAGAGCATACATAACACCAAGAGATTTATTCCATTTGTAAAAACTTGATGCCTCTTGTATGATCAACTTGTATCTCACAAGATCAAATTTGGCACTTCATCTTCAATGATTTTCCCTTGATTTGATGAAGGAATACCACTTGCAGAAAAAGATGTCACTTGAAAGAGCACTTGGAGGAAGAGTATGATATCATTAGAGGATACACCACTTTGTAAAGGTGGATACCACTTGAAAGAAGATGATATCATAAGTGAAAAAGTTTGGTTGATACAAAAGATTAGCCCGGCAAGAGGAAAAAGAATATCACTTTGCCACTTGAAGGAACAAGGATACCACTTATTTTCCAAATGAAAGAGATACTAATTTGAAAGAGTAGATATCACTTGAAAAATAACATCACATAGAAATCAATGATATCATATATGCGAAGAGCTTGGTTAAGAAATATTTGCTTGCCAAGATTAAATGGGATATCAATCCAAAAGACATCACTAGGAGGAATAAGAATAACACTTAATTTTCTCAACTAAGACATATCACTTGAAAAACTGGATGATATCACTTCAAAAGATAGGAGTGAATCACATGCTGATGTCAAGATGACTAAAAGTCTACCACTCTTTAGAGAGGATGCCATTTTAATGAAAAAGAGCCAAAGTAAGAGCAAAATGGCATATGGAGTCAAGAAATACTTGAAGGTAACTAACACGGATAAAATGGATCATCTTGACTTGGAGGAGCAAAAGGAATGGCTGAGGAAATTTTAAATCAAATTTTGAATCAAAACAGCCATCTTCAGAAAAATTCGGAAGTACCGCCGGCCAAACTGCGGAAGAATCACTCAAATCCGGTCTGACCGCTGGCTCTATAGCGGTCTAACCGCCCCGGCCGGTCAGACCGGTGCCCGGAGGTACCACAAAATGACCTCCGGTAATTTCGATTTTTCTGGGAGCACGCCAAGAGGTTGAATTGTTTAGGAGAGGTTTTCATATAGTGTTGTACATTGCTACAAAGTTTTTCACAAAGAAATAAAAACTACTTGAGGAGCATTTCTAACTATATGCCAAGATTAAAACTCTTTTTAATATAATTTTTAACAAATTAAGCTTTCAATTTTCACAAACAAACTCATTTTCAATAAATTCTTCAAGATTGCAAAAATGAGCATTTGAGGGTATATTAAGCATTCAATTATATGTATGAGTTGTAAATACCCTTATGAGCCAATGTATGTCAATAGATTTAGCTCAAATGGCAAAACTCACTTTAAGTGCTAGATTGTGACAACATAGGTTATCTTAAGTTTTTTGGGTGAGTTTCAAAATCAAATAACTTTTGATTGGTTGGCTTTTTGAAAAACTTTTGAATACAAATAATGTTTGAAATAGCCAACTCTAGGTTTTTGGTATTGAACACTTTTTCAAATTCTTTTTAGAATTGAATTTAGCCAACTTTTGAGTTTAAGGCCAAAACAAGATATTTAATTGATAGTTTTGGGTTGGAAACTCAATTTTATATGAAATAAGTTTTCTAAAGCCAAAAACTTTTGTAAAACATTTGAAATGCATTTGTATGCATTTGTCAACTAGTTATTCAAAGATATACTAATAATTTCAAGATTTTGACTTTTGGTTAAATGGCTTAATTTTGAAAAACAATACTAGCACTTAATTAATTTGGGCACACTTAGGGATGTGGTACACATGAATATGATTTAGCACTCCCCCTTAATGTGCCACAATCATCTTGCTCATAATTTACAACAATGAAATTTTAGAACAAGAGCAAGAGAAACCCCTTTTAAATGATTTTCATGTAATGCAACCTACACAAGGCTAGGGGCTAAATACTTTAATGTAGATACTTGTTACCGAGATGGCATTGGTTTATGGTGTGGCAAGATCATCCTCAAGCTTGGCTTCCATGTTGCCCATGGTGGAATTCACCTCTTCATGAATGAGCCAAGCCTCCAATGCCTCTCCAAGTACCTATTAAGCATTGAAGCGCATTTTGGTACCCAAAACTTGGTTGGGCCCATAAATGTTAGTCACAATAGATTTGGGCACCCAAATGGCCCTAACATTAAATTTATGTGAACTAACATCTTTAGCAAACACATTGTCATTTCTATCTTTCCTAAACATATATTGTTCATTAAAAAGAGATGGCTTAGGAATGATACCTTTAGGACAATCCTTACTAAAATGTCCCTTTTCCTGACAATTGTAGTAAGTTTGGCAATTATTACCCCTTCTTATCTTCTTGCATTGCTCATTGCCGGTTTGCCTCTTCATTGATGGATTTTTTTTCTTGTTTTCCACCTTTTTGGGGCATTTAGAGGCGAAGTGACCCATCTTGTTGCATCCAAAACATTTGACTTTGCTGAATTGTTCTTCAAGTTGCTTTGGGATGCTCTTCACCTTTCTCTTGGAGGTAAAACCAATACCTCTCTTGTAACTTGACTTTCTTTAACTTCCTAATATTATGTCAAGAGAGGCCTTCCCTTTGTAGCTTTTCTCCAAATCATTCTTCAAACTTATGACTTGGGCCTTGAGCTCATTATTTTCCTCTACAAGGTTAGTCCCAACATGCATAGAGGAAGTGGAAGCATCTAATTGTGAGCAACAAGGTGAATCAAGCAAATCATCACAAGAGGTGGATACATTAACTTTAGATGAATTGCAAGGAGTAGAATCTATACATGGCAAATCATCTAATAAATTATAAGCAATGCCTATATCCACATTAGGCTTAGAATATTCCTTGAGAAGAAGAATTTCATGTTCTTCTTTTAACTTGATATAATAATTTTAGAGGGAAACATGTTCACTTTTGAAAATTTTATATCTAGCTTTTTCTTTCCCAAGGAATTCATTTAATTCTTCTAGCATATCCATCAAACTCATCACATGAAGGTACATCATTGTCATCATTAAAATTTACCTTCTTCTTACCTTTAGCCATGAAGCATCGAGTTGATGTGGAGGGAATGGTGGACTCTTCATTGTTGGAGCTAGAAGTTGAGCATTCTTATCCCGACATCCACTCTTATATGCAATCCTCATCGGATGAGATGGACGCTTCATATTTATCTTGAATTTTCGTCCATATATCATGAGCGCTCTCAAGAATGCATATCGTGTTGAACACCTCTACACTCAAAGCACTAAATAAAGCGTTAGTAGCTTGAGCGTCAAGACGTGAGTATTTCTCATCCTCAATTGTTGGAGCAAGATGATCTTTAGGAGGAGAAAAGCCCACATCTATAATCCGCCGTATTTTCGGGCTCATAGCCTTAAAATAGCATATCATGCGGATTTTTCAATTTGTATAATTGGTGCCATTAAGTAGAGGTTGTTCATCTAGGTGCACTATCCCACTAGTTGCCATCATTTTTACTCTCTAGGCGGTTAAGCTTAATAAATGAGAGACCAAGCTCTGATACCACTTGTAAGATCGAGGAGGCCAACTAGAGGGGGTGAATAGTCGGTCTAAAAATTCTCTTCAAATTATTAATAACGATTAGACTTTTTCTATTTGCCTAAACCAAGTAATCAATGCGAAAGCTAAATTCAAGTTGGTTTAGCTCAAATAGCGCCTAGAAAAAATAAATTCGCCTAAGTGTACCAACAATTCTAGCCTAGATCAAGGTTTGCAATCCTATGTATACAAGCAATCAAATTAATACTATGAAAGTAAATTGCTTTAAAGTATATTGAGCACTAGAAAGCAAACCACAAATGATACATTCTCTTTTTACCGTGGTGTTCAGAGACTTGCCAGTCTCCCCTTGTCCACGTTGAGATAAACCCGAACTAATCGGACCAGCTCCACGAATTAAGCCTTCCACCTCAAATCACTAGTGATAGTTCTTTCCCGCTCCGAATAGGTGAGCTTCAACCTTCACAACTTCGCCGGGTCTTCTCACAACCTTCTTTGAGAAGATCACTGCACACGACGCCTCCAACGCCGTCTACAGTCGGCAAACTCCAAGAGTAACAAGTCAAGTTCCTCACTTGACTCGCACCATGTGCAACGAATGCACAAGCTCACTTGGACACAAAGTCCTCCTCTAGATGCAACACATGCACTCTAGAACACCTCTCCTCTCTCACAAAGTGCAACACATGCACAATTGAGTGGAGAGCCTCACTCTAGCTCAGGAATGCAACACTAGCACCAGCAACCTCCTCTCAACAGCCCTTGAGGAGGTATTTATACACATCCCTCAAAAACTAGCCGTTAGAGAAGAGAGAGGGCAAAAATCAACACGAGGGCCGGAAGTACGCAGTTACACGGACGGTACTTCCGCCATCCCAACGGCTACAAAAACTAGCCATTGGGCTGGAAAACCGGTCAGACTGCCACACAGAAAACAGTCAGACCGCCAGGACCAGTCAGACCGCCCACACAGGACCGATCAGACTGCCTCTCAGAAAGCCATCCAAGGTCACTCTCTGGGAAAAAGGTTCCGGGTGAAATGCGGAACTTTCGCTGGCAGGTCAGATCACCGTTACTAGGCCGGTCAGACCACCAGGTCCAAGCCGGTCGGGCCGCCGGCCTCAGGCCGGTCTGACCGCCAGTAACACACCGGTCTAACTGCCGGGTTTGAGCTGGTCTAACCGCTCCTCAGCTAGACTGCTCCTTTGGCCCGGTAGTACCTCGCAACACATGCCGGTACTTCCGCTCTCCGGTAATACCGCTCACACAGTGGTGGTAGTTCCGTTTTCCAGACGAACCGCTCACACAGAGCCGGTAGTTTCGATTTTCCTGAGAAATGCAGATATGTCAACAGCTTTTGCAAAACACATTTGCAAACTACGATATCATGCACACAAGGCTCAAACATGATTTCCAACAAGTTGTAAAACACATTCACACACTTTTGAAATCATGACACAAGGAATGAAAATATGGACTTCAAGCACTCGCAAAACACATTTGCATGCATAGTCCCATGTTACAAAGATTCAACACGTGAGCTTCCACCATTTGCAAAACACATTCGCAAATGCAAGCCTCATGTCAAGATGAGCTAGAGCAAGTGAGGTTTAAGCTATCAACACACGATGGTACTCAAACTACTAGACATGACCCCTTTTAATAGTACGAAAATCTATACTAGCAATCCGGTCTTCCAACCAAACACCAAGAGCAGTATAAGACTAGGAACACATCCTTAGCCCTAGTTAGTGATGAGGCGATGGGGTCCTGATCTTCCGATAGGATTGATAACTATCGATTTTGGTGGAGGTGACTCTCACGATCCGACTACAACCGTACGACGTCGCTTGCGCCTTAGCAATCGCTGAACCACACTCCAAGTAGTTATCAACCGTGCCAAAAATGCGGTTGACCTGACCACGAAGGTCT
Organism: Dendrocalamus latiflorus; assembly: GCA_017311315.1. Lineage (NCBI taxonomy): Eukaryota > Viridiplantae > Streptophyta > Magnoliopsida > Poales > Poaceae > Dendrocalamus > Dendrocalamus latiflorus. The sequence goes on along the minus strand of CM029653.1, from coordinate 18,616,900 downwards.
ATCCCTGCATGCAACTGAAGAACAAGCAAGAACAAGATAACAAGCAATCTGAAATTGCAAATATTGATATTGAGTTCAAAAGGTGGGATTCCGAAGGCAGTCTTGACAGGTGGTCGTCCGACACAACTGAAGAACAGAAGTTTGCACAAGGGCTAAACCTAAACTCAACGAAATCCAAAGAGTTCAAAGGGGGTAGAGGGTGAATATATGAGTTGGAGAAGAGAGAGGGGCGGCCAAGGGTCGTCCTAGGGTTGGACACCCACCCTAAAAAATTACAAAGCTCTTAGGCCCAATTGGAGGTGGCGCAACACCTTTAGATTCGGATTCAGAAATAGTCATGACTTGTTTTGATAATATCTTTTCACACAGAAATAATTTTGACATGGGGCCAGATCTATGGGAAAGAGGATAAGATAAGCTATCCATCAAGTACTCACCCATTCCAAAAGTTCATTGTATTATTAACCCAAGAGTAATCATATATGTTAATGAGCAAATCAAAATTTCTCACAAAGCAATTATTGCAACTAGTTTTGCAAATGTATGTGAAGCATTTATGCAATTCAATTCTCTGAAGTTGTAAACTTGCAATGGTGGCACATATGGGCAAAGCTACAACTTTTGGAATCAAGAAAAGTTTATCCATATAATCATATCTCAATTGAGCAATAACAAATTTATTTAGCAAGGGTGAAAAGATTTGTAAGTTCTTCCATAATTCATCATCTTTATTCAGATTGTCCATACTAAATGGTCCAAAAAGAGATGAACAAATAGGCATTGGATGAGTACTAAATTTTACTTCCCTCTCATATTGAACAAGATTCAGTACACAAGAATTGTTGTCCAAGATAGTAAACTTCAATTCATCCATGTGATCACAAGTTATGCATATTTGATATACAAGAAATTGATTTTCTACACCATAATCTCCAATCAAATTAAACTTATACCCAGGGGTGTAGGCACTAAACAAGAATTTTGAACATGTAAGTTCAGAAATTTCTCCATAGCATGTGACAATTTCATAGGTAGATCCAACATGATGTAACATAATGAATTAGCAGGAGAAATTCTAGTCAAAACTTCTTTATATCTAACCAAAACCACATGATCATTGTATGCGATAAATTCATCACATGAATCACTCAAAACAGTAGGCAATTTATTTATTTTATGACATGGTGCACTCAAGTTAATGCAGTTTGAATTCTCTACTCGAAACATGTGCGTGTCAAAATCATTTTCCACTACGTTTTGCTCTAAAATAGCATGAACAGTGGATAATTGTAGTCCCTCAGAAGCATACTCACCGTGCGTGATGATAGCACCATATTCTTTACCTTTTTGGCTCTCCTCAGATGATGTAAGTGCATCCATCTCCTCATTTTCGTTCTCAACTAATGGAGTCAATGATTGAATCAGTTCATGCTCCTTTTCGACATGGTTCTCAACTACCTACAAGTTGTTAGTCACAGAAAAAGGCACAAACAAGGGTTGTTCTCATGTTTTTTATAATCAAGCACTCTCAATTTCTCCTCAATCTGACGTTCAACAATACAAGCAAGTATAAACAAATGAGGGAGAGAATTATATTTTTTGTGAATGAGAAGGTCCTGAATTTCTTTATTAAGCCCACGTAAGAATCTATTCTCTGTAGCTTCAGCATGTTCCTCTAAACCACAACGCAATAAACGAGTTTTTAAATCATGATAATATTCCCTTACAGTTCTACTTCGTTGTTTTAAACATTGCAATCTAGCTAACAAATAATCAGCATGATAATTAGGAACATAGTGATCTCTCAAAAGTTTCTTTAATGCGTGCCACATTTTAGGCACTCTTCCAAGTCTACTTAAGTACTTCCACGAAAGCATTGCATCATCAATAAAAACACTAGTGGCAGCTCTAATCTTTTGCCTATCAGACCAATCATAATATTCAAATTCTTTATCTAGCGCTATCTCCCAGTTAATATAGGCATCAAGATCAAATTCACCAGCAAAGGATGGCAAAGTGATTTTAGTTTTACTGGACACACTATCATGCATCATATACCTCCCATGGTGAAGAAGCTTGTCTCAAGCGTGCATCTTCCTCGCGAATTCCTTTGCGCTCCTGGTCAATGGGTCAAAGAAGATATGGATCTATCTCGTAATCATCCCGTGAACCTGCCATGGTTAGTAGCAAACAAGGAAACGAATCACAAGTATATGTTCCTGTCAACTACTAGGATATGGAGCCTCAATTGAAGTAATGCATCTCTCAAGCTCTTACCAAATTCTTACAAGTTCTTACCAAAGCAAACAGGTGGTGCAACCGGTGGCTGGTTCGTGATAAATCTGACTTAGGTGATTTGTATAGCGATTACCGGTACAGCGAGACCTGTTCGGTTAGTAGAAAAGTGGAGCTTGGATAGGCTATGTATTTTGTAGCAAAGGAAATCAATCAATTAATTTAAGAAATTGCACATAATTGAATTATAGTTCGTATCTAACACTTAGCCTATGTTGCTGACCAACCAAGGATGGAAGAAGGCTAAAATAAGTGTATGGCAATGTATAGTAGTCCTAAATACAAGATAATTCAAACGAATGCAATCTGGAATTGAAGAACACAAGGATTGACCCAAAACTTGAAAACTGAAAATTTCTATCCACTGAACAGCACGTCGGTATTTTGGCCTTAACTTTTTGCCAGTTGCCTTTTTTCAATGATTATTTTTTTCTCCATTTTCTGACGGCTTTTTCTACAATTTTTGTTTTGGGGCCAAGTTCTGGAAACCGACCGAACAATTCGCACAAAATTCACAAGTGCCGACTGTTGCAGATTCAAATCAGAAATTTGGGTCAATTTTCACCGCAGATATCTCTTAACTGCCTTACCAGAATGATGTGAAATTTTTCAGGAAGATGGATATTGAAGTTACGAATCTAACGAAAGTGGTATCACTCAAAAAGGATCACGGAATCAAAAGTTATGGCTTTTTTGGTGGCGGCTGCAGAGAAAGGAAAAATCAGCCGAAATTGGAATTAGGGTTTAGGGTGGGGGAATTTTTTGTTTGGATTTTTATAGGAACAAAGATATGACTAGCAACTAGACAATGCTATGACGGACACAAATTCAATTTCGCAAACCAAAACTAACAGATTGAAAGGCACAACGGGGTTTGGACAGCGGAAATTAACTCTTTTGTGGGGCAATTTTTTTGGACTATAGGAAATAAAAATCAATCTACTAACTAAGGATACAAAAATTCCTACCGGTCAACTGAAGCTCTGATACCAACTGATGAGGTGATGGGGTCCCGATCTTCCGATAAGGATTGATAACTATCGATTTTGGTGGAGGTGGAGGTGACTCTCACGATCCGACTACAACCGTAAGACGTCGCTTGCACCTTAGCAATCGCTGAACCACACTCCAAGTAGTTATCAACCGTGCGAAAAACGCGGTTGACTTGACCACGAAGGTCTATCCCTGCATGCAACCGAAGAATAAGCAAGAACAAGATAACAAGCAATCTAAAATTGCAAATATTGATATTGAGTTCAAAAGGTGGGATTCCGAAGGCTGTCTTGACAGGAGGTCGTCCGACACAACTGAAGAACAGAAGTTTGCACAAGGGCTAAACCTAAACTCAACGAAATCCAAAGAGTTCAAAGGGGGTAGAGGGTGAATATATGAGTTGGAGAAGAGAGAGGGGCGGCCAAGGGTCGTCCTAGGGTTGGACACCCACCCTAAAAAAATTACAAAGCTCTTGGGCCCAATTGGAGGTGGCGCAGCACCTTTAGATTCGGATTCAGAAATAGTCATGACTTGTTTCGATGATATCTTTTCACACAGAAGGAATTTTGATGTGGGGCCAGATCTATTGGAAAGAGGATAAGATAAGCTATCCGTCAAGTACTCACCCATCCCAAACGGACTCCGGATGTGAATTCTATGCATGTTGGAAGTCGGTCATGCCAGGCTAAATCTACGTTGGATTGTTTTGGTGATTGTGACGCGACCACAAGGATTCTGAAGCTGAGGACTTACCCATTGGATGGGCCTTGGAATAAGCTTTCCAACAAGCACACGAACACCTAAATCGGACTTCGTTTGTGAAAGTTATGGCCGTTTTATTACAGGCTTGTCTGGCTATCCCGAACCAAATCCGAATTGAGTTCTGAGTTGATTCCGAGTTTGATTTCGGTTGGGCTTGAGGAAATTCCGAATTAGGCCTGGAAACCTCATCCAAAACATGGGCTTTAAGTTCTTGGACCTCTCTCCTTTTTCCCTCCCACTGCATGGCTTCTCCTTGGGCTTCTTCTTCCTTGTTTTTTCTCCATTGTTTTGGCGCCGACCTCCCTCTCGGTTCGAAAGTATTCCATTTGTCAAAACTGAGTATGAACAAAGTAGTGGCATGAGGTAGCATCATATTCTCATTTAAAATATGTTGAAGCTGAAGAAACGAATTCACCTTTAGTTCAATCTTGATATTGGGCGCTATGGTCGTGTGTGTTTATGGCGTGGTCACATCAGTTAGCCATACCTTTGCCTTGGGTCATCTTCTCGATATGCATCAACTCATGATACATTCTTTTCTACAACTCCATCAACACATAATGATCTTCACTTACTTGATCAACACATAATCGTCATGCATCAACTCATGATGCATCTTCTTCTTGATGGCCTTCAACACATGAAGCCATCTTCTTCATTGATAGCCTTCAACTCATAAAGCTATCTTTTTCTCAATCTTGACTTGGTAATCTTCAACACATCAAATCATCTCAAGTCATCCTCATTTGTGGAACTTAACCTATTCATCTAACTCATAGAAAATGTTAGTTCACAAAATAATTGTTATCAATTACCAAACTTCACCATTAACATATAATAGAGGGACTAGATTTAACAATCTTCCCTTTTTGGTCATTCATGACAATCGCAACAAATCATGAGATATAAAAATTGATTTGCGGGTATACAACTTGTACACAACAATTATATACTCTAAGATAAGCTTTAAACAAAGCTTACCAACCTGGTTGTCATAAATCATCCATCCATCAACACATAATGGAGAAGCTAGATGACAACCCGATTACACATGAGTATATATGAACTACACAAGCTATATATACTCAAGAATGTATTTCAAAGTAAAGATCCTAAATATGCATATTAAAAGAAGTAAGGATCAATACTTATGAAACTCCAAACTATAGAGAGAGCTCCCCTAAATGTGTGCATACAAGTGTATATAATGAAGACATATGCACATATTTATTTTGGACTAATTGAGGAGTTCAATCTATATTTTGGATCTAAGAGATGCATTTGTATATGAGAAGTGATTTTGAATGTATACCTCTTTGATTTCACCTTTCCATCCAAATGAGACTAAGCATATATAAACTTAGATGAACATATTAGTCTCATATATATATTTGTCATTATCACCAATACATTATAAAAGTATTTGTCATTATTACGAAGATCTCATAATGGTATTTGTCATTACCACGAAAATCAACTTAATTCGATCTTGATCTTTCAATCTCCCCCTAAACCAACTTAATGGGAGCTTGATCTTTCAGCCGCGACGCCGCCCCCACACCTCCTCTTCGTTGTGACACCACCCCCTACCTCGGCCCGCGGCGGCGTGGCACCGCCCCCCACCTCGGCGCCTCCTCTCCAGATCGGCCCACGGCGGCACGGCACCGCCCCTACCTCGGAGCCTCCTCTTCGGTCTCCGCCTCGGCCCGCGGTGGCGTGGCACCGCCCCCTAGGCGCCTCCTCTCTGCCTCGGCCCACGCTAGTGCGGCACCCCCTCCCTCCTCCTCTCCGCTTGTCCACCACGATGCCGCCCCCACTGCTCACCGCCGTCCGCCGGTGCTAGCTCCCGGTGAGCTTCTAGCTGCTCATGTATGAGTGACACTGTGACATATTGTTGTTAGTGGTATGTTACCTCGTGTTAGTGGTATGTTACATTCTTTTTTGCTATGTTTTATATATTTTGTCGTATCGTTTGAAATGGAATTCAAATTTTATTTCGATTATGTATTTATGTTATACTTCAGTGCTGATAGTATTTGATATTAGTTATAGATTTACATCCTCCTTAGTTTTGGACCCGAGGTTCTGAGAAATCCTGGCTCCGCCACTATCCTCACACACCTCCTGGAACCAACAATTGAGCTCTAGGCTCTAGCTCCCCGAATCCTCCCTTCATCCTCAACTGTAGTGAAGCACCGCCGCCAAACCAAGTTGAGCTACGCCGCACGCCAGTTCGATTGGCCTTGACTGGAGCTCCGTGCAAACCTCCTGAGTGCAACCCCAACCTCGCCATCGCCTCCTTCCTTTACCGGCGAGCCCCCACCATGTGCTCCTCGCTGCCGCTCGGCAGCATCGTCAACAGCCCACACCGCGCCACCTCAAGCGCCGCCACCACCATGGCCCATGGGTGATCTCCTATACTCCCGTAGATGCTCCTCCCGCCTTGAATTGGATTTTAATGGCTTGTAGCACCACCGTGCCGAGCTCCCTGTTCCCACAGCAGCAAAGCGCCACCGACAGCACCATTCGAGCTTCGCGACGCTACACTCCAATTCCTTGCGACCGGAGCTTCACCCGACAGTATGCTAGTTCTTCTCTGTTGACGGACAAGCATGCTGATAACCATATACTTCTTATCTCAATAAAGTATAGTCCCATTCAGGGGCGGAGCTGGGCCTCGGGCTGGGTGGGCTATAGCCCGAGGCCCAGCAAATTTTCTAACACCACTATACCTCCAAAGACTGAAACCCTAATACCAAAATCCCCGATCCCACTGTTCCAGCACGGCCCTCACCTGCGCGCGCTCGCCTGCCCTCGCCTGCGCGGCTGCGCCGGCCGCCGCCCTCGCCTCCTCCTCCGGCCTCCGGCTCCGCCTCCTCCTTTGGCTCCGCCGCTTCGGCTGCCGTCTCTCTCGCTGGGGCCTGGGTGGGGTGGCCTAAAATCCCCAATCCCACAGGCCAGGCAGCTGCAGCCAGCCCCCGATCTGCGCGACCACGCCCCCGCCGGCGGTTGCCGCCCTTGCCCCTTGCGCTTCTAACACTGCGGTCCGCGGGCCGTCGACCTCGCCTCTCGCACTCCCGACGCCGCAGTCCGCCAGTCGCTGCCCTTGTGAATCGGCGGTATGTTTATGGATTTTCCTTTGTACCATTCGATCATCGCATGATGTGTAGTGGGCGGGCATTTATATGCTTTAAGTATATTGTGGTCATCTAACTTAAAGATCAACTCCAGTGAATTTTCATTGAGATAGATTGAGAAAAGTTCTTTCAGTAGTCAGAAATTTGTGCCCCTGAAGTTACTGATTTTAGTTTCGTTCTCTGCAGTTGAGTGAGCAAGAGGACCTTATTGTTTGGATGTGAATTGCAGCACTTCCTACATTCAGAAAGCTGTATGGTAGGATATATGTTGACCTCAAGAAGAATGACACCATAGCAGTTACATTGGAGAACAACACATATAGCTTTGGTGGCAAAAAGAAGTTGGTGCCTTCTACCTGAACCTGGTTTGGTGGAAAGAATGATTTTCTTGGTCTTGCATATCTTACTGTTGGTGGACTCTGCTTCTTCCTGGCATTTGCATTCACCTTGCTTTACTTGATAAAACTAAGGTTAGTAACTTTTCAATTCTCGTATACCACAATCATATGAAGTTGCACATGCCATCTAATTGCTATGTTCATGATTTGAATGTGATCCATAAAGTAAGTCTTCAAGATTTAGCCTATATAGTTAGATTATTACTTGATTGAAATTTAGCCCGGGGCGTGTTCCAATTCTGGATCCGCCACTGGTCCCATTTATTTTTTATAAAGTAATTTATAGCATCGGATTTGCACGTACATACTTGTTGTACTAGTATACTTCGTTCTCATATAGTATATACTACCGTGAGCTCGAGGTGCCTATGGACGGAGAAGCCGGTGATTGAGTTGCGACTGAGGAGGCCATGCTCCATGCCTCGTGTTGCAGGAACGCCCAGCCCTTTGGACCGTCTGTATTGCATAGTAAACCTTAGTGTAAGATCAAAAGTACGATAACATACGTATTATTAAGAGGCAGCATGAATATTTGCTATCATGCCTCTACTCATATATATAAAGAGCCTCATATATATATAAAGAGCTCTAAAAGAGCAAAGGAGGACTCGGTCACTCATATATATGGCTGAAATAGTGGCTTATGGCTGAAATTGCTCTAAAAATAGTGGTTTATGGTTAAAATTGCACTATAGTTGACTGAATTACACTGTAGCTGAAGGTGGCTTATTTTGCGTAATTAAATTTAAAAAACTTTAAAAATAAAAAATATGTTAGCTCATCATGGACAATGCAAATGAATACGGGAAAAAAGAACCGGCAAAAAAGCTCAAAAACCCAAAAGTTCAAAAAAAGATGAAATTTATAAATAGTGAAAAATAAGCTAGAAGCCAGAACCTTAAGCCGAAAAGAACGGGACGTAAAAAAAACCCAGAGCTCAGCTACGTTGGTGCATATACGGACTGTTTTTTAGTTTATTTTAACTTTTAGTTTATAATTTATGATTTCTCCCAAAACATGCGCAGCTTCCGTCCTTATAATTGCCAGTTGCTACCAACACAATACAAAGCAGGTCGCATGAGCAACCGTTACATCATGTCTTGTATCGGCAACTAACCAAATGTACGTATGTCTCGGTGCATCATGATGGCACGTGATCTGTGGAATCAAAGCCAGTTTTGGCACTATTTTATTTGGTATTTACAGAAATAGCAGTATGCGCGATGTATTGACAAAAATGTTACTTTTGCCGCCGGCAGACCGGGCGGCAGCACCCACGAGGCCACGCGTGGCACTGTTACCAGCGACAGGCACCTGCTCCCAGCCACCAGGCAACAAGCCACCTGTCGCACAACCTATTCTTCAAAAAATTCTTACAATTTTGATATTTTAATAAGTTTTTACATATAGCAAACGTGCTCCAAAAATTACGAAATTTTATGTGAAGTCTCCTGATGCAGTAATAGCTATTATGTAATTTTTTGGAAATTTTATGCAGTCCAAATTAGCCACATTTGTTCAGATTAACTTAACCATGAATTTAACAAATATTTCACTTTTTTATAATTTGATACAATATGAATTTGTGTAATTAAAAGTAATTAAAGTACTATAAAAAATATATCACAGGATGCGATGTGGCTCACTCTTCTGAGCCACTACTATCTTCTAGCCGCGCTTGCCAGCTCGTATGTGGTCTTGTCTTCAGTCGCGCACAAGCATGTCTCGTTGAGTACGTCAGACGGTCCGGAGGTTGTGTATCAGGTCGGAGGAGCTATGGAGACCGTTCTGTCTGCTCAGCGGACGGCAATGGTCCAGTAGGCTGAGATACAGTACGCTGGCTCTAGTAAGAGTCGAAGTCATTCAGCTGAGACGTGCCGAACTGCGAGCCACCAGCAATAATATCATGTATGAAGGACTCTAGAAATTCCCCTTGTGGTGCCAACGAGCTCTCGCCCTAACCGTATGACGTGGCAGCGAAGCTGGAGGAGCTCTGCCCACAGAAGTGTCCAAACCCTGGGTATGCCGAGAACGCTGAACCTTGCCCTAAGTACGATGCAAACCATGGCGCTGTGTACTGCTCTCTAGAAGCATCTGGGAGGCCCATGTCGTCATTAGTGGACTCGTCGTCACCCCCACATTGAATTGGAGGCTGCAAGATGACATGAAATTATTCACAACAAATATTCTGGATGTACAATGCGAATCTCATACCTCCCAAATGTGCAGCGAAGATGAACGGCGGGGAGCGGTAGTCTGTGAAGGTGGTGCGGTCGGCAAAAGGGATGCATCGCGACAATGGACCTGCGGCGGGAGAACGCCATGATGTTAGTGGAACGCCAAGCGTAATAGGAAAAAAATATGTAGGTTCGTAAAGTTACCTCCTCGTCGGTATGGCGCACGAATGATCGGCGGCTAGTACTACGACGCCATGCAGACTCAGTAGGTTGCGATAGTCGGCCGGACACGCTAGGTCGCGATGACCTGGCGGGTGAGCATGGTGCCCCCACTGGGTGGCTCATGTGCGCACTGTGATTCGAGGAACGGCCGTAGGTAAGGTTGTGCACTACTTTTTTGGCCTGCTTTAGGATGAACTTCATAGTCTTCTGTAGGGCCAGTGGCGTCTCCAGACTACTGATGGCGGCCTCTGACACGCTTGCGATGCACTGTGCCTGCTCCAACTGAAGTGACATATGAAACAGGTTTAGTAACGAGCAGTACGGATTTATTGAATGGAACGATAAGATATTTGAACTGTCTTACGCTGTCATGCCGCCGTGAAGTGCTGTGGGGATCGATGGAGCGGTCCAGACGTTCCTCGTGTGTGATGTACTCGGGGCGATCTAGTGGAGGAATGGTCAGTTTGCTGCGCAACTGCAGTACGTACCACGCCATGTAGTCGTCGTACGTCTGGACATCGTACAGATGCTGCTCCATGATGACATCGACGTGTGCCCTTTCCGCCCATGCCGTCATCCACTGCTGCTGCATTGGCCGTCAGTCCGTACCATGGCGACCAACCCTCGATTGCCTGCATTTCCAGAATCATTGACGTTACATAGCAAGACATATGAAAGTGTACACAATAGTTGGATGGAGTTCGACTTACCGGTGCACGGCATGTAGTAGGAACCTGCCATCCAGAGGGGGCACAGCCTGGTGCAAACCCAACAGTCGCATGACGCGCTGTGGCGCGTAAGCCTCCACCATGTACGAGAACACCAGATGGTGTGTCGTCATCCATAGCTCCCTGTCCTCTAGGCAATGTAGGGACAGTCCGTGGGGTGATACACGAAGCATGAAATCTACCGTCTAGGGAGTCCATATGATGTCACTGTCATGCAACGATTCAAACTCGTTGTGCCACAGCAAGTAGCACCTCGACAGTTTGCCCTTCGCCCACCACAAACGAGCAGCAGTCCACCGCATGCCCATAGTGGGCCCATCTATCAGGTTGTTGGCGAACTCGCCGAATGGGTGCACTGGCTTCACGATCCTCAGACGTATGACAGGGAAGTGCTCCCAACACCACAGCTGTAGGAGCACGTAGCAAATAGCCAGATTGGGGGTATCACTAGTGGCACGCTGGCAAGCGTCACATAACCCCCGATGTGTGGCGCACAGAACCGCTGATCCTAAGCTGTACCGAGGCATCGCCCAGAACTCTACGTCCACCAAAGACTCTGCGAGGCCAATGAATTCAGCGTTGCAAATATCGTCGTATGTGGCTAGAAACATGCTCCAACCAAAGAGCTGGATAAGGAACGCGGTGAGGTGCATCCTGATGACCTCTGGCATTGCAACCTGCGGGCACACACTAAAATTGTTAAGCCTCGTGCGGGGGACGCCATGTGCACTCTCTGGGATTGGTCGGCCGAACTGGTCCGCTAGCCTCTCCTTCCAGTCTGTTGGTGCAAGGGCTGAAACAAGTGCGTCGCCTCTGAGAGGGAAACCTGTTAAGAACGTGACGTCCTCCAGAGTAACCGTCATCTCATTTCAATGAAAGTGGAGTGTGTGCATCTCGGGTCTCAACCTATCCACCAGTGCAGCAAGCAGGTTGCTGTCGATGGTGAACTCATGCCTGGTGGAGACCAGCCTCGCAAAGGGCAACAAGTCTGTGGCCCGTAGGGTTGGGACATAGCGCTTGTCTAGCGACCATGGGTCCCTCCCCCCCCCCCCCCAACAGCCTGAACGGTGAAGGGCTAGCCACGTCATCCATCATCCATGCGTGGCAACGGTGTTTCTTATCGTACGCGTGTTCCAGAAGCTCCGGTAGAGCCATGCCTACTAGTACATACGACAGACGAAATATTAGTATGAACATTAATAATTACTTCATAATACAATTTATATTAATTATGACTAACTAAATAACAATAAATATATGACTACGGAAATAATGTCGAAAGCATGGTATAAAAAATTACCTATCTTTTGGGGGAACTAATCAGTACTGCCGCGTCTTCAATGACTTACGCACTGCCTTCTCCAAATATTTAGGTACGCACTATTAGTTTTGATAGTACCTTGCAACAAATGGGACAGATGAAATATTACTGCGAATATTCGTAATGACATCAGCATACTACAAGTCAGTGATTGCATGCGTGCGTGAATATTTCACTACTTACCAATAATTTGATTACTCATCCGAAAAAACGAGCCATTCATTACCATTGTCCTTAGCACTAACTCATTACTTACCCTAAACTAACAAATTATGGGTACCGTATATACATAATAATAGTACAAGCTATGTCTAAATTACAACAACATACTTACTTCGCAATACAAACTACATTAATCACGACTAACTAAATAACACTAATTGGCTACGATTATAGGAATAACATCGAAAGAATATGATCATAAATTACCTATCTTTGCAAAGAAGAAATCAACACTGCCAATTTTGAGCTACGCACTGCTTTCTCAAACTAATGAACAACGACCGTGACAATGACCTTCTGCGATGAGTGACTGGGATACTGCCTTCTTGATCTAATGAGCTATGCACTCGCCAGAGGTGCATATTTATGCCCAAGCGAAAGAAACCATTATCACTACCAGCGCTTCGAGTGAGGGGGGATGGCATCGTAAGAATGACAAATGTGCAAACGAGGGAGCGGGCGAGCGGGATGACACTCAAATAATGACATTAGTGCGAACAAGAGAGCGCGCAAGAGGGGCACATACAGAGAGAGTGACAATTGTGCGAACGGGATGGCGGCAATAATATATACCACGATTGTCCGACACATGGCATTTCAAAACAAGCGTTACAGTCGTTAAATTCATGGTTAAGTTAATCGGAACAAACATGGCTAATTCAGACAGCATAAATTTATCAAAATTATATAATAACTATTACTTCATCAGGAGGCTTCATATAAAATTTCGGAATTTTTGGAGCTCGTTTGCTATAAGTAAAAACTCGCAAAAATATCAAAATTCTATGAATTGTGAAGCAACATTTGCCACGGATAAAATTCCTCAAAAATTACACTACAAGGAATATTATGTTGGGAGGCTGTAAATAAATTTTTCTAATTTTTTAAGCTCATTTATTATATTTAAAAATTCAAATAAACACTAAATCAAAAAATAGGCAAGTAATTAGGCCGGCTAATTAACAACCCTAATTACTTACCGCGTGGGGCTGGCGACAGGCCTACTGTAGCCTACTGTTCCTCCTACTACTAGTACTGTTCCTCCTGCTAATAGTATTCATTAAATTGATGTTAACTTAATCCAGCTAATTTTGATTGTATAAAATTCTCAAAAAATTACAGAATAACTAGTATTATATCGGGAGGTTTCACATAAAATTTCGTAATTTTTGGAGCTCGTTTGCTATATGTAAAAACGTATAAAAATATCAAAATTGTATGAATTTTTGAGGAACATTCGTCATGGATAAAATTCCCTAAACATTACACTGCGAGGAATGTTGTGTCTGAAGGCTGTACATAAAGTTCGTAATTTTTTGAGCTCATTTGATATATTTAAAAATTCAAACAAACACTAAACCGAAAAACATTAGGCAGGTAATTAGGCTGGCTAATTAGCCGGCCTCATTACCTGCCGCCTGCGGGGCTGGTGACAGGCTTGCCTGCCGCCTGGTAACTGGGTGACAGGCAGCCTGTCACCTGGTGGCTGGGCGGCAGGCGCCTGCCGCTAGCGACAGCGCCACGCGTCGCGTCGCGGGCGCTGTCGCCCGGTGTGTCGGCGACAAAAGTGACATTTTTGTCAATACATCACGCATACTGCTATTTCTGTGAATACCATATGAAATAGCGCCAAAACTGGCTTTGATTTATGATATGTGTATACGTATTTAGTCAAGCACCGGTGATGTTCTTCGAGCTGTACGACCTACTCAAGGCGATGGCAGAGGTGCTTGGTCAGGTGCTATATGGCTTCTCAAGGCAGCTCAATATTTGGTAAATTAGTAAGTAAGTCTTATTAGTCTCTAAATTTTGATCTAGATCTACTTCTATTATTAGTTTTCAATTTATCCGCATGAATGCTCATATAGAACTACATAAAACTAAAAACCATAAGCTACACTCCACAAGAAACTTGTATTCAATACATAAAGTTGAGCATGTGGACAGTTGCAGCAAAACCAGTCATGTAAACTTTTGCATTGATTTCTTGCATACGTGGCCCACAAAGAACAAGCAACCATACGTGATAATCAAGATCAGTTCAAATTGAATGCAGTTCTCCTGTATTCAATACATAAAGTTAAGGTCACTTCATGTGTTAATTTTATTTCAGGAGAAAACACACACATCACAAATAAACTAAGAGAACATAGAGAATTTTTGAATTTCTCTATTCTCTTATTTGCTCCCCCATTCTTCTCTTGCAAAACTGGCTACAAGCCTCCTTAATATATAGGCTAATAATCTCCTACTAGTATACGTATCCGGATTTCAAATTGGACACAACTTCAACTTGAGTTACACATAGAGACGGACTCTATTACGTCTTGAACTCTAGGTTAAGATTATTTCTAGCAATCTCCCTCTTAATCTTGACTTGACATACTCTAATTTTAGTCTCAATGCATTATAAACTACCAGCCACACCTCCACATGAAGCGTTCTACATGCAAGCTATATATAGGAACTCAACTTAACTGGCACAGTTCATCCGGATGCAAAGATTCTAAAAATTGAGGCAGCCGGTCTCAACTACAACTTATTAAACTGATACTTGATACAGAACGATGATACATCTCCTCAACGCTCTGGTTTTTTCACCTTACTTGAGTTTAGATGGCGACACGTCTTCTCAACGTCCCTGACTCAACTCATCATCAAAACACTGTTGATTTATCATCGCTGAGCGCTTCAGTAAGAAACGTTTTCTTCATCTTCGGCTTGGGGCATTCTGAAGCAAAGTGCCCATAATCATTACAATTATAACACCTCACGTTTGCCTTATCAAACTTTCGATTATGACGGCCTTGGCCACCATCGCTGGAAGTGTTCTTGCCTTCACATTTCGACGATCGGATCTCCCACTTAGCGCGAGTCAACAGGACCTGCCCGTCGCCGTTGTTACTATTGTCACGGATGCGTTCCTCATACACCTTAAGACGACTGATGACCTCCTCCATGGTCATTGTCTTTAGGTCACCAAATTGTTGTATGACCGAAGCAATTAGGAGAAACTGTGAGGGAACAGCACGAAGGAATTTCTTCACTACATACAACTCTTCCACATTCTCGTCAAGGCCCTGTATCTTGTTGACGATGATTATCAACCGAACGGCGAAGTCATTGATTGACTCCGTTTCTTTCATACGCAGCAACTCGAACTCGTTCTTGAGAGTTTGTACCTTTGCTTCCTTCACACGATCGGCGCCAAGATGCATCATCTTCAACACCTCCCACGCGGCTTTAGCCGTCTCCCTTTCAACCAGTAGAAAGAGCGTCTCCTCTGGGATGCCCTGATAGATGGCCGCCAATGCCATCTAATCCTTGCACACATCGACGTTGTCATTCTCGATCGCATCCTACACACCTTAAGCCTTCATGTACACATTCATCTTGATTGTTCAGGCTGCATAATTGCTCGTCGTGAGCATCGGATAATGTAGCGAAACAGCGGAACTCTCCTTCGCCATCATACTAGATGATGCTTCATCATCGATGACACCACTTCCCGGAGAACGTGACATGATCTTGAGCATGGATCAAGATCTTGGGCTACTCTGAAGCGGCTATTGGACCAAGGGAACAGAGAAAAAAAACTACGTTGTTTTTTCTTTTTTTCTTGGTGACTTATTGCTCCTTGTCTCTACCATGTCTCTTTTTTCCTTTGGCTTTGCCTTGACCGAAGAATCACAAACCATGTTGCACACTTTTTCTTTGCTTCTCTGTTTTATCTCTGACCAACGACCAAAGACCAGAGACACGAGGAAAAAACTGAAAGCCTCCTTTTACTTCGTACGAGGCACGATTGAAAGTGTGTTTTGACTGAGACGACGCGCGTGATGCCGTGCATTGCTGCTTCGATCTGCTTAGGCTGCGTGCCTTTTCTGTCGAACAAAACGTGCCAGACGCTGAGAGATCGTGATTAAATCCCAGCTCTGATACCACTTGTTAATTTTATTACAGGAGAAAACGCACACATCGCAAATAAAATGAGAGAACGTAGGAGAATTTTTGAATTTCTCTATTATCTTATTTGCTCCCCCCCTTCTTCTCTTGCAAAGCTGGCTACAAACCCCCTCAATATATAGGCTAATAATCTCTTATTAGCATACGTATTCGGATTTCAAGTTAGATACAACTTCAACTTAAGTTATACACGAAAATAAACTCTACCACGTCTTGAACTCTAAGTTAAGATTATTTCTAACATCATGCCTCATGAAACACGTAGGTTAATATAGCCATGCATCAAAAGAAGCGAAAGAGCCTGACTAAGAAAACTTGAAATGTGGAGCACACGTTATGTATTTTTCTGAAGGTTCCAGTGATTATTTTATGAAAATGGTACACAAACACAGGAAAAAATACGTGAGTTACATTCTATGGCCAAGATGAGGAGAGGCTTCTTTATAAAAAGGCTAAACATACGCGTAACTAAGGTGGAGCCTAAAGACCAAACTCAAGCTTGCGTCAAAACCATTCTCGAATAGCTCATGAGGCAATACTTGTTCAAAGATCGGCCCGGACGTGGAATAGTAGGTCGGGGTCGGCCAGGAAAGTCGAGGTCCGGCTTGACAAATGCCTAGTTCAAGCCCAAAAAGCACAGAAAATACAATATCATTTTTAATTCTTTTACTTAATAAAATATTTTTAGATATTTATTTTTTCGATCTTGGGCCTGCGGTCTGAAAACTTGGCCACGAGACCAGATAAATCAGGCTAGGTCGATCGGGGCACGTGAACAGCCTACACGAGGCCAACTTATTTTACAACCATAGTGATGGGTGTTTTACAACCACTTTGATTTGAGCATAAAATCAAGACGGCAAATCCCGAAAAAAATATAGAGCTAGTTCTGAATTTACCACGGCTCCATTAAAATTCCAGCTTCAAATTCAATTTGCTTTGGGAGAAATAAAAAAATAGCTAACAAAATATAAATTCAAAGAAAGTGCCCACAGCTGTGTCACGACGCACGGCAGTGTCTGAATCATGGCGCTCGTGTTCTGGGCAGGAAACCCACAACTTCTGTTCGTGCCAGAGTTGCCGCATTGCTAGGATGACAAGAGACATGACCATTTTCTTTTCCCTTACCGTTAAGGCCGTGCTGGAATACACGCGAGAGAGCAACCACCCTTCTTCGACCAACCACATGGCTTCACTTGCAGGCCCGTGGTCCACATCAATTCATATAATATGTTGGCTCCGCACATTTCGGTTTCAGCGTCTGTTTTGTAGTTTATTATTCCTTAATTTTGCCTTTTTTTTTGTTTTTTATTTTTTTTTTTTGATTTTTTTGTGTTCCTTTGCATTGTTCATAATAGGATAACCTTTTTTCTATTTTTAATTTTTTTAAATTTAATTACACCAAAAACACTACTAGTTGCTACAAAATAAATCAACTACAATGAAAAGAAGACAAAAGTCACAAAAAAAAGAGTCTGACTTAGCACAGCAAAGATATTCCCCCAACAAACTCCTACGCTACAATACAACGGCTTCAGTTGTAGGCCTATGGTCCACATCGATCGATTCATATAATACGCTGGAAACATAAAGATATCCCCCCCCCCCCCCCCCACAAACTCCTACACTACAATACAACGGCTTCAGTTGCAGGCCTATGGTCCACATCGATCGATTCATATAATACGCTGGAAACATAAAGATATCCCCCCCCCCCAACAAACTCCTACACTACAATACAACGGCTTCAGTTGCAGGCCTATGGTCCACATCGATCGATTCATATAATACGCTGGAAACATAAAGATATCCCCCCCCCCCCACAAAATCCTACACTACAATACAACGGCTTCAGTTGCAGGCCTATGGTCCACATCGATCAATTCATATAATACGCTGGAAACATAAAGATATAACCCCTAACAAACCCCCACACTACAATGCAACGGCTTCAGTTGCAGGCTTATGGTCCACATCGATCGATTCATATAATATGTTGGAAACATAAAGATATTCCCCCAACAAACTCCTACGCTACAATACAACGTGGTTGTTTTCCCTGCGGTGGACATCACAAACGATTAATAAAAGAATGGCAGGGTTGGCAAAACATCAATTCTACAACACTTTCAAATAATATCTTGGCTGCTTTCACAATGAGAAAAATATTAGGGGCTAAATTTGAATGCATAAACCTTTGTCAATTTCTATAGGAAATAAACTATTTCTTATGAAATATATATAAAATTCGTGTGCTCCAAAGAAGCCCTCGGTAGTACTATGTGGATGATCCATCGAGTTAATGGAAGCAAACAATAGTACAAGCAAAATCCACTCCATTGGCCTGGTCCGATCTCGAGGACTCCACACATTACCTCTTACCCTAGACATGGAATAAATCTGGATGCCTACAATACTGCCAGCCGCTACTTTATGAATCAAAGTCACTTTTAGCATGTTTTCACATCGTATTTACAAAAATAGTTGTATGCGCAGCGTATTGACAAAAATATCGTTTATGCCGTCCGGTGGGCGGGCGGTAGCGCGGAGCAGATGGCGCGTGGCACCTATCACTCACGAGGCACCTGCCGCCCGCCCATGGGACTGCAGGTGATTAAGCTGGCTAATTGGCCGGCTTAATTACCTGCCTAATTCACAATTTATAATTTTTTTAAATTTGTAAATATAGCAAATGAGCTCAAAAAATTATAACATTTTTTATGGAGCTTCCTGAGGTATCATGGTATATTGTTTAATTACTTCACAATTTTTTGAGGCCATTTTCTAACTCTAAAAATTCTTGAAACGACGCATAATTAACCAAGCGATTAAGTAGTTATACGCCGCTTTAGGAATTTTTATAGATAGTAAAGAGTTGTGAAAAATTAAAAAAATTTGTGGAGCTTCCTTACATAGTGTTCTATGTTGTGTAATTTTTATGTAATTTTTTGCATCACTTTACTACCTCTAAAAATTATTTAAGCAGCATATAATTAAATGGGTAATTAAGAATTAATGGCTGGGGCTAATGACCTGCCGCCTAGCCACTGTATGGCAGGCCTGGCCTGCCACTAGGGGTGCAAACAGAGTGGATACGGACGGATATTGCTCATCCCGTATCCTTTTCCATATTTTTTTGTCGGAGTCGGACACGGATAGTGTCGGATACGAATACAAATGCGGATATTCTCGGTCACGAATACATGCCGCTCCGAATACGGTTAGTTTCGGTCACGAATATTTAATCGGGTAATGCGCAAAAGCAAATTTCACATGGTGACAGAGACAAATTAAGCAAACTGAGATCTAATACGAGTGTACCAACGTTGCAATAGCCACCGAAACAAGCAATCTTATATAAATAAATGATGCTACATTTCAAGAAAAGTCGGAGATCCCACCTGGCCAACGGAGAGGCCAAGTATCCGACTCCGTATCCGGTAACTATCCGGGTATCTATCCGGTAACTATCCGGGTAACTATCTGGTAACTATCCAAAAAATATCCGTATAGTTCCATATCCATCGGATAATGCTTTTTCCGAATCCGTTTCCGTATCCGACAAAAAATATCCGAATCCGTTTCCGTATCCGATAAAACCTTCGGATATCCGAAAATTTGCTCCGAATTGTATCCGAATTAAAATGGATAGATGGACAGTTGGGAAATATCCGCTCCATTTGCACCCCTACCTGCCACCCATTGGGCAGGCGGCAGGTCATTAGGCCTGACCATTAGTGCTTTATCATCCGAGTTTAATTGTGCACTGCTTAAATAATTTTAGAGGTAGTAAAATTGTGTAAAAAATTACATACAAATTATACAAATAGCACACTATATCAAAAAGCTTCAGAAAAAAATTTGTAATTTTTAATGAAAATCTGCTGCCTCTAGAAATTCTTAGAGTGGCGTATAACTGCTTAATCGTCTAGTTAATTATGCGTTGTTCTAAGAATTTTTAGAGGTAGGATATGACCTCAGAAAATTTCAAAATAATTACAGAATATACCACAGTGCCTCAAAAAGTTCCACAAAAAATGTCATAAATTTTTGAGCTCATTTGCTATATTTACAAATTTAAAAAAAATATAAATTACAAATTAGGCAGGTAATTAAGCCAGCTTAATGATCTGCCGTCCTGTGGGCAGGCAGCAGGCATCTGCCATCTGATAGGCGGGCGACAGGCTCCTACTGTCTGCTCATGGGGTGACAGGTGTCACACGTTGTGTGCTCCGCGCTGCCACCCGTCCACCGGACGGCATAAATGACATTTTGGCAAAATACGCTGCACATATGGCTATTTTTGTAAATACGATGCGAAAACTTGCCAAAAGTGGCTTTAACTCCCAAAATTACGCAGTGTTACAACCTACAGCCCTACAGAATGAACTCAGGCATAGATTGTAGAGTGAAGTGTGTAAAATCATGGGGTTCAGCAGTATATACAACTTGAGGGCCTGTTCTTTCTGGCTGCAGCTTTTGGTTTTTGGCTGCGGTTTGTATCTTTTAGGCTGTTTGTACGAGAGATTACAAAGTAACAAAAACTCACGTGTGATTTTTGCCGATATAAATGAAGTCAGTAAAGTATGTACTATAATTAACTAGTAGATTCTATATTGAAAAAATACTCTGTTTAAAAGTTAGTTACTGTAGAAAAGCCGAAAACAGTTTTTAAAAGCTGAAATGAACAGGGCACATCTTGGAGTCTGCATCCCCGCGTCATCTGGTGACACCAAAGGCACATACCGGCATAGGATTCTACACTTAAACTTCTTCTAACAATTTGCATTTCGTAATTAAAAGATAAGTTTGTGTTCATACTCCTGCCCAACACCAACAACTTAGTTTGAATGCTCTATGGGAAGTCTCGTTCTAGGGAAGGTTCTTCGGTATTCGTTACATATAATATGTTGGAAACGTAAAGATATCCCCCAACTCCTACACTACATTACAACATGGTTGTTTCCTCCGCGGTCGACATCACAAATGATTAATAAAAGAATGGCAGGGTTGGTAAAACATCAATTCTGAAACACTTTCAAATAACCTCCTGACTGCTTTCACAATGAGAAAAATATTAGGGGCTAAATTTGAATGAACAAACCATTCTCCATTTCTATAAGAAATAAACAATTTCTTTTGAAATGTATATAAAATCCATGTGCTCCAAACATGCCCTTAGTTGTACTTCTGTCGATGATCCGTCGAGCTAATTCAAGCAAACAATAGTACAAGCAAAATCCTCTCGATTGGCCTGGTCCGATCTCGAGGACTCCACACAATACCCCTTAGCCCTTACCCTGGACCTGCAATAAATCTAGATGCCTATTATACTACCAGCCGCTCCCAAAATTACGTAGTGCTATAGCCTACAACCCTACAAAGCCACGTCAGGCGTAGATTGTAGAGTGTAGTGCATAAAATCGTGGGGTACAGTCGTATATACAGCTTGAAACGTGCTCTTTTGAGCTCTTGGAGTCTACATCCCTACGGCCTCTGGTGACACCAAAGGCACATACTGGCATAGGATTATGCACTTAAACATTATGTAACAACTTGCATTTCATAATTAAAAGATAAGTTTGTGTTCATACTCCTGCCCAACACCAACAACTTTGTTAGTTTGTACGCTCTTTGGGAAGTCTCATTCTAGGGATGGTTCTTCGGTATTCGTTACATATAATACATTGGAAACGTAAAGATATTCCCTCAACAATTCCTACACTACATTACAACACGGTTATTTTCTCTGTAGTCAACCTCACAAACGATCTATTATATTACCAAAACAAAGACAAAAGAAGGCACCATGTTCCCTTTGAAAAGATATACTAGACCTCCAAAATTACCCTGAAGCCTGGATTGTAGTATATTTTTTCAAGGAGACTGTTGTGGTTACAGACCAAACAGAGAGAGAGTGTAGTAATGGAGAGTTGAGTAGAATGAATGGCTTAGCCTTCTCCCCGTGGCCTATGCCACATATATATATTCACATGGGGAGTGCTTGTACAGTTGTACCCTTACACATGAGTATTCCCCTCGGGGGCTCTTATGTCATTACACATGTCCTATTGCGGACCTAACAGGCCTACTGGGCTTAGGTGGGGGCCACCCCTACAACAGGAGTCTCTCATGGTGAAGGGCTTCACGGGCCGAAGCCATGCCGCTGAGTCCTTTGGCCCCCTCCGTCCCATCGGCCTGTGATGCTTGATGATTTGGATAGTGCGCACGTCCGCCCGTGCTTGCGCGAGGGCTGTCTTCGGGTCCCGAAGCTGGCGCGGCCTCGAGGCCGAAGGCACCGGGAAGACCGAAGGCTTCGACGGGGCCGAGGTCGTGCTGATGCGAGGGCCGTCTCCCGCACCCAGGGCGGGCGCGGCTTCGAGGCCGAAGGCACGGGGTAGGCCGAGGGCTTCGACCGGGTCGAGGTCCGGGCGTGCCCTACCCCGCGCTCCGGATATTTATGGGCGAAGCCGAGTTCTCGAGAAATGCTTCGCGCGATGTGGCGCCAACGCGGGGAGATGGTTGCTTGGTCCGGTAGTGCGCTTTAATGACGCTTGGAATCGCGCCGGCCTTTGTCAGGGGTGGGCTAGCACGACTGCTCCGCCTGCCCTGCACTGGATGTGGGCACGTGGCCGGCTGTAATTGGAGTGTCGTGGGATGGCAGCGTTCCCACGACCCCGACCGTTCGCGTCTTCCCCAGAAAAAGTGGCCACGCGGCGGGGGTGTATTAGCGCATTGGGCGCTGAGCGGCCACCTACCGCTGCCTGCTGCGGTTGGCAGCAGTTGCACTACCCGATCGTGGGTAGCCGAACCGCTGTAATTCCGTCGTTCGACCTTCTACCCGTAGGGGAGACGGGGGGCTTTATAAACCGCCCTGTGGGCATGCAGTCTTTCCCCTTGGCTGCTTGATCGCTTGTGCGTTCCTTCCTATTCTTCTTGCACCTCCTGCTGCTATTCTCGCCTCCGCGCCTGCCCGCCGCCGTGAGAGAGAGGGATGGCTACGCGCGACGACCTCCCAGCTAACATGGGTGCCGCCCTTGACGACCCTGCGCGTCGCCTTAGCGAGAGCGCCTCGTCGAGCCAGCGCTGCTTGACACCACCACCGACGGAGTACCGCCTGGTTTCGCGCGACAGGAAGCAAACTACCCAGCGCTGGGATGCCATGAAAAGGTCCAAAGGCCGCTGCTCTCGTGTGCTCGGGCGGAGCCGCGTCATGGAGGAGACCCTCCGAACCCTTCTTCAGGAGAAGAAGCTGGAGGAGCGTGCCGGGGCTCGCCTGCCCGGGCCTGACGAAACGGAGCCAAACCCGGGAGAGTCGGAGGCGATCATCTTCGTGGCATTCTTCGACGCTGGGCTCCGAATCCCCGCGACACACTTTGTTCGCGAAGTGCTGCGAGCGTATGGGTTGGAGCTGGCGCAGCTGACTCCGACCGCGATCGTTCGGTTGGCCATCTTCACTTGGGCGATGCGGACGGAGGGTACCCGCCCCCGCGCCGAGTTGTTCGCCATCCTGCACGACGCACGGTGCCAACCGAGGAGAGTGGAAGGGGGGCTTACTCGAACTTCGGTGGCGTGGACTTCGTGCTGAGGCCGGAGTGCTCGCACCTGTTTCCCGCGTTGGCTACGCGGGAAAAGTGGGAGACCGGCTGGACCCGGCGGTGGTTCTACTACACCGTGACGAGCACGAGCGGCCTCCGGAGCCGTGGAGAGCCGATATCATTCGATCGGTGTCCGGATGTGACGCCTCGGCCCGGCGACGGGCAGCAGGCGCGGAGACTTGCTGGGGTCGCACTCCGGTTCAACATGCGTGACCTCGCGGAGGAGTTCACCATGTACGGGATATCCCCGCTTTCTTGTACCTGGAAGTACGAGCGGCGAGGGCCCAATC
Source organism: Dendrocalamus latiflorus (assembly GCA_017311315.1). Classification (NCBI taxonomy): domain Eukaryota; kingdom Viridiplantae; phylum Streptophyta; class Magnoliopsida; order Poales; family Poaceae; genus Dendrocalamus; species Dendrocalamus latiflorus. Next base: position 18,592,791 of record CM029653.1, on the reverse strand, counting down.
GGAAAGACGGCATCCACCCGGGGGTGTCTTCGCTTCATAGGCCCTCCGCGCCCTGTAAGTATCCCTGCGATATACCAAGTACCCTGTGGGTGGTTGCAAACCCTTAGGTATGATGCTCCGCTTGTGCATGCAGTACGCCGGTTAGAAGATGCGGAGCGCGCAGTAGATGCGATGCTTGGGCCGTACACGACGAAGGAGCAAGAGGCCCGTGAGTCTGCGACCTCCTTGGCGAAGCAGGGGCGGATTAATCGGGTGTGCGAGGTTTTGGAAATCCTCGTTCCGGAGCGCCCAGTGCATGCGGAACCGCCGAGTGGTGCGACGGTGGTGGCGCCACCCTCTTGGAGCGGGGTCCAGTCGGAGGTCATCGTCCTTAGTTCGCCGACCGTGCCGTCGGTCGACAACGTGAGGACGGGGGGGCGAGACGGGTGCCGTATATGGTGGCAAGGCGACGAGCGTGCGCCTTGCCGTTCTTGAAGATGACGCCTCATCGCCTCCAGCGGCAACCGCAACGTTGCCGCTCACGACGGCTTCCGCGGCTGCCCAGGTAGCCACGGAGGCTTCACCGACGACTCCGAAGGCGAAACGACCTCGGGTGCAGTCGCCGCCATCTTCTAGGGGCCGGTTCAGCGTGGCGGGTCCAGTGACTGCGGCCCTGACGGCTAGCGGGGATGCTCCTGAAGCCGGGAGGGTTGTCGCTCCTCAGGCCAGCGAGGCGGCCATGACCCCGGTGGAGGCCGCGGTAGAGGACACCGGAGGTAGGCGCAGTTCGTTTTCGTCACGCAACTTCGCGAAACTCTCCCCGATTTGCTCGCTTATTCCGTGGACGCCAGGCGAGACAGGGTCTCCCAAACGAGGGCAAGAATCGAGCAATGGGGGGCCTCGCGATGTCGCCGGCTTGATTGAGCCGGAGACTGTGTGTGCCCCGACTGTTGCGGAAGGTACTGGGGCGGGGGCTCTAGGGCCTGACGTCTCCGACTTCATACCTCGGTGGGAGGCGCTTCGCGTCTGGAGCGAGGTGGCAGAGTATGCTGGCGCCCGCCTAGATTGACATGCGCTGCACTCCTGCAAGGGCGACCTTTTGGCGCTCGCGCTGGGTGCCTCGGAGATGAGGGTAATGGTCTCCGTTCTCACTGCATACCCCCTGCTTATCTGATAGATAACCCTTGTTGTTACATTCGTGTAGACGCTTGCAATTGGCAAAGCCCTTGAAGAGACTCGCGTGCGCGAGCGGAGGGCACTGGAGGACCAGCTGCGCATCGCGGATGACGCCAACGCCGCCAAGGATGAGATCATTCGGGTGCTGATGGCGGAGCGGGACGGGGCTATTGACGACGCGCAGCTGGTGGGCACGAACGCGAAGAATGCGGCAGTGGTCGCAGAACGCGTGATGGAGGAGGCCCAGCGCGTTGCGACGGAGCAGCAGACCGCCCTTCTTCAGCGGATCTCCACGCTAGAGGCGAAAAAGGAACAGCTTACTGCCTCCGTTGCGGAGAAGACGCTGTCCTGGGACAACGCGTACACCTCCGTGTGGAATGCGATGGAGTCTTTGGAGCAGGCCCTCCGGGGGCTTTGCGTGCACGTGGAGGACGCCACTCATGGCCGCCAAGACTTGATGGAGACGCTTGGGCGATTCGAAGAGGGCTCGAGCGTCGCCCTCCCCGGCGCCAAGGCTTTTGGCACCCACTGCGGCTACATGAGTGCTGGGCTTGCCCTTGCCTTGTTGCACGTCGGCGGGTGCGAGCATGTCAATGAGCTGGCGAACCCTCAGCTTGACTTGCCTGCCCAGCCCGGGGTGATATCCGACGCCGTTCGTGCCGCCGAGCCCGCGACCCGAAACTTCCATGACCGAATTTGGAACTATGTCGGGGAGGGCACCGCCGCGGTTGCTTTACGGCGAACGCTGCGGAACGAGGGGGACGTACTTCGTTGGCTTGAAGAGGTCCCCCGACGCAGCGCAGGCGATGCGGGCACTCATCGCGGCGAAGATGGCGCAGACTCATAGGAATAGTTCCGGGTTTTGGCGCGCTTCGCGCCACGCGTGTCCGCTTCTGTAATGTAACTGTCTTACTCGGGCCAAGCGACAATTTTCCGTGCACTTGTTATGTAATGTGCTGTGAGCTGGGGGGTCGTGTAAAGCGTGGGTATCATGTCGCCCCTCGTTCGGGTATCAGCAAACGGGCTTGCGAATACTTTGCACCGCGGAGCTGGCGCCCAGTCGAGGTAGACGCGCGAGCGCTCCGTCCCCTACCCTTCGAAGTGGTGGCAGCGGGGCTGGCGCCTAGTCGAGGTAGACGCGCGAGCGCTCCGTCCCCTACCCTTCGAAGTGGTGGCAGCGGGGCTGGCGCCTAGTCGAGGTAGACGCGCGAGCGCTCCGTCCCCTACCCTTCGAAGTGGTGGCAGCGGGGCTGGCGCCTAGTCGAGGTAGACGCGTGAGCGCTCCATCCCCTACCCTTCGAAGTGGTGGCAGCGGCGCTGGCGCCTAGTCAAGGTAGACGCGCGAGCGCTCCGTCCCCTACCCTTCGAAGTGGTGGCAGCGGAGCTGGTGCCTAGTCGAGGTAGACGCGCGAGCGCTCCGTCCCCTACCCTTCGAAGTGGTGGCAGCGGAGCTGGCGCCTAGTCGAGGTAGATGCGCGAGCGCTCCGTCCCCTACCCTTCGAAGTGGTGGCAGGCATGCACGGGAACCTCGACCACGGCCTTTGTTTTTTATGTTCCAGGGAGTGCGCACAAGGGGCGCCTGCGTGTGCTTGGGAGTATCCAAGCCGCGGTTGTACGCTGTAAAGTGCGCGGGGATAGCATCCTCGTCTTCTTTATACTCCGAAGGAGTGCGTGGGATCGAAATCCACGCCTTATTTATACTCCGAAGAGTACGCCCTAGGGCAACGCCCATGCGTGCGCGAGGTTCGCGTCTTGTTTATACTCCGTAGAGTGCGCAGGGACAGCATCCGTGTCTTCTTTATACTCCGGAGGAGTGCGTGGGATCGACATCCACGTCTTATTTATACTTCGAAGAGTACGCCCTGGGGCAACGCCCATGCGTGCGCGAGGTTCGCGTCTTGTTTATACTTCGCAGAGTGAGCGGGGATAGCATCCGCGTCTTCTTTATACTCCGGAGGAGTGCGTGGGATCGACGTCCACGTCTTATTTATACTCCGAAGAGTACGCCCACGCGTGCGCGAGGTTCGCGTCTTGTTTATACTCCGTAGAGTGCGCGAGGTTCGTGGTAGCTGGAGTAGGCGTCCAAGAAGCTCATGAGCTCACATCCGGTGGTTGTGTCGACCAGTTGATCTATGCGCGGTAAAGGGTAATCGTCCTTCGGGCATGCCTTGTTGAGGGCTGTGAAGTCGATGCACATGCGCCAGGCGTCGCTGGCCTTTTTAACCAACACCGGGTTGGAGAGCCATTCCGGGTGTTGAACTTCGCGGATCACCCCTGCTCGAAGGAGCTTCGCCACCTCCAGCTTGGCCGCCTGCTGCCGGTCCATGGACATACGGCGAAGTTTCTGCTTGACGGGCTTGGCGTCTGGGCGGGTCACGAGATTATGTTCGATGAGGGCACGGTCCACTCCCTTGAGATCTTCCGGGGACCATGCGAAGACGTCTATGTTGGCCTGGAGGACTCGAAGCAGGTCTTGCTCTACCTCCGGAGGGAGGTCTTCGCCTATGGATACGAACTGCCCCTCCGCTTGGAGCGGCACCCTCTTCACCCCGCCCTCCGGGTGGGGCTTAGGTGTCCAACCCGGAGCGGATGGCGTATCCGCCTGGTATTTGTCGATGAGGGCGTGCACCTTGCGGTGCAAGCGTACAGCTTCGGTTTCGATGCTTCGAGCCATATCTTGATCGCCGAAGATGGTGATAACGCCCCGCCGTCCTGGCAGCTTCATGCATAGGAATGCGTAGTGTGGGACGGCTTCGAAGGAGTTGATGGCGGGCCGGCCCAGTATGGCATTATACGGATATGAGACGTCGAAGACGACATCTTCGATCCTGGCGTTGTCGGTCTGGAGCAAGGAGACCTGGAGGCGAACCTGACCCAGAGCCTTCAAAGGCTGCCCCCCGAGGCCCTGTAGGGGGGCTTCCGAAGCTTTTAATAGACTCCGAGGTATTCCCATACGATCGAGGGCCTCCGCGAACAAAATGTTGGCGGAGCTCCCTCCGTCAATGAGGATGCGCCCGACGTCGCAACCCACAATGTCGGCCTGGATGACCAAGGGATCTTGATGGGGGAATTCTACACCCTGGGCATCGGCTGATGTGAAGGTGATGCTGCAAGGGGACGCCCGCCGAGGTAGTCGTGCCGAGGAAGTGCTCGACGAAGAGCCTCCCTCGATGACATAAATGCCACGGCATTGGGTCTCTCCGGGGGACCCAGCACGGGAGGGACCGCCTTGCCCCTTCTACGCGCGAGCTGTTACGAGGGTCAATGTCTTCGAAGCCCATACGTGGGCCACCGACTGTCGTAATGTTGCAACTTCGGTGCATGTCCGCGTGAAATGGCCCCCGTAGCCGTGTACCTCGCACCATCTACCGTATTCTAGGATTTCCTGCTCCGCGCGCGGCTTAGCATCGTCGCCTCCGTGTCCCCCTGCAACGCGCGAGGTTGGCACGGCCCCCCGGGGAATGCCCTACGTAGCCAGGATATGACGGGTCTTCTGGGGTCTCCGCTGGTTACGCCGAGGCTTGCGCCTGTCGCCTGGTGAGGTTTGGTGCACCCCCTCATCGACGGGCTCACGAGTGTCACCTGCGTACACTTGCTTGTCCGTCCTCGGGTTGTTTCTTGCGCTGCTTCCTTGTGAGGAGCCCTCCGCTTGCCCGGCGTTGGAGCCGTTGGCACTGCGCCTCCGTACGTCCTCTTCGGCTCGGGCGTATGCTTCCACTTTGTCGAAGAGCTCTGCCTCCGACTTAAGTGGCTTCTGCGCGTTATGTTCAGCGAGTGGTCCCAGGCGGAGACCTTGTGTTGCTGTGTTGATGACGGTTGTTTCGTTGACGTCCTTGACCTGGCAGCGCACTTTCGCGAAGCGCTTGAAGTAATCCCGGAGCCCTTCGTCAGGTTTTTGCTTGAATGCAAAGAGCTGGTCCGCATCGACGCGCTCGACATGGTTTCCCTGGAAGTTGCGACAGAGTTGACCGCGGATCTGCTCCCACACGCGGATGGACTGTGGTGCGATGGAGAAGAACCAAGACAGCGCCATGCCTTGTAACGCGAGGGGGAGCCCTATTGCCTTCGTGGTGTCGTCTCCGCCAGCGGCTTCGATAGCGGTCTCGTACACGCGCACAAAGCCTCGCGGGTCGGAGTCGCCCTTGTAGGCCTCGATGACACTTGGGAACTTGAAGCCCTCGGGCCAAGCCGCCTGCAGCAGGCTCGCGAAGAGCGGGGACTCCGGATCTATTCGCCGCGATGGGACGCGACTAGACGTGGGGGGTTCAGACGCCACCGCCGGGGAGGGGGGTTGGCTCCGAGCGTCTTGCATGTCCCGCACAGCTCCGCGGAGGTCTGTTAACTCCCGCTGAAACGCGCTAAGGACCGCCAGCAGGGCGGCCTCCACCGCGGGGGTGGCTGGGTCCATCGGTGCGCTTGGCGGCGCTACCGGTGCGGCGGTGGCCACGGCCTGCGCGCCCAGGTTGCCCGCCGTGTTGTCGCGGAGGGCCCTGGAGCCGGCGACGAGGTTCGCGTCGCCACTGGGGCCGCTCACCGCTTCTGCGCTGGGTGGAAAAACGGGTGCGCCTGCGTTGCCATCGCCGGGGTTGGTCGTCGGGGTGGTGCTGGTGGGGTCGGTCGTCGCGTCGGTGGCGGGGCTCGCTGTCGCGCCTGCACCACCGCTCGTACCTGCGGCTGCTAGAGCCGAAGCCCCAGTGCTGACGCGAGACCTCGCCGCTTCCGCCTTCTTCTTCACCGCCGACGGCGAAGCTTTCCTTGGTGCCATGCTCCTTCGGATCTGAAGGCTTGTTCCTGTCCTCCCCACGGACGGCGCCAACTGTTGTGGTTACAGACCAAACAGAGAGAGAGTGTAGTAGTGGAGAGTTGAGTAGAATGAATGGCTTAGCCTTCTCCCCGTGGCCTATGCCACATATATATATTCACATGGGGAGTGCTTGTACAGTTGTACCCTTACACATGAGTATTCCCCTTGGGGGCTCTTATGTCATTACACATGTCCTATTGCGGACCTAACAGGCCTACTGGGCTTAGGTGGGGGCCACCCTACAACAGAGACATATGTGGTTTTTAAATTAATAATTATTATATAATATATACACTAGTGTTGTTGTTGTTTGAAGTTACGAAAAAAATATAAATGGAGTCATGTAGTAGAATAAGAATTAAACTTTACTGGACAACGTTTGTACGATAGTATTTGTTTTTTGATGCAATCATGTAAATTAAACTCCCATGTGGACGGTTGGATCATGGATGGATAGATAATTTCAGTGGTCTTGTAATTTGAGAGCCTTCATAACTAATTTCCAACACATGAGAGGATTATTTAGAATGTTATGTGGCAAGCGACCAAACCAATACGAAGAAAATCTAAATATATTTTTAAGGGGTAATGTGATCAGACGGCAGTGTCAGATATGTATACAGGATGAACATATCTGTAGCAACATCCGCGGCACGCACCACCACCAGTTCTTACGCAGTGCACCTGTAGTCCTGTACTTCACGGGTTTTTGGATATGCATGGCCAGTATCTTCTGATGAATTTCAGCCTGAGAGATCACGCTTGCTATGCCAAATCAAGGGCTAGCTAGGGGAGTAGAGAGCGAGTGGGCGTTTCTTGGCGAATTGAATGCAAACTGAATTGATGTATCTCTTCCATTTGTTTTTTTTCCTTGTCTAAGTGGTGCTTTTATGTTATCCGTTAAGCAAATCAGTCTATCAGAGGTCTATTTGGCTGAGTTGAAAATTCTCCGATGAACTAACTAGTTAAGGTAAAATACATCTTCCATTGTTCCGATTTCCAAGCTTATCTTGGGAGCTTTTAATTTGAACTGTAAAGGCTTCAGCGTGCTGAATACGCCTAAAATAAAATATTCAACCAAGGAGGACCAGTGGCGAAGGCAGGAAAAAAATTTGAAGGTGGGCTGAATCATTTGTCGGACAAACTAAGTTAACACAAATATAGTCTCTTACTATTATTAATTTCAAATTTATACAGAAATTATACAATTGGAGACAAACAACGAAAAACAGAGAAATACAAAGAAGATACCTTGACAATAGAAAGCTCATACCCAAAAATATATAATTATTCTACTATGAGTGCAGAGTAGCGATAAGTCACTTGTGTATGAAACATATGAAAATTAGTGATATAATAGAAAATTATAAATGAGAATGAAAATTTACATCATATGAAACATACCACAAATAAGCTAATTTGAATCATGAAACAAATTTGAATCACCGGGCAAATGCATTTTACACAACTTCATGCCTTGGGAGCGGTTTATAATTTTATCATCATGAATGCTTTTAAAGATCTCTCGCTAAGTGTAGCACACCATCAAGTCGTTGAGCCACTCATCCGCTAACTTATTGCTCAAATCTATTTTGATAATATTCATTGCTGAAAATATTCTCTCAACAGATGCCGTTGCCACCGAAAGTATCAATGTCAACTCGATGAGGCGATATACCAACGGGAAAGTTCTATCTTTTCTTGTTTAAACCATCAATTGAGCAAGTTTTGATATATCACGACATTCATTGAATTCTTTACTTCTTCTAATATTGAGAATGGAGGTTTGAAACTGATTTCTTAACAAGAGCTGATCAGCATCCGTGAAATCATCGGCATAAATATCAGCAAGTCGAACAAGTTTATCAACATCAAACTTAGAGAAGGAGTCGCTTGGAACAAGACAAGACATGCATACCAATAACTTCGAGAAAACTTCATTGAATCGATGATTCATCTCATTCATAATTGCATCAATAGCAACATTAAAAATGTTAACTTTGTACTAATGATGTTGAATCACTTTATGCTTCCGACGTACTGATTTACCTATAACTCCAATAGGATCTTCCATATTTGGAACATCAATTTCATATATTTCACAAAAGCTTTTGACTTGGTTGAATAATGGCTCCCACCCATTTTCCCTCCTATCTTGAAAGCGTTGTTTCATATCCTGTAACAAGCCCGTAGCTTCAACAATATCTTGATGCTTCCTTTGCAAAGCAAGTGATAGCTCACCTGTAATGCTCAACATAGTTATTAAGAAATGCATGATGAATACAAATTCAAAACATTCCACCTTTTTTAGCAAACCTGCTGCTCCACTATGACTTGAGTTTTGATAAACATCTTCACTTACAAGCTCAAACACATCCACTACTGCTTCCCATATTTGGTATATGCGAAGCAAGGTTTTGAGATGTGAGCCCCATCAAGAGATCTCCAAGTCTAGCAAGTCTAGCTTCCTGATGCATTAAATGATTATAAGTCTAAACTCTAATGTCTAAAATAGTAAATCGAGAAGGAAGGAAAAATATTATTGTCGTTGTGTCACACGAGGAGGACCAGCCAATAGCCGATCTCTCTCAGCCTCCGACTTATTATCCTCTTTTCTCACTTTTCACTTCACCCTCTCCTCTCTCAGCTCTCTGTCGTCTGTGCGCAGGGTGATTGGTGGCGACGCCACTGTCGCGGCCCACGGTGCTCCTCCGGTCCTACGTCGGCTCAGCCTGGCTCCCCTCACCACTCCCACTCCCCGGTGTGGCTCCCGCACCCCTGGATCTACCTCCCCTCGGCTGTGGCCCAGCTCTCGCCGACGTCACCATCAGATCTAGCCCCCAGCGGTTCGTTCCTCGCCACCTCGACTCCGGCAGCTCGATTCCCTCTTGGTCGCCCCAGCTTGGCTGAGTTTCCCTTGCCGCCCCCACACCCCGGTCTGCCCCGCCCCCGGATCTGCCTCCCCTTGGCCGCAGCCCAGCCCTCGCCGATGTTGCCGTCAGATCTGGCTCTCCCGATGGCCCGGCCCTCGCCGCCTCGGCTCTGGCGGCTCGACTCACCCCTTGGCCGCCCCAGCTCAGCTGAGCTCTTCTCGCCGCCCCTGCGCCCCAATCCAGCCCCCCACCCCTGGATTTGCCACCCCCCAGCCGCGGCCCAGCCCTCGTCGTCAGATCTGGCTCCCCCGACGCGGCGGTGGCCCGACCCTGGTCCCCCCTTCTGCTCGCCCGGTCGCCCCTGCGTTGTCAACCTGGCTCAGCCCCCTCTCTGCAGGTCAGTGGCTTCTAAAGTTCTAAGTTTCAACTTTCAATTGCCAATTTAGTACTTTGGTAGGGTTTGTGAGTTGGTGTCTTAGTGGGCTGGTGTAATGAATTTGTTGGGCCTTTTAAGGGCAGTGGGTTGTCGATTTACTCTTCACCAGGCGTTTTTTCATTTTCTTGCTGCCAGTCTCCCTATCCTGCTCTGCTGACTTTGCTTGTCGATAAGTCGGCCGGCCGCCAGCGGGGTGTGCCTATGTGCCGAGGGGTTTCTTGCCACTGGGGAAGGATAAGCTTGAGTCTTACTAAGTCTACTCCTTGGCTTCAAGGGGGACAAACAAATGTGGAAGCATCAACGGGATCCGGGACCTTCCAGACAATTCTATCATGCTAGTACTACTTTATTTCGTGCATAGAGGCTGGCTTCTGACATGCTAGTACCACTTTATTTCGTGCATAGATGTTGGTTCGTAGAAATCAGTCGCTATAAAGATGAATACCAGGTAATCTTGTGGTTAAACAAACTATTCATCTGATTCTCCTCAGAATTGTAGCTGAACACTGCTCAATAATTCAGATGGCGACGTCCAGAGATTCATTAAAGGAGTAGACCAAGTCGGAAAGTTAGCAATCACGAGAAAAGTGAGGGAGGATGAGGGATGTGATGGAAACCTGAGACTTGGACTGGCCCCGTCAGCCTGTTCAAATCAACTTCGACTTTTAACATCTATTTTAAAAAGTTGAAAATTAATTTAATCATCTTAATTTTTTAAAACAGTTTTCAACTTTCTCAAGCTGTTTCTAAAAGTCACTGGCCGGCCTCCGTCATCTCATCCGTGTCTGTGTCTTCTAAAATTGTTTTCTGGCGGTCGTCCTTCGCTGCATAGTTGCCAGCTGGCTGGTTGTGGTTTTGCTGCAATATTGCATTGAATGGATGCCGTGAGGACACATAACAGTACCTCCTCGATTTCACCAGCGCCATGGATGCGTGAGCAACCCAAAAAAATGTTTGAAAATCTGGTATATATCCTTGCATATTAGGTTATTTCATAGCATATGATCTACCTAAAAATATATAAACATCATGTGCATACAGAAAATTCATCTATATTAGACTATTTCCTTTCTTAATGGCCGCATATGCAAGCATTGGTATTCATGTTTTTAAACGAATATGATACAAATTCAAATATGCTCTAATACGAATCGAATCATCTACATCAGACTATTTCCTTTCTTAATGGCCACAAATGCAAGCATTGGTATTCATGGTTTTTTAACGAATACAGATTCGAATATTTACAAATCAAATGTTACAACGAGTATGAATTCAAATCGAATATCTATTCAATTTGATCGGATTTGAATATCCTTGGAACTACGTGATGTGAAGATACTAATGACACTTTGTCCTCGTACAACCACACTTGATCATTCTATTTTATTTATTTCATATTAAGAACATGAATCCACATTAAATTAAAAAAACTCGTCCAACTAAGTACGCATATTGCAATAAAAATATATATATCATTTCATCAAATCCAAATATGAATACATGTACCTCGAATAAAATAACAATTTAGATGGCAAAACTCTATATATATCCATATTTTTTATGTAAACTTGAATACGAATACAAGTGAAATTGTTAATTGGATGAAAAAAAATTTAAACCCTGTACCCTTCCCATGTGCATCGCGTTCGCATCCGACGTCCCTCCGTGCCTCAGGCGCAATGGCCGAGCCGCGTCCAACGGCGGATGCTTTGCATGCGTGGCTGCTGATAAAGATCGCCATAGGAGCTCTCTCATCAACGAATCGGTAAAACTAGTATCTAAATATATTTTTTAACTAGGGAAATGGCAAACATCCGTCACATGATTTTTTCTTGCGAAATCAATTGAACTTCTCTCTTCCTTTTGATCCACTTGAAGATTGAGTACGCCGCCTCCGCGTTCGAGCACAGTCCACCATGGCTTAAGTTGATCCACTTGAAGATTTGTGCTCCTGCCGGCTTTTACCAAGTCAATTAAAATAGTCGGTCTCGTTAATCCAGGATAAACCAAATAAATACTCCATCTTTGCTCACAAAAGTCTTCCACGCATACCATTCTGCACATTGAGAAGAGCTGAGATCCCAAGAGAGATTGAGAGCTCTGCAGCCATGGCGGAAGTTGTGGGGCTGCTCGCCTCGGCCGTCCTCAGCATGGCGGGCAATAAGCTGGGTTCCATCATCAAAGAGCAGGCCAATATGCAGTGGAACTTCACTGGTGACCTGGAGGACATGAGGGAGACGCTGGAGACATTGGAGGCGACGCTGGAGGACGCGGAGAAGAGGTCGATCAACGAGAAGGAGGTGCAGTTGTGGCTGAAGCGGCTCAAGAACGCTGGCTTAGACATCTACAACATGTTCGACGACTTCCATACCACAATGACACAATCGACTGGAATGGTATGTAGCTATCCATGCATGCTTACCAAATACTACTCTCGAAACACATTCAGTTGTCATATTAGAACAAACGTTGAGCACAAGAATCTTCTTCTACTTTTTCATGTGTCTACCGTAAATCGAGGGGTTAATTCACTAATATATATATATATATATATATATATATATATATATATATATATAGTATAAATAACAGGTGCACCTAGGTGTCTGGACACCTAGTCTCCCTACCTTTGGATTGCTTTTAGATGCGTGCTAGTGTGATTGAGACTTTCCATCCATGATTAAGACTTTCCTTCCATGATTGATTTAGCATGCCTAATATATTACATACCATACATACCATTGCTCTAGCACGTATCTAAAAGCAATCTAACGGCAGGGAGCCTAGGTGTCTGGGCACCTAGGTGTCCCATTTCAGCGTCCTATATATATATATATATATATATATATATATAATCTTTGCAAACATTTCTATGCAAACACATTTCTTTGATTCAAGTCTATGGCGTAACAGATTGGAAGCACTACAATAGGATCGAACAATGATGATCCAATGTCGACCCGTTGAATATAACAGATCTAATTGACAGGGTTAGACTGACAGTGAAGGAGGCAGAAACCAAGGAGACGGGGTTGGGTCACTAGAAGAGATTAGAGAAAAACTATTAGACTGTATACCGTCCACGCTCCATCCAACGGTATAGGACATAACCATTAGATCGAAATGTTTTCAGCATATAGTAACCGCGAGATCGTCCTTTAATTGTTTCAACCATATCCTCCCGCATCACTCCTTCCCAATCCTTTGCAATTCTTCGTGTTGCGCTTCGATAAGGGTTATGGAATTCATTTTCATTTTTTTTTTGCCTCGGTAATTTGAACGAATTTCATTCAAATGTTTGGATGTAATTTGAATTCTAAACTATAAAGACAACATTAAAACAGAACATTTGTGACACTTTCATAAAATTTGCTTTGAACTCTATTTTTTCGCAAAACGTTGTGACACATTCGTGAAACTTGCTTGAAACTATTCAACTTGCTCGAGATTTTGAAAGTTTATTCAAAATTTGCCCGAAACCTGCTCTTGAATTTTGAAATTCACTTGAAACTTTTAAAACCTGCAGTAATCTGCTTGATAACCTCGTGAAACTTATAAAACTTCTTGAAGCACGCTCGAAGCTCTTGAAACTAAACCAAAAGTCTATGGTAACTGCTATACCATTGGGACATCCCCCAATGGGATACCATGCTGTAGCAACACTCAAAAGATTAACCTTGTGAGAAAAGGTGAGCGGAAAATTGGACAAAATTGAAAAAAAAACTAATCTTAATAATAATAGATTACTCTCTTTGTCCAAAATAGATTTTGTTTTAGCTCTCTAAACATAGAACAAGTATCAATGCTTTGTGTTTTTTTTACATAGTCTGCTCTTACTCGTCATATGAAAATGCTATTACGGTGGTGTCCGCCGGAAACCTATCCACGTACAATCATGTAAGGCATCCGATGCTGAACAACGGGACTTCAGTGGTTCGCATCGCGGGCACACGTTGTCGAGAAACCCCATTCCCTCTTCCATATTCAGTCTTCCAATCCCGTTATTCCTCTCATCTAGATTTCGCATCTCCTACTACCACCTTCTTTGTCTTTTTTAAACGAATAAAAAGAAGAACAAGAAGATGACACACCGCCTTCGTCAACACACAATTTAGATCTGCCACTCCCGATGTTTCCTCTCTCATCTAATTCTCACCTTCTTCATCCATTTTTGTTGCCCCTGAATCGTCAAGCACAGGAACCCTAGGTACCCCAAATCAACTGCGGCGCCAACACCAAATCATGATCTAAAAAGCATCTAGCCTTCGGTGACCCCAATCGAGCTTGTGCAACCACCAAATCGCTTCTCGCTCCGCTGCCCCATTGAGAGTCCTCAAGTCTCTTCCATTAACTCCTGCTCAGTTTTTCATGTTTCTACCCATGAAGCAATACAAATAAACAGTTACAGTATAATTTCAGCCATAAGTCAGTTTATTTCAGCCCAACTGAGCGGCACAATGGTCCATTCTGTTCAGTATATTTATCTTTGCTTCTATAAATACTAAAGTTGGTAATGATATACTATCCCACCTTTCTTTCACCAAATGTAACTTGCTTGTAAGTCTGTCAACTTGTTTTTTGAGAGGATGAGATATGCTTTCAATATTTTCTCGAATTCACAACTAATGTTGCACAAGTTGTTTGATAATGTTGCAAATGGTGTTGTGAAATGCGTCCCATGGATTGCTTAGCACCCAAATTAGCCACAACTAATGTTGAAAATTGAACCGAATAAGCTGAAATATTTTGGTACAGTATATACCATAATATCTATGTTGGGGAAGTGGCCTCACCTTGGCCAATTAGTCTGCTACGCCAGAAGGCCTATTATGTATGTGATTGTGGTAAGTCTAAAATAACTATGACAGTGAAAAGGCATGTTTGTCCTGTTAGTGTAACCCCCAAGGGAGGTATTTGTGTAAACAACCTCCACATGGGTATAAATATGCCCCTAGGGCACCATGGAGGAGAGGATTCATTTTTTAGAGAAAAGGCTAATTAGTAGCACAAGCATAATATATATCTTTTACATTCACTCCATATTGCTAGCTTTAGGCTTTGGGCAGCCCTTTTGTGGCCTCCCTATAGCCCCATCGTTCACTGTTTGTCTGTAACCACAACAATTGGTGCCGTTGGTGGGTGCGGCGCAGAAGCTACAAATCAAGGCAAGGATATCGGGGTGCGATGGCATTGAGGAAGGCGATGACGTCGACCTCCAAGTGGAAGATAAGCATTGTGACAAGATGGCCACGGTGAGAGCACGGGAGCTAGTGGTCAAAAGTCCTCCGCCCCCGTGACAACGGCGCACTAGAACGACCATGTCTGGAGCCATGACAGGTAATGAAGATGATTCTCCGACAGCCGCGCAACCTATCAAGTGGGAGGCGCCATGGACGAAGGACCTGACTGCAGCGCCCCTCGGCAACGCTAGACTGCTCAAACGATGGCCTCTACTGGCCCTGGCATCCTTGATGTTACCACGTAGAGATCAGAGGGCATCCTGGTCCCTACGTTGGGTGCAAGCAGAGGTGCCCTTGAGGCGATCTGTGGAATGCTACAGCGGGAGTTGGCAGATCTGCGGAGGGCTATGCGTGAGATGCAGGAGAGCCGAAGTTAGAGGACCCCAGTCGTGGCGGTGACAAAGATGGACGCAAAAAGGATGGAGAGTCATGAAGCCAACGCCGGAGCCCACAGCGCCCCTCAGTGGGTGGACTCCGAGTCCCCCCTTTTTGTGCAGGTTTGCAGTGTAGCGCTTGGTCGAAGGATTTCAATATGCTCACGGTGGAGCCATATAAGGGCAACACGGACCCTTGCGAGTTCCTGCGCATCGACAAGATGACTATTGAAGTAGCGGGGGGAGATGACTCGACGAAGGCAAAGGGATTGCCGCTCGCCCTTCAAGGAGTGATGCAGTCCTAGTGTTTCGTCATTGCCCTTGGCTTAGTGTATGCATGGGAGGAGGTCTGGGACTGCATGCACAACAACTTCCAAAGCAACTACGTGGAGCGAGTCGATGTCGACCAGCTCTTCGCGGTAAGGTAGGCATTGAGGGAGAAGCTATGGGAGTATTTTTGGCGCTTCGCAAAGGTTTACTACCAAGTAAATGATGTCAGTGAGACGACCATCATTAACGTTGTCATCTGTGGCCTCCAAAAGGGGCCACTCGCATAGTATAATGCACGATAGCCCATAAAAACGGTGGCCAAGCATTTTGACAAGATGGTGGAGTACAAAGGGGAGGAGGATGCCATGCGGCATGAGTTTGAGGTCGCACTGCCCACCCCTGAAGCTAAGTCCACCCTAGTGGCCTCGAAGGAGGGCTCCAGCCACAAGCAATGGAAGGGACCTCGGGCCAGGTACGTTCTCATCATTGAAGGGGCCGAGAACACCGACCCCAGAGGTCTTGGTCGCGGCTGAAGGGGTTGCAGACATGGAAGGGGGTGGGGTCGAGAGGAAGAGCATCAACAAGGACCAGCACGGTGGACCTAACTCTCCACTACCATACTCTCTCTCTCTCTGTTTGGTATGTAGCCACAATAGTTGGCGCCGACCGTGGGGAGTTCGTGCGGGTGTACGAGACCACCATTGAAGCCGCCGACGGAGACGACACCACGAAGGCGAAGGGTCTCCCCCTCGCGCTACAGGGAGTACTGGCGCTCTCTTGGTTTTTCACCATCGAGCCAAACTCCATCTACGCGTGGGAGCATATCCGCGACCGGCTCTACAACAACTTCCAGGGGAACTACGTCGAGCGCGTTGACACGGATCAGCTCTTCGCGGTCAAGCAAAAACCTTCGGAGAAGCTGCGGGAGTATTTCAACGCTTCACGAAGGTCCGCTGCCAGGTCAAGGACGTCAACGAAACAACCATGATCAACGCAGTGGTACATGGTCTTTGCCTGGGGCCGTTGGCCGAATATAACGCGCGAAGACCAATCAAGACGGTGGCGAAGCTCTTCGACAAGATGGAAGAGTATGCCAGGGCGGAAGAGGACGCGCGGCGACGCCAAGGCAACGACTCTGATCTCATTCAGGCGGAAGGGTCGTCACGAAGAGGAAGCGAGGGGGACGACTCCCCG
Source organism: Dendrocalamus latiflorus (assembly GCA_017311315.1). Taxonomy (NCBI): domain Eukaryota; kingdom Viridiplantae; phylum Streptophyta; class Magnoliopsida; order Poales; family Poaceae; genus Dendrocalamus; species Dendrocalamus latiflorus. Next base: position 18,576,442 of record CM029653.1, on the reverse strand, counting down.
AAAGCAAAACGTAAAGGGTCTGTTGCAGCCCCCCTGAGCACAGTGATGCCGAGGGGCGCGAGGCCTCGTCGGGTGGCAAACACAAGCCTCGGCGCAACTAGCGCAGGCCCCAAAAGGCCCGTCACATCTTTGGCATCGAGGACGCTCCCCGAGAACCTACCCTCGCCTCGCGTGGGAGGGGCCGGGAAGACAGACCACGCGCGGAGCAGGAAACCTGGACTGCGGCAGGTGGTGCGAGGTGCATGGCTATGGTGACCACACTACACGGGCATGCACCGCAGTTATGGCGCTGCGGCGGGCAACCACCAGAGCCTGGGCCCCCGTGGCATTGCCCCCTGCGGTAGCCTGCGAGTAGCAATTGAAGCGGAGTTCGCTACGACACGAGGCCTCAAGGGGGGCCCAACCCCGCATAGTAAGTGTCATCTCCGGAGGGTCAATACCGGAGACTTCCTCGGCGCGACCACTGCCGGGAAGGCTGCACTGCGACATCACCTTCACCCCAGCTGACGCCCAGGGTGTGGAGTTCCCCCACCAAGACCCCTTGGTCGTTCAGGCCGACATCGCAGGCTGCGACGTCAGGCGCATCCTCATCGACGGGGGCAGCTCCGCAAACATTCTGATGGCGGAGGCCCTCGATCGCATGGGGATCCATAGGGATCACTTGAAGCCATCGGGGACTCCGCTCCAAGGTTTCAGAACCCAGCAGTTAAATGCCTTAGGTCAGGTATGCATCTGGCTCTCCTTTTGTCAGGGCGACAACGCCAGGAGCGAGGACGTTGTTTTCGACGTGATGGACATCCCGCACCCGTACAACGCCATACTAGGTTGCCCTTTCATCAATTCTTTCGGGGCGATCCCGCACCATGGCTTCTTGTGTATGAAGCTCCCAGGCCCGTGAGGTGTCATCACCATCTTCGGCGACCAGGATCTCGCCAGGCGCATGGAGGCTGGTGTCGGAAGCCCGCACTGCAAGGTGCATGCCCTCACCGACAAGCTCAAGGCGGACACGCCGTCTGCCCCGGGGTGGACGCCTAAGCCCCGGCCGGAGGGTGGATCAAAAGGGTCCCCTTCCAAGCCGACGGGCACTTCGTGTCCATCGGTGAGGGCCTCCCTCCGGAGGTGGAGCAAAACTTGCTCCAGGTTCTCCGGAGCAACGCGGATGTCTTCACATGGTCTCCGGAGGACATCAAAGGCATAGACCACGCCCTCATCGAGCACAACTTAGCGGTCCGCCTGGATGCCAAGCCCGTTAAGCAGAAGCTTCGGCGTATGTCCATGGACCGGTAGCAAGCGGCTAAGGTGGAGGTAGCGAAGCTTCTTTGGGCCGGGGTTATCCGCGAAGTCCAGCACCCGGATTGGCTTACTAATCCGGTGTTGGTGAATAAAACCAGTGGTGCTTGGCGTATGTGCATCGACTTCACCGCCCTCAACAAGACATGCCTGAAGGATGACTACCCCCTGCCGCACATCGATCAGCTGGTTGATGCCACCGCGAGATGCGAGCTCATGAGCTTCTTGGATGCCTACTCCGGCTACCACCATATTTACATGGCCGAGGGCGATGAGAACAAGACTAGCTTCATTACACCAATCGGGACATACTGCTTCATCAGGATGCCTTTCGGCTTGAAGAATGCGGGCGCAACCTTCACCCGCCTTATCGCGCTGGCGCTGTCTGCCCAGCTCGGCAGGAACGTGGAGGCCTACGTCGACGATATAGTCGTCAAAACCAAGCAGCTTGCCTTCCACGGCTAGGATCTTCAGGAGACCTTCGATAACCCCAGGAAGGCGGGCATCAAGCTTAACCCAGATAAATGCATCTTCGGCGTGCAGGCGGGTAAGCTCTTGGGCTTCCTTGTGTCCGGACGAGGCATCCAGGCGAATCCAGACAAAGTCGATGCGATCCTCACTATGGAGCCGCCCAAAACGACAAGGGAGGTCCAGAGGCTAGCGGGCCGCATGGCTGCACTAAGCCGCTTCCTGTATAGGGCAGCGGAGCGGGGTCTGCCCTTCTTCAAGACCCTCCGCGGTTGCGATGGCTTCCAATGGGACGACGATTGTGCGAAGGCTTTCGACGACCTTAAGAGGCACCTCGCCAGCCTTCCCACTTTGGTCGCTCCGGCGCCGGAGGCTCCCCTCCTGCTCTACCTCGCCGCCTCGGTGATAGCGGTCAGCGCCGTCCTGGTCCTTGAAGAGGGCGCTCTCCAGCGCTCTGTGTACTTCGTCTTCGAAGCCCTTCAGGGCACTAAGACGCGGTACACGGAGCTCGAGAAGCTCTCCTACGTGCTGGTCATGGCGTCGAGGAAGCTCCGACACCATTTCCTAGACCATCCAATCATGGTGCCATCCTTGTTCCCCTGGCGGAGATGCTGCACAACAAGGAGTCCACGGGACGAATTGGCAAGTGGGCAGCCGAGCTCGCCCCGTTCTCCTTAATGTATGCCTCGTGGACAGCAATCAAGTCCCAGGTCTTTGCGGACTTCCTTGCGTAGTGGACCCTGCCGGCGCAGCCCGCCCAACAGCCAGAAGACCCGGTGTGGACGCTCAACACTGACGGAGCCTATGGCGTGGCGGGCGCAGGCGTAGGGGCAGTCGTTACCACGCTTGAGGGCCACCGCTTGTTGTACTCAGCGCGTCTTGCGTTTCCCGCCACCAACAACATGGCCGAATACGAGGCGCTACTGTTTGGCTTCGTGAAGCTCAAAGCACTTGGCGCGCGATGAGTTCTTGTCCGCACTGACTCGCGTCTGGTGGCGGGCCACATGGACAAGTCGTACCAGGCTAAGGACCCTGAGTTGGCTAAGTATCTAGCAGCTGTAAGAGCGAAGGAAAGACATTTCTTGGGTGTCACGGTCAAGGCCGTCCCTCGAGCAGACAACGAGCAAGCTGACGCCCTTGCGAAGGCGGCCAGCCAACAACTACCACCCCTTGAGGGAGCGTTCTATGAAGTCCTGCCAGCGGCGGCCATCGCGCAGGACAATCGGGATGCGGCCCTTGTCCACCAGATTACCCAGCGAGGTGACTGGTGCGAGCCTATCTTCGGTTTTTTGCAAGGCATCGCGGAGCCAGACGACCTCGTCGAACTCCGGCGCCTGCAACATCGCGCCAGGTCCTTCCAGGTGCTCGACGGAGTACTCTACAAAAGAGGGGTTTGCGCACCGCTTCTGCGGTGCCTCTCTCACGAAGAAGGAAAGCAGCTCCTTGTGGAAATTCACGCCGGACTCTGCGGCTCGCACCTTGCGTCGAGATCGCTAGTCGGCAAGGCATTCAGGCAAGGCTTCTACTGGCCAACTGTCGTTGCCGATGCCTAGGACCTCGTGCGCTGGTGTCAAGGCTGCCAATGGATGGGATGGGTCATTCGCAGGCCCCCAACAAGCCTCAATCCCATTCCCCCGGTATGGCCGCTGGCACGGTGGGGCATTGATGTTGTGGGACCGTTTCCCAGGGCCCTAGGTGACCTGCAGTTCGTAGTAGTCGCTTTGGAATATTTCTCTAGGTGGCCAGAGGCTGTGGCTCTAGCCAGGATAACCTCGGCGGCCATGCAGTGCTTACTCTGGCAGAACATCATATGCCGCTTTGGGGTGCCCAGGGAGATCACCGTCGACAACGGCTTATAGTTCGATGCTGCACCGTTTAAGGAGTTTTGCGACATCATGGGCATCACACTCCGCTTCGCTTTGGTTGGGCACCCACAGTCCAACGGGGCGGTAGAGCGGGCCAACGACTCCATCTCCGCCGCGGTCAAGAAGTGCCTTGTCGGACTGCCAAAGGGCAAGTGGCCAGGCGAGCTCCACCGCGTCCTCTGGTCCCTCCGCACAACGGTGACACGCCTGACGGGATTCACGCCCTTCAAGCTTCTCTTCGGCGATGAGGCAGTGACGCCCGAAGAAATCAAGGCCGGCTCGAGAAGGGTCCTCGTCGAGGCACCAGAAGAAGAGCACCAGTTGTCCCTAGACCTTTTCGACGGGGATTGAGTAAGCGCGACCCAGCATGTCATAAAGTACGCTCGGCAGATGGTGCGCATGCGGGGTCGTTCTACATACCGCGAGGATTCCAGCCTGGGGATCTTGTCCTCAAAATGGCGCTTCATGTGGAAACGGTCGGCAAGCTAGAGTCTAAATGGGAAGGTCCATATATTGTCGCGGAAGCCCTGCAAAAGGGAGCGTACCGCCTCGCCACACTCGAAGAACAGACGCTTCGCCACACATGGAACGCAGACAGGCTGCGACGGTACTACGTCTAGGACAACAGGGAAGCATGTAGCAGGATCGGCACCTTGCTCATTGTAAGACGCTCGCCCGTGCAAACGGGAGATTAATAAAGCTGATCCTCTACCAAGCTTTCATCTTGGTCTACCGCCTCCGCACGCACTCTACGAAGTATAAATAAGATGTAGCATCGAGGTCCGCCTCCGCACGCATTCTACGGAGTATAAATAAGACGTAGCGTCGAGGTCCACCTCCGCACGCACTCCACGGAGTATAAATAAGACGTAGCGTCGAGGCCGTCTCCGCACGCACTCTACGGAGTATAAATAAGACGTAGCGTCGAGGCCGCCTCCGCACGCACTCTACGGAGTATAAATAAGATGTAGCGTCGAGACTGCCTCTGCACGCACTCTACGGAGTATAAATAAGACGTTGCGTCGAGGTCCGCCTCTGCACGCACTCTACGGAGTATAAATAAGACGTAGCGTCGAGGTCCGCCTCCGCACGCACTCTACGGAGTATAAATAAGGCGTAGCGTCGAGGTCCGCCTCCGCACGCACTCTACGGAGTATAAATAAGGCGTAGCGTCGAGGTTCGCCTCCGCACGCACTCTACGGAGTATAAATAAGACGTAGCGTTGAGGTCCGCCTCCGCACGCACTCTATGGATTATAAATAAGACGTAGCGTCGAGGTCCGCCTCCGCACGCACTCTACAGAGTATAAATAAGTCGCAGCGTCGAGGCATACCTCCGCGCGCACTCTACAGAGTATAAATAAGACGCAGCGTCGAGGCATACCTCCGCGCGCACTCTACGGAGTATAAATAAGACGCAGCGTCGAGGCATACCTCCGTGCGCACTCTACGGAGTATGAATAAGACGCAACGTCGAGGCATACCTCCGCGCGCACTCTACGGAGTATGAATAAGACGCAGCGTCGAGGCATACCTCCGCGCGCACTCTACGGAGTATGAATAAGACGCAGCGTCGAGGCATACCTCCGCGCGCACTCTACGGAGTATGTCGAGGCATACCTCCGTGCGCACTCTATGGAGTATAAACAAGACGTAGATGTTGTCCCTGAGCACTCTACTGAGTATAAACAAGACGCGGATGTCCCCGCGCACGCGCGGGCATGGCCCTTGCGCGTACTCTCCGGAGTATAAATAAGACGTGGTTGATGTTCCCACGCACCTTGAGTTTCAAAAAGACGCACTAGAGGCTGACCCCTTCGAAAGGTAGGGGACGAAGCGCTCGCGCGTCTACCTCGACTAGGCGCCAGCTCCGCTGCCACCCCTTCGAAAGGTAGGGGACGGAGCGCTCATGCGTCTACCTCGACTAGGCGTCAGCTCCGCGGCCACCCCTTCGAAAGGTAGCGGACGGAGCGCTCGCGCATCTACCTCGATTAGGCGCCAGCTCCACTACCACCCCTTCGAAAGGTAGGGACGAAGCGCTCGCATGTCTACCTCGACTAGGTGCCAGCTCCACTGCCACCCCTTCAAAAGGTAGGGGACGGAGCACTCGCGCGTCTACCTCGACTAGGCGCCAGCTCCGCTGCCATCCTTTGAAAGGTAGGGGACGGAGCGCTCGCGTGTCTACCTCAACGAGGCGCCAGCTCCGCTGCCACCCCTTCGAAAGGTAGGGGACGGAGCGCCCACGCATCTACCTCGACTAGGCACTAGCTCCGCTGCCACCCCTTCGAAAGGTAGGGGATGGAGCGCCCGCGCGTCTACCTCGGCTAGGCGCCAGCTCCGTTGCCACCCCTTCGAAAGGTTGGGGACGGAGCGCTCGTGCGTCTACTTCGGCTATTACTATCGATAAGCGGGGCGAGGCCTAGCGTGAAAATCCAAACTTACATGACACCTACGCCCAGAGCAGAATAGAGCAAACCAAAAGAACTAGTGGGACAAAAGAATACAAAATATTAGTAGAAAAAATGTGCTAGTGGAATAAATAAAAAATGAAACAAATAAAAAGTATTAGTGGAACAAAAGGAAAAGTATTAGTAGAACGAATCAAAAGGGTGCTAGTGGAACAATGAATTTTTTTTTAATTGAACAACCCAAATTGTTTGTGGAAAAATCTAAAGGCTTTTAGTAGAATACATAAAAATATTAGTGGATCAAATCAAAACCACTAGTTGAAGAAATAAAAAATACTAGTGGAACAAACGGAAACCACTAAGGGAGCAAATGAAAAAAGTGCTACTAAAATGAAGTTAAAATGTACGCAAGTGGGATCATTGTTTTAAAGATCTCATAGTGAAATTCACCATGGTTCAAACGGATAGTGGATCGGTAATCGGTTTAAAAGTTATAGATTTTTGAATTCACTTTTGAGGAACGCTGGTTTCAGCTAATTCGTCTTTTAGTGGTGTGCAGCAGCCCATGTGAGTGGAGCTTTTTTTATACGGCATGTAACAAATATACTGAAGTTGGCCCGGGGAAGAGATGGGAGGAGAGAGACTGGCTAAATACTTGAACAGGATGGGGCCGCAAATTTGTCTTTTACGACGGTAGCCAACCTTTTTCTTAAAAAAAAAAACGGCCGGTGGCCAACCAAGCAGCAGTTGATTTCAGTTTGCAGATAGTATTTATCAATTTATGTATACAATTGTTCGATGCATTCTGATACTTGCTAGAGATTTAAAATAACTTCCTTGTTCATGTTTCAGCTTGTGGTTGGATAGTAGGTGCTATCTTTAAAAGTTTATAAAATTTGACGCTTCTTTGCTTACTTTACTTTGCAACTGAGTGCAGATGCCAGGAATTCTCTCTTGTCTCCCAATTTTACCCAAGAGTGTTATCTTGGCTAATAAGATGAAGAACATGAGAGAGAGACTGAGGAAGATCGCAGAGCTACATAACACATACAACTTCATAAAAGGCACCAGCGCTAGTACTGACCAGCTGCAAAATGATCCACGAGAAACAACATCAGATGTGAATGAAGGAGATATCGTAGGCAGGGATGGAGAAAAACAGGCAATCATAGATCAATTATCTGCAAGGGACATCAACAAAGGGACCATCATTCTTCCTATCTATGGACTTGGAGGCATGGGAAAGACAACCTTGGCAAGCCTGGTTTTCAATGATAACAAATTCAAGGAGTATGATCATCGGGTATGGGTCTATGTATCCCAGGTGTTTGACTTGAAGAAAATAGGAAGATCCATAATTTCTCGACTGTCAAAACAAGGAAGCCAGCAGAGTACAGAAACTATGGAGTCGATAAATCGGTGCCTTGATAATCTTCTTAGTGGCAAGAAGATTCTGATTGTTTTAGATGACATATGGGAGGAAAAGGACAGTGAGTTGGAGAAGCTGAAGCGTATGCTCCGTGTGGGCAAGGAGCGCAGCATGATAGATGTCATAGTAACCACACGCAAGGAAGACATTGCAGAGAAAATTTGCACCGATAAACCATACAAGCTAGAGCCCTTGAAGGAAGATATGAGCTGGGATATAATCAAGAAATACAGTCACTTCGAATCTAAAACTAACAAAGAACAATTCGAGCAGATAGGACGGGAAATTGCAAAGAAATGTGGAGGTGTGCCATTAGCAGCTCAAGCACTTGGATACACGCTAAAACCCATAGATCTTCGTGGGTGGTCAGCAGTGAACAACAGCGATATCTGGAATGAATCTTCTAAAGATGAAAACTTTCCACACAATACAGTGCTTCCATCCTTGAAGTTAAGTTTCAAGAGCATGCCACCACACTTAAGGTTATGCTTTGTCTATTGTGCCATCTTTCCGAAAGGTCACAATATTGTTAAAGATGATCTGATTCACCAAAGGATTGCTCTCGATCTCATTAAGCCGTCCACAAGGGTTGAGGAATACATCAAACAGCTTTTGGGGATGTCCTTCCTCCAACATTCAAAGTTGTCCTCGGTGAGTTACTATATTGTACATAATCAATCATCGAACTTTTTTTTAGACCAATCATCGAACTATTCATTTTAGTATATTGTACATATATATAATGCAGTTCACATAGGCATACATGAGACTGGCTATGTGGTTTATACATATTTTGGAAGGAGATTTATTTTGTTTGTTTTATGTACTTTCAGTTGTGCAAACAAAATAGGCCAAAAAGCTATGGACTCACTTGAAAATTCCCATCGTATTCACATGGAAGCATAATATAATTAATAGATAAGTATAACAAATTGAAACGAGAGTATCTAAAGCACCTTTAATAGGTAAACCAGAGATGGGAATAATTATGTTACTCCTAGGAGCATGCAATGGGTACCTTTCATCCACAATCAAATTTATATTTTCAACAAAACCAGTCATGCGAACATTTATTTCTGATTTTAGTTAAAGCGTCCTAGCTTAACAAGCACATAGAAATTTAAAGACAAAGACCAATCAACTCCGTCAAGAGCAAGCGGTGTTCACTTGATATTTCTAATATGCATAGATAAGATGCGTGGACTTTAATTTTGTTTTGGTGACAAAAAAGTCCTGGACTTACATTTCTAATATAACTTGTCGTATTTTCAAATGCAGACTTCCCAACAGCGAGCCGTGTTCACCATGCACGACCTAGTGCATGACCTTGCAAGATCAGTCATGGATGACGAGTTGCTTGTTTCCGATTCTAACAAAGGGAGCAACAGCTGTGAGCAGAAATATTGCCGCTATGCATTGCTCACAAATTACAGCGGGCCCACAAATTTGTCAGCTATTTGCCCGGCCCAGGTGAGGGCACTGCACTTTTTGGATTGTAGTGAACTGGAGCTCCGTAACAATGCATTTTCATTCGCAATGTGCTTGCGTGTCTTGGATTTAAGCGGATGCCTGCTCTCAAAGTTGCCCGAGTGCGTTACTCAGCTCTCAAGATTACAGTACCTAAACCTGCATGGATCTCGGGGAATTTCTGCATTACCAGAATCAATTGGCAAAATTGAGCGTTTGATCCATCTTGACTTATCAAGTTGCAGAAAGCTAGTAGAACTCCCAGAACAATTGGGGAATCTCAAATCCTTGCTTCATTTAGAATTATCTGACTGCTCCAGAGTTGTGGCGATGCCAAAATCTTTTTGCGGCCTCACCAAACTCCAATATTTGAACTTGTCAAACTGCTCCAGTCTTGAAAAGCTACCAGAAGCTATAGGAAGCCTCACCGAACTGCAACATTTAAACTTATCAGGTTGTTGTAAAATTGGTGTATTGCCAAAGTCATTTCGGAAGCTCCACAATTTGGTGCATCTCGATTTGTCCAGCCCCCGTGTGGAAGGGGTGAGCTACGTTGGGGAACATCTCAGAGGGCTCTCAGATGTTTTGGGCAACCTCACCACTCCAGTATTTGAACTTGTCACGCAGCTTGGATCTAGTACCTCGCAGTGTTCAATGTATCAGTGCCCTTACCAATCTAGAGCACTTGGACATATCTCATAACATATGTTTTGATTATTTACCTGAAAGTCTTGGTAACCTCAAAAGGCTACATACATTAGACGTCTCAGGCTGCTGGGGCCTAGAGTTCCTACCAGAAAGTATAGGTGCAATTCATACGCTGAAGTTTCTACTGATGGCGGACTGCTCGTCCTCACTGACCGAACACATGAAGAATTATCGGCTCAAGAATTTATTCTCATTACCAATCTTCACGGTTCACGCTAATGATGCCAATACTTGCAGCAATTTTCATCAGCTCAGGGACATAAATTGTGATGAGTTGGAAATTTGTTGTCTTGAAAATATAATATCTATGGAGGAAGCACGCGGTGTTCAATTATTAGAGAAACAAAATTTTTCAAAGTTGACGTTCGATTGGACCTCGGGTCCTGATCGACTTTATTTGGATGACAAGGATGTGTTAGGGGAACTGGTGCCAACAAAAGATCTGAAGGAACTGGGGCTACGAGGTTATAACGGTGTATGCTTTCCTACCTGGCTCATGGGCATTTCTCGTCATCTCCCAAATCTTGTTATAATTAAGTTGGAGAATCTGCCGAGGTGCAACCACCTACCACCACTCGGACAGTTACCAAACCTGGAAGCGCTGTATCTGGAAAGGCTGCACAGCGTTACAAAACTCGATGGAGATTTCTGTGGTGGCAGAGGAGCATTCCGTCGATTGTCAACCTTCAACTTGTACAACATGGAACGACTGGAAGAGTGGAGCACAACATACAGTGGTGAGGATGGCGTGGAGGAGTTCATGTTCCCTAAGCTTAAGGTACTGGGGACATCCCATTGCCGTTCGCTGAGGTTAAAACCATGCCCTCCAATATTTTCTACATGGTGGATACAAGATTGCGAAAAGGTAATATACTCCTGGGGTGAGGGAGGCCACATCAGCGTTCCATCCTCTACTCCAGCCACCAGGTTGGAGGTCCTGAGAAGCAAAGTGCCAAAAGACAAGTGGAGGCTGCTTCACCACATCCCGACACTCCAAGATTTGTATCTCCGCAATTGCAATTATCTGGCGAGCTTGCCAGAGAGCATGCGGCACCTTACCTCCCTCCGATCGCTAGATTTGATTGATTGCGACAACATTTCAGTGCTGCCGGAATGGATGGGTGACCTCACCTCTCTCGAAAGCCTCTACATACGATGCCAGAGATTGAAGTCTTTGCCGCAATGTGTACAACAACTCACCATGCTCAAGAAGCTAGAAATCGTGAGCAACTATGAGCTAAAGAAGTGGTGTGAATCAGAGGACAACAAGATGAAGCTCGCCCATATCGAAGATATAGTAAGTGCACTATCATGCTATCTCTTATCTGAATTCTGCCTACAAGTTCTCCATTATACTACTACAAAATTCTTTTTTATTTTCAGTACACTATCTTTTGTTATCTTACCATTGGGTTGTTTTCATCGAAGTACTGTGCAGCACACATCTACTTGCGGCGCATACACGGTGTGCACCCCGAGCAGACGCGCGGGATGTGAACGTCCGTTAGTGTACCCCTGTTTCCATTTCGTTCTTACTAGAATCTATTCTAGTTATTTGAAAAACAAAGCTAAGGGGAAGATTAGGCAAATCTCTTGCTATCTCTGTTGCACGCATTAATTAACTCACACACCTAAACAATATAAGATAATGCTGCTTACTGAAGACGGACTAGTCTGAGATTATTATTCTAAGATGAATAATGTAGTTGTGAAAAACAAAGAGAATACGGGAATTATGTCAAGGTAAAGAAAACTCAAGGTGTGGATCAATCCTATGATTTGTGCAAACACAAAGGAACATATATTCGTCCCCTGTTCTGTTTTTCAGAGTGGTAGAGAATTGTTTATGATAAACTAGCATGGTGACCCGCGCACCTGCGTGGGTATTATCCTTAGAGCATATTTAATTAGTTTAGCGGTACATATGTGATGATAATAAAGGGACTACGTCCAGAAAATGAAAGGTTGCAAATCACATGAAAGAATTAAAATATTAGAATTTTAGAGTGTTATCAATTCAATTTAACTTTCATATTTGTAGAATTGGTTTCATCTGTGATATTAATGTATAGTAGTATATGTTAAAACAAAGAATATAGATTATATCTTTGGAAGAAAAACTTGTTTTTTATAATTTGTAATTAGTATATCCAATAATAGAGACAATAGTTGTATCCATATTAGTACAATTAAAAGAATGTAAATTATAATAGATATTATAAGCAAGTTTGTTCCTGTGCATGGATTGCTTTAGTTCAATTCTATCTCTAACATCTCAAGTCTTAATTTCATACAAGAGTCCTCGAACTATACATGCATGCATATCATGGTGCAAATCAATTTCATACATGCTTTCATAGATCATGATATTGGTTATGATTTGTTACAAGAGCTAGATGCTTTTTTTAGAATTTTTAGCAATTATTCTTATTTATCAAGTAACATCTATCAGTTATAGATTGCTACATATAATTAGGGTATACCAAATTAAAGGCAAGATATTTTTTATTTTTAGGAGAATTTCTATAATTTTTCTCTTTTATGTCAACTGATGTAATCAATTATCCTATACTTTTATTGTTTGATAAATAACACCCAATGGTTGATATAATTCTACTTTAATTAGAATCCACCACATCAATGATGATTCTAGAAAAAAAAATCAAAGTTATGAAACACACATTGTTGGTAAGTGTGCATGCATAATAGATCTTGTCTTTTTTTATTTCTCCTTTTTTCTTGCCGAGTTCCACTTTTTCTTTTTTTTATGAATAGCTTTTACTCATTTATTTTGCATGTCAATATCCTTTTTCTCTTATACGTGAATTTTAGTGCGGGTTATCTAGAATTCTTTTTGTTTATTAGGTTCATTTAGAATCTATAATGGGCAGTCTTGTCTTATAAGATTTCTTGTTTTATCTAAGACATCCACTTATAATTACTTTCTGATGAACGAAATCAAGGAACGAATGATGTTCTTGTTTCTGATTATTTCTAGCTTATTTATCCTTTTTAGCAAATGTAAAACTCATGTGATCGACTTTTAGTATATAATAGATATATTTTTATTTTTGGGATTTAATTTAGAATTTGTATGGAAATCAAATAGCTAGTTTTTGTTTTCTTCCCCAAATTTTAGTTATTTTGGATTATACTTGACATGGACTTTTTTAATTTTCTAATTTTTATTTAATTATTATTTTAAATTTTAGTTATTTATGGATGTTACTTTAGATGTCGTATGGAAATCAAATTACTAATTTTATTTATTTTTTATTCTGAATTTCAGTTAATTTGGATTGCACTTGACATAAGATTGTTTTTTTTATCAGATCTATTCTAACTTGGGTCTGCGAGATAGATGGCTAGATTTTTCTGGTTAATATGTGATCTTCCCTAGAGTATCTAATTAGCATAGGTTTACAGGTTTTAATATTTTTAAATTTAGGTTTCAAATTTGTTTACAATCAAATATCTAATCATCCCTTCAATTTTATTTCGAATTTGCATGTTGTTATCGTAATTATCATGGATTTATTTTTAGTTTTAGGGTGAAATTTGTATAAGATTCAATTTCTATTTTTCTTTTAATTATTACTCTGAATTTAGTTTTTCATGGGTTTAGTTTGAAATTCATATGGAAATTAAATTACTAATTCTATTTTTATTTTTTATTCTGAATTTTAGTTTATTTATATTTTACTTGGCATGAAATCTTTATTTTAATTTGCTAATTTTATTTAATTATAACTGTGAATTTTAGTTATTTATATATGTTACTTTGGAAGTTGGAAGTCGTATGAAAATCAAATTACTAATTTTTATTTATTTGTATTTCTAAATTTCTCTTACTTTGGATTGTACTTGACGTGGACTCTTTTTTTTTTACATCTGAGTTGTTATAACTTAGGTCTACAAAATTAAGTGTTAGATATTTATTTTTTTGAAATATTTTTTAGCATATTTCTTTCTTTCTTAGCAACTATAAAAGACCTGTCATCGACTTTTAGTAATAAATAGATTAACTTGTCTGTAAACAGAACTAGAATTAATGCTAGCTAACAAGCTACTGACTTTATCAACTCTGCAGAGTTACAAGTATTGTGATCCCGCTCCATATTCTTCGTTCAAAAATGATTCAGTCTCATTACACCTCTTCATGTCTTCCGATGTCAACACTTGCGGTAATCTCCATCAACTTGAGGACGTAAATCTCGATGACTTGCAAATATCTTGTCTTGAAGATGTAAGGTTTCTTGAAGAAGCACGTAAAATTAAATTGTTAGACAGACAAAGTCTTTCAAGGTTGACACTTGAATGGACTTCGGATAATGATCGAATTCTGGAGGATGAGGATGTTTTGGGAGAACTAGTGCCACCAGGAGGTTTGCAGTACTTGAAGCTAGATGGTTATATCAGTATAAACTTTCCTACCTGGCTCATGGGCATTTCTCAGTATCTCCCAAATCTCATTGAAATTGTTCTAGAGAATCTGCCGCGGTGCAACAACCTTCCACCACTCAGACAATTACCAAACCTAGAAGTGTTGCATCTGAGAAGGCTGCACGGCATTACAAAAATCGACGAAGATTTCTGTGGTGAGAAAGGAGCATTCCTTCGGTTGTCCAGATTCAGGTTGGCTGATATGGAACAGTTAGAAGAGTGGAACACAACATACTGCGGAGAGGATGGCTTGGAGGAGTTCATGTTCCCTAAACTTGATGAATTGCACATCGCGGATTGCCCAAAGTTGAAGTTGACACCACGTCCACCTATCTTCCGCCGGTGGACAATATGTGATAGTGACGAGGTGATATCATCCTGGAGTGAGAGAGACCACGTGAGCCATTCCCCTTTCGATTCTCCAGGCACCAGGTTGGAGGTTAGTTCCAGAAAAGTGCCCGTGGGTGAGTGGAGGCTGCTCCACCACCTCCCTACGCTCCGACAATTGATGATCTCCTCTTGTGATAAACTGACGAGTTTGCCAGAGAACATGCAGCACCTTGCCTCCCTCCAATCGCTAGAGTTGAGTTTGTGTCGTGGCATATCAGCGCTACCAGAATGGCTGGACCACCTCACCTCTCTTAAAATCCTCAAAATCGACAGATGCGGAAGCATCAAGTCTTTGCCGCAGTGTATACAACAACTCACCAAGCTCAAGAAGCTAATAATCGTGGAGAGCCTTGGACTAAAAAGGTGGTGTGAATTGGAGGACAACAAGAAGAAGCTCGCCCACATCAAACATATAGTAAGTGCACTACCAAGCTATCTTATCTAAATTCGGCCTCCCAAGATTTTCTTTGTACCACTATATACTTTTTATTTCTTTTCAGCACATTAATTATCTTTTTTCATGGTTCCATTTCGTTCATAGAGGACACTGTTATGCTTATTTGGAAAACAGAAAATAAGCGGAGAACGAGGCAACTGAAATACGAAAATCACATGATAATCTCTATCATATGCATTAATTAACTAAGAGGTGTTTTGGTAGAGCTCCTTCTCTCAACTTCTCGTTCAAATCTTATGAAGTTGCATCAAACACGTAGCAGCTTAAAATGATCTGATTTTATTTTCCATAAGAAACTATCTCAAAAATAAACTAACAAAGAAAAACAGTCTTTCGGTGGATTCTCAACTTCTTGTAGAAAACCCACCCACTAAAAACATAAGTGCTATTCGATGTTACAGTTTATTACCCGCGATTTATACCCTGCCGCAATAACCGATTTCTTCGCCCACCCCTCCCCCTTCCCCGCAACTCTTGCGACGCCGCCTCCCCACACCCCACGCCTTCACCGCCCTGGCCGCCACCGTGTTCCCCTCACTCCGTGGCCTCCGCTTCCTTGTATACCTCTTGAATATGGGGAAGTTCTTTTTGTATGTAGTTGCTTCAGGCTTTCAACATGCTTTTTGGAAATTAAGCACCATACTTCTTCCATGGGCTGTTATTGAGGGGATTTGGTCTACAGGAAATCTACTTGTTTTGCACTCTGATCGAAGAATCCCTTGGATCTGTAGAATTAGAAATTAGCTGTAGGATTTTCTTTTGGCTGTGTTCATGTGCTTTTGGAGATGATGATTTGTATCAGAGGCTGTTTCTGAGGACGACCCAAGAGCTTTCCCAGTGTTGCAAAAGAACTGATTTGTCGTTCTGATCCAAAGCACCTGTCATCCATTTGCGTCTATGATTTTTTTTGTGGGCGCGGGGGGGTTGGTGCCAAGTAACCTAATTCCTGGTCAAATATATAAGATGGTGCCTCTCTGATGCTTTAGAATATGTTCCCAAAGAATGAGAGTATCTTATCCGAAATGTTCCTAGGCTTGCTCTAATTGGGCCAAATGATGAACTTATTCCAGAGGTTATTTCTGAGGGTAGATCTCATCTACCTGTGATTAAACCTTGCACAAGACAACTCGTCTGATATAGAACACAAACTTAGCTTTCCATGGGCACTGAATCCATAACATACAAGTCGTTTGCACAGTTTACTCTTGTCAAATCTGTTTTCAAGGTTTATTGTCAGCTTTTTGTACAGAGAAACTGCACATATGGCCCTGTTTGCTTATCTTGTCTTGACAGCTTTTTTAAATGTGTCAAAATTGGTTTACCTTGCGAAATGATGAACAATTCATCTCAGATGTCCTATATGGGTTTTTTTAGAATGATGAAACGTTGTACATCTGTCTGGTCCCAGCAATATGTATAAGCTCAGTTTTTGTCAAGTTTGGTTTTAGAGAAGATGAAGCTGCTTATTTCAATATGCATCTCTAGATTTGTGTTATCTATCATTTCAGATTAGTCATGGCACTTACACTGTTGATTGAGTTTGGCAGGAGCTGGAAGATAAGTATTACAGTGACTTTGAGACAGATGAAAATGGTGATGGTGCTGAGGACAAGGGGATGGAAGAGGATGAAGATGCTGATGAGGGTGAGGATTCAGTGAAGGCGCAGTCCTCATCGAAGAGGAAGAGGTCGAGTGACGACGATGATGACGATGGTGATGGTGGTAGTGGTGATGATGGGAGGAAGAGGCGCAGCCCTGAACTAAGGAAGTGGTGTGAACCAGAGGACAAAAAGACGAAGCTCCCCCACATCGTAGATATAGTAAGTGCACTACCATGCTATCTCTTATCTGATTTCCGCCTACATGTTCTCCATTATACCACTTTAGAATCCTTTTTTTATTTTCAGCACTCCAAAAGTTAAGAGATTAACAAAGCCAAGGGGAATATTAAGCAAATCTCTTGCTCTTTGTCGCATGCATTAATTAACTGACACACCTAAACAATATTAGATAATGGGTTGTTTTCAGCAGCACACATCCGCTTGGGGCGCATACACGGTGTGCACCCGAGCGGATGTTTGTTAGTGTACCCCTATTTCCATTTTGTTCTTACTGGAATCTATTCTAGTTATTTGAAAAACAAAGCTAAGGGGAAGATAATGTCAAATCGCTAGTTATGTGGCAAATTACTTGCTCTCTGTCGCATGCATTAATTAACTGACACACCTAAACAATATCAAATAATGGTGTGGTACTACCGCTACAGTATTTTGGCTGCTATAGTAAAATCAAGGTGAATAGTATTTTCAGCACGATTTC
Source organism: Dendrocalamus latiflorus (assembly GCA_017311315.1). Lineage (NCBI taxonomy): Eukaryota > Viridiplantae > Streptophyta > Magnoliopsida > Poales > Poaceae > Dendrocalamus > Dendrocalamus latiflorus. The sequence goes on along the minus strand of CM029653.1, from coordinate 18,559,199 downwards.
AAAAAATAAAATCGAGAGAACTTTTTATCCATAAATCCAAATATGAAAATTTGCATAAATCTACTTTAGGATATCAGGAACCTATTCCAACAAACGATTATAAAAATCATGGTCAAAGTTGTGACCTTTTTTAGTTTGTTAAAAGGTTGCATCAAAACTGAGACAAAACCCTAAACGATGAATACAATTTGCTCATAGATAGATAATAGCCAAGATAGCTCTAAATGTATTTCTACATAAATCCAAATATGAAAATTGCATAAATCTACTTTAGGATATCAGGAACCTATTCCAACAAACGATTATAAAAATCATGATCAAAGTTGTGACCTTTTTTAGTTTGTTAAAAGGTTGCATCAAAACTGAGACAAAACCCCAAACGATGAATACAATTTGCTCATAGATAGATAATAGACAAGATAGCTCTAAATATATTTCTACATGTCATAGCAAAGTAGAATACCAAAGAATCCCAGCCAAAAACCCTCAATCAAGAGATGGACCAAAGAGGCCAAAGTTAAGCAAAAATGGGTTTTCTCATGAATCTTGCTATCAAAGTTCCTAGATAGGTGGAGATGTATTCCCAAGGATTATCTGCATCATTTACACATCTTTGGTACAGCAAGATCACAAGAAAGGAATGAGAGATCAAATCCAACCAAAATACACGCACATCAATCAAAAATAAGAGGGACTCAAGAGTTGCACAAAGATTGATGTATTGCTTATTTGAAAAGGAAGGTTTTACAATCACTCAACCTTAGAGGACAAAGAGCGCCTAAGGTACTTCACTCTCAAACCTTAACCCTAGACATGAGAGCATATGAGAGATAGGTTAGATGGTTAACCACACATGTCTCCATCCTAACCCCCTTTTATAGGTGGGTAACTAGCCACCCACACCCCTTAATGGGTCCTATCCACTATTACATTGGGAGAAACATGTTAACCTCACACATGTGTTTTACTCACTCAAGTTCAATTATGCACGCTTTTCAAAGCGCATAAGTATGCACCCGCTAAATCCTTAGTTTTGATCCGCCTTGATCAAACCAGCTCCATCTTGATCTAAACCGCTCTCCAACGCATCGCTCATGCGTCGTGGTTTTGATCCAAAATAGTTTTCAGTATTTTGATCAAAATACTAAAATACCCTTCGTTGACCTAGTCATCACCATCCTCCCATATAGGTGCACCACTAGCTTGCCACATGTCGCCAAGTCTCTCCCGTCCTGGCTTCACCGAACCACGACTCACTTGGCTTGTGCAAGCCATATGGCGCTATCCCGCCGTTCGAACTCGCCTTCAATATTTCCCGTCTTGCTCGTGCCATGCTTGAGCTCACCATCTCACCCGGGATTCTCGATCGTTCTGGGCCTCAACTTCTCTATGAACCTAGCCCCGATCACCGTGTTGACCACAGTTGATTCCAAGCGACCCTGCACATTCAAAGATAAAGAAATCGTTTTCAGGCATAAGTTCTTTATAACTTGACCTACATTAGCCAAGACATTCATCATGTAACCTTAATTCAATAACCCAGCTCATCACAACTCAAACCATGACTCAAATCTCAAAACCTTGTTTCTGTGAAGATCAGAAGTATTGCGCTTAACACGCCGGTACTTCTGCAATGCGGAACTACCGCTTCCCAAAATAGTACTTCCGCACACTGAAAACCTCACCTGGAGCTCTCTGGAAAAAACATACCACAACTCAACCCAGTACTTCCACAAAGCGGAACTATCACACTTATACCTGCGGTACTTCTGATTTTTCTGACACTTCCAAAAGACAACCTAAAATAAATGCAAACTTTACAAAATCACTTAACCACTCCATAAAACTTGCAATGGTTCATCACAACATTAATCTGGACCTTCTTACATGGTCCTTCAGGTAAGGTGCCCACCATGGGGGAGGCTTGCAGGCCCAGATCCAGGTTTCCCAACAGTTATAATGGTGTATGCTTTCCTACCTGGCTCATGGGCATTTCTCAGCATCTCCCAAGTCTTGTTAAAATTAAATTGGAGAATTTGCCATGTGCAACCACCTACTACCACTCGAACAGCTACCAAACCTGGGAAAGCTGCATCTGAAAAGGCTTGACATCATTACAAAGGTCAATGGAGATTTCTGTGGTGGCAGAGGAGCATTCCATTGATTGTCATACTTGTGGTTGAAAGATATGGAACGACTGGAAGAGTGGAGCACAACATACAATGGTATGCATTGCATAGGGCTGCCAGACTATAGTTGGATATTCTTCAATTACCAGTTGACATGCTTTCTTGTAGTTTGCACCATTGTCGGTCACAATCTGCATAATATGTTTAACTCCAATTTCTTCCACAACTTTACGGATCTCACGATATAGAAAATCCGCATTTTGTACATCACCGGTTGAATTCATTGACTTATGCAAAAACATTCTTCCATTGCGGTACAACATGAAGTTAATTATACTCATCTGTGTAGGTCCTGTCCAGAAATCACACATGATAGATATTTCATATATGCTCAGTCTTCTTTGAACTGCTGTACATACTCTTTTATCTCTTGTTCATTAGCATCAAAGTATAGCCCATGATTTTATGGTCTCTAGGTGACGGAACGCCTTCACCAAGTTCTTATGTAACCATGATGGCAGCACGAAAAGAAGAACACTCTACCTTATTTCTAGCAATGTCATTACTATGAAGCCACTTAGCCCAAACTTTTTCAAGCTTTGACTTTGCTTCTTTTTTAAGCGTTGTGTCAATACGGGGTTAGACAGGTGCCCAACTGCGAAAAATATCATAATCAACTCTCATGGACTGCGACCTGCCAAACATCCTAGAAAGGGCATTGCTTCCTGTACCCCTTCCTCTGGCACTTCCACATCTATTACCACCACCATGTTCAAATGTCACACCCCCAGGCTCTTGCCCTTTGCTCAAGCTAATGCAACTCCAACGACTCTCGGCGAGCCCATTCCATCTGCTTTTCCACATTATCATCGAACACATCTTCACATGATGGACCACGAGCTATAGGCTCTGAAGCAACTTGCTTCATTCGTAGTCGCTCATCTCTAATAGATTTCTTCTTGGCCTCCGTTTCTTCTATACTTGCCAGCATAAGCCTTCGCACTTCCGCCGGAACCCCACTGCAAGGGATAACATCCCTATGCTTCCCAGCAAGATGTCCTTTCGGGCATGTGACACCTCCGCCTGATTTGGTAAACTTACAATATCTGCACTTCCACCCAGCACCTCCTAGTCTCTCTCCATGGTCCCAAACATTGATACTTTCAGCAGCCATCACCTGCAATATCATGCAGCACCATTACCACCCCAAACAACACATTGTTTCCATTCTATTGTAATGATTAACCACATGTTGCTAACTAATTATGGTTATGAGCTTTACTTTTAACCACTACAACTTGATGTTGTAAACGTGCGCAATATTTTAATTCCAAATTTTACAAGAAGACAAATACAATAAACCAGTGATGTAAAACTTACTACTTACAGCAGACTACTCATCATACTTCAGAAATATACACAAGGAAAATATAGCAACAAAGTCGAACGAACGCGCGAACGACTTACTTTTGAGTTTGATGAAGAACGGGAAGTAGCGCTGGCTTGATGCAGTGCAGAGCGTAGGTGACACAGTGAAGTGAGCGGTCGCGCAGATGTGCGCTGCCCAAAAACCTTATTGCCGCCCCCTTGCAGGTCTTCACGGCAGCAACGGTCCGGAGATACCGCTCCTCTTCTTCGTGGTGCTTGCCGAAAAGAAGAGTTGACGAAGTTCAGATGGCGAAGCATAACAACACACAAATTCGCAGGAGGATGAGAATGGAGGCAGTCAGATTCTCACACACACTCTGGACATCTCCAGGCATATTAATAGATAGACTGTAACTGACATGATTAAAACAGCCATTTACCTACTGGTAACTGACACATTCAACCAGCCATTTACCCACTGGTAGCTATGAAGAAGGTGGTCAATTGCTCACTGGAGAAACAGATAAAACAGAGAGGGTCCTGAGAAGCTGAAAAGAAACAGACGCTCTGGCAAGAATAAAATAGAAGGCAGTCTCGACTGAATAACACAGAGAGGACAGTTCGATCGACCGAAAACCAATACAAAGACTAAGCAAATGGTCAAAAGTTCTTTTAAGAACACGAAACAACCGAGAGATTCACTGTCTGAGACGGTGGCGTCAATCGCCAACTCGTGGTCGGTCGTATCGCTTGGTTTCGAATAGACTGTAGTAAATACAGCACAGTCACACCGAAAACAGAGGATTCGTCCAAGTTCGATCGCGCGATCTATTCTTCGAGTAACTCCTGACTCATAGATCGATTGGTCACAAGACTTTGAATGATTCAAGAACCTGACTTCTGGAAGATAAAAACTCAAGAAACTCAAAGTCTTAAGCTACGATCAAACAGGGAGATGCGGTCGAATCGAGAACAGAGGAGCAAGTGAGGCGCACGACTGCAAAAACGAAATCGTTCTTTGACCAACCTTTGCTCTCAGGAAGAATTGGCCAAGAGGCCTTGGGAATGATCCCTGTTTAGAGCAAAGGAAAGACCGAGGCTTCTCAGACCAGCAACTCTAACCAGAACAGAGTGAACGGAGAAAATCAAAACACAGAAAGAAAACCGATCAAAGCACAAGAACGGATACAGAAATCAAAACATCTCAAATGAAATGAGACTCAGATAGATACATAGAGATGGGTGATTGCATAGGAGGTTTCTACATCCACTCCATACAACCTTGCTCCCAGAGCAACGCACACAAACAGAGAAAGAACCCGAGTAACTCGGCAGAAAACCTCAACCTCTTCTCGATCTCTGCTTCTCTATTTATAGCCACTTGCTAACGGAGGGGAACCCGTAAACCCCCACCTAACACCGGGTTTTTCACTCACATTACCCACTAGCGAGAACGAGCTTCCAGTGCTTTACTCGTTAGACCCAATGGCTCCACCGCTTTGCCCGTTTAGCGCCAACAACTCCTGTGCTTTGCAGAGAACTGCTTCCCTTTTGCAGACTTTGGTCATTTCTCCAAAATGCCACTCTGCTGCCTTCCCGGAAACTTCCTCTCCAGCTTGCTGTCCACGGTTACAACCACCTCGCAAGACTCGGTCTCCTTTCGGCTTCACCTAGTCGTTCTGGACCCCGACACCTCCCGTGTCTCGTCCCGACCTTCCTAGCCTCACCAGACCTATCTCCAAGATCCTGCAACCATCACAGACACCAAAACATCCATAGCACCGCACTAGACAAAGGTAACATCCATTTACATCAGAAAAAGAACTCAAAGCACACACCACAGAGTCATACACGATATACGATCGGTCGAAAAGTCAAACCAATAAATACACAAGGTCTACGACCGCAACACAGGACCATACGACCAATCCCCAGCTGAAACGACTGCTCCTGGAGGTCATACGACCGATTACAAGTGACCTACGACCACATACAGGACTTTCGGGAGCTTCCAACCATGTCTCACCATGTCACGACCACATCCGAGCAAGTCCGATTGCGTCTAACCAGCTACGACCACAACCGACCGAGCCCGAGTCAATCTGATCACGTTCGATTGCCTCTCAACGTGGTCGAAGCTTCGAGCGCTGACTTCCGACCACAGCGGTCGTTGCTTCGACTTACGACTTCTGACCACGACCATCGTGGTCGTAAGTGCGCTTGACCACGGCCAATGTGGTCATAGAGACCCTCGTCTACTGCCCTCGTGGTCGTAGCTGCCTCCGACCACAGCCAACGTGGTCGTAGCCGCCTTCGACCGCAGCCAACATGGTCGAGGATATCTCGATTTGTTCTGACCTTCGACTGTGTGGTCGTAAACGACTCGGCTGGGTTCTGACCAAGTCCACCTTTATTTGAGAGACCATGTGGAGGTGACCACATGTTTGTGATGAGCAATTTGCGTCTAACCAGCTACGACCACAACCGACCGAGCCCGAGTCAATCTGATCACGTTCGATTGCCTCTCAACGTGGTCGAAGCTTCGAGCGCTGACTTCCGACCACAGCGGTCGTTGCTTCGACTTACGACTTCTGACCACGACCATCGTGGTCGTAAGTGCGCTTGACCACGGCCAATGTGGTCATAGAGACCCTCGTCTACTGCCCTCGTGGTCGTAGCTGCCTCCGACCACAGCCAACGTGGTCGTAGCCGCCTTCGACCGCAGCCAACATGGTCGAGGATATCTCGATTTGTTCTGACCTTCGACTGTGTGGTCGTAAACGACTCGGCTGGTTTCTGATTACGCACAGAGTGGTCGTAAATCTTACTACTGCCTTTCGACCACGGCCTAAGTGGTCGTAAACTATCCCAACAACCTACAACCTCATCCAATGTGGTCGTGAAGGTCTCCCGACCGCTCAAACATGGCTACGACTACTCAGAAAAAGCCGAATGTGGTCGTAAGCCACCCTACGAGCGTCAGACCAAGAACAGAGAGCGATTCCGACCACTTCTAAGGCTACGACTTAGCAGGAAGTGCACAAACCAAGTTCAAACTTTCTAAAACAAGAGTCAATTGCTCATCACAAACATGTGGTCACCTCCACATGGTCTCTCAAATAAAGGTGGACTTGGTCAGAACCCTCGTCATACCATCTCTATCCATATTCAAGGAGTGGTGAGGGCTCCACCTTATAAATTGGTCTTCCTCACCTTGCCTTAGCAATATGGTACTAAACCATATATACTTTGGAATTAAGAAAATGGGCCATGCTCAAATGGGCCTGTTGTGGTTACGGACCAAACAGAGAGAGAATGGTATGCTAGTGGAGAGTTAGGTGAGAAATGCTTAGGGTTTTCCCCATAGCCTGGATGGCATATATATATATGGGGAGTATTTTACAATTATGCCCTTATATTCAAGTATCTCTTTCAGGGGCATTTACGTCATTATACATGTCCTATTTTGGGCCTTACAACCTTCTAACAGGCCGGCTGGGCTTAGGTGGGGGCCATCCCTACAACAGGGCCAATTTCTAACAATTCCCCACCAATTCCAAAGCAAAAAGTAAATAGATAACAAAGATATTGTGCTGAAGTATTGTTAATATACCAGTCTTTTAGTATAAGTCCCGTACGGGTTGAATTTACACCTAGAATGACAAGATTCATCTTCTCATAGCTGATGAATGGACCATGCCTTGAATTCACAGCTTTTCGTGATCAGATTTCACTTGAAATATCAACTAGTACTAGGTTGCCAATGAACCACGCCTAAACGGCGCGTTATATGGTCATGCTCCCTTATCTACTCATGAGCTTTCTAGAGAATGCCCCGTTCTCGTGAACTGCGACCACACAGTTAAGCTCAAGTAGGTGTATTCTTTCTTTGTATCCTGCAGCTAATACCTTATTCCTTATTTGGACAACAGAATACATTAAGGCTTTATGCCAACCTTCCATACAGTCGAAAGTACATTGTTTATTAGAACATGTGTACAATAAATATGTACTCTCTTGTTACAACATCAATTTGTTTTTCCCATTGCCTAAGTCACGGGATCTCTGATCAAGAAGGTATGGGTTACCACTGTGATGTAACTTAAATCGGCCTCATTCACATGTCCATAGATGCAATGAAAATCGCTTTCCGTGCTAACCCCTTTGTAAAAAGGTCTGCCAGATTTTTCTCAGTTTGAATATAGTTTACAGTAATTACTCCGGAGTTTCTCAGTTTTCTGACAGATTTAAGCCTACGCTTCACATGTCTAGAGGACTTCATATTATACTTTGTACTTGTGACTTTGGCCAACACTGTTTGATTATCACAGTACATCAGGATTGCAGGTATTGGTTTCTCAACCAATGGCAAGTCTAATAGAAGCTCTCTCAGCCATTCAGCCTCAATAGTAGCTGTGTCAAGTGCTATAAGTTCTGCTTCCATAGTTGATATCGTCAATATGGTCTGTTTGCAAGACCTCCATGAAACTACAGTACCAGCTAAAGTAAATACATAACCACTTGTAGCTTTGATCTCATCCACATCAGAGATCCAATTAGAGTCACTGTATCTTTCTAATATAGAAGGATGTCCAGTATAATGTATTCCAAAAGATGTTGTGCCCCTCAAGTAGCGCAACACTCTTTCAAGTACCTCCCAGTAATCATCTCCTAGGTTAGAAAATGAGAGACCATGTGGAGGTGACCACATGTTTGTGATGAGTAATTGACTCTTGTTTTAGAAAGTTTGAGTTTGGGTTGGGCACTTCCTGCCAAGTCGTAGCCTTAGAAGTGATCGGAATCGTCTTCTGTGCAAAGTCGTAGCTTCTGACTGTGGTCGTAGGCATTTACGACCACATTGGTTGTGGTCGGAAGCCTGTCGGGCAGGTTATGAACATGTTGTCGTTAATCGGGAGCCAGCCGGGTTGTTTACGACCACACTATCAGCAGTCGAAAGCCGGAAAACAATGCTATACTCTCTTTGGCTGTGGTCGGAAGGCTGTACGACCACGTCGTGGCGGTTACGACCACTCTGACCTTGGTCGTAGGTCACCAGGGAAGTCTACGACTGGTTTTGCTGTGGTCGAAAATCTATTCGACCACGTTGGCCGTGGTCGAAGTCTGGTACGACCACGTTGGTCGTGGTCGAAGCCTGGTACGATCACGTTTGGCCGTGGTCGAAGCCTGGTACGACCATGTTTGGTCGTGTTCGAAGGCAGTTACGACCACACTGAAGGAGAACGCAATCGTAAGGCGTAGTCGGTGGTCGAAAGCAGTCACACGACCACGTTGTCGCAGACTTCACTTCCTAAGAACGAAAGCGGGTTTCGACCACGTTATGGGCGAACATGGTCGTAGCTCGGTCGGATGCGGTCAGACGAGCTTGGAGCGTGGTCGCAAGTGGGCGACTGCGGTCGGAAGTGTTCAAACGTGGTTGGAAGGGTTTCGACCACGGTGAAACAAGTCGTACGTGATCGAGAAGGGTTTCGACCACGGTGGAAAGCGATGAATGTGGTCGGAAGGTGGTTCGACCACGATGGAATCTCTGGTTTTGGTCGTAGCCTCTGGGAACCGGTCGTATGGTCTTCTGAGATGGTCGTATCAACCTGAGATGTGGTCGTAGGACTTAAGAAAGTCTTGATCTATGGTTTTGACCAGTCGTAAGTTGGTACGACTTGGTCGGGTAAGTTGGAACTAAAACTTGTGATGGTCGTAGCAAGCTTTGAGGCGGTCGTATGGACCACTGGGGTGGTCGTATGGACTATGGTAACGATCGTAGGTCTTGTGAATTAATGTTTAAGTGTTTTTGACCGATCGTTGTAAATGTACGACTTTGTGAAGCTTGTTTTGGTTTCTTTTATGCAGATGTCTGTACACATTGTGTTGTGCGGTGCTATGAATGTTTGCTTGTCTGTGATGGTTTGCAGGACTTTGAGACTAGTCGTGGTGAGGCATGGATGGTCGAGACTAGGCTGGGGATGCTGAGGTCGTGAGCAGCCGGGAGATGCCAAAGACGACGAGGTCTGCGAGGTGGTTGCAAGCGTGATCGGCAAGGCAAGAGGAAGCTTCCGGGGAGGCAGCGGAGTGGCATTTTGGAGAAATGCGGAAAGCTGCAAAGGGAAGTTGTGTCTCTGCAAAGCACCAGAGTTGTTGGCGCTAACGGGCAAAGCAGTGGAGCCGTTGGGTCTAACGGGTAAAGCACTGGAAGCTCGTGGGTAAAGTGAGTTGAAAACCCGGTGTTAGGTGGGGGTTTGCGGGTTCCCCTTCGTTGGCGTGTGTGGATATAAATAGAGAGGGTAGAGCTCGTGTGCGAGTGAGATTCTGATCCCTGAGTTGCTCTTTTCTTCCTTGGTTATTTGTGAGTGTGTGGGTTCTCGGGATGGAGCAAGTGTGCTCATGTATCTCCCAGTTGGAGTGGCTGTAGAAACCTCCTTTATCAATCATCCATCTCTCTTCCTCAAGATGGTTTCTGTCATTATGAGATGTTGTGATTGTCTGTTTTGTGATCTGTTTTGAGAGTTTGTTCTTCATGCTATTCTTTTCTCTCTTCTTTGTGAGTCTGCATTCGTCTTCGTGTGCCTCGATTAGCTCAGAACTAGGAATCTGTCTCAAGGCCACTTGGCCAGTTCATTCCCGAGAGCAGGAGTCGAATCAGAGAAGTTCACTTCACTGAATGGTCGTGCACGCCTCAAGTCCTCTGTTTCAAGTCCGACCATGTCACTCTAGCCGACCGTAGCTAAGACTTTGGATTTTCTTGGTATTTTCTCTTCCAGAGGTTGGTTTCTTTTAATGTCTCAAGTTTGAGGACCAAAAGACCAGAGAGTCTTAGTCACTCGGAAATCTGGCTACGAGTCCTTTCGCTGTCTACTCCATGGTATTCACTGTTTGATTTCTTTTGTCGGCTCGGGTAAGTGTTCGACCACGTGGTGTTCGACTATCAGTTGGCTTACGACCACGTGTGATCGAACGGAGAAGCTAGTTCTTTTGCCCAATTTGTTGTGTGGGTTTTTGGGGAGTTTTGAAGGCACCATTCACCCCCCCTCTGTTGCCATTTCGGTCCTACAGAAGAAAACCGACTTAATTTGCTCACAGTAAAATGAAATGTCAGGTCTTATGGCACCAGCTAAATACATTAGTGACCCAATAATTTGTGAATATCTTAATTGATCTTTTCCTAACCTCTGGTTCTTTCGAAGCTTAATGCTTGCATCATAGGGTGTTGGAGAAATTTTACAGTTTTCATAACCAAACCGGCTCAATATTTTCTCAGCATAATGAGATTAATTCAAAGTGATCCCATCCTTGCTTTTGATCAATTTAATATTCAGAATGACATCTGCCTCTCTCAAGTCTTTCATATCAAAACACCGAGATAAGAAAGATTTGACCTCGCCAATTATGGCAGAGTTTGTTCTAAATATAAGTATGTCATCTATATACAGACATAAGATCACTCCTTGACCCCCACTATAATGATAATACACACATTTATCAGCTTCATTCACAATAAAGCCATCGGATGTCAAAGTTTTGTCAAATTTCTCGTGCCATTATTTAGGTGCTTGCCACAACTCTTGCCTTGTACTTCTCAATAGTTCCATTAGGCCTAAGTTTATTTTTAAAGACCCACTTACATCCTACAGGTTTACACCCGATAGGACGATTTGTGATCTCCTAAGTCCCATTAGCTCGCTATGGACTGCCTCTTTCCAATACTCAGCATCAGAAGATGCATAAGCCTCCGAAAGAGCCTTTGGCACATCATCCACAAGGTATACAATAAAGTTATCACCAAATGTTTTCTCAACCCTTTGTCTCTTGCTCCTTGCGAGGAGCTTCTGTGACTAGATTGTTATCCTCCTCAGGGATATCACATATTGGTTCAGAAATGGTGGGAAGTTCAGAAGTTTGATTATTCTCACTTTCAATATTATCAGTTTGAACATCTTTTGTTTGCGAAGTACTGCCTGCTGTTCTCATAGGAAAGATATTCTCAAAAAATGAAGCATCTCTAGACTCCATTATTGTGTTAGCAATAATCTCAGGAGTTTCTGATTTAACTACTTGTAGGACCGAAATGGCGACAGAGGGGGGGTGAATGTCGTTCTCTTAATAAATCGCCCCCGAGAATTTGTACACCGATTTTGCAGAACAAAGCAACTCACAGAAAAATTAATTATGCTGAAATCTTGAACGCATGCGATACTAAAAAATTCAGCATAAATCATAGATTAACCAGTAAAATTTCAGCTGGAAATAACGTTGTTTGCTCTGCATGCAAAATAGGTGAAGATGGCACAAAAAATAAAATGAAGCCAACTAGAACTACTACTAGACGAGAGATCCAACTGGAGAATAAAACAAAAAGGGATCTTGCTAAAAGAAATATTCGGCCAAGAGGAGAATAACAATCCGAGAGACTTATTTCTTGCCGAGTGCAGACTTTCAGAGAAAGGAACTCGCAGCTAGCAAATGGAAAGCAAGAACTTGATGGCAGCCAAAAAGAAAGTTGATGCTTGCTGGCTGAGAGTACTGCGAGAGAACCATGCACTGCTGCCCAAAACCTGAACCTACAGAACTAAAGAAAAACCGAGAGAAGGCTGCAAGCAGAGACTTGACAAAATTGAAACTGAAAATACTCAGACCTTGGGAAAACAGGGAAACGGAGGAAAACCTCCCAATCTTTTCAGAACACAAGCACAAGAACTTAAACCAAAAAGGATGGGGACTTCAAACAACACAAGAAATCAACAAAAACACAGGAATTTCAGATTCAAGCCAAGAACTGAAAAAGTACAGAGACTTCACCAAAATCCAAATTACTCCCCAACCTTTGATCCTATGGCCATGAAACTTTGAGGATAGCAAGTTAATAGCATCTGGGCTTAACATACCAAATTTCATGCCATTTCACCAAGGGAATCAAGATTTACCTCAAACCCTAGAAAAGAAATGCATGAACAGAGGAGCCCCAAATATGAAATCTAAGATTAAAATTGGTTTGCTCTTTGGATCAACTAGCCAAATAGCTTTTAAGCATCACCCATGTCATAGCAACCCATTTTGGCACTTTCCAGCAAGTAAGAACTCAAAACAAGGAAAATCAAGAAATGGGAAAATGAAGAACAGAGGCTACGAACATGAAGAAACCAAACTTCAGATTTTCATTTCTTGGATCACAATGAATACAGAGGAGTCCCGATACCCCGACTTGATACAAAGGAAGGATTACAAGCTCTCAAACTCAATCCCTCTCCTCTCAATCCTCAAGAACACCAAGAATCATACATCTTCTTGGGAGGAAGAACACACAAGAGAGGAGCTCACATAGAAACCATCGTAGGTGGTACAGAGGGAACACAACTATGCCTACTCCACCCACTAAAGCCTAAAGCCAAAGTAAGCCACCAAAGCTTCTTTTGACTCTAAAACCCTAATTCTACCCCAAGTGTTCAAGGAGGGCATGCAGCCCCTCCTCTCCTTTTATAGCGCTTGGCTAACGGGTCTCCGCCCCGTTACGCCCGCTACGTCCAACGGAGCCCGCCCCCGCTTGTGCAGCCTTGCGAATTTCCCGATTCGCCCCTCCTGCACCTTCCGGGAAGCTTCCGCGCTCCTTGCCTCGCACGCCTCGCAACCACCTCGAGTCCACGTCATCTTCGACACATCCCGACCGTTCTGACCTCAGCGCCACCTGCGCCTAGTCCGGTCCACCGTGTCTCGCCACGACTCCAACTCGACGTCCTGCAGTCACACAGACAAGAACCACGTCAAATAGCACCGCTCGACACATGAAAGCATAAATACCATTACACTTACCATTGCCGAAGTCCAACCTGTCAAAACATTAGAATATGCATGCTAAGCCCAAATGACCAGATTTGACTAAAGTCCGACCGAGCCCGTTGCACCACGCAAACAAACTCGACTAACCTAAACCCTTGTCAATTACTCATCACTCTCATGGGATCACGACCACATGGTCTCTCAATCTCCCCCTTGATGAGTATATTGACAAACTCAGAAAAAGCTTTATGACGAGTTTGAGTTTGAAGAATCCAACATGGTCCAAAGAAAGAAATGAAGCTAATGACCATGTCGACAGAAGGAACACTAGAGCAACAACTGAAAGAGCAAATTGAACTCCAAAGCTCTAAACTGTTCCCAACAGACTTTTTCTTCTCTATTCTCCCCCTTTTGGCAATAAACGCATCAAGATGCAATAGAGAGAATATGACATGTTAATGGATGAATATGGCTGAAGTTTGTTTTTATTAAGCATTTAGAGCCATGAGAATTATCCATAATGACCAACATGTAATACACCAAGCCATAACTCAATAAAGGCTATCTAGATCATGACAACATATATATAAGCCAGCTAGGGCACAAAGATGACAAACTGAAATGTAAAGCATTTTTAGAGAGCAAGTCAAGTCATCAATGAGCAAAGTCTAACTAGAGATATCCAAGGATGATGCAGGCCATGTCAATAAGCTAAGCGCAACAAGAAAGCTAATATTGAGTCCAAATAGAGTGTTATGAGCTCAAGAATGAAACATTGGTTAAAGAACTTGGATCTTTTTGTAGATTAAGCAAATGAAGCACAAATGATATATTTTCTTTTGAAATTCAAGGTTGTTGACAACCAGATGTTTGTTTTATCATGTGCTAGACCTCAAGCTTATGCGACTACTCCAAGCGAGAAGCTTAAGAAGAAAGTCTAGGTCATCCAAAACTTCCCCTAAGTTCATGTCAAGTGCAATGACAAGCCGTCTCATAGGGAAGAATTGGTGAAGTCAGTTTTTTCGCACAAAAGAGATCTTTTTGCATTTTAACAATTTGTACTAACTTATGCATCATCAAGAGATTAAAACAGCTCAATCTAAGGCTCAATATAGATTCAACGCTCTACTCAGCCTATTTGACATGGCATGGATTATAAAGGGATAGCTCAAGAAAGACTAAACTCAAATGCTAGCATGACAAGTTTTAATTTAAGTTGAGCAAGTTTAATTAACTTATTATGGCAAAAGCTAGTCTACACATATGAAGTCATGATAAATTTAGCAAGCTAAGCACAAGTCATGGCAATGTGTAAAAACATTGTAGCATATCATAACAGGATAATAATCAAGGCTCAATGCAGATTGATTATAATATGAAATGCTGAAAATGCATGAAAGTCCAGCTCCCCCTCAACATTAGATGCAACTTTTAGTTCAAGTTGAGTTAAGTCAAAATTAAGCTCCAGAAGCTCCCAATTGAACTCCCCCTGAACCAAAGCAATAAAATTGAGAAGCTGGGAAAGAAAACAGCAAACAGGCAGTCCTTAAAGCATAGATAAGATATAGAGGCAACTATGGCTCAGACTGACTCTCATCTACCCCATATGACACTAGGACTATTAGACCGGTAATCTACCTCACTAGGGAGCAAACACGAACCCTGTCTACTCAAGGGCGGCCCGGCCCTTGCTAGAACCTGAAAGCAGTGAGTGGGCTCAACCTAGTGAGAGAAGAGAAGCGGCTAACAGAGCAAGACCCTAGGTCATAAGATAAGAGCAAGGAGTCTAAACAGCTAGACGAGAAGATCACTCTAACCTATGCTAGAAGGACTAAAACCCAATGCACCCGCAAATGCAATGCAACAGAAATGAGACAGAAGCATAATTAAAATAGTAAAACAGTAAAGCCCAAAGCTCCCCCTCACATCAGTCCATAAGGACAAACCACCCCAAGCTCTCCCCGTAGAGCTGAAAACCTCGAACTATCCAAAGGCTTGGTGAAGATATCTGCCAACTGGTGGTCACTCTCCACAAAATGGAGCACGATGTCACCCTTCTCTACATGGTCTCTAAGGAAGTGGAAACGGATATCGATATGCTTGGTCCGAGAGTGCTGCACTGGGTTCTTAGCGATGTTAATCGCAGAAGTGTTATCACAAAAGAGTGGAACACTGTCTAAGGCTAACCCAAAGTCCCGCAGGGTCGAAACCATCCAAAGTACCTGGCTACAGCAACTGGCTGCAGCAACGTACTCGGCCTCTGCAGTGGAATGTGCAACACCGGACTGCTTCCTCGAAGACCAGGAAACGAGAGAAGTGCCAATGAATTGGCAGGTGCCGGAAGTGCTCTTCCTATCTATCCTACAGCCAGCGAAGTCTGCATCCGAAAAGGCTCTCAAGGAAAGACAGGATGAGGAAGAGTACCAGATACCATAGTCGATGGTAGCTCGAAGGTACCGGAAGATGCGCTTCACCGCCTGGCGGTGAGATACGCGAGGAGAAGCTTGAAAACGAGCACACAGACACACGGAGAAGTGTATGTCTGGTCTCGAGGCAGTGAGGTAAAGAAGAGAGCCGATCATACTTCTGAACTCTTTCTGATCAACTGGCTCGCCATCCTCATCTGGGTCAAGATAGGCTGTAGAAGCCATCGGAGTTGACACCAGCTTACCATCACTCATATCGAAGCGCTTCAGGAGGTCACGAGTGTACTTTCCTTGATGAAGAAATGTACCCTCCCGAGTCTGCTTAATTTGGAAGCCAAGGAAGAAGGTCAACTCACCCATCATACTCATCTCAAACTCGGTGCTCATGACATCCGAGAACTGGGAAACCAGAGTATGGGAAGAGCCGCCAAAGATAATGTCATCGACATAGATTTGGACGAGCAGAAGGTCATTGCCAAGCCGGCGGATGAACAAGGTCTTGTCAACTTTACCCATCTCAAAACCATGACTTAACAGGTAGGACTTAAGCCTCTTATACCAAGCCCTGGGGGCCTGCTTAAGTCCATACAACGCTTTGGAAAGCTTGAAGACATGGTTTGGGTATTTGGGGTTTTCGAAACCAGGAGGCTGTCGGACGTAGACCTCTTCCTCAATAAGGCCATTGAGAAAGGCACTCTTGACGTCCATCTGGTAGAGTTTGAATCCCTTAGAAGCTGCAAAGGCAAGCATGATTCTAATGGCTTCAAGTCTAGCTACAGGGGCAAAGGTCTCCTCGAAATCTAGACCTTCAACCTGGGAGAACCCCTGAGCAACCAGTCTAGCCTTGTTTCGAACAACCACTCCATCCTCGCTCTGCTTGTTCTTGAACACCCACTTAGTTCCAATAATATTGTGACCTCGTGGGGGCTCGACAAGCGACCAGACCTTGTTCCTTTCGAAATTTTCTAGCTCCTCATGCATGGCATTGACCCAAGACTCATCAGATAAAGCATGAGAAACATCTTTGGGCTCAAAGGAGGCAATGAAAGCAGAATGGAGACAGAATTGAGATAAGCCAGATTTTGAGCGGGTAACACGCTCGAAAAGGTCTCCAATGATCTGCTCTGAAGGATGAGCTTTCTGGATATGTCTAGGAGGTCCAGGATGAGATGAAGAAGCGGCCTCTACCTCGTGAGCTGACGAGGTAGGAACAGAGCCACTAGCTCCAGAAGAAGCAGAAGGCAAGGGCTGATCGCCTCGAGGTGCGGTTGAAGACGGCACCTCCAGGGGTGGATGAGGGACAGGATCAGGTAGACAACCGTCGTCTCCATCATCCTCATCATCCACAAAGATGGTCTCGGACTGCTCTAAAGAACCTGAGATATCAGGCCTAGTCCCCGGACTGGCCTCGTCGAAGGTCACCTCACAGGTCTCTACCATTTTACTAGACTCGCAGTTTCAGACCCTATAAGCCCGCGAAGAAGGCGAGTAACCTAGAAAGATACCATCACAAGAGCGTGACTCGAACTTGTCTAGGTTCCCGGACTTCAAAACAAAGCACTTGCAACCAAACACACGAAAATGAGAGACGCTGGGTTTTCGCCCGTATCTCAGCTCATAAGAAGTGCGATGCAAGTGTGCCCTCAGAAAAACTCGATTTGAGACATGGCACGCGGTGGCTATAGCTTCAGCCCAAAACTTCCGCGGTGTAGAGTACTCATCAAACATCGTCCTGGCCATCTCGACCAAGGTACGGTTCTTCCTCTCCACAACGCCATTCTGCTGAGGGACGTATGGAGAAGAGAACTGGTGCTCTACACCTGTCTCGCCACAGAAACTTTCAAAGTAGGAATTCTTGAACTCCGTGCCATTGTCACTGCGGATCGCTCGTAAGGCACCTGGAAGCTCAACAGAAAGCCTACTAAAAAGACCTCGGAAATGTGAAAACGTCTCATCCTTCGAGGCTAAGAAAAACACCCAAGAATACCTCGAGAAGTCATCGACCACGACAAGAACATACCACTTCCCTCCTGCTGATTGCACTCGGGCTGGTCCAACTGTGTCCATATGGAGCAGCTGTCCTGGTGCATCGGTCATAGTGACTGTGACCGGAGGGTGAGAAGCGGCCACCATCTTGCCGTGCCGGCATGGAGCACAAACCAGATCTTTGACCATCTTGAGTTTCGGCAGACCACGAATGAGATCGTGGCCGCTAACTCGGGTCAAATGGTGAAATCCAATATGATCAAGTCTCCTATGCCAGAACGAAAGGTCGCGGGACTCAGAAGCAACTAAACACCAGAGAGGATCGCCAGAAGACTCAGAAAAATCAGCACGAAAGATCCTCCCATAACGAGAAATCCCGCAGACCAGACTACCCGAAGAATCAAGAATTTTACAAGCATTTTTCTTAAAGCTCACCTCGAAACCGTCATCGGTAAGCTGAGAGACTGAAAGCAAATTGTACTGCAGCTTACTAACCATGGCTACATCTTTCAAAATGAAAGAATCATTAATGCGCACAGTACCTTTGGCGATGACGCGCCCAGATGAAGCATCTCTGAAGGTGATCGTCTCATCACCTGGAGCACGAGCAAGGGAAGAAAACCAACGGGAATCTCCGGTCATGTGTCGTGAACACCCGGAGTCTACGAGCCAAACCTTTCCCTTCCCTGCCCGGCGAACCTGAGTCAAGCAGAGAGTAAATTATCAGTACTGGGGTAAATCAAGAGAGATTTTGGCACCCAATACTGAACAACACGTCGAGCAGATGAAGTCGTCAAGCACGACTGACCTCTATCTACCCTACGCTCTCTGAGACTCAAAGAAGCAGAAGGTCTGTGAGCAGACCTGAAGCTGTTGCGGGGTCCGACTGCTACGGGAGAGCGAGTCGGAACACCGGCAACACGCTGATCACGCTGCGGGTAGCTATCTCGATGGGAAAAACGAGACCTACCCTCAGGACGGCGGAAGTCACGACCAGAGGCAGCATGAGGACAAAAAACAGAAAACTCGGAAAAACCAAGTCCTCTATGCTGCCTAAACTCCGTAACAGGAGCAAACCTAGACCTCATGTTGGTCTTAGGTGTACTCAGGATCTGGGGCTGACCCTGAATATGCCTAAGAGACTCAACACGGTCTCTACGCGTGATCTTGGCGCGCCTGAAGCATCTCTCGATTGAGTGCCCATCCTTCTGACAGAAGGTGCAGTGGTACTTCACCTTCTGAGAGGTGGAAGTAGCACGAAGAGGCTTCGCCTTCTGAGAGGCCGAAGCAACAGGTGGAATCACCTTGCTGTCAGAGATCCCTTGGACAAAACCCGCTGATTTGAATTTCACCTCGTCAGACCTGGACTCAACCTCGATCACACCTCCTAAGATAGGTCGGAGAATAGCAGGAGGATGCTTCCTCATATCCTCATAGAAATCATATCCTAGACCTTGATTGAACTTGCAAATCTTGGATTGGTCTAGAATAAGATTGAGCTTTTTTTTGCCACCTACAAACCTCTCGAGAGTGTTCGTAAGATACTGACACTCCCGAAAGAGAGAGGTGCAAGAAGAGCAGGGAGAAGAAGAGACAGCAGAAGGTAAGGGAGCAGATGAAGAACCAACAGCAGAGGGAAGAATGGCTTGTGCACGCACAGCCGACTCTGAATGGACAGTCCTACTGTTAGCCAGTTGGTTCACGTTCCTAGGCGTCTCCACCTTACCCTGGGGCTTCTCCCCCTCCTCAGCAATCACATTACAAGCTGAAGGTTGCTTCTCTAGTAAGTCCTTAGTTAGCTTCACACACTTCTCATCCAAAGCAATAAAATCAGATTTTAGTTTGTTACAGTTAATGCATGGTGAGCTAACAGGGTCCTTAGAAGCATACTGAGCCATTTTCCTATCATGATCAATCATATCTTGAAACTGTTTAGAGACAGCTTCAAGTTCAGCAGTTAACTTAGGACAGTTTAAGCATGAATCAATCGGCTCAAGTAAAGAAGCACGCAACTCAGCAATTTTGTGATCTGCCCGTTTTAGGTTCATCTTTAATTTATTGCAGTTTGCACAAGTCTCGGGCAGATCAAGGAGCATGGCATAAGGTCCTTTAGCAGCAATGTCCTCATCCTCACATGAGGTGGGAGAAACAGTCTCATCAGTAGTAAGTAGGGTAACAGCCATCCTACTCAATTCAAAATCAGCAAGCAGACTAACATTCTCCACCTTAACAATATCAAGCTCGGAGGACACACTATCATGCGAGATCCTTAACTTCTCCATATCAACCAGCAAAGCAGAGCATGTATCACAGTCGTCACGGGAGGGAGCAGATGTAAGTGAAGTAAGCTCCCGTGACAGTCTATCTACTTCTTTCTCCAACTCGCTACACCTAGCTCTAGCTCTAGCATGAAAATCTTCTAGCTTAAGAAAAGCATGATTGAGCTGGTCGTAGGTGGGACTTACCTCGTCCGAGTCGGAGTACAGCTCGCTGTCGCTGAGTTCGCCCTCGAGGGCCATGAAGCACATGCCGGAGAAGTCGTCGCCGCCATCCTTGGGCTCTTGGTCACCCGTCCCGTTGTCGTCGCTCCATCCCTCCACCTCGCTGAGGTCGAGGTCGTCGAAGGCGGTGAGGACGCGGTGGAAGAGCTTCTTGGCCTTCCCGAAGTTGCGGAACTTCTTCTTTCCCGGCGTCTGAACTGGAGGTTTTTTGTTGCGGTTCTTGTCGGAGTAGTCGATCTTGCCCGAACCGCCGAAATCAGCTTTGCCCTTCTCCAGTTTGGGGCAGTTTGCCCGAATGTGGTTGGGGCCACCACACTCGAAGCAAATCACGGGTCCTCCCCTCTTTCTGTCCCTCCTCCCCTTGTAAGCATGGGAGAATCTCCGAGCAAGGAGGGCCAGTTGCTCATCCGCAAGCTGCTCTAACTGATCATCAGTTACGTCACAGAGAGCAGCAAGGGAGAAACCGCAAAGAGAACCAGCAGAAGAGGAACCAGAAGCCAACGTGGGATCTGTGACCAAAGCCATCGACTGTGACTTCGACCTACGAGAGACAACGTCAATCTCGTGAGTCTTGAGGCGCGAGTACAGCGCGTCAAGAGTCAAGGTCGAGAGGTCTGTCGTGTCTTTGATGGTGGTCACTTTCATTTCCCAAACACGCAGATCGAGAGCCGCGAGCATCTGTCGAGCATTATCCGAGTCGGGGTATGTGAGACCGACCCCTCGGAGGCTGCTCAAGATCTTATGGAAGCGCGCAAAGCACTCATCTAAGGACTCACCAGCAAGCATCTCGAATTTGTTGTATTCTCGCTTGAACTGGTCCTGTCGGACTGTCTTGATCTGGGTGGTGCCCTCATGATATGCATCGAGAGTCACCCAGATGTCGAAAGCCGACGTAAGATGAGAGATGCGATCAAACTCGCTTCGGCTCAACCCCTGGATTATGATGTTCCTTGCCTTAGCATTCGCCTCAACATCAGCCATGTTTCCGGCATTGATGTTCTAATCGGCAGGAACAGCAAACCGTACTTTCACCTTCCGCCAGATAGCGTACCCCTGAGCCTGGATATATGTCTCCATTCGGCTCTTCCAGAAGGGGTAGTCCATGCCATCGAAAACGGGCGGCTTGGTGGAGTACTTGTCCGTCGCCATGGCTCTTAAGACCGGTTAAGATCTATGAATTAGAGCTAACCGACTCTGATACCAATTGTAGGACCGAAATGGCGACAGAGGGGGGGTGAATGTCGTTCTCTTAATAAATCGCCCCCGAGAATTCGTACACCGATTTTGCAGAACAAAGCAACTCACAGAAAAATTAATTATGCTGAAATCTTGAACGCATGCGATACTAAAAAATTCAGCATAAATCATAGATTAACCAGTAAAAATTTCAGCTGGAAATAACGTTGTTTGCTCTGCATGCAAAATAGGTGAAGATGGCACAAAAAATAAAATGAAGCCAACTAGAACTACTACTAGACGAGAGATCCAACTGGAGAATAAAACAAAAAGGGATCTTGCTAAAAGAAATATTCGGCCAAGAGGAGAATAACAATCCGAGAGACTTATTTCTTGCCGAGTGCAGACTTTCAGAGAAAGGAACTCGCAGCTAGCAAATGGAAAGCAAGAACTTGATGGCAGCCAAAAAGAAAGTTGATGCTTGCTGGCTGAGAGTACTGCGAGAGAACCATGCACTGCTGCCCAAAACCTGAACCTACAGAACTAAAGAAAAACCGAGAGAAGGCTGCAAGCAGAGACTTGACAAAATTGAAACTGAAAATACTCAGACCTTGGGAAAACAGGGAAACGGAGGAAAACCTCCCAATCTTTTCAGAACACAAGCACAAGAACTTAAACCAAAAAGGATGGGGACTTCAAACAACACAAGAAATCAACAAAAACACAGGAATTTCAGATTCAAGCCAAGAACTGAAAAAGTACAGAGACTTCACCAAAATCCAAATTACTCCCCAACCTTTGATCCTATGGCCATGAAACTTTGAGGATAGCAAGTTAATAGCATCTGGGCTTAACATACCAAATTTCATGCCATTTCACCAAGGGAATCAAGATTTACCTCAAACCCTAGAAAAGAAATGCATGAACAGAGGAGCCCCAAATATGAAATCTGAGATTAAAATTGGTTTGCTCTTTGGATCAACTAGCCAAATAGCTTTTAAGCATCACCCGTGTCATAGCAACCCATTTTGGCACTTTCCAGCAAGCAAGAACTCAAAACAAGGAAAATCAAGAAATGGGAAAATGAAGAACAGAGGCTACGAACATGAAGAAACCAAACTTCAGATTTTCATTTCTTGGATCACAATGAATACAGAGGAGTCCCGATACCCCGACTTGATACAAAGGAAGGATTACAAGCTCTCAAACTCAATCCCTCTCCTCTCAATCCTCAAGAACACCAAGAATCATACATCTTCTTGGGAGGAAGAACACACAAGAGAGGAGCTCACATAGAAACCATCGTAGGTGGTACAGAGGGAACACAACTATGCCTACTCCACCCACTAAAGCCTAAAGCCAAAGTAAGCCACCAAAGCTTCTTTTGACTCTAAAACCCTAATTCTACCCCAAGTGTTCAAGGAGGGCATGCAGCCCCTCCTCTCCTTTTATAGCGCTTGGCTAACGGGTCTCCGCCCCGTTACGCCCGCTACGTCCAACGGAGCCCGCCCCCGCTTGTGCAGCCTTGCGAATTTCCCGATTCGCCCCTCCTGCACCTTCCGGGAAGCTTCCGCGCTCCTTGCCTCGCACGCCTCGCAACCACCTCGAGTCCACGTCATCTTCGACACATCCCGACCGTTCTGACCTCAGCGCCACCTGCGCCTAGTCCGGTCCACCGTGTCACGCCACGACTCCAACTCGACGTCCTGCAGTCACACAGACAAGAACCACGTCAAATAGCACCGTTCGACACATGAAAGCATAAATACCATTACACTTACCATTGCCGAAGTCCAACCTGTCAAAACATTAGAATATGCATCCTAAGCCCAAATGACCAGATTTGACCAAAGTCCGACCGAGCCCGTTGCACCACGCAAACCAAACTCGACTAACCTGAACCCTTGTCAATTACTCATCACTCTCATGGGATCACGACCACATAGTCTCTCACTACTAAAAATCTATAGGCCGTGCTATTTTGAGCATACCCTAGAAAAATACCATCGACTGTTTTTTGTCCAAATTTTCTCTTTTTCTGCAATGATATATTGACTTTTGTGAAACACCCCCAAGTTCGCAGAAAATTAACATTAGGTTTTCTCCCTTTCCATCCCTCATACGGAGTAATCTCACTCTTTTTAGTAATTACTCTGGTTAGGACGAAAGTTGCTGTTAGTATAGTTTTCCCCCACCATGCTGTAACATCCCAAATTTTTGCTAAAAAAAATAAAATAAAATTAAGTAAAACAAAAATTTAAATTAAAATAAGTATTGTTGTGCCTAAAGTTTAAATTTGGATTTGCCCTGAATTCCTGTTTTTGAAAAAGCTGGATTTGAAAAGCATTTTAAGAAAAACCTAAAAATATTATTAAATAAAATAATATTTTGATTTTATATAAAAATCTTATGTCAAATTAACCATTTGGAGTTATTTGGATTTTATTTGATTTCCTGGATTTTTCTGAGTTTGAAAATGTATTTTTGAAATTAAAAAGTAATTTAAAGTATGAAAATTAAATACCAGCATTAGTTAGAAATATTTTATTAAGTCCAAAATGTCTCCAGAAGGTTCTAGGAATTTTTCTGGAATTTTTGGAGGTATTTTTGTATTTTTCTGAGGCCAATTGCATTTCTTAGCAATTTCTGAAAATCCAAAAATCAAAATCCAAAAATAAATCCCCCAGCCCCTCCCTCCGGCCGCCACGTGGACGGCCAGATGCCGCCCACGTCGCCCTTCATCGGCCCATCCCGCCCGCTCCCTCATTTCTCTCGCTGCCGCTGGACCCCACCTGTCGGCGCCGCTTCCCTCTCTCTCCTTTCCCCCTCGGTCCCACCCGGCAGCCACTCCCTCCCCTTCCGCCTCTCGCTGCACCGCGGGGCCCGCATGCCAGGGGCGTCTTCCCCGCGCGACCCCGCCCTTCTTCTCCGGCCGCGCCGCCACCGGCCGTTGCGCCGCTCCCGCCCTACCCGGCGCCCTCCTCCCTCCCGCGCACGTCGCCGCCACGCGCCCACTCCTCCCGCAGGACCCGCGCGCCCCCACCCGCCGGATCCGCCGCCCACCACCCACTCCCCTCCCGCAACCGCCGCCCACCACCCACCTCCGGCGACAAATCCGCGCCGCCCCCGTTGCCCTCCGCCCCTATAAAAGCCGCCCCGAGTGCCGCCCCAACTCGCTCCACCTCCCTCCGCCCCTCTCCTCTTCCCGGTGAGCCGAGTGCCCCGCAATCGAGAGCTCCCGTGTGCGCGCCGGCGAGCTCAACGGCGAGAAATCGTCGCCGCCTCCGGCCTCCCCACGCCACTCCGTCGCCTCCCTCGGCTTCCACGCCTCGCCGCGAATTCCCTCCGCCCCTCCGCCGTGCCTCCCCGCCGCCGGAAGGCCGTCCCCGTCGCCGCCCGAGTTGCGCCGCCGCCTTTGCTCGCCGCCGGCCGTCTCTGGTAATCCCGCGGTCACCACCGTGCTCCCCGTCTCCTCCTCTCTCTCCTCGGCACCTCGCCGCCGGCAGCCAAGCCGCCGTTCGCCGGCGAGCCCCCAGGCCCGAGCTCCTCCCCGTCGGCACCATGCCACGTCGGCGTCCCCGTGACCACGTGGCTGGTGACGCAGCGCCACGTCGGCGCCGCGTCGGCCCCTCCCTGCCCGGTCAGCTCCACCTCGCGCCCGTGCCACCTCGGCCGTCCCCACCCTCTGTGGGCTTGGTCCATGGACCAAGGGCCCACCGGTCAGTCGGCCACCTCTCGGGATGACGTCATGCTGGCGTCATAAGTCCCTTTTCCCGTAGAAAAATAATTCGGCCGAATATTAAATTCCCGCTGACGCAATAAATCCCATTTTCCTTTAGGAAAATAATTCCAGAAATCCCCTTTTTCCATTTTCTCTCTTTTCAAATTTCCCGGAGCCCGTTCTTCCTCGTTTTAACTCCGATTTGGCCCATTCAAATTTCTAAATTCATCAAAAATTCCCCTCTATCCATTTATAGCCTCAATTCAAATATTTGAGTTCAATTTGAATTTAATTTGATTTTATTTGAATTTGGTGGGTTATTTTGACGTGTAGACTTCGACGATTCGGGAAATTTCTTCGACGAAGATTCAAGCCAAGTTGAAGACCAAGGCAAGTCACCCTCCTTGATCATGTTGATCCCAGAATTGCAAATAAAATTATGTTGTTTCAAATTATATTGCATGCATATTTTTATTCAGCGTATTTCAATTCTGTTTTAAATATAGTTATGCCTACTTGTTAATCCCTCCATTGAATTTGAATTCCTCAATACCTTGTCACCCTAGATTCAAACTCTAGTTAATACATTAGTGTTGGCTAGAGAGTTTATTCAAATGCTTAGCCCTGCGAAGTTATATTATTTGTTTTTGGGTTGCCTTTTCACATAAAATGATGCCCCTTTTTACATAAAATGATATGTACTCTTGACTTTGGTGAGTCAAGGAGGTTTATGAAATTATTTTGAAAACAAATATAAAACTGGTTTAGACTTAGGCAATTGGTTAGAGTGGTGGGTGCCGGCATGCCCTGTTGGTTGGAGCCGCAGTGGTTGATTGTCGTGCACAGGGGTATGTGGTTGGGCCTAAGTCAGATTAAGGACCGGTCTGTGAGCTACTGTTGCAAAGCCCTAATCGTACTACCACATGGCTGGTATGGGACAGCCCTGGCTGAATAATTTGTGAAGTCCCAACCTGAGTCAAGTCGTAGGTTGAAAGTGAGCGTGGTTGGTGCCATGTGAAGTCTCACTTGGGCGAGCGTGGTTAAGCCATGAGAAGTCTCGTCTAGGCTCAAGAGGGGGTCCCGGTCTGGTGGATTCCTTACTGGGGTGAAACCTTAGAGTTGGCTCGACCAGGTTGAAGGCTTTGCATTGTAAAGGCCTTGTCACGACTCCCCACCGCACACCTAAGGAAGTGTGTAATCTAGTGGTACAAAGGGATGATCGTGTCTTGTGGGTAAAGCTGTACAACCTCTGCAGAGTGTATAATCTATCCTGGATAGCCGTGCCCACGGTCATGGGCATGCTGAGTAAAAGTTTTTCATGGATTAGACTTTGTTTTTCAAAATGTTTTTGAAAACCTTGTGGATGGATGGAATCCACGAGAGATGAAAACCTTGCGGATGGATGGAATCCGTAAGAGATTGAAATCTGGTGAATGGATGGAATTCATCTGGGTTGCGCAGTGAAAGCGTGTGGATGGATGGAATCCATACGTGAGCTTTTGGAAAAGATGGTCCGGGTGGGATGCCCGTGGTTAGGTTGGTGTATGGTCGGAGCCTGCACTGACGGTATTATTTTCTATCTCAAGTATTGTTTTTACTTACTGTATTAAATTCAGCATTTTCAATCTACTTACTGTATTTCTAAATGCTGTTTTATGCAAACTAACCCTATAAGCCTTCGTTTGAAGCCTTTATCATTATGTTGCATTTTCCCGGGTGATTTGCGGAGTACAAGTTTGTACTCACGTTGCTTTTTCCACACAGAGAAGGAAGACGTCAACTACGGTGAAGATCTGGACGAATAGGCCGCGTCTTACTGTCGTTTGCCTGTGGGCAGGCTCAGTGGGCTTCTTCCGCTTCGATTTTTCTTCCGCTGCTTATTACTTAATTTTGGCTTATGTGCCGTTGATGTAAATTTTGGCATTCATGCCCATATTCAGTTAATAAATGTCATTATGGTTGATATTTATCTTTGTTGTACGCTGTGTGCACTAGCTGTTCCTGGACTAGTGCGATTTACACAGAGGATCCAGGAGTCGTTGCTCCGGGTTCCGACAAAGGTGGTATCAGAGCCATGACGATACTAAGACGCGACCGTAGATAGAATAGAATGGTTTGACCCTAAGGACTTATTTTACTAAACCAGTAATTTCAAAAGTTTTGCTTATTCTTACCCCTTAAACTTTGCTTATCCTTATCTCAATTCTTTCTCGTCTTAATGTCATTTTTGAAAAGTCTATTTCTGTATCTTCCCTTGCTCCAAAACAACTATAGACGGCAACAGCTGGAATTCTTCGATCCTGTCCCACTTCAGTCTTCGTCTCGAAGGATCACGCTCCGTACCGCGAGAGCCACGAAGGATGACTCCAAGACGACTCTTACCTCTTTAGTTTAAGTTGTTAAGCTAGATAGTAGACGAGGTTATGAGCTGTCAAGTTTTCTCTTTTGTCGACAGCCATAACTATTATTTATTATGAGGTTAATAAGGGTCTTAATAAAGTTAAAATTCAGTTTTGGGTTGTGCAAAATATCCCCTATTTCTTCCTTTGCCTTGAGTCTCCTCTTTCCTAGTCTTTGGAAGCATCAAGTTAGAGCGCCAACGGCCAACAACCTTTGCGAAGGGAAGTTTAAACCAAATCTCAGCTCAAGCCACACCGGGTAAGATCCAAACCTATTTCTCTGCTAGCCAACCCGAATCTCGGGGACGAGATTCTTTTTAAGGGGGGTAGATTTGTAACATCCCAAATTTTTGCTAAAAAAAAAAATAAAATAAAATTAAGTAAAACAAAAATTTAAATTAAAATAAGTATTGTTGTGCCTAAAGTTTAAATTTGGATTTGCCCTGAATTCCTGTTTTTGAAAAAGCTGGATTTGAAAAGCATTTTAAGAAAAACCTAAAAATATTATTAAATAAAATAATATTTTGATTTTATATAAAAATCTTATGTCAAATTAACCATTTGGAGTTATTTGGATTTTATTTGATTTCCTGGATTTTTCTGAGTTTGAAAATGTATTTTTGAAATTAAAAAGTAATTTAAAGTATGAAAATTAAATACCAACATTAGTTAGAAATATTTTATTAAGTCCAAAATGTCTCCAGAAGGTTCTAGGAATTTTTCTGGAATTTTTGGAGGTATTTTTGTATTTTTCTGAGGCCAATTGCATTTCTTAGCAATTTCTGAAAATCCAAAAATCAAAATCCAAAAATAAATCCCCCAGCCCCTCCCTCCGGCCGCCACGTGGACGGCCAGATGCCGCCCACGTCGCCCTTCATCGGCCCATCCCGCCCGCTCCCTCATTTCTCTCGCTGCCGCTGGACCCCACCTGTCGGCGCCGCTTCCCTCTCTCTCCTTTCCCCCTCGGTCCCACCCGGCAGCCACTCCCTCCCCTTCCGCCTCTCGCTGCACCGCGGGGCCCGCATGCCAGGGGCGTCTTCCCCGCGCGACCCCGCCCTTCTTCTCCGGCCGCGCCGCCACCGGCCGTTGCGCCGCTCCCGCCCTACCCGGCGCCCTCCTCCCTCCCGCGCACGTCGCCGCCACGCGCCCACTCCTCCCGCAGGACCCGCGCGCCCCCACCCGCCGGATCCGCCGCCCACCACCCACTCCCCTCCCGCAACCGCCGCCCACCACCCACCTCCGGCGACAAATCCGCGCCGCCCCCGTTGCCCTCCGCCCCTATAAAAGCCGCCCCGAGTGCCGCCCCAACTCGCTCCACCTCCCTCCGCCCCTCTCCTCTTCCCGGTGAGCCGAGTGCCCCGCAATCGAGAGCTCCCGTGTGCGCGCCGGCGAGCTCAACGGCGAGAAATCGTCGCCGCCTCCGGCCTCCCCACGCCACTCCGTCGCCTCCCTCGGCTTCCACGCCTCGCCGCGAATTCCCTCCGCCCCTCCGCCGTGCCTCCCCGCCGCCGGAAGGCCGTCCCCGTCGCCGCCCGAGTTGCGCCGCCGCCTTTGCTCGCCGCCCGCTCGCCGCCGGCCGTCTCTGGTAATCCCGCGGTCACCACCGTGCTCCCCGTCTCCTCCTCTCTCTCCTCGGCACCTCGCCGCCGGCAGCCAAGCCGCCGTTCGCCGGCGAGCCCCCAGGCCCGAGCTCCTCCCCGCCGGCACCATGCCACGTCGGCGTCCCCGTGACCACGTGGCTGGTGACGCAGCGCCACGTCGGCGCCGCGTCGGCCCCTCCCTGCCCGGTCAGCGCCACCTCGCGCCCGTGCCACCTCGGCCGTCCCCACCCTCTGTGGGCTTGGTCCATGGACCAAGGGCCCACCGGTCAGTCGGCCACCTCTCGGGATGACGTCATGCTGGCGTCATAAGTCCCTTTTCCCGTAGAAAAATAATTCGGCCGAATATTAAATTCCCGCTGACGCAATAAATCCCATTTTCCTTTAGGAAAATAATTCCAGAAATCCCCTTTTTCCATTTTCTCTCTTTTCAAATTTCCCGGAGCCCGTTCTTCCTCGTTTTAACTCCGATTTGGCCCATTCAAATTTCTAAATTCATCAAAAATTCCCCTCTATCCATTTATAGCCTCAATTCAAATATTTGAGTTCAATTTGAATTTAATTTGATTTTATTTGAATTTGGTGGGTTATTTTGACGTGTAGACTTCGACGATTCGGGAAATTTCTTCGACGAAGATTCAAGCCAAGTTGAAGACCAAGGCAAGTCACCCTCCTTGATCATGTTGATCCCAGAATTGCAAATAAAATTATGTTGTTTCAAATTATATTGCATGCATATTTTTATTCAGCGTATTTCAATTCTGTTTTAAATATAGTTATGCCTACTTGTTAATCCCTCCATTGAATTTGAATTCCTCAATACCTTGTCACCCTAGATTCAAACTCTAGTTAATACATTAGTGTTGGCTAGAGAGTTTATTCAAATGCTTAGCCCTGCGAAGTTATATTATTTGTTTTTGGGTTGCCTTTTCACATAAAATGATGCCCCTTTTTACATAAAATGATATGTACTCTTGACTTTGGTGAGTCAAGGAGGTTTATGAAATTATTTTGAAAACAAATATAAAACTGGTTTAGACTTAGGCAATTGGTTAGAGTGGTGGGTGCAGGCATGCCCTGTTGGTTGGAGCCGCAGTGGTTGATTGTCGTGCACAGGGGTATGTGGTTGGGCCTAAGTCAGATTAAGGACCGGTCTGTGAGCTACTGTTGCAAAGCCCTAATCGTACTACCACATGGCTGGTATGGGACAGCCCTGGCTGAATAATTTGTGAAGTCCCAACCTGAGTCAAGTCGTAGGTTGAAAGTGAGCGTGGTTGGTGCCATGTGAAGTCTCACTTGGGCGAGCGTGGTTAAGCCATGAGAAGTCTCGTCTAGGCTCAAGAGGGGGTCCCGGTCTGGTGGATTCCTTACTGGGGTGAAACCTTAGAGTTGGCTCGACCAGGTTGAAGGCTTTGCATTGTAAAGGCCTTGTCACGACTCCCCACCGCACACCTAAGGAAGTGTGTAATCTAGTGGTACAAAGGGATGATCGTGTCTTGTGGGTAAAGCTGTACAACCTCTGCAGAGTGTATAATCTATCCTGGATAGCCGTGCCCACGGTCATGGGCATGCTGAGTAAAAGTTTTTCATGGATTAGACTTTGTTTTTCAAAATGTTTTTGAAAACCTTGTGGATGGATGGAATCCACGAGAGATGAAAACCTTGCGGATGGATGGAATCCGTGAGAGATTGAAATCTGGTGAATGGATGGAATTCATCTGGGTTGCGCAGTGAAAGCGTGTGGATGGATGGAATCCATACGTGAGCTTTTGGAAAAGATGGTCCGGGTGGGATGCCCGTGGTTAGGTTGGTGTATGGTCGGAGCCTGCACTGACGGTATTATTTTCTATCTCAAGTATTGTTTTTACTTACTGTATTAAATTCAGCATTTTCAATCTACTTACTGTATTTCTAAATGCTGTTTTATGCAAACTAACCCTATAAGCCTTTGTTTGAAGCCTTTATCATTATGTTGCATTTTCCCGGGTGATTTGCGGAGTACAAGTTTGTACTCACGTTGCTTTTTCCACACAGAGAAGGAAGACATCAACTACGGTGAAGATCTGGACGAATAGGCCGCGTCTTACTGTCGTTTGCCTGTGGGCAGGCTCAGTGGGCTTCTTCCGCTTCGATTTTTCTTCCGCTGCTTATTACTTAATTTTGGCTTATGTGCCGTTGATGTAAATTTTGGCATTCATGCCCATATTCAGTTAATAAATGTCATTATGGTTGATATTTATCTTTGTTGTACGCTGTGTGCACTAGCTGTTCCTGGACTAGTGCGATTTACACAGAGGATCCAGGAGTCGTTGCTCCGGGTTCCGACACATGCCTTAGGCATACCGGCACTCTCTAACATGGCATTAACCAAGTCTGTTAGCATCCAGTTTTTCCTCTCAGCTACCCCGTTTAATTGGGGTGAATATGGTGGTGTAAATTCATGGACTATTCCATGCTCAGAACAGAATTGGAAGAATTCATGAGAGACATAATCTCCTCCACGATCAGACCTCAATCTTTTTATTTCTTCTCTAGTTGGTTCTCAACCTCGGCCTTATAAGTTTTAAAGTAATTTAAAACTTCATCCATGGTTTTCTGCAAATACACGTAGCAGTAGCATGTTGCATCATCAATAAAAGTTAGAAAATATCTTTTGCCTCCTTTTGTCAATAATCCATTCATTTCACACAAATCTGAATTAATAAGATCTAATGATACCAAGTTCTTTTCATCCTCTAATTCCTTAAAGGGTTTTCGAGGTTGATTTGCTTGCACACACGACTAGCACTTTCATTCTTTGACAATTTCACATTTTGGAATTAAATCTAATTTGGACATTCTAGCAATACTATCAAAACCAATATGACAAACGTGAATGCCAAATATTTGCCTCACATTTATTTAAACCAGTTGCAACATTCAGATTATAACAAGACTCTAAAATACTTAGGCGGAATAAGCCTCCACTCTCATAGCCTTTACCAACAAAATTTTCAAACTTAGACATTACAAATTTATTTGACTCAAAAACTAGCTTATAACCGTCCCTACATAGGAGAGAACCACTAGCGAGGTTCTTCTTTATTATAGGAGCATGCTGCACGTTCTTCAAGTGGACAATCTTCCCTGAAGTAAGCTTCAGATCCACCGTGCCAACACCAAGAACAGAAGCATGCGACCCATTTCCCATTAGGACGGAGGAAGCCCCTGCTGCCTGATAAGAAGAAAATAAGGAAATATCAGAACATATATGAACATTAGCTCCAGTATCAACCCACCAATCAGTCGATTGACATGCTAAAAAGACAACAGGTGAATTATCATACCCTCCTGAAGTCGAGGCCTCGCCTATGGTCACGTTAACAGCCTTCTTCTTAGGTTGTTCACCATCTCTGATCTTGCAGAAACGACAGTCATTCGCCATATGACCGTCTTTTCCGCACACAAAGCAGGTGATGTCCCTCAAATCCTTTTTCTCGATTTTTCTTCTTAAAGCTAGTTGTCTTGTTCAGTTTATTGGATTTGTACTTCTTTACAACAGTCTTTTTCTATATGACATTTGCATTGTTCTGGCCAGATGTGCTAGGTGCATCTTTTGCTTTTGCTTTTTCTTCCACATCGAGGGCAGCAATGAGATCCTCAACAGAAATATCTTCCCTCTTATGTTTCAAGCTAGTAGCAAAATCCCGCCAAGAGGCAGGGAGTTTAGCAACAATGCCTGCAGCCACAAACTTTGGAGGCAACACACAGCCCAGATGCGCAATCTCACCGACTAGTAGTTGGAGATCATGAGCTTGTCCAACTATGGACTTAGCCTCATCCATGCTAAAGTCAAAAAATTGCTCACATATGTAGAGCCAGCGACCTGCATCTACCTCTGCATATTTGTGCTCTAGTGCATCCCACAACTCTGTGGCGGACTTGTAGTCCATATACACATTATAGAGCTAATCTGCCAGAACAGTCAGAATGTAGTTAAGAGCAGTATTGTTCGCATTTTCAAATTGCATGTACTGCTCAATCGTAAATGGATACTGCGGGTGGATAACCCACCACAGCCCCAAAGACATGAGCCAAAACTTAGCTCTAGTCTGCCATCTACGAAAGTTCTAACCAAAAAACCTCTCAGATTTCATCGCATTAGAAGCACTAGCCATTGTTGTATTGCAACAAAATTCACAATAAGGTTTCTGGATTGTTGTAAAAGTGGGCAATATTTTAATTCCAAATTTTACTAGGAGACAAATACAATAAACCAGTGATGCAAAACTTACTACTAACAGCCGGCTACTCATCATACTTCAGAAATATACACAAGGAAAATATAGCAACAAAGTCGAACGAATGCGTGAACGACTTACTTTTGAGCTTGATGAAGAACGGGAAGCAGCGCAGACTTGATGCAGTGCAGAGCGTAGGTGACGTAGTGAAGTGAGCGGTTGCGTAGATGTGCACTGCCCAGAAACCTTATTGCCGCCCCCTGCAGGTCTTCACGGTAGCAACGGTCTGAAGATACCGCTCCTCTTCTTTGTGGTGCACGCCGGAAGGAAGAATTGACGAAGTTCAGACGGCGAAGCACAACAGCACACAAATTCGCAGGAGGATGGGAATGGAGGCAGTCAGATTCTCACACACACTCTGGACATCTCCAGACATATAAATAGACAGACTGGTAACCGACATGATTAAAACAGCCATTTACCCACTGGTAACTGACACATTTAACTAGCCATTTATCCACTGGTAACTGTCTGTTATCAAACCCAATAAAGCCTTATTCAAATGTTTGAATCTCATTCAAACAGAGAGATAGGATGATGAATGGTTCAGCAAAAATAAAGGTGGACTTGGTCTGCCAAGTGGCGCGCCACGTCACGACACGGTCGCAAGTCACAAGTCACGCGATTTTCATGCGAAAATACGCAAATACGCGCGCGCATGCGTGCGCGTCGTGTGTGACTAGCCAGAACCCTTCTCGTACCATCCCCAGGGCCGTTCCTGAGTTTTTTTGGGCCTAGGTCGAGTACTAATACGGAGGCCTAATCCACTCTCTCAAAATATATATATATATTTCTATATACGTATATATAGTCTTATAAATACACATCAATTAAGAAGATAATATTCAATGCACTAAAATAACTTATATAGAATATCTCAAAGTTCATAAAGTGGACAAATGTAATAATAAATTACTTACTTGGCGCTTGACATTATTTTAAACAATTTCTTCTAACATTTCGAGATGCAAAGTCATTGATTATACTATTGATATCGATCTCATCCAATAACTTCTTCTCGATGCATAAAGTCGCCAAACCATTTAACGTCTTTTCCTTTTTCTTTTGTCATTACCGGATTCGTACTTTCTAGACGACATTATATCCCACAATCCTGAAATTTAAATAAACACGGAATAGTTGAAAAGTGAAAGCGTATGTAAGGTACAAATAAATTAATCATTAATATGCGTACAGCAAGTCAGCAACAGTGCTTACTTAGGATTGAAAATTTGAAACCAAAGAAGAACTGAAGAAGCAGTGCTTACCAAAATTTGAAACGAGGCCGCGGACGGAATCGACGGATGTCCCGGATGCACGACGAGGCCGCGCCGCCGCGGACGATCTCCTTGAGTCTTGAGACCTCGTGATGCCTTGCGTAGTTGCGTCACGTGATTGCGTCCGGCGGCCGGCCAGCGATTCCTCTTCCGAGTTCTGACTTTCCAACTTCCGAGCGAAACTTCCGAGCGGCACCAGCGTGATCTGCGTGAAACGGTGAAAGGCTAAAAGCCTAAAAGCCAAGCCTTCTCTGTGTTGTTGGCTTGCTCACGCCTGCACCTGATTGGGATTTGGGCCTTAGGAGGATTAGGATTTAGGAGCCCACATCACGTACGTTACTAAGTCTAAGTATACTACTATACTAGATTACTAGTACTAGTACTAATGTACTATATGGGGTGGGGCCTCGGTACATTTTGGGCCTAGGGCGGTGGCACACCCTGCCCACCCCCAGGGCCGGCTCTGACCATCCCTATCCATATTCAAGGAGTGGTGAGGACTCCACCTTGTAAATCGGTCTTCCTCATTTTGCCTTAGCAATATGGTACTAAACCATACATACTTTGGAATTAAGGAAATAGGC
This sequence comes from Dendrocalamus latiflorus, assembly GCA_017311315.1. NCBI lineage: Eukaryota > Viridiplantae > Streptophyta > Magnoliopsida > Poales > Poaceae > Dendrocalamus > Dendrocalamus latiflorus. The sequence goes on along the minus strand of CM029653.1, from coordinate 18,523,971 downwards.
CATGCTCAAATGGGCCAATTTCTAACACTTGACTAATACAAGTATATGGATGCTCTATACTATGTGATGCAATCAACAAAATGAATTTGTGATGGCATTACCTCTATACATGGATGCTAAATGTAGACAATACATTACAAAGATAGCTTGATGTTAATATTACTCTATCTAAGTTGCTGCTATAGCTTGATGTTAGTATTACTCACTGAATGAGCTGTGCCTGGTACTGCCCCTCCTCTCCCCTCCCGTGGTGTTGCTGCTGCTGCTGCTCCTCTCCCCTCCCATGCTGCTGTAGCTTCTCCTCTCCCTCCCATGCTGCTGCAGCTTCTCCTCTCCCTCCCGTGTTGCTGCTGCTGCTGCTATTGCTTCTCCTCTCCCCTCCTGTGCTGCAACTGCTCCTTTTTTGGCCCCTGGCTGTAGCTTTCCTTCCCTTCACATGCAGCAGCTGCTGCTGCTGCTGCACTTTTCACTTTTCCAGCACATGCAAATATCCCCTAGCTGCTCACAAGTCCCAACATGAAGCATCCTATGTTTCTTTTGCAGCACATGCTGCCCAACCTTTCCAAATACTCAAAGCAGCTACCAGCCTACAAATTCAAATTTCCATTTGACGAAATTCGGCCGGTTTTTCCGCTACCGGAGTTGAGCGATATTTTTGGTTACTGGTAACCACCGGTTTTCTGAACCCTGGTCTCAACCACAATTTTTTTGTGAGAGCAATAAGATGACATAACTAGACATTCTACAAACTATACTCTTTCTTAAATGAATGGGCCGGCCATCGTGTTTTCTATGCTGGACTCATCTGAGGCTAAATTAGGTTTGTATGCTAAAACTTGGGCTGAACAGCGATGTCTGGGTAGTTGGATGGAATCATGTTGTTAAGTGTATGCCAGAGATGCACTTCATGTCTAGAACACCAAGTCTGGGCTAACCACTCAGTTCACTGAATTTGCACAGGTTGAGGAGCAGCATTATACTCTTTGTAAGGGATGTAAATGCATGGCTTGCCATGGTAAAACAGTGCCAAAAAGTACTCTACCATACATGTATGCAACAGGTATCATATTGTCTAGCAAGGATGTTTTACCACTACTGCAGTAGTATTTGCTTTTCTCCCCCTTTTAGTTGGTTGCTTTGATGTATCCCTTCACTATTTTAGGCTCCTCTGCAACTTCTTGGTAGAGACGATATTAAACAAAGGATTGCAGAAAAGATGTTGGGTAGCAATGGTGAAAGTAAATGTACTGTCATTTGCATTGTTGCTGGGAGTGGTCTTGGCAAGACTTCACTGCTCCGTGTCCTTCACAATGACCAACAACTGCTGGATGCTTTTGACAAAAGGATATGTATACAGATGTCTGATAAATTTGACAAATTAATGTTATTTAGGAATATAATTGAGTATGCCTTGCATGACCATTGCAGCATTACGAACGTCAGTTTTCTTGAAGAAATGGTTAAGGAGGAGCTTGCGGATAAGAAGTTCTTGCTTTTCTTGGATGATGCAGACATAGAGGACCCACACTTTTGGACTAGTGCATTAGAAATTCTAAATGCTGGTTTGAAAGGAAGTGCTGTTGTCATAGATACAAGGAGTAATACTGTTGCTGATTTTACAGCAGAAGCACTGCATTCCTATTACTTGGATCCTTTATCTGAAGAAAGTAACCTAATGCTTCTCCAACAATATGCTTGTACGGGCCAGGATATTCACAGCAATCCTGATTTAGTGGCGATTGCTAAGCGGTTCATTGCAAGGTTTGGGGCTAATCCCCTAAAATTAAAAGCACTTGGTGTTTTTCTATTCCATTCAGATACTATTCCATTGGACGAGGGGAGGTTTGAAGGGGACACTGTGCCATGTTTACAGCTCTGTCATGACATTTTACCAATCTATCTCAAGCAGTGCCTCGCGTTTTGTTCCTTGTTCCCAAAAGGCTACATTTTTGATAAACATCACATGGTCCTCTTATGGCTCTCCCGAGGCTTCATCGTGCCTGCTGAAGGGCGTGAACTTGAAGACATCGGAGTTGGATATTTCCATGAGTTGCTGTGCAGATCATTCTTTCAGTATTCACCTTTTCACAATGAAAAACATAACAAGTTTGTGATGCATGAGCTTATTTACAATGTGGTGGTGTCCATCTCCCATGACAAATACTTCAAGTCTGAGGATCCCCTGAGCCACATACCTGAAAATATTTGTCATCTGTCGCTTGTTTCCTCACAATTTCAGACTGTTCAACTGGCGTCCAGAACAGAAGAATTGAAGTATTTGCAGACTTTTCTCGTTGTGCAACCTGAGTGGCAAAAACGCAAGATTTCTTTCCCTACCTTAAACTCTATCTGTTTAAACGATTTCTTTCTGAAATTCAGATCCTTAGAGACACTGGATTTGAGCTACACTGATATAGAAGAGCTGCCAAGCATTGTTGGCCTGAGATGATGAATAAGTCCCTGTACTGTGGTCTTTGTGGGGTGGGCACATGGTTCTTGTACCTTAGCATCTTAGAGGACAGCATCTTGAGCTTTAGGACAGCTTTAGGATAGCTTTAGACTAGCATCTTAGACTAGCTTTAGGACAGCTTTTGACTAGCATCTTAGACTAGCTTTAGGACAGCTTTTGACTAGCATCTAGGACTAGCATCTTAGCATATGCTTGGCTGGTTAGCAGGCTATAAATTTGTATCCCCAACCCCTCAGGTTGGTATGGCATTGTGTGAGAAATAAACCAAGAAAATTGCCCCATCTCCAAGCGTCATCCTCTCCATGAGAGTAAGGATCTTGCTATCACCAAGAGTAAGAGTCCAGCGAGTAACAAGTGGTATCAGAGCTATACTATCCTGTAGCCTGAGCATCTCCTGCTCATCTCCTTCTTCGGCCTCGCAGCAGCCCCAGCCGGTAGCAGCAGCAGCTCCGGCTGTCCTCGCTCACTCCTCTCCAGAGACGGGCAGCAGCTCGTCAGAAGCAGCCCTCTCTCCACGCAACAGCCCCCCAGCAGCGCGCCATGTCCGCAGGGCAGTCTCAGCGCTCGGTCGCCTCGAGCATGCGGCGTCAGCAGACGGCCGAGCTTGCCGCGGCAGAGCAGCGCGAGCGAGCGGCGGCGGAGACCGCTGCGGCGGCGGAAAGGGCGTCAAGGCTGGCAGCGGCGGAGCTGGCAGCAGCCAGAGCGGAGGTGGAAGCGGCGGCGGCGACAGATGCAGCGCGTGCGGCAGCAGCGGAGGTCAAGGTTCTGCGCGGTAGCAACAGCAGCTCCATCTCTGCTGATGACAGCGCCGACGCGGATCTTGAGCCGCTGGAGAGGGAGGCAGCGCGAGGGCGAGCAGCGCACTGGGCAGCCGCGCACGCCCACGAGCGCGGCGGCAGCCCAGACAGGCGCGCACGCGCTGGTGACGCTCCTGGAGGAGGCGCGCACGGCGGCGGCGTACGGGTCGACGGAGAGCGCGGCCTTCACAGGCGACGCGGCTCTCCCTCCCCGGTTCGGTACCGTGGTCACCACGAGTACCAGGCTGTCGTCAGGGACGTCGGCCCCGGCGGCGGGTGGCCTACCCTCACCAAGACCAACTATGTCGAGTGGGCTGCGGTGATGAGGGTAAAGCTCCAGGTGCGGCATATGTGGGATGCAGTCCGGTACGGCGACGTCGACTACGACCAGGATCGACGGGCGCTGGACGCTCTCATCGCTGCAGTCCCGCCCGAGATGCAGTTCTCGCTTACCAACAAGCGGACTGCCAAAGAGGCTTGGGACGCCATCGCTGCAGCACGCATCGGCAGCGACCGCGCCCGTAAGTCTACATTGCAGGCACTACGCACGGAGTGGGAGAACCTGGCCTTCAAGCCAGGTGAGGACGTTGATGACTTTGCTCTCCGTCTCAACACTCTGTTGCAGAAGTTTGTGCAGTTCGGTGACGACACCTACGGCGAAGAGAGAGCTGTGGAGAAGCTCTTCCGCTGCGTCCCCGAGAAGTACAAGCAGATGGCTCGCTCAATCGAGTCTCTGCTGGACCTCTCCACGATGACGATCGAGGAGGCGTTGGGTCGCCTCAAGGTCGTTGACAGCGATGAGCCACAGCGCCTCTCGGGACCCGTCACCATTGGCGAGAAGCTCCTCCTCACTCGGGAGCAGTGGGCTGCCGGCCAAGGTGACAGGAAGAAGGGGGAGCCTTCTTCCACGACAGGCGGCCGCAAGCGCGGCAAGCACGGCAAGCCGCGCAAAGACGCCCAGGCAGGGGCGCGAGGACGTGCCGAGGGTGATGACCGTGGAGGCGCCCAGGGCGGCGCCGCTGGCAAGCAAAAGCCGGCACGAGACGACTCTTGCCACAACTGCGGCAAGCTTGGTCATTGGGCCAGGGATTGTCGACAGCCACGACGCGGCCAGGCCCACGTCGCGCAGGTGGAGGAGGAGGAGCAGCCGGCTCTGTTCATTGCTCATGCGAGCATCGAACTACCTCCAACGGCACCGGCCGCAGTGGCTTTCCTCCACCTTGATGAGCCAAAAGCACACGCCCTCCTCGGCTACGGCTCCGGCAACGACAAGACTGACGGGTGGTGCCTCGACACCGGCGCCACCCATCACATGACCGGTCGACGGGAGTTCTTCGCCGAGTTTGACTCTAGCGTCCGAGGCTCCGTCAAGTTTGGGGACGCCTCCGGCGTGGAAATCAAGGGCGTCGGCTCCGTCATCTTCACCACTGTGTCTGGTGAGCACAGGCTGCTCACCGGTGTCTACTACATCCCCGATCTGCGGAACTCCATCATCAGCTTGGGACAGCTGGATGAGAACGGCTCACGTGTCGAGATCGAGCACGGGGTGCTGCGGATTTGGGATCTTCGCCGCCGCCTTCTTGCCAAGGTAACCAGAGGCGCAAATCGACTCTACACTCTTCACGTGCAGGTGGCACAACCCCTCTGTCTCGCTGCTCGTCGGGACGACGAGGCGTGGTAGTGGCACGAGCGCTTTGGGCACCTTCACTTCGAGGCCCTGAAGCGTCTTAGTGCCACGGAAATGGTGCGAGGCCTGCCGTGCCTTGACCATGTGGAGCAGTTCTGCGACGTCTGCATGTTGACGAAGCAGAGGCGACTCCCCTTTCCCCAGCAGGCGAGTTTCCGAGCCAAGGAGAGGCTCGAGCTCGTGCACGGGGACTTGTGTGACCCGGTGACACCGGCCACACCGGGAGGACGACGCTACTTCCTGCTGCTCGTCGACGACCTCTCCCGCTACATGTGGGTGATGGTCCTCGGCAGCAAGGGAGAGGCTGCGGACGCCATCAGGCGCACGCAGGCTGCTGCGGAGGCAGAGTGCGGCTGCAAGCTGCGCGTGCTGCGCACAGACAACGGCGGCGAATTCACGGCGGCTGAATTCGCGTCGTACTGCGCTGATGAGGGCATTCAGCGCCACTACTCCGCGCCGTACTGCCCGCAGCAGAACGGCGTCGTCGAGCGGCGCAACCAGACGGTTGTGGGGATGGCTCGGGCCCTCCTCAAGCAGAGGGGGATGTCGGCTGTCTTCTGGGGAGAGGCGGTGGTGACGGCCGTCTACATCCTCAACCGCTCGCCTACCAAGGCGCTCGACGGCAGGACGCCGTACGAGGCTTGGCATGGGCGCAAGCCGGCGGTCTCCCACTTGCGGGTCTTCGGCTCCCTTGCGTTCGCCAAGGAGCTTGGTCACATCGGTAAGCTCGACGACAGGAGCACTTCGGGAGTGTTCATCGGCTACGCGGAGGGCTCGAAGGCCTACCGCATCATCGACCCTGTCACACAACGCGTCCGCATCTCGCGTGACGTGTTCGACGAAGGGCGAGGCTGGACGTGGGACAAGGCGGTGGACGACGGTTCGACTTCGACTCTCAGGGACTTTGTTGTCGACTACGTCCACTTCGAGAGAGCCGGGGGAGCTAGCAGCTCGTCTTCACCGAGCTCGTCCACCTCGACACCTTGCTCGCCACCAGCTCCGGCGAGTGCTCCACCACCTTCGGCACCGGCTACGCCCCACTCTTCACCACCGGCCACTCCACGCTCTCCCGCACCGGCTCACCACTCTCCTGCACCGGCGGCCACACCACCGGGATCGGCCCCAACAGCTTCGGTCCACGACGAGCAGCGCATGGTGGAGTTCGCTACTCCGCTGTCTCACGACGAGGACCGCGTCGACGCCTACCACGACGACGAGCCTCTGTGCTACCGTACCATGGACAACATCCTCGGCGAGCTGCCCGTCCCTGGACTGGCGCAGCATGACTTCAAGGCGGAGCTGCACTTGGCGTGCGACGACGGTGAGCCCCGCTCCTTCGTTGAGGCGGAGGGAGACGCGGCGTGGCGTGTCGCGATGAAGCAGGAGATGGACGCCGTCGAGCGGAACCGGACGTGGGAGCTGGCGGATCTTCCTGCCGGTCACCGCGCGATCACCCTTAAGTGGGTGTTCAAGCTGAAGCGGGATGAAGCCGGCGCCATCGTCAAGCACAAGGCTCGCTTGGTGGCACGAGGCTTCGTGCAGCAGGAGGGGGTCGACTTCGATGACGCCTTCGCACCCGTCGCGCGCATGGAGTCCGCTCGTCTTCTCCTCGCACTTGCAGCCCAGGAGGATTGGCGCGTCCATCACATGGACGTCAAGTCCGCCTTCCTCAACGGCGACTTGAAGGAGGAGGCCTACGTCCGTCAGCCGCCGGGATTCGTCATCCCCGGCAAGGAGGGCAAGGTTCTCCGCCTGCGCAAGGCCCTCTACGGCTTGCGGCAGGCACCACGAGCCTGGAACGCTAAGCTGGACTCCACCCTCAAGCAAATGGGGTTCCAGCAGAGCGCACACGAGGCTGCGGTTTACCGGCGGGGCAAAGGCGGCAACGCCCTGCTGGTGGGCGTCTACGTCGACGACCTGGTGATCACCGGCTCCAAGGAGGCCGACGTCGAGGCGTTCAAGGCGGAGATGAAGACCGCCTTCTAGATGAGCGACTTGGGGCTCCTCTCCTTCTACCTGGGGATCGAGGTCCACCAGGACAGCTCCGGTATCTCCCTTCGTCAGACCGCCTACGCCAAGCGCACCGTCGAGCTGGGCGGCCTCACCGACTGCAACCCTGCCCACACTCCTATGGAGGAGAGGCTGAAGCTGAGCCGCGACAGCACGGCGGAGGAGGTGGACGCGACGCAGTACCAGCGCATCGTGGGCAGCCTTCGCTACCTCGTCCACACGCATCCAGATTTGGCGTTCGCCGTCGGCTACGTCAGTCGGTTCATGCAGCGACCGACGACGGAGCATCAGCAGGCCGTGAAGAGGATCCTCCGCTACGTTGCGGGCACCTCCGACTACGGCGTGCACTACCCGAGGTGTCCCGGCGCGGCGCACTTCATCGGGTACAGCGACAGCGACCACGCAGGCGACATCGACACCAGCAAGAGCACAAGCGGGATTCTCTTCTTCCTCGGCAAGTGCCTCGTTAGCTGGCAGTCAGTCAAGCAGCAGGTGGTGGCCCTGTACAGCTGTGAGGCCGAGTACATAGCGGCTTCCACCGCTTCGACTCAGGCGCTCTGGCTCGCTCGACTGCTTGGTGATCTCCTCGGCAGAGACACTGAAGCGGTGGCGCTCAGGGTGGACAGCAAGTCCGCTCTTGCTCTGGCAAAGAACCCCGTTTTCCACGAACGGAGCAAGCACATCCGGGTGAAGTACCACTTCATCCGAGACTGTTTGGATGAAGGCAGCATCAAGGCGAGCTACATCAACACCACGGATCAGCTTGCGGACCTGCTCACCAAGCCTCTTGGGAGGGTCAAATTCCTCGAGCTCTGCTCTAGGATCAGGATGGTTCAACTCTCCCACAAGACGACGCACAAGACTTAGGGGGAGAATGATGAATAAGTCCATGTACTGTGGTCTTTGTGGGGTGGGCACATGGTTCTTGTACCTTAGCATCTTAGAGGACAGCTTTAGACTAGCATCTTAGACTAGCTTTAGGACAGCTTTTGACTAGCATCTTAGACTAGCTTTAGGACAGCTTTTGACTAGCATCTAGGACTAGCATCTTAGCATATGCTTGGCTGGTTAGCAGCCTATAAATTTGTATCCCCAACCCCTCAGGTTGGTATGGCATTGTGTGAGAAATAAACCAAGAAAATTGCCCCATCTCCAAGCGTCATCCTCTCCATGAGAGTAAGGATCTTGCTATCACCAAGAGCAAGAGTCCAGCGAGTAACATGAGAAACTTGCGGTACTTATCTCTCAACAACACAGGCATCAGGGCTCTTCCACCTGAGCTCTGCAGCCTCAGCAATCTGCAGACACTAGAAGCCAAAGACTGCCACTTCCTCACGGAGCTACCTGAAGACACAAGGAGGTTGCTTAAGCTGCGCCATCTCAATGTGGGGAAAAAACTGGGTTACGTTCGCATGCCACGTGGTGTTGGACAGCTGACTGAACTCCGGACAGTGCCAGTCTTCCATGTCGGTGGCGGCCTGTCATATTGCTCCATAAACGAGCTGGGAAACTTGTACAGCCTGAGGGGTTGCCTTCTGGTTGCAGGACTTGAGAATGTCAGAAATGGCAGTGAAGCCCTGGAGGCTAACCTGAATGATAAGCAGCATCTCCGGGATTTAACACTGCAGTGGCACGACGGCGGCGTAGACATTGACGATGACAACGAAGAAACAGCAGAAAATGTGGCAGAGCGGGTTCTTGAAAGCCTCCAGCCGCACACCAACCTCCAAGAGCTCGCCATCAGACTCTACCAAGGCAATGAATTTCCATCTTGGATGCAGGGTTCTTCCTCCTTGCCCAACTTAGTCTCGCTGACACTCGACAGCTGCTGCAACTGCACCCGGTTTCCGGCCATTGCCCAGCTCCCATCACTGATGTTCCTGAGCGTACGGAAGATGTACGAAGTGCAACGGCTAAGCAGCGACACACACGGTGCGATCAAGTTCCCATCTTTGGAGCTGTTAAACCTGTGGGAGATGTATGGGTTGGAAGAACTGTTTGAAATATCTGAAGGTGATTGCCCTCGGCTTCGCAAAATCTGCATCAGTAGGTGCCCCTACCTAAAGAGGCTGCCCTGCATTCCGTCTGTGGTGGAGCTGGTACTCCATTGCTGCGATCAGCTCCCTGACATCCCGGAGCTCGCATCGTTGGCATCCTTGAAAATCGAAGGTTTCCACGGCGTCAGGACGCTTAGCCTGCCACCTCAACTGCCGGTGCTGAGGAAGCTGGATATCAGGGGCTGCAACGAGCTTTCGTCGGTACATGGATTGTCCGTGCTCACCGCAGTTGAGAGGCTGAAGATTGCTGGGTGCCCCAAGCTTGATCTGTCCAAGAACTGACAGCATTACAACCTGAAGAAAGTATGCATTACGTGTACGACCTGAAGGAAATAAGCTGGTATGCCGTTATTTTCACTTGATACAAGATTGCGCTCATGTTGCAATTGATGGACATAAATGGCACCAAAAAATTGAGAAGGCTTCCTAATTTGCAGACTTAATGGGTGTGAGGTGATGCTGTGATCCTCTTCTGATTGGCTGCTTCCAAGTGAGATGGGATTTTGTGCATGTAAGAGGACAGTTAAATACATCTTTAGCCATTCAGAGGATACATACATCTTGCCCTCTCCGGAAACCATGGGTGAAGTTGGAAAGAAGGCCACAAATATCACGTAGTTACCAGCAAATGCATATCCTATTACATGCTGGTTGCTTAGAGATTAGGCTGTCACTGAATCCTAGTCAGTGTTCACATCACATGGATCATCATGTAATTGCCGACTCGAACCATTCAGGGAACGTCGACGAGGTGTAGTGAGCGGATGGTTAGGGGTGATTCCGCGGGCGACGCGGAGGGTGATTTCGATCGGAGAACTTCCGTCATCCTTCGGTCATCCCCTTCACCGTCTGGAGATGATTCCGCGGGCGACGCGGAGGGCGAGCGGCGCCCATCCGCCTTCCCTCGGCCATCCCCTTCACCGTCTGGAGGTGATTCCGTGGGCGACGCGGAGGGCGATTCCGAGGGGCGCCCATCCGTCATCCCTCGGCCATCACCTTCACCGATTCCGGCGTCGACGTTGTCTCCGGCAAGGGGATCACCAGGGTGGGGCATTTCAATCTCCGGGGGATTCTCATCGCAGTGTAAGGTAAAATCAGGTTCGATTTTTTCGCGTTTTTTTTCTGGTTCTGGGGTCGATCCGGCTTCCAGGGAGAACGGAGATCGCGGCACTGCCGGTTCTTCGGTTCCTGCATCCAATCCGGTTAGCAGAGAGGTGAACGGAACCTGTGGCGGCGCTAGTTCCGCGAATGTCGATCAACAGATCGCTGCCACCATTACCGTCCCTTTAAAGCCTGCCATCAGATCAAAATGTTTTGTTCCTAGTCGTGGCTGCCAAGTTCGACCATGGAAAGGACCATTGCCGAAGAGGAAGCCATCGGAGATCACGCTCGAGGCGTATTTGCCATCGTCGCTTGTGAACCGAAGTGCAACCTCAGAGGAGAACGTATCAGATGCAAACCTGGATTCTCAGTTTGGGTGTGGGCCTTCGGCTAAATACAACCGGGCTGAGTTAATTGCGCGGGCTAGAGTTTACGGAGCGTCTAGGGACTTTAGGCCAAGGCTGGGCCCTAGGGTAAATCGGCTTCTGATTGAACCCAGCGCCCTAGACTGTGGCGCACAGCAAATCAAACCTAGCTACGCAGCCATGGCTTCACGGCCGCCAGCTTGCCAACCGGCAAACCACTCCCCACCGCCGCAATTCCAAGCGCGTCCACCCATGCAAAAGCATGTTCCGCCAACGGCAAGGCAGCGGCCACCATACAATCGACAGCCGCCTTTCCGGCCGCCGGCAGGACGAGGGTTTGGTCCTGGACGGGGATTCGGCAGGGAAGGGATCGGTCCACCAAGGAGGAGTCTCCAGATGATCGGCCAGGGGGCAACTAGACTGCAGGTGGAGATTCAACAGAGGCAGGACATCGCTCTACCGGTTGAGACAGCAAAAGCAAAAAAGCCTAGTCCGCCGCACTGTTTTAGATGCAAGACCAATGGTCATCTCGCGGAAGGGTGCAAGGCAAACCTAGACTGTATCATCTGTAACAAGAAGAATTCTCACCTCGCTGCAAAGTGCCCAATTCTCAAAATGCCGAGGCCAGGGGCGTCAATGTTTGGGTTCGCAAAAGTAGGTCTGTTTTTTTACCGCTTACCGGATTTTGATTTTAAGTTGGAAGAACCTGAACCGGCTCCAACTGCTTTAGTCAAAATTTCGGGTGGTACTTTACCTACTGTTGTGGTTCAGGAAGAGTTAGCGAGATTGTCACGGTTAGATTGGAATTGGGAGGCGCTGCCACATGGTGATGATTTTTTTTAGTTGCTTTCCCCTCTGAGGAGGAGCTACTCAGAATGGCTGATGTGGAATTTCGTCTGAAAAATCATGGGATCACCTTGCTCATCTCGACATGGCATGCTGATGGTGATGTTGTTCCAGCATATCACCTGGATGAGGTCTGGGTTCATGTCTCTGGTGTACCACATGCGTGGAGACATTTCCTTGGGTTTTGGGGTCTCGGCGCAGCCATTGGAACGACACTTGAGGTGGACATGTTGACATGTCGGAGAAAGGGAGTTATTCGGATTTTGGTTGGGATGTTGGATAAATCACTTCTCCCTTTAAATCCGGACATTGTATTTGGGAAGGTTGGATATGATATCACTTTTACTTTGGAGCATGAAGATTTTGAGCCAGCCGTCCCTGATCCAGAAGACGTTGAATCCATGGATCGTAATGAGGATGGTGTTGGGGATCAAAATGCAGGAGGGCAAGGAGGAAATCAGTTTGCAAAAAAACATAAGAAAATTGATGAGCCGGCCAGTTCTTCGGGCGCGACAATGGATGGAGGCCCGACTCCTATGCATTTGTGTGGACATATAGCAGTCACACCGCTTGGTCCTCGACAGGTTCACGGGGTAAGAAGGTCTTCGATGGGTTTAAGTTGCGAGTTGGCACCTGTTGCCGTTAAACCTGTTCGTCGGAGCACAAGTGTTGGGAATATTTCAGGTATCCAATTGGAGAGGGACTCTGATAGACTGATCTTGACAACACAAGTGCAGAAGTTAACTTTCGATTCAAGACCTGATGGAAATATGGTTAGAATGGATGATATGAAGCCAGGACAAGATCGGCAGGTTGGCCTGCTGGAAACTGATGCTGATGCTGACTTGGATGGTGCGTTGCAGGATGTAGTTTCGCCTGTTCCCTGTCCGACACCTGCTACCTCGGCTCAGAGCAGCGATGCATATGTTCCCTACGCACCTGGTACGAACTCGTCAACACGTGCTGTGCAGGGTGACCAGTGCGACGCCGAAAAGATACAAGCGGCAAACCGGATACCAGGTAACAAAACTCATTCATCATATTCAAATTTTGGGGCCGTTGAAAATTATCATTCTGTGGACGGCTTTTGTCGCATTTTGCGTAATAATTCCTCTTCTGTTGATGGGGTAACAGTGGCAGATGAAGATATGGTGACCAAGGCCATGAAAAGAGTGGCAGTACGGAACCTGGAAAATCTAAACGTGAACAAGTTGGGTAACAAGATGGTGGCTACCAACATCGGTTTGCCACATTCGCCAGCACTCTCGGCTTCTTCGATGGACGGTAATCCTATACCAACATCTCCTACTTCTTTTGTTTTGTTGCCTGAAGATATCTGTGCCTCCAACTTAAATAACATAGGTTTCAAGTTAGGAGCCAACTGTGATGAAAGTATTAAGTCTATTATTGCCTTAAAAAGAATTGAAATTGATAGGGTGGGGGTCCAACCAGCCATAAAAACACAAGGTGGTAATAAGGAGAGTACGTTACCTGGTGAGTGTATTCTTTTAGAGAAAAGTGATGATGAGGCACAAACACATGATTGTGACCTACTCGAGCACTTGATACAAGATGTTTTTGAAGTGGATCTTGATGATGGGGACTTGGACACAAGGATTTGTGATCTGAAAGCCTAGCTCCCGTAGGAAATCTAAGTTGGCCTCCAAAGAACGGAAAACTTGTTTTGGGGGGAAAGATAAAAACTCAAAGAAAAAAAAGAAAGCGATTGCCCAATGAAAGGTTTTTACTGGAATAGCAGAGGTCTATCTGACTTGGCTAAATATCGGTATATAGCGGACGCTGTTAAAGAACATAAACTTGATTTCATTGCGATCATGGAAATAGGCAAAAAGGATATGTCAAAATCGAATCTGACACAACTATCGGGAGGTTCGGATTTCGTTTGGCATTGTCTACCTCCAAGGGGCAAATCAGGGGGCATCCTCCTTGGGATTAATACTTCCTCGCTTGATCTGTCTTTAATTTGTGAAGGTGAATTTTATATAAAATTCCACCTGACTAATAAATCAGATAAGTTCAAGTGGATTCTTATGGCAGTGTATGGCCCTGCTCAGGATGATTTCAAATCACCTTTTTTAGCAGAGTTGGTTCGCGCTTGCCAGGAAAGTCCTTTGCCAACCTTAATAGGAGGGGACTTCAATATTTTGCGAAGAAGTACAGAGAAAAATAATGATAGATTTAATGATCGATGGCCTTTCCTGTTTAATGCGATCATAGATAGCTTTGACCTAAGGGAGATAGAGCTAACTGGTAGACAATTTACGTGGGCTAACTCTTTGCCTAATCCGACATACGAAAAGCTGGATAGGGTTCTCATGTCAACTGAGTGGGAATTTAAATATCCGCTGGTGTCGGTACAGGCTTTGGATAGAGGGGTTTCGGACCACACCCCTTTACTCCTAGACACGGGTGAACTAGCTTACGCAGGCCTCATAAAACCCTTTCGATTTGAACTTAGTTGGCTTACTCATGACGATTTCCATGATAGAGTTGTTAATGTTTGGAATAAGTCGGTGAAAGGGCAAAACCCAGTCCAACGCTGGAATAATAAACTGAGCGCATTGCGAAGATACTTACGGGGCTGGGCTGCCCATTCGAATGGTGTCTACAAACAAAAAAAATCGGCATTACAATCTACTGTTACGCTTTTGGATACTACAGCCGAGGTTCGGGATTTGACTGATTTTGAGCGTGATCTATTAGCTTAATCTAGGGATCACCTAACCAATCTTCTTAGGGAGGAGGAGATCAAATGGGCGCAGCGTGCTAAAGTAAAGGATATGGTACTAGGGGATAACAACACACGTTACTTTCATATGATTGCTAACGGCAAGCACAGGAAAAAACATATTTTCTCCCTTGACCATGATAATGGCAAAATCGAGGGGCAAGAGAATTTAAAATCTTACATTACTAACTTCTATAAGGAACTCTTTGGTGAGCCTGAGGAAAATTCCTTTAGTCTGTGGGAGGATCGGATTACGGATATCCCTCAGGTAACGCAAGAGGAGAACAATGTCTTAATATCCCCTTTCACTGAGGAAGAAGTAAAATGTGCTATTTTCAGTATGGAACATAACAAAGCCCCTGGTCCAGATGGCTTCCCAGCAAAATTCTATCAGAAATTCTGGGAAGTTTTAAAAGATGACTTCATGACCATGTTTCATGATTTCTTTTTGGGGAATTTGCCGTTGTTCAGTCTAAATTTTGGAGTGATCACTTTAGTGCCTAAAGTTGAAGATGCAAATATTATCCAGAAATATAGACCTATTTGCCTCCTTAATGTGAGTTTCAAAATTTTTACTAAGGTTGCCACAACAAGGATGAATTCTGTGGCAGATCGAGTCATAAGTCCTACTCAGACAACGTTTATGCGTGGACGGAATATCTTGGAAGGTGTCGTCATACTGCATGAAATCATACACGAGCTACATAGGAAAAATCTAAGTGGTGTGATTCTTAAAATAGACTTTGAAAAGGCATATGACAAGGTTAAATGGCCCTTCTTGATGCAAGCTCTACGGATGAAAGGATTTGCACCAAAGTGGATCACTTGGGTGAAGTCTTTCATTTCGGGAGGAAGTGTTGCGGTTAATGTTAACAATGATGTCGGGCATTTCTTTCAAACGAAGAAAGGTCTTCGACAGGGAGATCCCCTCTCCCCTTTGCTTTTTAACATTGTCGCAGATATGCTCACAATCTTGATTCGAAGAGCCAAAGAGGACGGTCAGTTTCGTGGAGTAGCTCCTCATCTAGTGGATGATGGCCTCTCTATCCTACAGTATGCTGATGATACTATCCTCTTCTTGGATCACAATCTAGATAAGGCAAAAAACTTGAAGCTCCTCCTCTGTGCCTTTGAACAACTTTCTGGTCTCAAAATAAACTTCCATAAGAGTGAATTTTTTTGCTTTGGGGAAGCAAAGTCGGTTATAGGTCAATATGTTGATTTATTTGGTTGTAAAGCTGATGGTCTTCCTTTAAGATATCTTGGAATTCCCATACACTACAAAAAGCTCAAAATTTCGGATTGGAGGATAATTGAGGAGCGGTTCGAGAAAAGACTTAGTAGTTGGAAGAGCAAACATCTTTCGATAGGTGGTAGACTGACACTTATTAACTCAGTCTTGAGTAGCCTTCCAATGTATATGATGTTCTTTTTCGCTATACCTAAGGGGGTGTTAAAAAAGCTAAATTACTATCGATCTAGGTTTTATTGGCAAAGTGATGAACAAAAGAGGAAATATCGTCTTGTTAAATGGAATATCCTATGCCAGCCCAAAGACCAAGGTGGTCTTGGGATTCATGATTTGCATTTGAAAAATATCGCCCTTTTAGGTAAATGGCTTTTTAAGCTTCTCACGACTGACGGTACCTGGCAACAACTCTTGCGGAACAAATACCTAGGCACTAAACCACTTGTTCAAGTTGAAAGAAAACAAGGGGACTCCCAATTCTGGTCCAGTCTTATGAAGATTAAGCAAGAATTCTTCTGTTTTGGTTTTTCCATTATTAAGGACGGGTCACAAGTGAGGTTCTGGGAGGACAAATGGTTAGGTAACTCTCCCTTAAAAGATCAGTACCCTGGTCTTTATAATATTGCACGACCAAAATTCATAACTATTTCGGAAGTGCTCAACTCCGATCCTCCAAATTTATCATGGCGATGTGACCTTATTGGTCCCAAGTTAGTGGCGTGGAATAATCTTCTTCCTCGTTTGACTAATATACAGTTGTCCCACGGACAGGATGTGTTTCGCTGGTCCTTACACCCAAATGGGCAATTCTCGGTGAAAGCATTCTATCAAGCCATGATCCGTACAGCTGTGCCTAATTTGAATAAGAGACTTTGGAAACTAAAGGCACCACTGAAACTGAAGGTTTTTCTGTGGTATTTCCGGAGAGGTGTTGTGTTGACTAAAGATAACCTAGCTAAACGTAACTGGCAAGGAAGCAAAACATGTTGCTTTTGCCACGAAGACGAGACAATTAGGCACTTGTTCTTTGATTGTCGTTTTGCTAGAGCGGTCTGGTGTATCCCCCAAATATCCTTCAACATAACGAAACCTCAAAAAGTATCACATATGTTTGGAAGTTGGCTAAATGGTGTAACTAAAAACTTGAAACCGTTAGTTCTGCTTGGGGCAGCAGCTATCTGTTGGTCAATTTGGTTACACAGAAATGACATTATTTTTGAAAAGAACACAAACGTTTTCTCCCTTGCAGGTTATTTTTGCGGCTTCTCAACGACTCCGTTCTTGGGCTATCCTTCACAGAACGGATTTGTAGGATTTGGTCGTGGAGGCCTCACAACATTTGGACCGTGCGGCCAAGGATATTTACTCCCGGGCATATGGGTGGCGATCTAGTCTACGGATTGATAGTCATTAGATTTTGATTGATTTGTTTGGTTTAGTTGTGTGTCTCCGAGCGAGGCAGAGGCTGGAAGTTTTATTCCAAGGTTGTGTATCATCTTGATGTACTGTTCTTGGTTTATTAATAAAGACTTCCGTAATCAAAAAAAAATTGCCGACTCTTCTTAAATTGTACAGGAAAACAAGGGGGTGCTATATGGTGCATTGTACATTACTTCTACATTAGAAGCAAATATTCCTCGTTCCACCTCATGTGGTGCAATAGCTTTGCTTCTTTGATCGATCTTATGCCAAGTAGAAAAATTAACAATTTCTTTTGACCAGATTGGTGAGACTTGAGATGACCACGTTTTGGTCACGTCGTTTTCTTTATGTGCATGTGGTTGGTTGTTGGGATTTGGGAAGAACACATGCACCACAGGAACATACAGTCAAGGACGGAATTGGACCCCTGGCAAGGTATGCTTTAGCCCGAGGTGTGAAAAAATATGTAGTATATAGCCTAGATATTTTTAGTCTAGCTCAGGGTAGTATTGCCAGGATTCAGCCCAAGTAACCCATAACATCATACTACTGCATGGTGCCCGCCTCGATTCCAAGCTCTTCGATTCGGATTTCGGCCCACTTCGTAGCCCATTTCGCGTGCTCGGTGACTCAGCAAACCCTAGCTCCACTCCAAATCAAAGACATCGCAGGCACCGCATCGCAAAAGCCAAAAACGATGCTGCCCTCGTCCCGACTACTTGTCGCCTCGTCCGGTCGTCCCCCCTCTCCGCCTCTCAGATATCAACCAGCACCGCCTGGCTTCCGGCCCGCCCCCCTCCCGGTGCCGCCCCACCTCCCAATCAGCATCGTCTGGCTCCTGGCCCGCCCTGTCCCCTCCCGGTGCCGCCCCACCTCCCAGTGCCGCGTTGTCTTGACGCCTCCCAGCCAGCGCCGCCGCCTGGCCAACGCCGCTCGACTCCTGCCTCCTGGCAAGCTCCACGGTTTTAGGCTCCTGAAGCCGAGCAGACGGCGTACACTATTTTAGGCTCAGAAAGTCATTTGGAAAAGTAGTTTTAAAAAATCAATTAAAGAAACTGTCTTATTTGTTTCGGCTTCCGGAGAACCTGAAACCAAAAGACATAAAAAAGCCAAAAAGAACAGAGCCAATGCCAATGGATTTGACCGGTCCAAACACTACACAAACTGACGCCAATGGCATGGAGCACAAGCGTCCATCAATCCAGTGGCACACAGCAAACTATAAGAAACTAATGGCAAATCCAAAATCTAGCAAAGCTTGCAATGGCATGTACAAAAATCTCCCTTCTGAAACCAGTTTGCTGACCGTGGTGTCGTACATGCGACGGGAGCGAGTGAAGGCACTACTTGGGGAGGGTTAAACTTCTCCGGCAAATTATCCCCAGGCCGATTCTCTCAGAAAAACTAACCAAAGTTGTGAATGGCACCAACACCAACACATAAATCAAGCCATCTAATTTGTTTTCTCACAGTCCTGAGCTCCCAGTAGAACTCTACTCTTATATATTATTCAGTAAAGGTATCAACCGTGCAAGATGCATCAGCCAGGGGACAGACAGGGAACATGTTGCCGAGTCACTGTGTTGCCCTGAGATGAAGTTAGCCGTATGGATCATGAACATCAAGGTCAATAATTAACCATCAAATGGGAGCAGGTGGAGAACACAACAACAAATTTGCAACTACATGGTCCAGCTGACAAGTCCTGTTCACTAGAAACAAAGTAGCAACATCCCTCCCTTCTTCTCAAATATACTCGTCACATCTAATCAAATCATATATAAGAAGGTAATATTCTTTTATAAAGTGTGAGCAAAATACCCTCCAATGATATCAGAGCACAAGTAGCGAGGTCGTAAATTAGGGGGAGATGGATATAGTTACAGTAATCGACATAAACTCACGTACAAGTAATCTCTCACACTTGTGCACAAATATCCTTGGTGCTACTCAACGGGTGGACATGAGATCAATGAAGAAGACAGGGGTGGTTCGCCTTTTGGTTGCAGTTCTTGACGCGCACAGCATTCCAGATGATGCAGATATTGTTGTTGATGACTGTCTCTATGAAATTTTCTTCAAAGTTGAGCAAGTGGTCACTGATAACAATGAGGATCCGGATGAGTTTGATGAGGATGATGATCTGAACCCAGAGGAACCAAATAATGATAAAGATCAGGAGATGGAGGATGCTGAAAAGGGTAAGCAACATGATAGTTCTTCTGCTAATTTCAATCCTTCGGCTTTGCCAAATAGCTTCAACCAGTTACGTAAGGAGGGAGCACCTACTGCACAAGAACTTGAAATTATTGAACAAGCTATTGATGCAGCAGTGGATAGTATCCTGGAAGAAGCTAGTGTCCTGGTGATGTCTGAACCTGTAGCGAATGCAGAACCTGTAGCTTGCACATACTCGCAGCCCCAGCTTGCACATACTCGCAGTCCATTGTGCAACATGATTGTCTCACCTAATGCAGATATTCAGAAGCGATTTGCTGGGGGTTCGCTTGGCGACGGTGGGGCACTGAATGGCGTGGTTATTGAGCCGATTGTGGGAGTGGCAGGTGACTTGTTGCCTATGGGCAGTGATCTGCCAGCTTCACTAAATGAGGCTAATCCAAATTTGATTACGGCAGTTGTATTAGAATCTGAACCACCTTTGGTTCAGCTGGAGAAAAATCATATTGCTGGTGACGATTTGGTGGACACCTCGCAGCTGAGTAAGAAGGCCAACTCTTTTGACTCTTTTGAAGCAAACACGGTTGACATCCTGCCGACTGGGCCTATAGAACAAATCATTATGGGTGCTGAAACGAAAGCTCTAACAGCAAGCATCGGTGAGCAGGATAATAATTTGCTTCATGCACTCCCTCGTCGTCTGTTACAAAAGCTGGCCAAGGAAAATGGAATTCGTGCTAATTTGACCACCTTGGAGATGGTTAATGCACTTCAGAAATTGAGTACTGTGACTGGCCTTGAAGATCTGAAGTTAGCTTTAGCCAAAGATAATGAAGTGCATAGAAGGTCCAGCAAGCGGGCATCTATGAAAGGAGACGACAATATGATGGAGAAGGCGATGAATCTAGTGGCCAAGAAAAATTCTTTGGAGCTTGGTAAGTGTTTATCTTTTCCATCTTTTTCTGACTCTATTATTTCATCTAGAATTGCCAACCTAGGAGTTTCTATGGGTAGAGATAATAGTGCTATTTCTTTGTCTATTACCTCTATTAAAAACATAGAAATAGATAGGCTTAGGGTCTTGGCTCAGGGAGCATGCCCTAATAATAGACCTTCCCCTCCTAAGATAAACTTGGATGAGGAAGAAGATATTCTAGATGCACAACTCTATGTTGCATGTGAGGATTTTGATGAGAGTATGCATGAGGAGGGAAATGATCATATATGTTGTGAGCTTAATGCTATTCCTAGTAGGAAAAAGCATAATTCAGCAAAGAAAAACAAGGTGGGATTAACACCTAAAAAACCTATTACTCCTTCCAAGTTGAGTCTCAAATGAAAGGGATTTTCTGGAACAGCAGAGGTCTTGGAGACTTGGCTAAATATAGGTATTTGGAAGATATTGTAAAAACGGAGCAAATTGATTTTATTGCTCTCATGGAAACGGGTAGAGATCAATTCCCAGATGGGACCCTAAATAAAATATGTGGTGGCAAGGATTATATTTGGCACTGCATGGCACCGCATGGACGATCCAGGGGAATTCTCCTCGGTATCGATCTGATGGTATATGACATTGGTGCTATTGAAGAAGGGGACTTTTATGTAAAGTTTACTCTTCGTAATAAAAGCGATGGGTTCAAATGGGCGTTGTTTGCAGTCTATGGCCCGGCACAACAACAATATAAGGAAAGGTTTCTATCTGAGATGGCACAGACTTGTGGTAAAGAATCGCTACCTTATATTATTGGTGGAGATTTCAATATCATGCGTTGTCCTGAGGACAAAAACAAAGATAATTTTGATGCTAGATGGCCAGATTTATTTAATATGGTCATTCAGACCCTACAACTTAAAGAGATAGAAATGTCTGGTCGCCAATATACTTGGGCGAGTAGCGGTGATAATCCGACCTTTGAGAAACTAGATAGGGTTTTGGTTAGTACAGAATGGGAACATAAATTCCCACTCACAACAGTAATGGCCAAAGACAGAAGTACTTCTGATCATACACCCTTGTTATTGAATACAGGTGCTTCTTCTCACAATAGACAACGTCCTTTGTTCAAATTTGAACGAGGATGGTTACTAAGAGATGGCTTCTATGATCTGGTTGCTAATGTGTGGCAATTAGAAATTAAAGGTGCCACAGCAATAGAGAGATGGCAAAATAAAATAAGATCCCTTAGACAATTTTTGAGAGGATGGGCCAAAAATATAGCTGGTCATAATAAAAAAGAGAAGAGTAAATTAATCACTATGATTGATGATTTGGATAAAAAGGCAGAAAGAGTAACTCTCTCTAACCAAGAATTAAATCTCAAACACTACCTTAACGAACGATTAGTCCATTTGTTGAGGGAGGAAGAAATTAAATGGTATGAGAGAGCAAAAACTAAGGACCTTTTGGAGGGTGATAATAATACCCAATATTTCCACCTGGTAGCGAATGGTAAACATAGAAAACAACGCATTTTTAAGCTAGAACAAGAAGATGGGATAATAGAGGGTGATGCTGAATTAAAAGCATATATCACTAACTATTATAAGGAGTTGTTTGGGCCATCCGACGATAACAATTTTAGTTTACTGGAGAATCAAATACAAGATATCTCACAGGTCACGGAGGAGGAAAATGACATTCTAATAGCTCCTTTTACTGATAAAGAAGTAAAAGAGGCGGTGTTCCAAATGGAACACAATAAATCTCCTGGACCTGATGGTTTCCCATCAGAATTTTATCAAGTTTTTTGGGAAATTATAAAAGATGATCTGATGGCGCTCTTCAATGATTTTTTTGAAGATCGCCTTCCTTTATTCAGCCTCAATTTTGGAGTGATTACCCTACTTCCAAAAATTAAAGAGGCAACAAAAATCCAACAATATAGACCAATTTGTTTACTCAATGTGAGCTTCAAAATTTTCACAAAGGTCGCCACAAATCGACTAAAGGGAGTGGCTAGTAAGGTAGTGCAACCTACTCAAACGGCTTTCATGCCTGGTCGAAATATCATGGAGGGTGTGGTGATCTTGCATGAAACTATTCATGAATTACATACTACAAAACTCAATGGTGTCATAATTAAAATTGACTTTGAAAAGGCTTATGATAAAGTCAAATGGTCTTTTCTACAACAAACTATGCGAATGAAGGGATTCTACCAGCAATGGTGTAATTGGGTGGAAAAGTTTGTAACTGGTGGTAGTGTGGGCATTAAGATTAATGATGACATTGGGCACTATTTCCAAACGAAAAAAGGTCTTAGGCAAGGAGATCCTATGTCACCCATTCTGTTTAACATCGTGGCAGATATGCTTTCAATTTTGATTAAGAGGGCAAAAGAGGATGGCCAAATTAGAGGAATCATACCTCACCTAGTAGATGATGGATTGTCTATCTTGCAATATGCTGATGATACCATTCTTTTTTTAGATCATGATTTGGAGCAAGCTAAGAATATGAAATTGCTGCTTAGTGTTTTTGAACAACTTTCTGGTCTAAAAATTAATTTCCACAAAAGTGAGATTTTCTGCTATGGCGAGGCAAAGCATCATGAACACGAATATACTCAGCTTTTTGGTTGTCAAATGGGATCATATCCATTCCGGTACTTAGGCATTCCGATGCACCATCGCAAACTCTGCAATGCAGACTGGGGTGTAATTGAGGAAAGATTTAGACGTAAATTATGTACTTGGAAGGCAAAACATATGTCTTATGGGGGGCGACTTGTTTTACTAAATTCAGTCCTCACTAGCCTACCCATGTTTATGTTGTCCTTCTTTGAAATACCAAAAGGTGTGCTAAAGAAACTTGATTCCTATCGATCTCGGTTCTTTTGGCAAGGTAATAATGAGAAACACAAATACCGCCTTGCCAAGTGGGATATTCTTTGTCGCCCCAAAGATCAAGGTGGTCTAGGCATAACAGATATCTTGATTAAAAATAAATGCCTTCTCAGTAAATGGTTATTTAAACTTCTTAATGAAGAAGGAACTTGGCAGACTTTACTTAGAAATAAATATTTGAGTTCGAAATGTTTATCACAGGTTCATATCAAACCTGGTGATTCTCATTTTTGGAAAGGTATTTTAAAGGTAAGGGGAGACTTTCTAGGGTGTGGAACCTTCAAGATAGGTGATGGTTCACAGACTAGATTTTGGGAGGACAAGTGGGTGGGCTCTAAGTCCCTCAAAGAACAATTTCCTAGCCTGTATAGATTAGTTCACTACCCCCATGTCACGGTGGCACAAGTTATGAACCAGGTGCCATTGAATGTATCTTTCCGAAGAGCTTTAGTGGGAGATAAATTGACCGCTTGGCTCAAACTAGTAGCTCAACTGGCTAATATTCAGCCTAACAATATGAAGGACTTTTTTTCTTGGGATTTACATAGTCATGGGTTTTTTTCAGTACGATCTATGTACAATTATCTTATGAACCGTGGTTACCCTTTCAGGAATACTATTATTTGGAAGCTGAAACTCCCCCTGAAGATAAAAATCTTCCTTTGGTATCTTCAAAGAGGGGTGATTTTAACAAAGGATAACTTAGCTAAGAGGAATTGGCATGGGAATCAAAAGTGTTGCTTCTGTAATTGCAATGAATCGATTAAACACATTTTCTTTGATTGCCAACATGCTAAGACTATCTGGCGTATAATTCACATAGCTACTGGGTTAACCCCGCCTAGGTCCATATCTCATATGTTCGGGAATTGGTTAACAGGCGTTGGGAATGGTGAACGAAAGCTGATCTTAGTGGGTGTCGCCGCTCTTCTATGGGCTATTTGGTGTACACGGAATGATGTTGTTTTTGAAAAGAAACGTTTTATTTCTTTTATGCAGGCTACCTTCAGGGGAACATACTGGATGCGGTTTTGGGCATTGTTGCAGCGTGAGGATGCAAAGGAGACCATTCGACTGGCGAGCAGAGTACTGGAAGTTGTTACATTGGACTTTTTTGCCAACAGTGGATGGAGGACCAATAATAGACTTTGCCTCTAATCACTTGGATCATTTAGTGTTTTGTTCCTTTTTTCTTCAGCAATTAGCTGAAAACCTTGTAAGAACTTGGCTGTGTGCTCTTGCAGAGGCCGGAAATTTCATTTTCCATTATCTAAAAAAAAAAGTTACAGTAATCGATACTTCAGTGGCTGCAGGTTGAGACAAGTATTATGGCCTATTCTTTTTTGGCTGAAACTTATAACTTTTGGCTGCGGCTTGTGATTTTTAGGTTGTTTGTGTGAGAGATTACAAAGTAACAGAAACTCACGTACGGTTTTTGTCGATATAAATGAAGTTGGCATAGTATATACTACAATTAACTAATAAACTCTATCTTGAAAAGATACATCGTTTAAAAACTAGTTACTGTAGAAAAACCGAAAAACAGCTTTTAAAAGCTGAAAAGAATTACCATTTCCAAACCTAAAGTTGTCCTGCAAATTTAATACCACAAAACAAATAACATCATCGGTTGCTGTCAGAAGCAACGATTAACACTATCGAGTCCAACTCAAGTTCATGTTGGCATGCCATCAAGCACAGTAGAACGTCTCTGTAGATCTTGATTTCACAGTGAATTCTCAAGGCAAAGTCATTTTCCACTGTTCCTCTTTTTCAACAGTCTTTGATTAATCAGTACGGTAGTGTTTACATCCATCGTAGATTAACTGCGCTGTAAAATTCAGGACAACCGGATTGCGCTGTTTGTGTTTGAATGTTGTGCTAGCTGATGCGCTACCCTATTTTGCTCTCACCCGATGTTGTTACGTTTGATCTACGGCCTTCCGCACAGCAATTTCTTCACTTCATGGATCAGGAACGCATGCCTGGGTATATCCGAGTTTCCAGATTTTAAGTTTTGCACCAACATGGCGCAGTCCGATTGAAGAATAATTGGCTCTGCACCAAATGCAATGCTGAAACCTTACTCCTTAGCACGCAACCCCTCCAATCTTCAGCCTCATCAGCATCCACGCACAATTGAACAGAAGACAGCAAGACGAGAGAAGTCTTCCATGGTTCATGCTTCTTACCTCCTAGAAATTTGGTTTGAACTTTGAACACATGCATGTTTCCCTTTTGTCTCATAGTACTTGTTACTAGTTCTTGGCAACTTCCTCTTTTATTTTGAGAGCTTTTGGGGTCAGTCAAAAGAGCAGTTTTCCCTCATGGGCTGCAGTTAATCTCCCCTGAAACAAATCTGTAATAATTACTCAAAATTGATAAAAAAAAAAGAAGCTAGCAAACTTCTATTGAAGTTCTGCAAGTTGAAAAAACTATTTAGAACAATTATTAAATTTCATTTTTCAACAATTTCCTCTCTCTGAACTTACGATGAAATTTATTCAGTTCAAGGAAATTAAACCCGTCAAAATCTGTGGACTAGAATCTCCAAAAGTGATGGCGACCTACATTGCGCAGATACTTCACAAAAGTTACGTGCCAATATAAGATACTGTACAGGATACGGATATGGCCCCGATACGCGCCGATACGTATCCTGATTTAACAATTATTCAAAAAAATAAAATAATTCTCGATACTTCTCCGATACTTTTAACCTAATATCCCCACCCACCAACGCCCGCCAGTTCCAATCCATTCCAACCCCGCTGCCTCCACGCCTCTGAGAAAGCCTCGGCTCGCCGCCTCCACGACCACCGCCTCCACACCGCCTCGGTCCGCCCACCGCCTCACTCGTTGCCTCGCCCATCGCCTCGGCCATCGCCTTGGCCCGTCTTCTCTGCCCATCAGCTCCATCCATCACCTCCGTCCATTGCCTCGGCCGTCACCTTCGTCCGTCGCTTTAGCCCATCTCCTCCGCCCATAGCCTCGATCCGTCACCTCCGCCCGTCGCCTCCGTCCATGCCGATCTAACGCCTCCACACTCTGGCCCCCCTCGGTGAGCCTGATCTGACGCCTCCATGCCCGATCTGACTTGTTCCATGTTTTCTCATGGTTATCCTTCCCAATATCCGTGATGCTATATTTACTTGTTTGTTTGAATCACTTTGTATGATTTACTTTATGTATCACAGTTTAGAACTTGGAAGTTTAGGGCCAGCTGTGCTAATTTACCAACCATGCCTAGAGAAATCATTGATATATCTACGTGTTAGAGGTTTCTGCTTGATTTTGACAATTTGTGGTGGGAAGCTTGGCCTTGAGCGTCTTGTGGTTTTAGTGTTTTACTATAATATTAGTGATGTGAATTAGTAAATAAATTTGTGGTTTGCACTCTGCAGTTTTGGTGTAGGTTTGAGGTAAATTCATTAATTATTTTTTTGGTTCTAAAAGAACCTGTGGTCTGTGGATGTACATACAAGAGTGGAGGTTTTCTTGATTTTAGCCTGAGTGGATTTGGATTAGCATTTTTTTGGAAGTAATTTCTTCGTCATTTGTCAATTAGTGGAGCAAATTTGTTCAAGTGTTCTGAAATATGAACAAAGTTTCTGCTTGGTTAGTTAGAATGGAAGCAAACTTGCATAGGATGTTACAACAGGCATTTTGTGGTTGCTTCTGGTTGTTGCTCTGCATGTCTGGGTTTTTCATTTTCAATCAGTAAGTATTTTCATGAAAGGTCGATTTGGCATGATGTCGTTCCAAGATTAATAGAACTGTACAGTGTTAACACATTAACACGATGCCATCAGTCCATCGCAGACTATTTTCATTAGCTTGTTTATTTGCTATATTTTTTCCTTGTGAACTATAAGCTCATTCGATGTTTAAACTAGTCAGATCAGATCATGCCATTTGGTGCTGGTGGATTCGGAAGCTCGAGTGCGTCATGTAGCACTGGTACTAATGTATGTTCTGCCCCATCCAATGGAGCTGCCTTGGCCAGGAACATCCTAAATGCCAGGAGGGAGAACCGGAGAACCAACCAATTTGTTACTTCAATATTAAGATATTCTCAATTCCTTATAAGAATTCATTAATTTCTTTTATATATATATATATATATATATATATATATATATATATATATATATATATATATATATATATATATATATAACGTTTCACCGTATTAGTGTTTTTGGAAAAATGGCAAATCACGGTATTGCTGTATCGCGTATTTGTATGACCGTATCCGTATCGGAGTATCCCAGCAACATAGATGGCAATGTTAAAGGCTACGATTTGATCCCGGAAGTGCATTGATAATTCGGTGAAAGATAGAGATAGATTACTACTTCTGTTTGATTAAAAACCCATTTAATTTATAGCAGCTATGCAGAATATCGTAAATATTACTGAAGGTGTCCTTTTATAGACTCAATAAAGGTATTCTATTTTCGTTTCTAACTATCGCTAAATGACAGTGATGCATGAAATAGGAGTAAATGAGTTTTCCGTCTCTTAATGCACACCGTGATGTGTAGATTTCGCCTATTCAAAATATCTAGCAGAATAAAACCTTTTGAACTTCCTTTTTCTACCCAAGCTTTTGAATTTTCTTATTCTGGTAAATATAAGTATATTTTCGTGGGAAGTGTTGTTTTACAATAATGTAAATCCATGAAGGAAGTCAAGATTATAGTTATTGCAATATTATCACTCTTTCCCTCTAATTTAATTATGTAAAAAGAGATTGAGTAATTAGCAGGCCATGTAATAGGAGTATGTATAGTCCAATATCATTAACATCTCTTTTGTGCCTCCCTAGTCCCTGTTCATGCTAGGCTCGGATCAGACCAACTACTTTGAAAAACGTCACTCAAGCAAGCATCCTTGTCTATGCTCCTAAGGTTATTAAGGAAAATATAAATTAGTTATGGATACATTTTTGTACGCTGTCGTGGAATCCCATCGAACAAGCCTAGAGGTGGCAAATGCAACTTTTTACTGATTTCCACATATATTTTTAGTTTTGGAATGACTACTATAAAGCCTCTTTTTATGTGGGAAAAAAAGAGCACTTCGCTTACCGTCGAGAAAAAGACCAGTGGAATTGAAATAGTACTCCCATGTATACTACATCTATTACCATCCATACTTGTGCAAATTTACGCCTGCTACCTTGAGGATCAAGGAAACAACCACTCATTGTTGAAACGTTTTGTGGACAATAAATATTACTGTGAACATTTGAATTCTCGTGGAGAAGATCATTCAACGTTCATTCGTACTGGTGACCAGTTCATTTAAGAACCAAATTTGGTACACAGCATTCACCTCTTGCAAAAAGGACAAGTAGACTCTTTCATCCCTCGGTTTTTTTGAACGTAGGAATTGCACGTAAGCTAACAAAAATCATACATTTCAAACGGTTCCCGATAAGACTCCGTTTGGAACATAGTGATTTTTCTCGACTTTTATGGGAAATTAAACTATTTACTTGGTATTTTTTTTTTACTTTCTAATCAGGGCCTAAATTTAGGCCAATCTTACTTTTTGCAACGAGATGTGAACGAGTGACTGGTCCAGCTAGCAAAGTGGTTTCCTCCCAAGTCAAGTCCTAAACAAAAGCAAGAGGAAAAACTAGAGAAAAATGTTAAAAGGTAGCAGTTTAAGTCAGCATTGCACGGTCCTCGACTCCTCGTGGCAACATGAAAATTCCATGTGCCCATATAGACTAATATACTATTGTTATTATTTTTTTATTTGATACTAATATTATTGTTGTTGTTGCCATTAGATTATATTAACTAATTATAGAATACTCTGGTTCGTTAGTATTGTGGTCCATGTAGAGTTATAACGGTGGGATTAGTCTCATAGTGTCTGTCTAAAGTGAGTTGTAATAGCACATAATGCATGCTGGGTCCAAATATAGCACTTCTGGTTAACTCTTTTACATGAAGCGAGAATAAAAATGTAAACGAGGTATTATGCATGTGCAGATCCATCTTATAGGTGGGCTGGTTATTAAGCAAATTTTGAGACAGCGTCAATGTGGTATAGGCCCCATTCATTCTAACTTCGGCTTGAAGTCGGTGTGTTGACTTCGTAATTTCATTTTTTTTTTTACTTTTTTGCCTTTTGTCTTTTCTTTTACTTTTTCCTCTACATTGTTTATAGAGATATAGCAGTGTTTTTATTTTATTTTCTTTTTTGCTTTAACTGAATGATTAAGAAAAAGTTAATAGCTACTACAGTGCAATTTTATAAAAAAAACCAATAGTTGGAGGTTAGAAACCGCTAAAAAAGCTGGATTGAACGGGCCACAAATCCTGTGGATGGATAACACCAGGGACACCAAGGACAAAAGGCCAGTCTGTATCTTGAATTGCAGTATTGAGGAATTGTCGCTGGCGAGTCTAGTCCGAGCGATTCCTCCTAGGCAAGAGAGATGGATCAATCATATAATAATGCAATGGAATAGAATAATATATTGAACACAAGAGATGGGAAACTCCTCTTTCTTTATTGCTTTTCTTTTTATTGCTTTTCTCCACACAAGGCACAAATTACAATGATTGGGATCCCCTATTTATAGACCAAGTGGTGAGGTGCCCACCATGTGCCAAGCTTGCATGCTCAAGCCTAGGTTTCCCAACAATCCCCTTGGACACTCATCCGACACGTTCATGCCTCATCAAAACTTCATAAAAACCTAATGGAAAAAATTTAGAGAAAGAGTACATGATACATATTATTCTGTGTTGCACGAATTGCCTCATTAAAAACCTTGGTTAAGAAACTTCTGGAAAACTCATCAAGAAAAAAGAGTACAATCCACCCAATTAATCTACAGGATCTATTCTTTGAGTACTCGATTTTCGTAATTAAGTTTTAATAGTGAGCTCGAGTAGAGTCTCCCCTCGAGTTCTGCACTTCGTTAAGTCTCATCATTCCAATTCCACGTATACACCTTTCAAAATTAGATACTGGAAGTGACTTAATGAATAAATATGTAAGATTTTCACATGACTTAATATGCAGTACCTTAATTTCGTCCATCTTCTGCAATTCATGAGTATAGAAGAACTTGGGATTGATATGCTTTGTGACATGACTCTTCACATAACCCATCTATACTTGTGCAATACAAGCTATATTATCTTCATAAATAATTGTGGGAGCTTGTACTATATTCAATTCACATGACTGCTAGATGTGGTGAATCATTCGTCAAAGCCAAGTGCATTCTCGTACGGCTTTATATAGTGCTATGATTTCCGAGTGATTCATTGAAGTCGACACAAAACTTTGCTTAGATGATTTTCATGAAATTGTGGTTCCACCACAAAGAAACACATAGCCTGTTTGTGATCTAACTATATGCAGGTCTGACAAGTACCCTGCATATGCATAGATAGTCATATTCAGATCTTGGTTCTTTTTGTAGAACAGTCCAAGATCTTTGCTTACTTAGAAGTATCGAAAGATGTCCTTTATTTCTGCTAATGCCTTTTGGTAGGTTCTGCACTATACCTTACTGATAGGTTTACAGCAAAAACAATATCCAATCTAGTGCAGTTTGCTAAATACATAAGTACTCCTATTACACTTAAGTATGGGAATTCCGGTCCCAGGACTTCCTCCCCCTCTTCTCTAGGTCGGTACAAATCCGTGTCTTGCTGCACAGGCCTCTCAACCATTGGTACTTTTGATGGGTATGTCTTTCTAAAGCCAAACCTTTCTAACACTTTCTGAGTGTAGGCTAACTAATGCACTAATATCCCTTCCAGAACATGCTTAAGCTATAAGTCTAAGCAATATTTGGCTTTACCCAAATCTTTCATTTCGAACTCTAATTCTAGGTAACTACTTGCTTCCTTTATATCTTTTAGAGTTCCAATGATATTTAGATCATCTACATACACTGAGATTATACACAGGAACAATCTTTATTGTTCGTATAGCCTTTCTTGTATAGAAAGTCACTTAAGTAATTATACCACATCCTGTCTGATTGCTTAAGTCCGTACAGTGACTTTCTGAGCTTCACACTGTACAGGTTTCTATTCGCTGTCTTGGTTCGAGATAGGGATACCTTCAGGTACCTTCATATAAATGCCCAAATCCAAGTTTCTATAAAGGTATGTCATTATCACATCCATCAATTTCATTTCTAAATTCAGGTTCACTGCTATCGATATTAAATATCTAAAGGTAATGCCACCTATGACTGGAGAATAGGTTTGTTTGTAATCAACTTCTGGACATTAAGTGAAACCTTGTGCAACAAGCCTTGCTTTATATCTTAAAATTTTATTTTTCTTATTTCTCTTTTGAACAAATATCCACTTATGCCCTACCGGGTGCACATGGGGAGACGTGCGGTTTACAGGTCCAAACACCTCTCTTTTATTCAGAGATAATAATTCAGTTTCCATTGCCTTTTTCCAATCCTCCTAATCTAACCTCTTTTTGCATTCGGCGAGTAATGCAGGCTCTAGATCAAGATCGATGATTATGGCAATTTTCTTTGCAAAATAAATATCAACACTAACTGTTGTCCTATTCATGGTTCTCCCATGTGCACATCGTTTATAGTTATTTCATCATGGGTTAGTTCTTCTAGTGCTTCTACTTGCTCACCACTCCTAATTGTGGGGCAAGTCCCTTTAGTTTTTTAGCTCCGATGCGTGCGCACACATCCATGCTGGTTTCTCTCTCCATGGGAATGTTCAGATCTGGTATGTTCTTTTCTATATGTATCCGTATCATACTGGTGCCAAGTCTCAACTGGCTCTCCTGCTGGCTCTAGGGAACTTCAGTGATTGGCTGTGTCAAGCCCTTTTTATCCTTTTTCACCAGGCATCCTCGACTACGTGGGATTCGAGGGGCCGAAGTTTTCGTCCTTTTATTCTGAGGCCCATGGGCCGGATTAGGGATACCTTCTACTTTCTTCTGAGGCCCCTGGACTGGATTAGGGATACCTTCTACTTTCTTCGGTATTTCAACCCTCTCTAGTGCATTACGTGCAGGCACATGCAACTTGACCATACTCTTTAAATCACTAAAGTGGTTAAGCAGTTGATTTACTAATGCCTACAAATCAATGATCTTCTAGACTTCTCTATTTGCTTCACTAGTGTGTGGGTCATGTACATGGATT
Source organism: Dendrocalamus latiflorus (assembly GCA_017311315.1). NCBI lineage: Eukaryota > Viridiplantae > Streptophyta > Magnoliopsida > Poales > Poaceae > Dendrocalamus > Dendrocalamus latiflorus. The sequence goes on along the minus strand of CM029653.1, from coordinate 18,492,019 downwards.
CCCGTGGCTTGCCACGTAATTTTCCAATATTTTTCATCAAGGGGTTTATTTCCTCCTTCTAATGTTGGCAAACTATCCTCATCAAATATACTATCAACGAAATGGGTGATGTGCACTATCATAGGGTCCAAATACCTGATTATGGATGCTGCCTCACAACCCAAGTATATCCAAGACTTTCGGAGATGGCCCATTGTTGTACGCTATGGTGGAGGTATAGATACATAAACTTTGCACACAAACCTACGGAGATAAGAAATTTTTTGTGGTAAACCTTGTGCTAGTTGCATAGGTGAATAGATGTTGTATGCCGATGGTCTAAATTTGATGAGAGTTGCTGATGCGGATCCACTAGCGAGCTAGCTGAACCCCGTTGCTTTGGCCCTGATCTTTCACGATACGCCTTGTTGGATACCCTCTCCAAGATAAGCCTTCTCCCACGCGCACCACAGCACGTGAAAAAAGGGTAGAGAAACCGAAGTTTCAGCGAGTAGAATCCAACACCACAATTGGATTCAACACACCAAGAGCAATTCCTCGATGGAAATCTCAAGAACACGCCAACAATGGCCACCAAACCATGGTGATTTTCTGGTTTCTATTTCTCAAATCAAAGTCTAAGTTCCAATGGAGCTAAGGCTCTGGCCTTATATTGGTGCACAATGCACGGCCTTGATTACAACTCACACACTACTTGGCCTAAGGCCGAAACAAACTCCAATACGAACTAAAAAGGAAATACCTAAACTGCTACCTCTGGTTTCTCTCTCAATTTGCGACTTGACCGTGAGGATTCCATGGCTGGCACCTCATCCATTGTGTGGGGCTTCAAAATAGCTTTCCAACGATTCCAAGAACGTCCAAATCGGACTCCGTTTGTGAAAGTTATGGACGTTTTAGTATCGGTCTTGCCATCTGTCCCAATCCGAGTCCGAATCGGTTTCAAATCTTTATATGTTTTGTTTTCTTGTTCAAGGGGCTTCCAAATCCGTTTGGAATCTGAAAAGGAGTCCTTCTCCACCTTTAGAAAGCCATGGTGTGGTCGGATATTACCCTTACTTGCATTGCAATACTCGAACTCTTTATGTTTGGCAAGTCTCGCGCGTCTCTCCGGACAGCTCGTGCAGCATCCAATAAAATTGCCATAACTTTGTGTAGGAAGCTCCAAATCAAGTGCCGTTTGATTCGTTGGAAAATAGACTTTATTATATTTCCAAATATGTCTTTCATGCACATTAGAAATCTCAGAATTGGTATTCAAAGCTTCTTGAACATTGTGCACAGAACTGCAAGCACTAACCAAAGTTGTAGTACTAATTGGTGCCACATCATCCTCCCCTCCTTGAAGCAAAGCCGTCCTCGGCTTTGGAGTAATCTTGGGAGCTTCCTTCTTATTGGCTGTAATTTCTTCATCAACATGAATAGCACTCTCCAATTTTGGTTTCAACACATGCTTCTTTCCCCCATGTACAAAAGTGTATGTGTTGGACCGGCCCTCATGCGTAGCATTGCGATCATATTGCCATGGTCTTCCCAACAATAACCCACATGCATCCATTGGAACTACGTCGCAATCCACCTTGTCAACATAGTCACCAACAACAAACGAAACACGCACCTTATGAGTTATCTTTAGCCTTCCGGAGTTGTGTAGCCACTCCACATGATGTGGTTGAGGATGCCTCCATGTGGACAGCCCTAAAGCGTACACCAAATCTTTGCTAATCACATTGGTATAACTTCCACCATCTATGATCAACTTGCATGCTTTATCTTTGATTTTGCACTCCGCTTGGAAAACACTCTACCGCTGTCCTTTTGTTTCAGTTTCTTTACTTTGCACCTTTCGGACCAAAAGATTAACACCATTCAATTCTGGATAACAATAGACAACATCCTCCTTGGAATCATCGGATTTTTCACTTTCAGAATCACTACTAGAACTTGTTGAAGCATAGCCGTCTTTATTGAGAAGCATTCTTCGTTGATTTGGACAATCACGCATCATATGACCTCTTCCCTTGCACTTGAAACACTCAATTTCTCTAGCACGAGCATTAGAAGGCAAACTAGAATCAGTTTTAGTTGCTTCTTTACCTCTATTGCTTGCCTCCCTTGAAAGAGCATCATTTGAACGGCTTGATGCCGCCACTTTGGAGTGTGAACCCACATCATTGCCTTGCTGTAATGAACGTCTCCATGACTTTGTTTGGGCATTGGCATGTCCATCATTGGCTTGTTTGCGCTTCAATTGTTGTTCAGCACGTTCGGCTTGATGCACCAAGTCTTGAATGTTGTAGTAATGGACCATCTCCACCCTATCTTGTACATCCTCATTCAACCCATTAAAGAAACGTGCCATAGTAGCCTCATCATGCTCCTCTGTCCCTGTACGGATCATCAACATCTCCATCTCTTTATAATATTCATCAACACTAGAATTACCTTGACGTAATTGTTGTAGCCGGTTGTACAAGGTCCTAGTGTAGTGTGCTGGGACAAAACGACGCCTCAAAATATTCTTCAATTGTACCCAAGTATCCGGACGAGCTCCTACGCGACACAATTGGTTCCACCAAACAAGAGCATATCCGGTGAACTCAATTGTCGCCAACCGAATCTTCTTATCCTCAGTATAGTGATGGCTCTCAAAAATTTGTTCGACACGCATCTCCCAATCCATGTACTCATCCGGTTCAGCTTTACCATTAAATGATGGGATAGAAATTTTTATCCGCCCAATTCCATCATCCACGGCAACACGCTGAGCAAACCCGACACCATCACGCATACCTCCACCATGGGCAGCACCTCTGCCACGCATGTCCCTACCACGGTCAGCACCACGGTAGTCCCGAGCATGGCGCGATTGTGGAGCAAAGCCCGCTGCACCATCAAAGATCTCCTCGTATTCGTCGTCTTCATATGGTGCACGCCGTTCGGGATATTGAGGTTCCCGTTCAGCATGCTGAAATTGCGATGGTTGGATGCGTATCGCCTCCTTCAACGCGTCAATTCGCGCCCCCAAATCATCAACCTTGCCTTCAAGCTTCCGGTGACAACTCAAGAAGTAGTCACGTGTCGCTTCAAATCCAATTCGTACCTCAGGCGGCAAAGATGCCGCATATTGGGGCACCTCCCCGATTGGCTCGGCATGATTATGTCGCGCCTTGCCATCTTCAATCTTCATAGAACCCGTCATCAAGAAAAAAAATTCAGCAACCTCGTACCGTGATCAACCACGCTCTGATACCAAGATGATGCGGATCCACTAGCGAGCTAGCTGAACCCCGTTGCTTTGGCCCTGATCTTTCACGATACGCCTTGTTGGATACCCTCTCCAAGATAATCCTTCTCCCACGCACACCACAGCACGTGAAAAAAGGGTAGAGAAACCGAAGTTTCAGCGAGTAGAATCCAACACCACAATTGGATTCAACACACCAAGAGCAATTCCTCGATGGAAATCTCAAGAACACGCCAAGAATGGCCACCAAACCATGGTGATTTTCTGGTTTCTATTTCTCAAATCAAAGTCTAAGTTCCAATGGGGCTAAGGTCCTGGCCTTATATTGGTGCACAATGCACGGCCTTGATTACAACTCACGCTCTACTTGGCCTAAGGCCGAAACAAACTCCAATACGAACTAAAAAGGAAATACCTAAACTGCTACCTCTGGTTTCTCTCTCAATTTGCGACTTGACCGTGAGGATTCCATGGCTGTCACCTCATCCATTGTGTGGGGCTTCAAAATATCTTTCCAACGAGTCCAAGAACGTTCAAATCGGACTCCGTTTGTGAAAGTTATGGACGTTTTAGTATCGGTCTTGCCAGCTGTCCCAATCCGAGTCCGAATCGGTTTCAAATCTTTATATGTTTTGTTTTCTTGTTCAAGGGGCTTACAAATCCATTTGGAATCTGAAAAGGAGTCCTTCTCCACCTTTAGAAAGCCATGGTGTGGTCGGATTTTACCCTTACTTGCATTGCAATACTCGAACTCTTTATGTTTGGCAAGTCTCGCGCGTCTCTCCGGACAGCTCGTGCAGCATCCAATAAAATTGCCATAACTTTGTGTAGGAAGCTCGAAATCAAGTGTCGTTTGATTCGTTGGAAAATAGACTTCATTAGCTTTCCAAATATGTCTTTCATGCACATTATAAATCTCAGAATTGGTATTCAAAGCTTCTTGAACATTGTGCACAGAACTGAAAGCACTAACCAAAGTTGTAGTACTAATTGGTGCCACATCAGTTGCTGCATACAGGACTGCATGTCCCCAACATGTAGTTGGTAAATTACTATTTTGCAAGTCGAGCAATAAATTTAATTCTCATAATTAATGCCTCTACTAGTCCATTCTGGGTATGGACAAGCGGGATAGAGTGCTCAACTTTAATTCTCATTGCCATGCAATAATCATCAAATACCTTTGAAGTAAATTCTCTAGCGTTGTTCATTCTGATGGACTTTATATGATGATCAGGGAAATTATTTCTAATTTGAATTATCTGCGAGATCAATTTTGTGAAAGCATGGTTTCTCGTAGATAATAAACATACGTGCGACCATTTTGAGGAAGTATCGATAAGCACCATAAAATATTTAAATAGCCCCGACAAAGGTTGTATAGGACTGCAAATGTCTCATTGGATATGTCCAGGAATGCAGGAACTTCATCCTTCACTTTCAGAGCAGAAGGTCTAATAATTAATTTCCCAGTGGCACATACGGGGCACATAAAATCTTCCTAATTCAGGAAATTCTTTATATTGATATTATATTCCTATGAATTGTTAATTATATTTTTCATCATCCTAAGACATGGGTGGCCTAATCTATCATACTAAAGACAGAAAAGTTCAAAACTTTTAAATATAGTTTCCAGGGCAGTATAGGTTGTGAGTGACTTAATATTAGTGTAGTATAGCCCAGATTCAAATGAAGGAAGTCTTTATAATACCCTTTTTACTTGCTTCATACTTTGTAATAAGCAAGTATTCCTTACCATACTCTTCTTCAGTCTCAATATGAAAACCGTTAACGCGAATGTCTTTAAAACTTATGAGAGTTCTAGTCAATTCTGGATACAGCAAGGCTTCTTTAATGACCAAAATTGTGCCTATCAGGAGTATAATTGTAACTCTTCCTAAGCCTAATATACAAGCATCGCTACCGACGATTGTTGTAAGGTTGTCGGCATTCTTACTAATTGACTGAAAGAATTTTTTCTCTCTCAAGATGGTATTCATTGTGCTGCTGTCATTTAAGCACACTTCCTCCATGGGGCGCCACACGCGTTCTAATATAAATCACTTTATTAATATGTAGTAGAAGACAATCAACACATAAAATAAAATACTTCAAATATTAGAACACATCATGATATTATTAACTGAATAAATTAATAAATTAATTAATATCATCCAACTATCACAAAAATAAATTGTTTTGAGTATCATTATTGCAAGTCTAACTTATTTCTTTCACACATGAATTGAATGACATTTAAAGTCTAGATGCATTCTGTGTATTAGACTAAATTTGCTAAGAAATCAAAGACTTCGGCTGCTATCCTCTTAGGGATGAGATGCTCTTCATGAGAAATCATGGCAACGGCGGCTGCAATTTCAAGAGGGGGTGCGACTGCAGGAGTGGAGTCCACCTCTATTGGTACAGGCAGCTGTTCAGAATCTCCCTCTCGACGAAGGCAAAAATGGGTTTCATGCTACCATTTGCCACTTTTCTTCTTTTTGGCCTGGAAGTCATCAAGGACGTGTTGCGGCTCTTTGCAGATCTATGACCAATGCCCCCACTTGCCAGACTTGTAGCATGTTTATTCTTGTTGACCATAGGGCTTGTTATCTTGTTTTGGTTTGCTGGCATTATTCTCCTGTGGAGTATTCGACTTGCCTTTCTAGGCTGCGGTTTTGCCCTTTCTTTCCCTTTTCTTCATTATAGGATTTTGCACTTTGTATCTCCTAGCGTTGGCCTCACGGCCAGAGGAGCTCCCAGGTGGCTGTGTGATGAAGTTCTTGCGGAGAACTTCACCTTAATCCTCCGTAACCTGCATGATATCAATTAATTCAGTATACTCCTTGTAGCCATCTTGACGATAGTTACGCGTAGACTTCACTACAATAGGGTGAAAGGTGGATAGAGTCTTCTCAATCTTCTGCTCATCTATAATCTGCCTGCCAGAAAGTTAAAGATCGGTACAAATTCTATGAAGATCAGAGTTGTACCCCCAACCATCTTGAAATCAACAAATCTGAGTTGGAAGGTTCTCGAACCGCTTCTTGAGTGTAGTCCATAATGCTAGCACGCTCTTCTCTACCATGTACTCATTCTTGAGAGTGAGACAGAGGTGGTGCCTGAGAAAGTGAAGTGCCTAATCATTTTCCTCAGATGTGGGTTTGGCATCATACGGTGCACCAATCCCAATGGTAGCGCAGAGCTTCTTGGCTCCAAGTACGATCTCGAAATTAGAAGTCCAAGTCAAGTTGTTTTGGCCATGCTGGGCCAACTCCTCCAACTCCTGGTTCATGATGCCTGTTATCTACATGTGTATGAAATAAATATATAAATTTATTGCTGGTAAACATGCATGAAATAAATTAGATAATGACACAAAATGGTTCTCCTGATATTCCAGAATTTTTTACACATTTTCTATAAATTTTATTGTTCATTTCAGTGATTAAAGATAATTTAAATAATTACGATTAATCAAAAATAGCAAGTAAATACATAAAAGCATAGGAAATAATAACAATAGTGCTAAACATGCTTCAAATGTGAAAACAATTCAAAATTCAAATTCCCAAGGCCCCTTTATGATAGAATATGTATTTTCAGCGAATTTTACAATTTTCGAAGGCTTCTCTACTAATTTTCAATTTTAAGAAAATTTTCTGCGTAATTTTCTGATTTTTCAAAGGCCTATTTGCAAAAATCCAAGCACTCCCTCCCCCGACCGGGTCCCCTAGCCCAATTTTTTTCTTCATTTTAGCCCACTATCCATGACCCATTTATGGTCGGATCATAGAGGAGGGTACCGATCAGACTAATCCGAACTTCCCATGGCCGATCGGATGCTCCGAACATCCCCTGGCCGATCGAACTGGTTTGAACTTCCAATGACCGATCGGACGGCCCCAATGTCCCCTGGCCTATCAGACTGGTCTAGATTTGCCAAGGTCGATCGGACGATCTGAACATTCTCTTGACCAATTGGACTGATTCAATCGGCAGCCCAGGCACATGGCGAGCAGACGGCTCATGCACGAGGAGGACAGCCGTGCAGCGACGGTGACTCACAAGTGGAGGTGGGTGGCAACCGACTGGCGAATCGGGCAACACGGGCGACCGGTAGCTTGTGCAGAGCGGCGGCGACGTGCGGGCAGCCGGCAGCTCGTGTGGAGCAGCAGCGATGTGCGGGCGGCCGACGGTTCATGCAAGAGCAACAGCGGTGCACGGGTATTGCATCGGGTGACGCACGACGGGATGCAGCGGCGGCCATGCAGGGTGGCCATGTGGAGCCAATTGCGGCGCCCTGTGAGGCACGGCGGAACGGGCAACGTGAGGCGAGATGCAGCGATGGCCATGAGGAGGAGCTGTGCGGTGACGGTCCGGTGTGGTTGCAAGCCGATGTAGCGTCGGTCCAGCCTGCGCGGTGGTAGGCCAACGGCCAGACCTCTTGCAGGGGTGAGTGGGTGGTGGCCACGCCCAAAGCCAAGCAGCGGCGGCGTCTCATGCGGGAGACAGCGACGGTGGTTGTGTTTGCGTGTGCGGGCGAAGGCACAGCCAAAGTCGGCTTGCATGTCGCTAGAGGATGCCGCATGCGAGCGGTGAGGATGTCATGGCCGCGTACGGGTGGCATGGCACAGGGTTTTTTCTCCCCTTTTTTTAATCTACAGAGCAATCAATATCTATTCTTTTGTGCAAATCTACTAATCGGCTTGGCCGGCGACTTCAATTCAGCCTGCAATAGATTAGAGCGGATTTGCAATATAGAAGAATAATCTAGAAAGTAAATTTTGCAGAAATTTAAAATGATCTAGATAGGCAATTCAATCTACGAGTGCTTCGATGATTACCTTCGATCCACTAGAGCAATTTGTGCTGATAACATATTGAGGAACTGTCGCTCGCGAGTCCAATCCAAGCGATTTCTACTAGGCAAAGAGATAGATCAATCGCACAATAATGCAATGCAATAGAATAATAGATTGAACACAAGAGATGGGAAAACTCTTTCTATATTGCTTGTCTCCACATAAGGTACAAGTTACAATGATTACGGCCCTTTATTTATAGACTAAGTGGTAAGATGCCCACCATGGAACAGGCTTGCAAGCCCAGATCCAAGTTTTCCAACAGTTATAACAGTGTATGCTTTCCTACCTGGCTCATGGGCATTTCTCAGCATCTCCCAAATCTTGTTAAAATTAAATTGGAGAATTTGCCAAGGTGCAACCACCTACCACCACTCGGACAGTTATGATAGATAACACCCAATGGTTGATATAGTTCAACTTTAATTAGAATCCACCACATCAATGGCAATTCTAGAAAAAAAATCAAAGTCGTGAAACACACATAGATCTTTTTTTCTCCCTTTTTTCTTATCGAGTCCCACTTTTGTCCTATTTTTGTTATGCATAGCTTTTACTCATTTATTTTACATGTCAATATCCTTTTCCTCTCGTACATAAATTTTAGTGTGGGGCATCTAGGATTTTTTTATTTATTAGGTTCCTCTAAAATCTATAATGGGTAGTCCTGTCTTATAACATTTCTTGCTTTATCTAAGACATCTACTGATAATTATTTACTAACCATAATAAGAGTCCGCTAAATCAAGGAATGGATGCTTTTCTTTTTCTGATTATTTCTAGCTTATTTATCCTTTTTAGCAAACATAAAACTCATGTGATCGACTTTTAGTATATAATGGATATGTTTTTATTTTTTAGGGATTTACTTTAGAATTCGTATGAAAATCAAATAGCTAGTTTTTGTTTTCTTCCCCAAATTTTAGTTATTTTGGATTATACTTGACTTGGACTTTTTTAATTTGCTAATTTTTACTTAATTATTATTCCAAATTTTCTTTATTTATGAATGTTACTTCAGATGTCGTATGGAAATCAAATTACTAATGTTCTTTATTTTTAATTCCAACTTTTGGTTAATTTGGATTGCATTTGACATAAGATTCTTTTTTAATCTGCGCTATTCTAACTTGGGTCTGCGAGATAGATGGCTAGATTTTTTGGTTAATACATTAGCTTCCCTAGAGTGTCTAATTATTATAGGTTTATAAATTTTAATATTTTTAAATTTAGGTTTCAAATTTGTTTACAGTCAAATATCTAATCATCCATTAAATTTTATTTCGAATTTGCATGTTTTTATCATACTTGTCGTGAATTTATTTTTAGTTTAAGGGTGAAATTTGTATAAGTATTAATTTATATTTTCTTTTAATTATTATTCTGAATTTAGTTTTTTAGGGGTTTAGTTTGAAATTCATATGGAAATTAAATTGCTAATTTTATTTTATTTTTACTATAAATTTACTTAATTTAGATTTTACTTGACATGAAATCTTTATTTTAATTTCCTAATTTTATTTAATGATTATTGTGAATTTTTGTTATTTATAGTTGTTACTTTGGAAGTCGTATGAAAATAAAATTGCTAATTTTTATTTATTTTTAATTTTGATTTTTTTCTTAGTTTGGATTGTACTCGACATGGATTCTTTTTATAACTGAGCCGTTATAACTTAGGTCCACCAAATTAAGAGTTAGATGTTTTATTTTTTGGTAGAATTTCTAGTATATTTCTCTTTTTTTTCTTAGCAACTCCTATCATCGACTTTTAGTAATAAATGGATTACCTTGTCTCTAAATAGAGCTAGAATTAATGCTAGCTAACCAGCTGTTGACTTTATCAACTCTACAGAGTTACGCCGATTGTGATCCCGTGGGGGATTGTTGGTTCAAAAATGATTCAGTCTCATTACAAGTCTGGAATTCTGGATGTCTTCCGATGTCAACACTTGCAGTAATCTCCATCAGCTTGAGGATGTAAATCCTGATGAGTTGCAAATATCTTTCTTGAAAATGTAAGGTCTCTTAAAGAAGCACAGAAAAATAAATTGTTAGATAGACAAAATGAAACACCCCAAAATTTTGAACTTTTTGAAATTTTTGTGAATTTTGATTTAATTCGGATTTATTTCCCTTTTTGGCAAATTCTCCGAAAATCCGCTTTCTTTTTCTGCCATTCCCGCTTTCTCCTTGCTCTAGCGCCCCCGCGCGTGCGCCACTCCACCGCCTCTGCGCTTCGGCCACCACATGTTCGCCACTTCTGCGCAAGATATTTTGGTGTCGCCTCCCTCACGCAGCGCCACCTATGTGCAGCCGGTCCCATGCGTCAGCCGCCCTTCCTTGTTCCTCCCTCGCTCCGTGCGCAACCGACTTGCGCTCGGCCTCCTCACCGCAGCTTCTTCCCTCTCCCGATATTTCTCGCTCGAGCTCCCAAGTCAAAGAGCCGTACCTGTTGGCAGAGTAGCAGTGCCACGTTCTCCTCTATCCACTGAGCAGTAGCAGAGGCCGCCCCAGTTCCCTTCCCTTGCACTGGAAGCGCACTCCCAAACCGCCTCCCTGCGGTCATCAACTTCGGTCGCCTTCCAAGCCCAAACTCCATGGCTTCAAGCTTCCTGACACCTCCATGAACCCCACCGAACGGTCAATTTCAGCTCTGCTTCGTTGCTTCACCGCCGATTGATTCCCCTGAGCCGGTGAGCCGCCTACCCTATCTTCCTCGTTTCATCGCTATACTTCAATTACTTTCGGCCATAGCACTACCTTTATATGCCAAACACACTGGTAGAGCCGATTGGACATGAGCATTACTTGAGAGTTCCGCCGACGAAGCCCACCGCCGACCCAAACCACCCTGCCGTGGCCAGCTTTACCCGGTCCATCCTAACTCAAACCACCGCCTCCTCTAGGTTTCCCTAGCTCCATAGATGCTTAACTACCAGCTCAATGGCCCAGTTAAAGCTTTGTTCACTTTATAGCCACCAAAAATAGTCCCGAGTTCATCGGCTCGCCACCGGCGAACGCCGCCTCCGCCGGACTTGCCGACCCCAAAAATGGACTTCCCATGGTCCCACGAACACGCACATACCGTCAACCTCCGTCGCCATTCACCCTAACCCCGTCGGGAGCCGCCGCCTCACTCCCCTGTTCTTTCTACGTGCGCACGGGCGGACGGAGAAGATGAACAGTGCTCGGCACTATTCATCCGACCGAGCCATCCCGAGCTGGCTGAGCCGAGTCGGTTCGCCCGCACCGGACGCATCCAACCGAGCCCAAGTCGATGCGGCTGAGCCGAACCAACTCCCGAGTCCGGTCCGAGCCCAAGGAATAGTAACCGACCAGGCCGCACTGTTCATTAGACCAGCTGTTATTGTTCACTTATGTTAGAAAATTCAGAAAAATCAATAAAAATATCAGAAAATCGAGAAAATTCCCAAAAATTCAAAAATGCACCATTTTGATCAGTTTAATACCCTGAGTTCAAATTTGGCTTACATTCATTCAAATTCAAATCTTAATAATTTAAATTTCACCCTTCCACCATATTCATCTCCAAATAAATTTAAACTTAAATTTCCCCGTGTTGCCAAATTAAATCTCAATAAAATCCAGGTTTATCCAATTCAAAGGTCAATCACTCATTTTTAAATATCTATCTTTTACTTCTAAAAATTTGTCAATACATATATTACCCGTTCGATCATCTTAATTTTACCAAATCCAATTTAGCCGCCAACCCACCCAGCGTTGTTGAGCGTCGACCTCCCAACCCAACCCATTTCTTTCTATGCTCTTTCTTGTTTTTAATTTGCATTTTGTTCCCAGCTTGCATCTCGCAAAGCAGGAACCTATTGGACTTCGTTTTCTGCGCTAGTGTACGGACCAAGCGGGTTGGTCAACCGAAGGACAGCAAAGGCAGGCGAAACGAATCTGAACTGGTCAAGAAGATCAAGAGCAGCCGAAAGAAGGCAAGTCACATGTTTTTGATCATGTTGAATCCCATGACATGCCTATTATCTAAGTAATGTAGTTTCATTATGAATATTTATGAAATGCTATTTGCTTAACATGAAATGTTTAGAATGACATACTACTTAGATAAGTCCTACCACTGATAAAAGCCCTGTTTACTTTGATGGCCATATTCACCTTGACAAGCTTAGTAATTATTGAAGTATTGTATAAATGTATGTACCGTCATCTCATTCAACATTACACACTACTAAGTGACTTTGGCCGTTGGCCAGTAAGTTTGAAAAACCCGGACTTAGGGTAGGGTGGTATGGGACGTCGTACCCTAGGCCGGTAATGCTGGTGTGCAGGGTGGGGTAAAGGTGTTGCGCAAAACCGTGCGGCGGATTTCGCTCATCGCTTTATCCATCAACCTGTACACTATTAAGGTTTGAGCCGTGGGCTAGTCGATTTGGAAAAACCCGATCTAGGGTGAGTGTGCCCTAGAGCGGAGGTGTCGGTGTGCACAGTTAGGGTAAAGGTGTTGTGGGAGACCGTGTGGCGGTTTTCGCCCACCGCTTTACCATAAAGTGGAGGTTGCGGACCTCGGAAAACTATAAGGACGAGAACCTTGTGCTAAGTAAAAGACACAGTGATCGCCCAACCACAAGTGTTGATACGTCAACCCTGGTCTAGTAGCTGCTCAAATTCGATTGAACCTCTACAAAAGCAGTTTGGAGGCAAAGTGCGAGTCCATACGGAAGGGGTAAGAAGGGCCGTATGGAAGTTGGTTATTTTAGTTTGAACACTTTGACCGATCGATCTGAACCTCGATCATGTGTTATATGAGCCACACAATAGTAGGCTAAGGTAAGTCAGGAGTTGCCTGAGCTTACTGGGAGGCCTACTACGTAGAGGCTATATAAAGAATTGAGCAGCGAAAAGCCTTGTTTTCCTAACATCAGACGTGGAGTTAAGAAATCTTGTGGGTAAAGCAGGGCAGCTCTGCAGAGTGAAATAAATGGTATTCGAATACACCGTGCTTCCGGTTAATGGAGCTGTGTTAATTGGGTGATTCCAACAACGAGGCATAAGTAGTGTTTCTGATGTTGTTAAATTGAGTAATGACGAGATTTTATCTGATAACAGAAAACCCCCTGATCTTAAGGAGCAATTGTTTTAAAAGTTTTATTTGTTTGCAAATAAAATTGCATCCACCTTTTAATAAAACAACTATACTTCCCTTAAGAATCCTGGCATATAGTTATATAGTATTTTCCACATGTGATTTGCTGAGTACGGAGTCGGAGTACTCAGGCTTGCAAAATTCCCCCCCCCCCTAGATACCAGAAGAAAAGAAGATACTGCGAGTGTTCGAGTTAGGGTTACGTCTGCACTCAAGTGTTCCTGTGGAGTTTTCTCCGGTTCTTCTGTATGTAAGTTAAATTTTGGGCTTGGACGCCCGTATTGCCATTAAAGTTGACCATTAGGTCTTATTTCAATTAAATTAACTTGTTTTCATTGTTCGTAAGCAGGCTTGATACACTGTTACGCCGCAACGGAACTCCTGGGCTGTTGCGGTTGGTAAGACGTCCCTGTTCCCAAAAATGGGGGCGTTACACAAAATCTTTCAAAGTTGACATTCGGATGACGATCGATTTTTCGGCTAGTGCCACCAAGAAGTTTGCAGCACTTGAAGCTAGATGGTTATAGTAGTATAAGCTTTCCTACCTAGCTCATGGCATTTCTCAATATCTCCCAAATCTTGTTGAAATTAATCTGAAGAATCTACCGTGGTGCAACAACCTACCATCACTCAGACAATTACCAAACCTAGAAGTGCTACAATTGGTAGGGCTGCATAGCATTACAAAAATCGATGGAGATTTCTGTGGTGGGAGAGGAGCATTTCGTCGGTTGTCAAGATTTAGGTTGCACAATATCAAATGAAAAGTTTAGAGAAATTAAATGAAAATAAGTTGTTAATAAGGTTATGATGGTTATTGCTTAATATGTGTACCTGTTGTTTGCTATTTTACCTTGTACTTACTGAGTCTTTGAACTCACCCTTGCTTTGTTGTTTTTTTAGGTGATCGATAAAGACGTCATGCACAGGCGGGAATAGCACATGAATAATTTCACGTATCAGCAGCACTTCACGTGTCATCTTTTGTTAGTATGTTTTAGACTCTCCGGGTATGCTAGAGTAATTGCTAAAAATATTATGATGTATCTGATCACTGCAATATAAATAAGTAGAGTTTGCTAAAAAATTGTGTGTACTGGTTGAACATAGTAAAATATGCGATGTTGGTAGCATTCTAGGCTTAGAGGATAGGCGAAGTGTTATAGTTGGTATCAAAGTGGGCGTTAGGTCCATGGCAAAGAAAAGTTGATAACTTAGCTTAATTATTCTGCTAAAACTTGACTTAATCCTCATAATGTAATTAAAATTTGACACATTCTATTGCACAATAGGATTGTATAGGTCTTGCATTGCATGTACGTTTTCGCTAGCTGTGTTATTGACTTGTACTATTGAGGTGGATGTTTGTGGGATAGCTGTGTGATTAGTTGTCTGCCATGAATAGAGATGCCAATAGGTAGAGGACGTGGCCGTGGAGGTCGTGGCTGTGCCCAAGAAGAGCCACCGCTTGAGGATCAGCAGAAGGCACGTAACACAGAGGTTGCTTCTGCTAAGCAGTCTGTAGCTAGAAACCTGGCAAGGTCTTTGGCCTTGCTGCAGGAGTTCATAGAGGAGGTCCATGCGTTTCGCCGATAAGTGTCGGGCTACCGGCAATCGTTTCTACAGTCGTACCCATTGTTGCCCCTAATGCCATTCCAATCGTTCCGAAGGCAAGAATGAGCCTTCTTGAGTGGCTGACCATGTGATTAGATATCTTTGCAGTACAGGTACACCTTTGGCTGTGGATTGGTTACGCTACATGGAAAGGCAATTTGAAGCCCTAGAGATGAGCTCTCAGTTGAAAGCTCGCTATGTGGCTTTCTAGTTGAACGGTCAGACGAACATCTAGTGGGAAGGGGTTCTTTTAGTCAGGACCCCTGCCCAGGGTCCCGCTACTTGGGAAATCTTCATCGAATAGTTCAAGGCGAAGTATTACCCAGATTCTTTTGTGGAGAGCATGGAGGTCACCCTGCTGACCTTCTGCAGGGAAAGATGATCGTAGTTGAGTACGACGCAGGGTTCAACAGTTTGATCCACTTTGTACCATCAGTCACAAGCAATGACCTTGAGAAAGCCAGAAGGTTCTGCAAAGGGCTCAATTCTGAGTTATGGCATGTCATGGGAGCTACTGCACCACGTGACTTTAGATCCGTGGTGGAGCAGGCCAGAGGGATGAAGATAGAGATGCAGCTCACTAAAAAGTTGCAACCCTTTGGTGATCCGAGCGCTTCTGGTGGTGACCAGAAGAGGAGTTTTACTGAAGGGGTAGGTCATCTCAACGGCTCGCTCCTAAGAAGTCCAAGTGGGGACAATGTCCCCCACAATCATCCAAGTCCAAGACTTTGAGGTCGTCTTCTTCAGCACCTCGTTCTTCATCTATAGCTTATCATCCTGTCTCAGGGCAGGGCATGATCTGTTTCAAGTGCGGTGATGGGCACCATGCTGCTAAATGTTCCTGGTTAAGGAATTGTCGGCATTGTGGCCAAGCTGGCCACAAGATGCTGGTTTGTCGTCAGAATCCCGCTAGTATCATCAAGTGGGAGCTAGTACCTGCATCTTTGTCAAGCGCTCCACCTCGGGGATTAGTCCAGATGTTGGAGAATGCCCCTGTGTTGCAACCTCCTCTTTCCTGGGCTCCACCTGCCAAATATTACTGGCATCCTACACCGACTCCTCCGTTCCAGCACGTTGCACTGCCTCCATTTCTGATGCCACCACAGCAGAGCGTCGGGACTCTCGCCGCCTTGGCACCACCTGGAGTCTACTCACTGCCTACCACTGAGTTCGTGGGTTGACCTGATATGGTGACAGGTACCCTGCTAGTTGACTCATGTGAAGCCCTTGTTCTTTTCAACTCTAGTGCTACTTATTCTTTTATGTCCCGCGCGCTTCCTAGAAAGGCCAAGTTGAGTGTTTAGCAGATTTCCCAGTCAGTTGTGGTCAGTACCCTAGGGGGTATCATTGCTAGCTCTACAGTGTGCCCTGGCTATGTGGTTGCAATAGATGGCGAGGATTTTGTGGCCAACCTCATGGTTATTCAGTTAGAGCCTTTTGATATTATCCTTGGCATGGACTGGTTGCATCACTACTAGACCATGATTTTCTACTTCTAGAGGATAATCACTTTGTAAGCTCCTTTAGGAGGAGCGATAATCTTTTAGGGGAATGCACCCACATGTTCTCTCTTGTGTTGGCCAGCTTGTTCCTTCGCTGACAAACAATGAAATCTCGGTTACTTTTAGCACTTGTAGAAAAGCCAAGTGCGCCTTAGCACATTGAAGATATTCCTGTGGTGCATGAGTATGCCGATGTGTTTCCTAAAAAGCTTATGGTAATGCCACCCTCGCACACGACCTATCTCTATGTCCCCTTACTGCTTGGTAAGAGGAGTTGAAGAAGCAATTGGACAAGTTATTGTCCAAGGGATTGATACGTCATAGTGTATCATCTTGGGGTGCCCCTATCCTATTCACTTAGAAAAAGGACGGGAGTTGACGCATGTGTATAGACTACCATGCTCTTAATCAGGTTACCATAAAAAATAAATACCATTTGCCTCGCATCGAGGACTTGTTTGATCAATTGAAGGGAGCCAAGGTGTTCTCCAAAATTGACCTACAATCTGGGTATAATTAGATCTGAATACAGAAACAAGATATTAGAAAGACAACTTTCTCTATAAGATACGGGCACTATGAGTTTATAGTTATGTCCTTTGAACTAACGAATACCCCTGCTGTCTTTATGGAGACGATGAACAGTATGCTACACAAGTATCTTGATGATGTTGTAGTTGTGTTCATCGATGACATCCTAATTTATTCTAAGATGGAGAAAGAGCATGAGTAGCATCTGAGGCTCATGCTTGAGACTCTGAGGAAAAATCAATTCTTTGCCAAGTTAAAGAAATGCAAGTTTTGGATTTCTGAAGTAGCCTTCCTGGGTCATATGATTAACCAGGAAGGTATTTCAGTAAATCCAAGCAAGATTTCCACCATCGTGGGCTGGAAAAGCCCCTCTAATGTTAAAGAGTGAGAAGTTTTCTTAGCCTAGTTGGTTATTACCAGTGCTTTATGAAAGATTTCTCCATTATTGCCAAGCCAATGTCTCAACTCATGCGGAAGGGTGTGAAATTCCAATGGACTGATGAATGTGAGTGCAGTTTTAATACATTGAAAAAGAAATTGGTAACTGCTCTTGTTCTCACACTTCCTGAGCCGGTGAAGCATTTTACGGTCTACTCCGATTCTTCTCGAGTAGGTCTGGGTTGCATGCTCATGTAGGATGATAAAGTGATTACTTATGCATCACGACAATTGAAGAAGCATGAGCAGAATAATCCTATTCATGACTTAGAGCTTGCTGCAGTGGTTTTTACTCTAAAAATTTGGAGGTGTTACTTGTATGGAAAGTCCTGTGATATTTTGACCGACCACAAGAGTCTCAAATACATTTTCACTTAGAAGGAGTTGAATTTGAGGCAATGACAGTGGCTGGAGCTGATCAAGGACTATGATCTCACTCTTCAGTACCATCCGGGAAAAACAAATGTAGTTGCTGATGCTCTTAGTCGCAAGATGACACCCTCCACTCTAGGTTGTCTCGTTACTGATTTTGAATGGATGAGAATTTTCTATTGTTACGCTAGTACTGCATAGGCTGAGACGTAGCTATTGCTAGAATCGACTATTATGGAGTGAGTAAAGGAGGTGCAAAAGCACGATCGGTTGCTTCAGCAAGTGAGGAAATGGCTTGATGAAGGAAAATTTCAGCCTTGATGAGTCAGGCGTATTGCGGTTTAAAGACCGTCTTTGTGTGCCACAAAAGGCTCAAGTCAAGGATGATATTTTGAGAGAGGCTTACTGTACCTCGTACATGGTACATCCTGGTGAGACCAAGATGTATCGGGATTTGAAAAAAAACTTAGAAGAGGGTGAAAGTGGATGTTGCATGGTATGTGGCATCGTGTGGGATTTGCCAGCAAGAGAAGGCTGAGCACAAGCGTCCCGTTGGGCTGTTGCAGTCTTTGGAGTTTTCTCAGTGGCTATGGGATGATATTACTATGGATTTTGTAGTTAGTTTACCTCGTACCCAGCGAGGTAAGGATGCGATTTGGGTAGTGGTGGACCAATTCAGTAAGTCCACACACTTCATCCCTATTCATACTACAAACTCAGCAAGTGACCTGGCACCTATCTATGTGCGAGAAATAGTAAGGTTGCATGATGTGCCTAAGTTAATAGTTCCGGATAGAGACGCCAAATTTGTCTCCAAGTTTTGGGAGAGTTTACAAGGCACTCTGGGCATGAAACTCTAGTTTAGTACTGCTTTCCACCCGCAGACAGATGGACAGTCTGAACGCACCATTCAGACACTAGAGGACATGTTGAGGTCCTATGTTATGTCCTGGAAGGGTAGCTGGGAGGATCATTTGGCACTCGTAGAGTTTGCCTATAACAATAGCTACCACTCTAGTATTCGAACAATGCCATTCGAGGTTCTGTATGAGCGAAAGTGTAGATCGCCACTCTGTTGGGATGTTGTGGGTGAGAAGGCTGTTTTGGGTCTAGATTAGGTCCAGCAAATAGTGGAATGAGTGGCAGAGATTAGACAGAATCTGCTAGCTGCCCAGAGTATGCAGAAGAGCTACACGAATGTCAGGAGGTGAGAACTAGAGTTCAAAATGGGGGGATCATGTGCTTCTAAGAGTATCTCCCACTAAATGCATCATGCGATTTGGTACCAAAAGGATGTTTATCCTGAGGACATTGGGCCATTTCCAATTCTGGCGCGAATTGGGAAGTTGGCATACCGCCTGGACCTCCCTGAGTCTATGCAAGGAGTGCATAATGTGTTTCATTTTTCTATATTAAGAAAGTACCTGCAAGATCTAGAGCATGAGGTTGTGTTACAATAGGTGTCCATTAAGCAAGATCTCACCTTCGAGTCATGTCCAATTCGGATTTTGGAGGAATCAAAGCAGGTGTTAAGGCATAAAACAATAAAGTATGTTAAAGTGATTGGACACATCAATCCGAGCGAGAAGTGACATGGGAGTTGGAGTTTCGCATGCGCGAGAAGTACCCAGAGTTGTTCTCTACGGGTATGAGTTAATGTTATTTTATGTGTAGCTTGTTTTATGTTGTTCCTTCGTGTGAATTGTTGAACGCTAGAATTCGGGGTCGAATTCTGTTAAGGGGGTAGAATGTAATACCACTAGAACGCAAAAGAGAAGAAAAGCGAGAAATAAGACAATCTAAGGGAGAATAGAAGAAATAAAGAAGAGTTTTGCCGTCAGACCCATCGGCTTTAGGATATCAAATGGAAGTAGCGCTCATAGAGATTCCCAGATCGTCCGGGGCCGGTCGGCACCATCTTGCGCTTTGGATTTTCATCATCCAGCAGAAATTTAGCCAATGCCCACCTTTACCGACTTACCTGCTGTAGAAGCACAGTGCCAAGAGCCACTGTGGACCAAGGGTCCATAAGTTTTACCCAGCTTGGTCAATGTACAAAGCCACTCTATGGACCAAGTCCATAAGGGTTGCCCTAAAATATGTCCACCGCACAAGAACCACATGTATAAAGCCAACCTATGCCAACCAAGGGAAGAGAAAGCCATTCTCTTGCTCGGCCAAACCAAAGCCTCACTCCCATATCTTCCCTCAGCCGAGAGTGCATCCAGAGAGCAAAGCCAACAAAGGAGAAACCATTCTCCCTAGAGCTAGCACCAGAGAGGAGCTATCCCCATCTCTTCCCCTTTTCTTTCCCCATTGATCCAACTCCCACCAAAACCATTCCATTCAACCAGCATAAGGTAAGCACAAGGTAAGTTCAGGTAATACCACCAATCACTGAAACATCACAAAAGCATCACCATCCATCACACTCATGCACAAGGATTAGAAGGGATGTACTAAGGGAAGGAGTACCAAGGGTGAGGACACTGTGTACTGTCACCAGCAAGCCACGCGCTCTCGACAGCCGAACCATGCCCCTGGCACACGTGAAGGCCTCGAGCTCCGTTGGGGTGAGCCTTGTTGCACACTACATCCACTCACCAAAATAATTCAAATCATAGCATTAAACATAATTAAAACAGAGTTAGGGGAGAGCAAACCAGTGATGTCCGGTGGCCAGAGGCCAAGCCATGGCAGCTGGTTGGAGGGTGGTGCTCCTGGACAGCGAGCCCATGAGGGGTGACGCCGCAAAGGGGCCGAGCGGAGAAGGTGTCATGGAGGGTGGTAGCCTGGAGCCACAGGCCGAGAGGAGGCGAGCCAAGTTGGGGCCTGGTTGGGGCGGAGGAGGCGCCTGGTGGCCTGTGGCTGATGGCGCGTAGGCCAACGGCGCTGATGAGGGGGGCCAGGCCGAGCCAGCACTCCTTTGCACCTAAGCCCATAGGCGGTGGTGTGTAGGCCCAAGAAGAAAGGGAAAGAACGGGGGAGAGGGAGCAGCATGTGGAGAGGGGGTCTGCCGGAGCAACCGCCAGTGATGGGCCACCAGTCTGCGACACTCCTAGCCAGTGCACCCCAAGGCACTCAAGGCAGCGATGGCATCACACGTTAAGCGTGAGGTGAGGGGGAGGGGAATGGAAGAAGGGGGTGAAACCGGGGGGTGGACGGCTGAGGAACTGGCAGCCGGCAGTTGGTGGCCAGGGTGGCGGCCGCACCCTAGATTGGGGAAGACCATGGGGGGAGAGAGAGAGAGAGAGAGGAGAGGAGATGAGGAGGGTTAAGGCCGTTCAACTGAACCGAATGAAAGGAGAAATAGAAGAAAAGAAAAGAGGGAAAAAAGGAAAAGAAGAGAGGAGAAAAAGAAAGAAAAGGGGTTTTGGTACCTGCCCGTCGGATCCTTAATCCTGGGCATGTTTATGCCAGTGTCGGGTTTACGCATAAGAATGATGACGTCCGTATGCGTGCATGTATTACTACAATGTATTGAGTTGGGATAACTGCCTGTTTAGTTGAAGGTCTGGGATCGACATCGTCCGCGCGTCACTCTGCTCCGCTTGGTTAACAGGCAAGTGCATGGTAAAATAGTAAATTCGGGTAGTGATTGCTATTAGATGAATGTTGATGCATTACTTACCATACTATTGTGAGTTGCCTATATTTGGTTGCATGTAGAGAAATGATGAATAACTGTTATTGAAACATGACATGTTGATATGCTTAAATGGAAAATTTGCATTGTATGCATTCATGTCATGAAAATAGATAGTTTTGTGGCATCATTGGTTCACTTTGTGTAGACACTCCAAGGGAGTGGACACTGAGGTCTCTGTATGGAAATAACGGACTATTGAGGTCCCTATATAAAAAAGGACAGGTTTATGATCCCCACATGAAAACATGATGGGTTTGGGTGAGCATCGACGGGTGCTCCCTCTGCTACACCGGTGTAGACTAAAGAGATAAGAGAGAAGTACATGTGCATACTCAATTGCATTATGATAGATGTATGAGTGGTTGATGAAAAGTTTACAGTGATTAAATGAAAATAAATTGTTAATGAGGCTGTTATGGTTATTGATTGATACATGTACCTGTTATTTACTGTTTTATTTTGTACTTACTGAGTCATTGGACTCACCCTTATTTTGTAGTTTTTTAGGTGATCGGTAAAGACGTCGTGCATGGGTAGGAGTAGTATATAAATAATTTCACGTACCAGCAGCACTTCACATGTCATTTTTTGTTAGTATATTTTAGACTCTTCAGGTATGCTAGAGTAATTGCTAAAAATATTATGATGTATCTGGTTGCTGCAATATAAATAAAATAGAGGTTGCTAAAAAATTATGTGTACTAACTGAACATAGTAAAATATATGATAATGATAGCATTCTAGATTTAAAGGATGGACGGGTGCTATAAACACCCAGCGCGAGTTGTCGCTCCACCTACTTTTCCCGTGTCATTTCTCACAGAGCGTATGGCATAGCATGGCAGCTTGGACAGGTATCGCGCAAGGGAGATGACATAGGGCGCTACTGGGAGAAACTAACCGAGCAATGCCAAGGAAAACAGAACTACAGAAGGATGTTGCCAACTCCATCATGCCCGTTGCCTGGACAATCTGGAACGAGCGTAATCGGAGAATCTTCAATGACCAGCACAAACACACAAGAAACCTTACTGTCGAGCAAAAGTGTACGAGTGGAGCACCACCTACAGGCTGTAATTTTCTTTTCTTCTGATTTTGTTTTCTTTCCTCCTTTCTTTCCCTCTCCTCTTTTGTCTTTTCCAAGTACAGTATTTTACTTCTTTGGTCTTGTTTTAAAGTCTTGTGGTTTTTTATTTTTGGCTGAAATGATGCTATCATTGTAACGGTTATTGGTTATTAGCTTTTTTAGATATTTAATTAAAAACAGAGAAAACTAAAAAACACCGCTATATCTCCATGGATAATGCAAGGGAAAAAGCGAAAAGAGAAAAAACCATCATAAAACCAACGTGTTTCACAGGATTTTTGACTTCCAAAAATCAAACGAAATAAGCCTTCGTTGTTTGAAATGGGCCTTAATGAATTATTAGCAGTCCGCCAGCTAAAAGTCCAAAAAAAGAATCAATGGATGTGAATGGCTTGACCTAGGCTTAACTAGCTATTGGCGAAAATACAAGGTTAAGCTCTCCACTTCCACCGATTTTGGGTATCCTAACCTTTCACCATGCTAATATTGTTGGTGTTGATTTTTGTCCTCTCTCCATCAACAACCTAACATAATCTGATGTTTGCCAATCGTACAACTTTGGGAATATAGGGCGAATTTTGGAGGAAAATCAAAAGGGATTCCAATTCCTATAGGATTTGCTAATGTTCTGTTCACCCATTCGGAACAAAGCAAAACAGTGATTGAATCCACCTAAGGCCTTGTTTGAAAGTTCAAAATCTCTGATCCATCTCTGTTGATGGGCTAGAATTTTAGTTTAAAATCCGACTCATTCATAAGGCCCATAAAATCTCGGCCCATACATGAGGATAGGATAGCCATTTTGGGCTCCTAAATAAGATCTAAACGTAACGGGAAACCCTTTTCTATGATTTGCGTGAGAAAGGAGGAGGGACTGACCCCATTGCTATTTGCTGCGGCTGCAGAAAGCCGTCCCTGCATCGGCCAGCGTCGTGGCTGCCGTCGCCGTGCCTAGTTGCCTCGCCCAACCGCGTTGCCCTTGATGGGGGGAGAGAGAACCCGCTACCGATCCTTACATTCCCGTCGGAGGAAGACATACCAGAAAAGAGGGAGAAAGGGCCGAAGCCTGAGGATGGAGCCGATAAAAAACATGGGAGTTGCTCGGCCAAATTATGTCACTCCAATACCACGTATATTTCACTAATTTGGAGTATACTGTTCTAAGTGATAATTAGTAAAAAGTATTCAGATACATGATATAGAAGAGTGTCTTGCTCCGAGATATACCGTTACAAAGTTAGATATATCACTGCAAAGTTTTCTATTCAAAAGACTGTCGCTCCACTGCTTATTTGATGGGCCTTGGACAAACATGCATTCCTACGTTCTTTCTCCTCCTTACCCCCTCTCATGTTCTATATTGATTCCTACTCCTGGAGGCTGGAGTCACAAAAAAAACATTGTTTTAGACATTGACATAATCTTTAAAATACAACTTTGACCACTAGTTCCTATTGTAAATATTTATAAAGCTCAATAAAAATATAATATTATGAAGTACTTTTTGAGACAATATACACATGTGATTTTTCATATATCCAATCAAAATATTTAAAAAGATATCAATAACCAAAAGTTCCAAAAATTGACTATACGCATTCCAAAATAATATTTTTTTATGGTTGGAGCGAGTATCTTTTTTCCCTACCTTACCCACCTTACCCAGTAAGGCAAAAGCACATGCCAGAGGTGGCAGCGGTATGTGGTGTCCTATCACGTCCAGATCTAGCGGTGAAAAGAGGTAGCAAGATGTCGTTGAGCTCATCAAAACGAAGGCTCCCAGACACCAGCGAGAGTGGAGGCTTAGAGACTGCTTCATCTGATGTTGTTGTTGCTTGGACTTCTTCAATCGTCACTATTGTAGGAGTGGCCCCCACCTAAGTCTGGCCGGCCTGTTAGAAGGTTGTAAAGCTTAAAATAAGATATGTATAATGACATAAATGCCCTTAAGAGGGATACTTAGGTGTAAGCACATAATTGTAAAATACTCCTCATGTGAATATATGTATATGTCATCCAGGCCATAGGGGAGGCAGAAGCATTGCACACCTAACTCTCCACTACCATACCACTCTCTCTCTCTGTTTGGTCTGTAACCACAACAGTTAGCGCTGTCCGTGGGGACGACAAGAGCAAGTTCCAAGATCGGCAAAAGGATGGCACCAAAGAAGGCTTCGTCATCGGCGGTGGAGAAGAAGAAGAGGAGCACGACGGAGACGCCCGCCAATGCCAGGGCCTCAGCATCGGTGGCCGTGGGCGCAGATGTCCACGATCGGGAAGGCAACCGGCAGGAGCCTAGCAGTTTGGCTCCCCATGATCGAGAAGCACAACCGCTGGCAGCCGAAGGCACGTAGTCGTAGGCCACCTGACAGTGCACGACACACCAATAGCATCCCGCCACGCGTCCCACCTCTCTCGGGAAGGAACGCACGACCGCGGTCATGCGACCACTGACAGCGCAGATGCGCCAATCACGTCCCGCTGCATGTAATCGCCCGACCCTGACACCTCAGGGGTCAGCGCGATTCTCGCCGCCATCAAGACATTGACTCCGGATGGTGAGCTGTCGGGCCCTATGCTGACTCCGCGTCTATAGAGCGACCTCGGAAAAACCTCCGCGACGTGTTCGCTTTGGACCCGTCTCCGCAGGAAGAGCCCGCCCTCGGCTCCGGCATCGCGCACGGGAGACGGACCTTCCACACGCCTCGGCGTGTCCGCAGAATGAGCCCGTCTCCGCCTCGACTTTGACTCCACGACCGAAGGGCCCCGTGGTCAAGGACGGCTTCGCCAACCAGCTCGACTCTGTATCCTCGATGCGAGGTTGGGCTGCACCGGAAAATGAAACTCCATCCAACAGTACAGAAGTTCACAAGCCGCAGGGACGGAGGGGGCCAAATGGCTCGGTAACATGGCTTCGGCCCGTAAAGCCCTTCACCATGAGAGGCTCCTGTTGTAGGGGTGGCCCCCACCTAAGCCCAGCCAGCCTGTTAGAAGGTTGTAAAGCCCAAAATGGAACATGTATAATGACATGAATATCCTTGAGAGGGATACTTGAGTGTAAGGACATAATTGTAAATCTCCATGTGAATATATATATATATATATATATATATATATATATATATATATATATATATATATATATATATATATATATATATATGCCATTTAGGCCATAGGGGAGGCAGAAGCATTGCTCACCTAACTCTCCACTACTATACCACTCTCTCTCTCTCTCTGTTTGGTCTGTAACCACAACAGCCATTATTGTTGGATCTAAAGGAGAAAAAGACAACATTTTGGCTTCGACAACTTCCACCTTCAAAGGTGGCTGGATCTAACAGGGAAGAAGATGATGGTAGCTAGAGTTGGACGCAAAGACAATGCCGAAAATGTGGATCATGGGCCTCCATGATGGGGTGCTTTAGAAGATGCTTCAAGTTGGGACTAACAATTACTCAGGCGAGGTCACTGTAGGAGAGGGTGGTGACTAGCCGCGGTGGATGGGTTGGCAGCCATGGATAAGAATAGAGGAGGAAAAAGGTATGAACATTGTTGTCTTATAGTCTGCAATGGTATATTTTGAAGAATTGACACTCTGTGGTGTGGTGGATGTTCTGAAGACGGAATTTTGTAGTAACCAAGATTCTAAAATTTCAGAAACCGGTACTTGACTAATCACCCAACCTAGTAGTAATTATAGGCATAATCGACATATTATATGGCATAACTAGCTTGATTATGTATAGAATCGGCTAACAGGTAGGGCACTTGTGACTTGTATACGGTCGAGTATATAGCCTGGTAGACCTATATTTAGAACACCATAGTAACACAACCTAAAACTAGAAAATTTAAAGTAGCATATATCTAAATTTCCTACTAGTAAAACACTACTCAAAAACTAGTTTGCTTAGAGATGCGGCATTCTCGAAGGCAGAATTTTGCACTGACCAAAGAATGGTTTAAGAATTCTTGATTTCGTGTTTTGAAGTGGTATTTTCATTGCAATGTTTTTAGAACTAACTTGTATTTATTTGAATTTGCATACATCCCAAAATGCCACAAACTAAACGCATGGCAAAAATACATCAAAAGCGACGGGAATTTGGCATCCGCTTCAAAGTTGGCCTCCCTCCCTCCTCAAGCCCCTCTTCCTATTTCTTTCCTCCTTCCCTCTCTTAAGTCCAAACCCCCTCAAGTCCAAACCACCTCAAACCCCAAACCCTCGAACCTCCAAACCCAAGCAATGGCGGACAACCCGTACATCCACCGCCACCCGCACCCCTTCTCCATCGACTTCGTCCGTTGGCTCCCCTTCTCCACCTCCTCCGGCCGCCTCGTCGCCGCTGCTGCTCATGACCCCTCCACCCTTCCTCCTCCCATATCCACCTCCTCCCCCTCCCTGACCCCGCATCGCCCCTCGCCTCCCTCCTGCGCCGCCGCCCTACACTGCTCCCCCTCTGACCTCGCCGCCACCACCTCCTCCGGCTCCCTCCCGCGCCACCGCCCTCCTCTGCTCCCCCTCTATCCTCGCCGCCACCACCTCCTCCCCTCCTCCTTCGACGCCGACTCGACGGTAGCCCTTCCGAGCAGCAAGGGCTTCCACGTGGGGCCTGTCAAGGGACTCGATTGCAGCGGCAGCGTGGGCGGGGATGAGTGGGTGACGGCGGGGGAGGACGGCAGGGTGCACGTCGTGGCGAGTGGCAGCGACGAGAGGGTGGTGACAAGCAGTGGCAGAGCCAGAATTTCTCAGAGTCTCGGCCCAAAACTAAGGAGGATATAAGTCTATAACTAATATCAATACTACCAACACTGGGGTATAACAAAAGTACAACACAAATACATAATCGAAATAAAATTTAAATTCCATGTTGAACGATATGACAAAATAGATAAAACATAACAAAAAAAAAGAATGTAACATACCACTAGCACGAGGCGGAGAGGCTGAGAGTAGGCGCCAAGGTGGGAGCGGCGTCACGGCGAAGAGGAGGTCTGGGGGCGGCGTCGCGACGGAGATCCATTGAGGAGGCAAACTGGCAATGTCGCGGCGGCCAGCGGACTTGGCAGAGAGGAGGCGGGGGGCTAGGGGTGGTGCCGCACCGCCGCAAGCCGAGGTGGAGAGGAGGCGGCGAGGCAGGGGGCGGCGTCACGACGAAGAGGAGGCGCGGAGGCGGTGTCGCAACAGAAAACCACTTAGGAGGCAAGGGGTGACGTCGCGGTGGCTGGCGGACTCGGCAGAGAGGAGGCGGGGCCGGGGGGTGGTGCCGCGCCGCCACGGGCCGAGGCGGAGAGGAGGCACCGAGGCGGGTGGGGCGGCGTCATGGCAAAGAGAAAGCGTGGGGGCGGCGTCGCGGTGGAGATCCGCTGAGGAGGTGAGGGGCGATGTCACGGCAGCCAGAGGACTCAGCAGAGAGGAGGCGGGGGGCCGAGGGGCGGTGCCGCGGCGGAGATCGGTAGGGTCGCGAGGGATGGTGCCGCAACGGAGAGGAGGCGGGAGCACGGCAGAAAGGAGGCGGGGGTGCGACGGAGAGGTGGCGGGGGGCGGCGACGCGAGGGGAGAGATACGGTGGGGGGCTGGGGGCGGCGGACTCGCCGAGAGGCGAGATGGGAGAGGTCGAGGGGAGCTGGTGACTATGGTCGGCTGTGGCTTAGGTTAGGGTTGGCCACTTGCCCGCTTCGCTCACTACCTCATTGGGCAGCAGGGCATAGGCCGCTTCACTTGTTGGGCCGGCTGCCGGCTAGGAATGGTGTCAGGTCGGCCAGGAAGCCTCGGGCCCATACACTGTGTAATTCTTTTTTTGAATATATGTATTAAAAATTTTCACTACTATTTTTTCTGGGCCTTGGGCCATTGCCCAACCGGCCAGAGGCCCATCTCCGCCCCTGGTGGCGAGAATGGTGTGGGATGGGAAGGGGATGTCGGGGTACAAGGCGGCGAGGTGGGCATCGCCGGCAGAGTTCGCCACCGGGGGCGCCAGCGCCGGCGTGCAGTGGTGGGACCGGAGGAAGGGGGACGCCGTGGTGGTGCAGTGCAAGGGCATCTGATGAGTGCGAGGAAGGCAGGGTCTTTAGGTTTTTGTTGGTTGGTTGATGTGCTTGTAAATGCTCGATTGTGGTAGTGCAAATGTGCAATGTAAGTTCTCTGATTGATCTTG
Organism: Dendrocalamus latiflorus; assembly: GCA_017311315.1. Lineage (NCBI taxonomy): Eukaryota > Viridiplantae > Streptophyta > Magnoliopsida > Poales > Poaceae > Dendrocalamus > Dendrocalamus latiflorus. Next base: position 18,463,413 of record CM029653.1, on the reverse strand, counting down.
CTGCGGATGTCATTTGATATATATATATATATATATATATATATATATATATATATATATATATATATATATATATATATATATATATATATATATATATATATATATATATATATATATATATATATATATATATATATATATATATATAGTACAAAATATGTCATTTTGATATATATACTTACTGGTTTGATTATGAATTATGCTAATTAGTTATCAGACAATTCGGTTATTGCTATGTTTCTGTGATTATGTATGGATGAAGATTTCAGTCTTAATGCCATACTGATGCACAGCTACTACTATTTCAAGCAGGCTGTTTTTTATTATTTGTTGGTAAATAAATAATTAATTTCAAGAATTAATGTATGGTTTTTTAATGATCACATCTCGAGATGTCAATAGTTTTTTTTATTAAAAAAAAGCACATTCTCATTTGGATCAGATGTCCATTTTTGTAAGCATTTGTTTCAAAATATGAAGAGTAAGTAATTTTTCGAGCATCTTTATGTACCATTTCTGAAAGGCTATACGCCGTCAGTTGTCATTCTGTTGGCTGTATAACTTCTAAAGATTTATCAGAGAATCGTTGGCCTTCAGGTTTATTACTTGTAGGCGCACAATAAATCATGCAGATTTAGCTTTAGTCTCCGCAGAAAACATATAGTTGGAACATTAAGGTTCTTCCACAATATGTTAATTGTTATATTGAGGTGGAATACAGTGGTGGCAGTTTACAATCAACTGGTGACTAAACCATATATGCTATTGTTGATATCTAGTCTATAATTGATATGCAACTTAAGCTCCTTCCTCCTGGAAAGCTGGAATTGTTCCTCTTCAAAATAAGTTGTCAAGCTTATTTGCTAACATGTGGGAGAAATAGAAAATTCACAACTCATAGTAGTCTTATCCCAATTAAATTTTGTATTATATAATTTTTGTCATTTGTATTATGTCAAGTAGTGCTATTATGCTGACTTGAACTTCTGATTTTGCAGGGGTCGTGGCATTGTCACTGGCATGGTGCATTCCATTGATATTCGTCCATCAAGAAAGCATATTTGTGTGGTAAGGTCAATATCATTCTTTATATAAACTGGAAATAGCAAATTTATGCTCACTTTAGTGAATAAATGAGTTTAATAAAGTTTTCCTTCGTATGATTTCCAATGAATATTTGTTACCTTCTCGTATAGACCATAAAACAGAACTTCCATTCCTGTATGTGAGGATTACTTAGGGTGTGTTTGGTTGAGCTGTGGCTTCTGAAAAAGCTGCTGTGAGCTGTGGGCTGTGGAAAAGCTGTTGTAGGTTGTGGGCTGTGGAAAAGTTGTAAGCTGTTTGGTTCAAACAAGTATAAAATTACCTCCTATCTCTATTTTCCTTGAAACAACTGTGAAACAGCTCTCTATTTTCACCATTTCAATAAGCAGAAAGCCAAAAGCCAAAAGCAGGGTCCAAGATACTTTCAAAACTGTACTACCCAAAAGTAGCTGCTTCTGAAAAAGCAGCTTCTGGTTTCACCCCTTTGGTTGGCTTTTGACTTTTTGGAAGTAAAAGTAGCTCCCAAAAATCCAACCAAAGGCACCCTTTTTACTTCTTTAACCAGGTCTTGACACCTCAAAATGAAGTAAACTTTCATGCATAATCATGTGTGACACTACAGTATAAACTCACGGGTTGAACTAGAGGACCAAAAAAACTAGGATTAAGAGCTTTGGCGGATCTAGGACAGGAAATCATTCAGGTACCATGTAACTAAGTGATTAGCTAATGTATATAGCTAAAATTCAAAACTTAATGTCAGTGTACAGCAATAACGTCCCATTTGCAACATGGAGTTCAGTAGGACAGAACATTCAACAACAGCGAATGTCTCCTCTCAAAAATTCCTGTGAAATTCCAATATTCCAATAAGGTCCCGTTTGCAACCTTTGACGATTTGAGCAAATGTAAATCTACTTCCACCTTCCCCAAAAATCTCTCTGGCGAAGCCGATCTTCTTCGGTTCTGGCAAAAATCTGACCTAATCTACCTCTGGGTAGCCATCCTCAGGCATGATCGATTTCGCTTCTACTAGATCTCTCCTAATCCAGACCAAAATAGGCTAAAAAGAGCTCGATTTGGAACCCTAACCTTGGGAGGCGACGAAGGCACCGCCTAGAGTTGCCCGAAGAATTCCTCAAGGACCGCCTTCCCCTCCTTTGTTCACTGTGCCGCAGATGTCGACAGATGGCTTTCCATCGGCCGGGCGAGCGAGGCCAGACGGTTCGATATGGGGCCGCCAGATCACGTTACGGCCTGGGCCGTATCAACGAAGCCGTGAAGCAGCTCGCTTCCTGGCACTCGCACCCATCGGCGGAGGGAGAGCACAGACAGACCACCACATCGAGAGACACGTACAGAGGCAAGGAAGGGATCAACAAGCATATCAGGAGAACAAAAGAGCTGCCGAGCAAGGAAGGAGGCCATGGCTTCCTCTGTTTCCGATGGTGCAGGTTGTTATATAAGATTAATCTCTCTCTTTTTTTCTCTCATGTATAGCTTAGAGATGCCGCGTGATTGGTGTGGTGCTCTCCGGGCTGAGGACGCCATCGACTAGACATTCTGGAGGTTGCCACCGCACAGTCGATGGCAATGTCGTCGAGGCCACCGTAGCCACCATCATATGCGCCCAAGCCATGCCCTCAATGTATACGTGTCTGCCATTGGAGCCGCCGTGCACACTTCCGAGGACGTCGCATCCGTCATTAATTCATCCTCAACTGCCCTCAACGTCTACGTGCCTGCCATTGGAGCCGCCGTGCACTCTTCCGAGGATGCCGCATCCGTCATGGTGAGCCTCCGGTATGGATGCATGCACGCCGCGGCCGCTCCAGAGTCCAGACATGGATGGCGCCGCCCGCACGACACCCGTGCCAGTGGTATCGTGTCACGGACCGACCAGTGCATTGGGCTTGGCCTTCGTCTCGGGCTATGGGCCTAGGAATGCAAGGGGTGCCCCAGGTCGTGGAGTACAAGAACAGAGTGTTAGAAATTAGCTTATTTAATTATAGACTATTTTCTTAATTCCAAAGCATGCATGATTTAGTACTATATTGCTAAGATAAGATGAGAAAGACCGATTTATGAGGTGAAGTCATCAATACTCTTTGAATATGGATAGAGATGGTATGAGTAAGGTTCTGTCTAGTCACACGCACGCGCACGTGTATTCGTGTATTTTCGCGTGAAAATTGCGTGACTTGTGACTTGGCGCGCCACTTGGCAGACCAAGTCTATCTTTATTTTGCTAAACTCTGCACCACTTTCTCTTTCTCTGTTTGAATGAGATTCAAACATTTTAATGAGACAGTTACAAGTGAATTAACACTGCTTAATTTGTGATTTGATGAGTCAGTTACCAGTGCATAATTCTGTTTAAAACGCAGCAGTTACTAGTGAGTAACTACAGCGCCCTTAAAAGGGTCTGGAGACGTCAAGGAAAAGAGAGAGAATTTTGCACCTCCATTTTTCCTCTACTTTCTGCTCTGTTGTGCTGTTGTGTTGTGCTTTCTGAACCTCATCGACCTTTCTTCCCGGCGTGCACCTGGAAGAAGGGAGAGCGGCTATCTCCGAACCATTGCCGCAGAGAGTACCTGCACGGGGCGGTAATAAGGTTTCTGGGCAACGCATCTGCACGACCACTCACTGCACTGCGTCATCTGCATTCTGCACTGCGTCAAGCCCTGCATGGATTCATGTTCTTCATCAGGCTAACAAGTAAGTCGTTCATGCGCACGTTCGACTTTGTTACTGTCTTGTTTTTCTTGTGTATGTTCTGAAATATGATGAGTAGTTTGCTGCTAGTTGTAAGTTTTGCATCATTAATTTATTATTTTTGTCTCCTAATAAAACTTGGAATTAAAATATTATCCATATTTATAACACAGAGCAGCAGCAATGCCAAGGGGCATTGAAGAACATAACCAGAAGGCGTCGGCCTCCTCTTATTCCCCACTGCTGCCCTCCCCCAAATTCCCTTTCTCTGATTCTCAGTCTATTGATTTTCCCAGTCCTTGCTTCCTGTTCTCCCCAATTTCTATCCCCAAATACAAGTGGGAAATACAAGTGGGATCGTGACACATCGGGAAGTTATCAACAGCCACCGATCGATTGACATGTGTGAACACTTTGCATCTAATGAACGCCTCGCCCGCGACGCCGAGAAGACACTAAACTCCTATGTTACACGGATACTTCACAAAACTCACATACCGGTATCGGATACTGTACCGAATACAGATACTGCCCCGATACACCCGGATACGTATCCTGCACGTATCCTGATTTACTGATTATTCAAAAAAAGAAAATAATTCCCAATACTTCTCCGATACTGCTCCGATACTTCTAACCTAATATTCCCCACCCCCACCCCAAACCCACCCCCATAACCCTCAGATCCGATCTATCCCCACCCCGCCGCCTGCACCAAAAAAACTCCACTCCTACGCCTCCACGACCGCCACTCCTATGCCGCCTCCGCTCGCCCCCGCCTCGCCTGGCTCCTCCTCTCGCCCGCCGCTTCTACACTGCCTCCGCTCGCCCGCCGCCTCGCGCGGCTCCTCCGCTCGCCCGCCGCCTCCACTCGCCCGGCTCCTCGGCTCGCCAGTCGCATCCAGCCGTCGCCTCGCCCGTCGCCGCGCCCGACGCCTCCGCCCGCCGTTCCCCGTCGCCTCGGCCCGCCGTTCCCCCACCTCGGCTCGTCGCCTCCACGCCGCCTCGGCCCGCCGCATCCCATTTCTCCCCGACGTAGCAGCAGCTCTCATTTCTCCCCGACATCCCCCGGTGACATTCTGTCGAACACCTTTCCGGCACCGCCGTATCCTCCATATTCTGACGACTAATCCCCAGCAATGGTGAAGTTCTTCTCCTGCACGTCCACCGCCTCACCGCCGGACGAGCACGCCGGCATCACCCTCCTCTCGGGCCCTCCATGCTGGTATTCATCTCACACACTCCTTGGCTTGCTTAGACTAGCTGTTCCGCCCCGTGCCATGAATCAAACGGAAGCTATTTTAGAATCCGGGGTGTTGATCCATCACAAAATGTGCTTCAGAGAATACAAATCGAGTAAGAGGTGTCGAACGTACTCATGGATGTGGGCTCTTGTTCAACATGGCTACTTGCATTGTTTTTTCATCCCAGTTTGAGGTTTGCAATTGTGTTGAAATGGTAGACCCAGCTATTTCATGCGGTGATGGCTAGTTTATGCTCAAATTTATGTAATTTCGATCTTTCAAAAAAAATATGTATTTTCTGCTTGTAGATACGTTGAAGATGATGAGGGAATCTGAAAGTACTTTGCTGCATTTCACTTGCTTGACAACTTTCCTGCTGCTGTCATTGTTGATGATTTTGCAGAGTTCTTCTCCGAGAGGTGTTATTTTTCCATCTTGCTACGTTGATGACACAGACATTTATCTGTATCTATGTTACAACAATGTGTTACACAAATCCCCTTATGTTCTGCAACCATGAGATGGCTTCATTCTCGATGCATTTTTTTCTGAATAAACTCAGCTGAGGATTCTGGGGCATTTTGTAGCTAATATGATGATGATATGTAGGACTATATCATTTGTATAGTGTGTTGGGTGTCATTTTGTCTCCTAACTCAGCATATTCCATTCATAATATGTTTATTGGTTGTTTTACTTTTAACTAAACATTTGATTGGTAATGAATGGCTGAATGCAATGCTTCCTGTCTATTTGAGATAGGAATAGATTAGCAGAAAGATGTCCTAGCAAAAGAACTATGAGCTCATTCAATGTTTGAACTTGAACACTCTTTTGGACTTATGTGGTACTATGCTCTATGATTATCACTTTGATAATATACTAAGTGTATGGTCGTCGAATACTTACTATATGACTAATTGATTATCTATGACTGTAATTCTATTATTTATTTGCATACATGATACATGTACTTATTTATTCTCTCATTCTTCGCAGATAGTTTATTATATGGGTTTAAAGCTAGAAGGGAGAACTGGAGAACGAAGCAATTTGCTACATCAATATAAATGTATTCTCGGTTCATATATATATATATATATATATATATATATATATATATATATATATATATATATATATATATATATATATATATATATATATATATATATATATATATCGCCGTATCGGCATTTCTGAGAAAATGACGAATCGCGGTATCACGTATCCGTATCAGTATCAGAGTTTCTGGGCAACATAGCTAAACTCTGCAGTGTTCGACGTCAATCTAACCCGGTGCGTATCTCCAGACGCTGAGGTCGCCGCGTCACGAACACTTCAACGAGGCTGCCCCTCGCCCCCGGCTTCGCCTTTGCATCTCATGAGTGTAACATATACGTTGACATGGCCGCCGTGCCCGCTGAGCGGTGCCGAATTCATGCCTCGCGAGTGCGACATCTCCGCTGCCGAGGCCCCATGTTTGCCGGCAAGGCCGTCATACCCGCCAACAAGGCCGTCATACCCGCCAACAAGGCCGTCTTTCAATCTGGAGTTGTCTCCATTCAGCCTAACGTGCAGCACACTCATGCGCATGGATCCATCCATGCATGCATGCCTTGCCTTCTTGCATCAGCTCTACGTGACAAGAGATGATATCACATCCTGCACTCTTGCCGTAACCAAAGGAGGATGGTTCGTGACACCGGAGTTCGTCCGAGTGCGCCTCTATGCACTGGAGTCGTTCTGGCCGTCTCTCCTGCCTATGTAACACCTAGCGATCATCTCCATCAACCTTACTTCTACCTGAACTACACCTACTCCTCCGATGTTGCCGAGCTAACCGTCATATCGTCAGATCGATTGAACTTGGCATGAACCGTGCATGCTTTTCAATCATCTGGATGCAGTTCCATACCGACAAGGTCGAATGATATGGACGGGTATAGCCATCGCAAAGGTTATACTATCGATGACCCCATATGTAATGCCCCTATTTCTAGAAGCGTCATGAATCCCTCACAACTGCTCAGAACTATTCAGCTGCGAGTTACATCAATTAAGTGTACAACATTGCCAGCACAAGCTTAAGGATAAAAAGCCAACTTTATTACAATATAGAGGCTTAACAGCTAAGTTTTACAGCGGGACGAACGTCCCTTAGATACAATAAATGACAAAAGAACGCCACAGGCAGGGGCGGAATTGGGCCCCCGGCAAGGTGGGCTCTAGCCCGGGGCGTGAAAAAATTACCAATGTATAGCCCAAGTCAGCCCAGGGTATTTTTGCTACTATTCAGCTCAGGTAGCCCATGTAGCCCGTCTCCGTGCGGCCCACTCACGCGCAGCGCGCTCGGCCTCACGCGCATCCCGCTCACGCGCCCGTCTCCGCCTCACGCTCGGCCCATTCACGCGCGGACGCGCCCATCTCCTCGCACGCGCTCCGCGCTGCCGCCGCAACCCACAAACCCTAGCCCGCAGCACCCGCAGAAGCCTCGTCGGGCGTCGGCCGCCTCGTCGCCCCCGCGGCTCCGCCCTCCGCCTCGTCGGGCGTCGGCCGCCTCGTCGCCTCCGCCCTCCGCCTCGTCGCCTCCGCCTCGTCCGCCGACCGCCGCCTCCGCCTCGGATCTCTGCCGACCGCCGCCTCGTCGCGTCCGCCCTCTGCCTCGGATCTCCGCCGACCGCCGCCTCGTTGCGTCCGCCCTCCGCCTCATCGCCTTCGCGGCTCCGCCTCGTCGCAGAGACTCAGATCCCGGCGAGTGGCGACGCCCCTCCTCGGCTCCTCCTGGACTGCGCCGCGCCGCCGCCCACCTCCCGGCCAGCGCCGGCGACCCGGCGTCGCCCAGTCGCCCCCTCCTGTTCGGCTCCTGGCCTCCTGCAGCCTGCTGCCGCCTGCCAGTGCCTGCCTGCAGCTTGCCTGTGGAGTGTGGGAAACTCTCGGTGAGATTGAAATTCTGATTGCCATGGAATGTGATGAACTGAATAACTGATGATTGTGCGAAACTGAAATTCTGATTGCCATTGCCATGGAATGTGATGAACTGAATAACTGATATTTTCCATTCAAAACTGAAAATTCTGATTGCCAATTTGCCATGGAATGTGTGATATCATTATTGTCTCAAAAACTGAAAAATATTAGTGTTTTATGCCTTAAAAAATATCTGAATTGTCACTGTAGGGAACAATTATCACGTGCTAGTGGTAAGTTAGCTTTTTATAAATGTAAACTTTGTGTTGTTCGTCTTTATTCATACACATGTTTGATTTACTCTCATGTTGTCTTTACAGGTTCTGGTTCATGTCCAACTATCAATGAAGAAATGACAGGATAGAATAGAGAGCAAATCTTCGTAATTTAGGTACTCAAATTGTATCTCTATTATGTTACATTTTTTTATATTTTGTTATCATGCCATGTTTTTTTTATTATGTTTTATGTTTATTTATTTAGTATTGAACTCAAGTTTCATATCAGTAATGCAATTAGCCAATTATGATATAATGTTGTTATATCGTGGTATGGGTATAAATTGGCGTTAGTTTTAGGTTGTTAGAGTTCAGCCCGGGGCGTAATCAAATCCTGGTTCCGCCACTAGCCACAGGCACACCTAAACGAAGAACAACCCATTCTAAGCATCTCTACTTCGTAGAATTCCACCTCACCGCCTTCGTAGACTTCCTCGTTGTCTTGCTAGGCTATTTCTATTGATATTTTTAGCAAGTATGAGTACAACTACCGTACTCAACAATTCATACAGAAAATACTATTTAACTACATCCAAGGGTTACCATGAGATGGGTAGGATGGTTTATTATTTTATATGGATGCAGTTTTAGTTGTAAACAAGTTTTAAACATAAAAGAATGGTAACCTCTTTAGATATTGGGGTTTCAAAACTTGATTACCAAGCCTCCCAACATTTCCAAATCATTCCTAAATCTACTTATGCTTCACTGTTGAATTCACCCATTAAACACAGCTTTATTCACCGGAAGCACGGCGTATTCGAATACCATTAATCATAACTCTGCAGAGCTGCCCTGCTTTACCTATAAGATTTCTTAACTCCTGTGACAGAATTAAGAAAACAAGACTATTCACTGCTCAATTCTTTATATAGCCTCTGCCCAATAGGTTCTTGATCCCAACAAACTCGAGTGACCCCACGGATCTCGCCCGATTTGCCACAACCCTACCGTTGTGTGGTTAACAACCTCCCACACGGTCTCATCCTCGGTCTCCCCCACCAGTTGTAGATATTCAATCGAACTAAGCAGCTATTAGACCAGGTTTGACGAGTCAACGCTTGTGGTTGGGCGGGTGCTATGTTCTTTACTCAGCATAAGTGTCTAGTCCTTATATTTTCACTGTGGCAACTTCCTCCCACGAACCCATATTCAGTGCCCGCGGCACTGCCACCAATTCACAACCCATGCCTCCACCCTAGGATAAAGTCATGGGATCTAGCCCACTCAAGGCCACCAGCAATCCTTGTTTACCCTAGAACCACTTTTCAAAATTCCATCAACAAATGCCGAATCTTTTAATAGCAAAAAAATTTGTTGAGTTTCTAAACTACCATGATTACATTATTAATACATTTACTATACTATGTCTTGTCAAGGTGAATATGGCTATCAAAATAAACAGGGCTTTTCATGTGGTAGGACATTAGCTAATATCATGTCATTCTAAACATTTATTGTACAAAAATAACAGTGCGTAAATAACATAATGAAAATACTGGTAAATGATAATTGACAGAATGTAGATTCAATATGATCAAAGACATGTGACTTGCCTTGTGGATCTACGACTTCGACAATTTTGAATTCTTCGGTTTCTTGAGCTTGGGCTTGATCTTCTCCTTTCTGATCTGGTCGAACTTCAACGTCGGAAGCTAACGCAAAGCCAAATAAAATAACTCAGTTCAACGCTCGAAGGATGAGCTAGGAATAAAGAAAGAAAATCCGAAAAATCCAAATAAATAGGGTTTTGGGCTTATAGGGGGTCCAAGAGGCGAAACGGAGCTGAGAAATGGGTCTGCAGCTCGAAACGGTCAAAATGGGTATATATTTGTGTTTTTGGGTTTGGATGAACAGTAACAGGTCTGGCACAATTCATTGCGGGTTTGAACACTCGAATCCATTACCGTGCACTACAGGTTTGGGCTCAGGTTTATCGGGTCATGTGAACAGTAACCGACCATTACTATTCTTCTCCACCCCAACCGCATGCGTGACGCCGAAATAGAGGAAACGGCGATGATGACTAGTGAAGCTAGGGTGCGTTGTGACGGAAAAGGAGGCTATGACTGGGTTCCTGGCACTACTGGGTTTCCTTTTTGGGATCGGCGGGGACAGGGAAGTCAACGATCGTCAGCGGTGAGGCTTTCTCTTCCGCAGGAAGTTTGAATGGCATTGGGTGATAGGAGGGTTAACTGGGCAATTGCATTGGTGTTTGAGCATATGTGGGGCTAGGGTAGGCTTGAAGGGGTAGTGGTTTGGGCGGTGGTGGCCGGAGTTGAGCTGGCCACGTTGGGGTGTTTTGGCCGTGCAGCAGTTTTCGGTGACAGGGAAGAGAAAAGCTCGGGGAGCTAGGGCAACGGTTCAGGGGCATTTCTGGAGGCATGAGGGAGCTACGGGTGAAGTTAATTGGAAAATGTTGGATAAGAAAGGCGGAATTGAGCTAGGGCTTGCCTTGGGGATTTCCAACGATTGCCGGCAATGGGGAGGGTGGCTGAAGCTTCGGGGGGTGTTTGGCTGACACTAGAGGTCGATGCTTTCGAATAGAGGGGCTCGGCGCTTAAATAGGACACCAGAGGCAGTTCGGCACAGTAGCTTGGTGGAGGCGACGGCGACGCGTGGCATAGCCAGGAAGGGTCGAGGAGGCGCGGTGTGGCGGTTAGAGAGGGGTGTACTAGCTGCCTCGAGCGAGGGAATGTGGCGGTCAAAAGTGGTCGGTGCGGGTCAGGTCGGTAGTGCACGCTGAGAGAGCAAAGGGGCAAAAAGGTCGGTGCGGCGGTGCCAGCTGTGGCCGGCGGCTCTGACACGGGCTCAGGACAACTAAGAGCGGGCGTACGACCTCTGACAAGTGGCGCAGGGGTGGCAATGGCGAAAGAGAGCGAGAAGGCATGGGAGAGGTCAGTGGCGGCAAAACAGGGGCGGCGGCGGATGGTTTTCAGACTGTGAACAGTACCGACGCTATTCTCCTCCGTTTGTGCAGTGCTAGCATGGATTAGTGGCGAGATTGGTTGAGATTCGTGCAGGATTTGGCTAAGGATCACTGGAAATCAAAATCAAAACGGAAATCCAAATCCTTTTAAAATTCGGTTTTGTTTCACCATAGACCAATGAGCTAGCTATGGATCATGCCGACACCCACATCTACACTAACTACTCATCACATGCACAAAAAATGCAAACTAAAGACCAAAGATGATGACCAGTGTGCAACTTAATCAGAGGTGTTCCCTATGTATTCTCCGCGGATGTAATTAACCAGGAGTTTTTTTAGGCCACAGGGATCAGGAGACCACGTCTTTTATGTCAGATCTGCTATGCTAAGTGAGACATAGAGCGCAATCATATTTGAGAACTTGTAATTTTATTATTCTTGAAGGATTAATAAAACATATGTTTTCCTATCTTTGTTTGTTTTATTTATTATGTGTACTTTAGTATATTGGTACGCCCGCATCTTAATTCCGATGCATAAGAAATTCTAGAGTTATTTCTCGCGTCAAACAAATGGCAACAAGAACTAGTTCGCGACCTTAGTCAGTTGCCTATGGGCATACTCTGGCTGCCACCATTTGATTTAAGCTTTCGTCGTCGCACTTTTACTCTTGTTGGACTTTATAGTCTTTGTTGTAAATTTTGGCCATAAGTCCTTTTTTATACTCTTTAAGTTACGACAAACTTTTTTATCTCTACTATTTAAAATAACTAATTAGTGGTTCGTCTTTCCCCTCACTCTCCACCTCACGTAAAAAAACTCTTCGCCAGTGGGCCAGGTAGAAAGGGCCAACTATTTCTATCGTGTTATCCCCTGGTTTCTCTTCGCAGCGCCGCCCCACGAGTCCCTCTCCAGCAAGAATATGTTCTGTAGGCAATGTTTAAATAAAAGAAAACAGTACCAGATTTTTTTGCAATAGAATCATAATTCTGGCCAATGTCTGCTTGACTCAAATTCTTCTTTGATTTAAACATTGGCCAGAAGTATGATTCTATTGCTATATTTTGGATTAGCAATAACAAGAATGCTGTTTTTAATTCTGTGTGTGATGCTGCATTATGGTGCAGATGGAGATGCCGCAATAATATTATAGTGTAGACCTGCTGGTATGCTCAGACATAGGATCCTGACTCCTTAATACTGTCTACAACTGATACCTTGTTTCTTTTTTTCACCCAGGCTGAGAAAGCAAAAAGAGAAGCAAGAGATCTCAAAGGCACAATGAGGAAGAGGATGGAGTTCCTAGATTTTGATTAGCACCCATTGATAGTTGCTGCTCCCATTGTGGCCGCGGGTTTTTAATGGCGGCTTCTGCTATATTTGTGGGCAAATGAAAGCCCCTGATTGCACTGTATCTCATGCTTTGTTTAGCCTGAATGCTTTGGATTGAGGAGTTCAGCGAACAGATTCGTTTACAGTAGTAATGTACTTGTGTTCTTACAGTTTCACTTTCGTCAGATCTCTTATTTTTTCTACTTGTTGGACGAAATTTCTTTACCTTTTCTCTGTTTTCGCGATCACATTGCCCCCTAAAGAAGTTACCTGCTGGAGTTCCCTTTCCTCATAAACTGACTACTACCAATTATGGGGGAAATGTATGCCACTTGATGTTCACATGATCGGAGCTGGCCTGTGCTTGACCAGGTAACAGGTTCTTCACAAAATGCCACTGAATTGGTTTGCTCAAACCAAATAATTGTATAAGGTAGGGCTGATGCTTCAGTAAATTTTCAATACCTGGAGCTATAGCAAACTATCATGTATCTACTGCTCACAATCAACACAACCAAACGAAACATTCATTTGTAACTCAATTTTGCCACCCTTGAGAGTCATGCACAATGTTGGTCGTAAGAGCCTTTTCACTCTAAAAACTAGTCAATGAGGTGAGTGACTCCCCCACTTTTAAGTTAGGTCCCTTGTCCTTCTACAACAAATGTGGGATTATTCCAGCAATCTTCCCCTTCACATATTGGTATCCCTTAGCCCTTCACTGCCCCTTCACCGTACACCGATGGTCCCTCAGGGTCTTTTCACCGTACACCGACGGTCTTAGAGTCACAGTCCATCAGGCATTCACACACTAGTGTCCATTGAGGCAGAGATGTTAGAACCGGGCTCTGATACCACTTGTTGGATCGTAAGGGCCTTCTCACGCCTTTAAGGTGAGATGGCCCTTACGATCCAACAAGTGGTATCAGATCCGGTTACAATGGCATCAGATTGGGATCGGTTTTCAAGTAAGCCACCGGTTTTTGATGGATCAGACTATCTCTATTGAAAAACCCGTATGGAAGTTTTTTTTTAAGCACAAGGTAATTCTATCTGGCAAAAAGTTGAAAATACATATGAAGTGTCTCCTGTTGTTACAACTGAAAATTTCTCTGATATTGAAGCTAATGCTAATGTTAGAAATATCTTGTTGTAAGGTTTAAGTAGAAATGGGTTTGTCAAAATTGCTCACCTTAAATCTACAAATAAAATTTGGACCACTCTAGTGGATTATCACAAAAGATCTAAATATGTTAAAGGTGTGCGTCAGAATCAATTCAAAAAGGAGTATTCTAAATTTGAGATGAAACCTGGAGAATCAGTAGATGCTCTTTTTGATCGCTTTAATAAAATTGTTAGTGATTTGCAATCTGTTGATGTCATATATTCTAATTCTGACAATGCTCGTCAAATTTTAAATGCTTTGGATATATCTGTTTGGAATGTGTTAGTCACTACTATCAATCATTATGTTACTATGAAAACATTTACTTTGAATAATCTTTATTCCAAGATGAAAACACATGAGATTGATATTTTGGTCAAGATAAACAAGACTAATTCTTTAGACTTAGTGACTAATCAAGCTAACGGTTCTTCTATTATTTCTTTGCTTGCATTGTGCTCTATTTCAGATGAACAATTAGAGAAATTTCTAGAAGAACAGGTTTTACTTCTCTCCAATAGAGTGAATAAGGCAATTAACAATATCAGATTAAGGCAGAGAGGAGGTCCAATCAGATGCTATGAATGTGGTGAACTTAACCACATCAAGATAAATTGCCCCAAACTGAGGAGCAAGGAGGTTAAAGATGACAAGACACCAACTCGTTGCTCTCAATTCAAGATTGACCCAAGTAAAAAAGCGTAATTACCGTAGGGCGGTCAACAAAGTACTTTTAGCACTTAAGGAGATTGATTTGAATGATGTTGATTCTGTGAGCGATGATGAGGACAATGGAAAGAAAGCAAATGAGGTGGACTTCATAGCGTTATGTTTTATGGAAAACAGTGAAGAGCTCGGCAATGATGACTTTTATAGTGATCCTGATAAGGTAAAACCTTCTTATGCTGATTTATCTCATGCTGTGCTTAGATTGATAGAGGAGCTTAAGAAGTATAAAAATAAAATTAAAAATCATGATTTTGTTGTTGAAGGCTTAAATTCTGAAATCAATAAACTTAGAGTTTCTATTCCTGATGATGAATCTTGTGAATCTTGTCAAGTTTTACATACTGAGTTGGAGTTTGCTAGAAAAATTAATACATCAAACCTAGATCAACTTAGTGATGTAATTGCTAACTTTGATGAGTTAAGATTGGCATATGACTCGTATGATGAAAAGTTAAAACTTGCAAAAAATGAATTTGAAAAGCTCAAGTCTAATTTTTCTACATGTTTAGAGTCAAATTTCAAATGTTCAATCTAAAACTTACTCTAAATGTGAATTGCTAGAAGTTAGACTTAATTCATCATAAGAAACAATTCAACAAATGGTTTATCATGAAATATCTCCTTGCTCTAATTGTCATAAGTTTAACACTGAAATAGAAGTTTTGACTAGACAACTTAATGATTTTACTGAAAAAGAAATATTGACTCAGTCTAGTGCTTCTAAGAATCTTGTGAATGAACTTGTTAAATGCACAATTTGTCCCACTTTGACTAAAGAAAATGAGTACCTTAAGAACACCTTAGAGAGATTCTCTTTTGGCAAGAAAATTTTGAATATGATTCTAGACAAGTCAAAAACAAGTGTGAAAAATCATAGTCTAGAATTTAATTTTGTTAAGCATTTCAAGAATAATCCTCCTAAGATTATTAAAGTTCTTGAACCTGGAAAGATTGAAATAAAACTTGAACCAAAATAAACTGTGTTTAAATCTACTGGTTTTGTGCAAAACTCATCGAATAATTCTGTATGTGCTAGCTCATCATCTCAAAAGAATTCTGGTTATGTTAAATTGCATTGCACCTACTATGGAAGAGATAAGCACTTACATAGGTTTTGCTTTAGGCGTGTTAAGAAAGAGATGAAGGAAAGATTGAATGTCTTAAAAACAAAAACGTGCCATATCTTTTGTTCATAGAGCAAATGCGAATGCTAGGTTTGTAGAGAACTTTTATGATGGCTTTAAATCTGCTTCACATACTAGATTGGGATTTAATTTAAATAATTCACATCCTTTTCGGCATTCTGATCACCCATATGCACGTGATTTTGGTTCTAGTTTTGTTGCTCTTGTTCGTCGTGTGTCTCAGTATTAGATTCCTAGATCTTATTTCACTAACCCTAGTATTGTGAGACCGATGTTTCCTGTGATGTAAGAACAACTGATGAGGATGGAGAACATGAGCTAGATTGAGTTTCTGTCTTTTACATCTTTGCTTGATTGGAACACTTGATGGTTCTTCTCTCTTTGATTGCCTCTCAGAGATTTTACTTTTTGAGAGACCATGTGAAAAAGATAATGTTGTCCTACACCTGATTGAGTTAGATTCTCAGGTCGCTGATATTCCTTCAAAATCGCTTGATACTTCTCGTTTTGCTCATTTGCAAACTGAGTTGGGTGTGTTACATCTTATGGGATTGTTCTGAGGGGAGCTTATTGTTTAAAAATTTTAAAAGTTTTATTTATTATACTTGTCAAATAAGTTAACAAGTCTAAGCCATTGAAATTAAATGAGTTGTAGAGCTCTCTTTATCATATTTACTCATATGCTGTGTACTTTGATCATGACTAGTTATAATTAATTTGCTATACTTGAACTAAAATATAACATGACGGAATACTTTGACTAGATTGATTATAGATAGTACTCTATGATGTTTATCGAAAAAGACTAGTTTGATTGTGAGTCTTATTTTAAATCTTCGCTATGAGGCTCACATGTTTCATATTGCGATCTTTTTATTATCACTCAATTTGGCATGTTATAAAAAAAGAGAAAGAGACAATTGAAAAGATGTATGCTTTAAGTATGTCATGGTACACAAATAAAAGGCACAAAAAAGTGCACGAATAAAAGAAGTATGCTTCAAGCATGCCACCATCTAAAATAAGTACGCTACAAGTATTCCATTATGAAAAGAAGTATGTTACAAGTATACCACATGCGTATATATTGAGTGTGGAGCAACAGGTTGTTACATGAGACTACTAGCTCATCTGGATTTAAAATTTGCTTCACTTTTAGGCTTTAATTTTTTTTGTGATATCTCATTGTGCTCTTTATAATTGATTTGATCATTGTTGAAATGCCTGTTATTAATATAAGTTGCTTAATCATGCTCAAGATTAGTTTTGACATTACTATATGATATATGATTTTATATGATCTAGATAGCTCTACTAAAAAATATGGCTTGGTTCTTTTATTAAATCAATGCATAGTAACTTGTATAATCTAAAAAACTTCTTGATTTTTACTCTCATTGCTCCTTAAAATTATTCTTTCTTTGAATTTTCTTGATGATTATATTGCCAAAGGGGGAAGATTTGGTGTGCTTTGTGAGAACTTAGAGAGAATAGAGATATTGGAGAAATTTGCTAAAATTGATTCTCTTGTGTTGAGGGGGAGAGTTTTCGAAGAGATTTGAGGTTTGTGGCTTAAAATGTTTTTCAGGTTCAGTTCTTCACTTATATCTATTTGGAGCTAATTCATCATGCAATTTTGTGATATTGTCAATGTATTCATCAAGGGGGAGATTGGTAGACCATATGGCTAGGTCTAGGATATTTTGGTGATGAATAATTGACAATGGTTAATTTATGATGATGAATATTTGATAATATTGCTTATCGATGTTATGCGAGACGTGTAGCGTGTGTGGAATGATGTTGGTCAAGTTGAGATGAACTTGTGTCGGAAAAATATTCTTTGGTCTTTGCATATGCAGGTTGAGCATGGAGGCGATTATGGTTGGTGATGAGGTGGATCGGGACTAGGATGGGAGATCTGAGGTTCAGACGGTCAAAGAGGTCACGAGATGATCGGGTTCATGCTTAGAGCGCATGGAGATCAGCGATGGATGATACGTGTTGGAGCTACGGAAGTACGGTCTGGAGACTACGACACGTGGTGGATGATATGTGGAGAAGCTATGAGAGATGCGGTCCTGAAGGTTTCGACACATGACATGTTAGAAGAGTTGGAAATTTAGAAAGCTCATGTTAGAAAGGATTTCGGATCCCTTGAAAAGTAGTGGGCTGAAAGTCTGATTGAGATAAAAAAAATGCTTAAATCTAATTAGACGAGTTGTATTAGGATTTTAAGCATAGATTGAATAGGTGTTGGAGGTTACATAATGGAGATACGCTTGTGCGGCGGCGTTGGACTGGGCGAATAAAAAAAGAAAAAAGTTAGCGGCGACTGCATGCCACATGAGATGTGCGCTGATGGATAATTCATATCTCACTTGCATGCATGTATACGTTGATTGCGCTGATGGATAATGGAGTGCTCCTTTGCATGCATATGTTGACGGAAACGAGCGGCGACTCGTATTGACCGGAAAGACGAGCGTCGGTCTCATTGCGTGTTTTGTGTCCAGGGCGACTCGATTTCTTTGATCGCCGTGTGGAACTCACTGGACGACGGGAGATCTCAGCACTTCTCTTTAGGGCATCCGAAGTGTATGAAAATAGAAGATTATAAACTATTTTAAAGTCGATATTATACATTATAGGATTGATATTAAGTAGGCTATAAATAAAAAAGGTTTGAGACCGATCCGTCGTTTCATAGTCAATTGATTGAAGTATGGACTAATATCTTGCTAATCTCTGTTTACTCGTTTAGTGAATTAATTATTAATGCAAACTCTGCTATATTTTGTGCGTGTCTCCTTGGGCTCCGTATCCAGTAACTAAACTGCTGATTTAAGCCGAATAAACACGAACTGCTGTTTTGTGAAGTTGCTACAGTACTCTGAGAAGAAAAACAATATTTCCTTGCTGTTTTTTTTTGTGGTTTTGAGAAAAAGCTGCCGCTAAGCATTGCAACCATTCACTCCATCTAATTGCCATCAATGATCATATGAGATTTTGCCACTCAATTGAAATGGTTACAACCAAAAAAATGCTTGCATTTCACAAACCGAGCACGCACAAGTGTTGACATTTCTATTGGTTCTTCAGTTACTAGGTCATTTTTCTGTGGTTCTGAAATTAAGAGCTAAAATGTACAGGCATCAAGGCATGAGCTGTGGTTCTAAAATTAAGAGCTAAAATGTACATGCATCAAGACATGAGCTATGGTTCTAACCCTGTTTGGTTGGGTTGAAAAACTATGGCTTATGGCTAAAAGTGCACTGTAGCGACTAAAATTTCACTATAGTTGAAAGTGATTTATTTGACGTAATTAAAATAAAAAAATTTAAAAATAGAAAAAATATGCTAGCTCATCATGGACAACGCAAATGAATACGAAAAAAGAACTAGAAAAAATTTAAAAAGTTAAAAGTTTTAAAAAAATAAAATTTATAAATAATAAAAAAATAAGTTAGAAATTAGAAGTTGAAATGAATGGGCAAAGTCGAGAGGCGTCGCTGCTGCTGAGATGTACGTCCTGACCTCCCAAGACATCCATTCATCTAGTCAGTACATTCTAGACATCCGGTCAAAAGCAACACAATTTTCTCCGAAGGAAGCATCGCCAAAGAGAAGCCAGCACCATCCTCACATCTCTTCATTTTCGCATACAAATAGCTCCCCATTGCACAGAACCAAAGCTTCTCTTGCTGGCAAAAAAAGCGTCTGCTGCCTACTCGAGCTCCGCCGTGCCGTGGGTCCCGCGTCGCCGTCGCTGGGCCGCGGGGTCGGGCGATCGGCGAGGACCTACTCCGGGGAGAGGACGCCGTCAAAGGGCACTTGGGGAGAGGACGCACGCCATCGAAGGGCGCCGGGGCGAGCACGCGCGCGGCGGATTCGGCTGATTTCGCAGTGCCGCCGTGGATTCTTGGGTTAGGGAGTGGAGAATGGAGGAGACACGGACGGGAGACCGATTGAGTTGGAACGGGGGCTGAGATAGGAGGCTTCGGACGGGGTGCGCGTCCGCCTCCATCCTAGCCGGTGAATCGCACGCGGACGCTCCAAATTGAATTGAATTGTAATCTGACTTAATCAATACCAAATGAAACAGTTAAGCTGGAAGTTCCTTTTTTCTTCTTCTTTTGCAGTATGATCTATATGCATACTATTCTAAATGTACTTTATTGTAGCTTTAAATTTGTATGCAAAAGCAACTCTTGACACCTCATTTCTGTTTGCAAAGGATTTATTCTATGCTTTTGGCATGCTAAACATAAAGTAGTTTATAATTGTGCTACCTATCCTGAAATAGAGCATAACAGAACTCTGAAAAGTTGTTACTGTGTGTTGACATAGTGTAAAGATGAATGTCCTGCTGTGTTAGACTTCTTTGTTGCCATCCTCATAACAACTTATTGCATAAATCTCTTTACTGTGGGCTAGAGGTTAAGGTAATATGAGAATTTGTAGATCATTCGTCGGCCTTGTACACGAAACTTTTGTTGTAGTACATATTAAATGGCTTCATGTTAACTCTCAAAGTTATTTGTAAGATCAATTAAGGTTGTTCTTAGGACACAAGCTGAGAGCAAAGCCTTCTCTCTCTAGCTTTTCAACGATGGAAACACTCAGTGATTAGTGGAAAAGCTGGTTTGTCCTTTCATTTCTTGTTTCAGATAATTTCAGTTGCTTGTTTGGTTGCATTATTATCGAATCATTTTCTCAATATTAGTTTTTAGAGTCTCATACATGGCATCAATTATATGAATATATCTCCATATCTTCATTACAGAAAAGTGACAACAATTACCCTTAAATACAAGTACTTTTGAGACTACACACTGACTTGCTCTATGGTTTGGCATATTCTTCTAACTCTACTTGCTCTATGGTTTGGCATATTCTTCTAACTCTACCATCTGATAAAATACCCGCATGCCATTCCCACGCAGATTGTAATTGCGCCTAATCTGATGAAAGTTTATGTTCTTAGGCATTCCTAGAACTTGCACCATTACTGCTTTATATCTGCATTCCCAGTTCTGTTGGAGAATAACTACAATTTAATGAAATCAAATTAAATCATGCACAATTAATTTCAATGCATGCTATTTTTTAGAAGATGCATTGAGACTCTGCCCATCTTTGGTTGATCTTGGTTTTATTGTGCTCATTGTAGTGCACCACCTTGTTTTCATCTGTTCATATTTTTCCTCTATCAAAGGAATTATTTGTGATCAAGCAAGTGGCAACTGAGAAATAGTAGTGACTTAGACATCTCATAAATTATGCCAACAGTGGTGCCACAAAGTCAATATCTTTCTTTTCTCTTTGATGGCAAAGTGCCTTTAGATTCTTTTGTTCGGTACATTGACAGGTGAACCCTTGGAAAATTGATCAATAATTGCTTGTAAAAGCAAATCTGATGCAAAAATTGAGGCATCATCAACAAAGATGTATTTCCACTACTACGGTCAGCTCTTACATCAACAAAATATGTTGCAAGATTTTGTGAGGACAGGTCAATATCTCTACCTATTGTTAAATACTTTAAAAAAAGCTACATTCTATATAAGTTTTGAGACAACGTTGACCTACATGTCACATGAGGTTCTCAGTTATTTGATTCTGCTATCAATAGAATGGCATAAAAGGTCTCTTTCTGCATAAATATAACAAGGAAGTGCACTTTATTTCCCTCCAGGAACATACTATGCTGCAGTAATGGAAAACCGATTCAACTTCGAGGGTCGAGTTGTGGTTGATGTTGGAGCTGGTAGCGGCATTCTTTCGTTATTTGCTGCACAGGTGCGTTTTAACCATCTTCATGGCTTCTTTGATTTCTGTGTCTGATATAACATAACATATGCTGTTTGCCATTTAATGTCAGGCTGGTGCCAAACGTGTCCAGCAGTTGAGGCATCTGAAATGGCCGAACACACTCAATGGCTTATTTCTGGAAACCCATCTCTTGAACAACAGATCACAATTTGTTTTGTATCAGTTGGATTTGCTCCTTTTTGAACTTACCTTTGACCCGCAGCTGAAATCGTATCCCCTCCTAAATAGGTCATCAAAGGAACTTCTAGAGAAAGCTGATATATTGATTTTCGAGCCTATGGGTATGGTTCTCTGTTATATTTTCTAGAGTACCATTTGTCTATCTCTATGCCTAGAGCCTAATTGCCTATTGCTCCTGCCTCTATCAATTAAAAGACTCGTTATGTCTTATAACATTCACACTTATGCTAGGTGATGACTAACGAAAAAGTATTAGTAACTTGCAATGTCATATGTTTAACCTGTTATGAATAATGAGTCCATTTGTAGGCAATCTCTCCATTGTTTTAACGGATCCTTTGGTTTAGTAAAGGCCAGTTGGTAATAGGATAGGTGAAATCTCTTGCATTATGCACCAACCATTTAGTTTGTCAAAGAGTTTAATACCCAAAGTACAGCAGGTGATGTTTGAAGTGATCCATTTAGTCCATAAGACTTCGTGTTGCTTTCTTTTCCACAGCCACCCCATCTTGTGTGCCCAACTAACTTCTGACCATCTAATCAAGCACATGTAATGGCCCCGGATTCAAATTTATTTCTGCCATCTCACCTTATTTACCTTTTGAAATCGAGTTATAGCCATTAATCAATTCCATTCAACAGCTAAATTATCACTAGGCACCGCGCAGGGGATCCTGATTTGTGGCTGTTTTGCAAACTGTTCAATGTACTTAGTAGTCAGTAAGTTAATTACATATTACCCCTTGGATGCATTGAAAACTTCTGTGTTTAGTCTGGGCAATGTACTGGTTTTGTATTTCAGATTGTTTCCTATTTTCGAACACAAGATCTTAGGCCCTGTTTGGATCCCATGGTCTAAAGTTTAGTTGTCTAAAGTTTTGGACTAAACTTTAGTTGGCTAAACTTTAGCCACTAAACTTTAGTCGAAGGTCCTGTTTGGATCCTGTACTAATGGATAGAACTAAAGTTTCAAAAAGACCATACTATCTCTCCTCGTTTTGTGCGTCAGCCATTAAATAGGAGGTGAGAGACCAACATGCATGGGTAAACACGTATTTGTGCCTAAGAACCCAAAACTTTAGACCACTTTAGTTCACTTTGGTGGACTAATGGTCTAAAGTGTTTTTTAGGGGTTAGCTAAAGTTTAGATCTAACTTTAGACCACCTGTTTGGAGACTTTAGATCTAAACTTTAGTGACTAAACTTTAGATGGAGGGATTCAAACAGAGCCTTAGCAGTATGATGTTGATCAGTTTCATCTAATTTAGTTGCAAGTTAAAACTACATGTTAAAAGATATTGTACCTATTATCTATTTCTATTATCTCTACTAATATAATATAAAATTTATCTATTCACCTCTCCTCTCCTCCCTGTACACGCGCGATCCCCTCCATCCCAAAACGCTGGCTTCCTCCCTCCGTTCCGAAATGCTAGCTTCCTAAGTCGCCACAACCCGCATCTCCTTCCCCTGCGTGGCTCTGATCAGCGTGTTTCCTCCCCTCATTCCCCCACCCCCATCTCTTGCATCGACTTCCACCTCTCCTCACATCTACTCCCCTTCGATGGAGATCCCAACTGCCTCCAGTCCTCCCCTCTGCGAGGTAGCCTCCAAGCTCTCCCCCTCCTCTACCACAGCGCCTGTCCCTCCCTTCCTCTCCGTTGCCGACGCTGGCATCGACTCCGACGACTCGTTGAGGCTCCAATGTGGGCGCTGCGATGTTGCGGGTAGGCTCCTCCACGGCGTGCAGTCCGCCATCTACGCCTACTGCAAATGCCCCAGGCAGGAGGCCAGTGATGAGGAAGTTGAGCCGGTCGCAATAACCACCTCGAGGACGACCATCATGGACAAGTTGAGCTCGAAGGTAGCCATATCTGACCTCGGCGAACTCGTGGAGCGATGAAGTTGAGGCCGATGAATTCGTCCAGATCTGGCCGGGGAAGCTATTCTAGTGGTGGATCTAGTTGTTTCTCGTCGGTGCAAATGTGTAGTTGAGGTGCTGGTTGCTGCAGCAGCTTGGCCTGCGGGGCCCGTGCGGTCAGTGGTGGTTGGCGGGCCTGTGCGGCAGCGAACGATGATGGCTGCATCATTTCGATCACGCGGTGGCTGTGGCAGGGCCCGTGTGGCAGTGGACAAGACGACCGCTGCATCCCAATTGTGCGGTGCTACAAGGGCAGCCTCGCACTGCTCGAGGTCTCCGGAGCTGCGTGGCGGAATAAGGCGATCGCCGCGATGGCCAATGGCGGGAAGACAGTGGAGGCCCACCTCATCGCTAGTGCTGAAGCCATGGTCTTGGAGGCCTTCCTCCCTGGAGCCGATGGCGGCGAGTGCAGTGCCGTGTCCACTCGAGCTTTGGTATTGTAGAGTAATGCGTTTATTGTCTCCTAAAGTTCATTTGTAATTTATGCTCTCCTACTGTAGAGCAGCAATTAGTGTATTGCATTACATTGCGCCTTCATCTGTTTAAGCTCTACAACATTAATTTGTGTCAATTAATATTGATCCATTCCGTTATGCTGAGCTTAGGCATTTTAGTCCCTACATTGTAGGAAGTATGCTTCTTATGAACCAATACACTTGGAGAAGCCAAGTTCAGCATGTAGATTCCGCTTGGCAGCAGTGATTGGTATTATCTAGACCAAGTGGATCGGTGATTCGGTGCAAGTCGGCAAGACATTCATGATCCGATAGAGGTGCTTGTAGTTTAACCATGAATCAGTGTTTGCTACTTTCTATTACATTGTATCCAAGAAGGAACTAATTGGTTTGCTTTGTATATGTGAAACATGGCAAGATTCTTCAATGTTGGTTCAATTTTCTGTTTTGATTGGGTCATGAGGAGGTTTTGGCAATTTTTGTAGATTTTGCAAGCCAAGGAAGTTAAAGAGAATGCCAATAAGGTAAAGAAAGACTTTGGCGCTGATTTTTTTCTCTGCAAATGACCTCATTCATATAGTATTTTGGCAATGGCCTTTAAGCAAGTTGTAATGGAGCAACTCTCAAACTTTCAACTCGATGTCTTCTCCCTAGGTGTACATTTCTATAATTTGGGACTTGATATTAGTTACATTTTTTGTGTACTTTTTGCTAATTTGTGGTTGCATATCAGGTGCCTATGGATTTTAGTATCAATACATCAGATGAAAAACTTCTTTCTGCTCTCGCTGAAGCCATTTTCTCCTGTGTCATTGATGATGCTGGAAAAAATTACCTTAGGAGCACAGGCGGTTTGTTTCAGACGTGGAAACCAAACTACTCATTTGATTCCTCTGTTTGTATACACAGTATTTCCAAGGCAGAAGTAGTGAACAATGCAAGGAGATGCTTAGAGCGTTTTAATCTTGTCATGTCTGCTCATGAAGTGGGCAAAGCAAAGAATGGATGGTGGCCAGCTTCAAAATATGAAAGATTGGGAAGATTGGGGATCCTGATTTCACCCTTTGGCCCAATGAGTTCGTTCCTACTTATAAATTGCAAATTAATGCCAACGCATTAAAGAATACAAAACTCGAAGGCTGTCATGAGTTAGCAAATAATAGGTGGGAAGTTCTATGAACCCACTTCCAACTGGTATATTGTTATTCCCTCCTTATCCCTGATGTAAACATATTTGTTTTGATCATGCTTAGCCATTTTAAGTTTTCCTCCATTTCCTCCAACTGTAGGTGGAACTATGGAATGTTCTTCAACGCACAGTCACCTTACTAATTTATTTATTTATGTA
Organism: Dendrocalamus latiflorus; assembly: GCA_017311315.1. Lineage (NCBI taxonomy): Eukaryota > Viridiplantae > Streptophyta > Magnoliopsida > Poales > Poaceae > Dendrocalamus > Dendrocalamus latiflorus. The sequence goes on along the minus strand of CM029653.1, from coordinate 18,438,117 downwards.
TGTGGATAAAATGTATCTACGTTGTGCTGTGGGCACTAATTTTTTCTGAACTAGCGTCGGTATCATAGGAGTGTACGGAAGTGAAAGTCTTGAGTCTCGACAGTATGCTAGTTCTGTGTTGACGGAAGAGCATGCTGATAACCATATACTTCTTATCTGAAGGAAGTATACCCCTTTTATTTTCTATAAATTAATTTATAACATCGGATTCGCACATACGTACTTGTTGTAATAGTATACTTCGTTCTCGTATAGTATATACTATGCGTAGTATATGGTCCTGTTCTTTACGGTTTTTGATTTTTGCTATAGTATCTAACTTTTAAACAGAGTATTTTCTTAAGGTGGAGTCTACAAGTTAATTGTAGTACACGTTAAAAGCTCAATATCTGTATCAACCAAAATCGCAAGCGAATATCTCTCTCTGTAATCTCTGTCACAAATAGCTAAAATTCAAAAATTTCAGTCAAAAACTATAAGCCGCAGCTATACCAAACAGGCCCTTTGTATATAATTATAACACGCATATATCCTCCGTGAGGCCATTGTGCAGGTGCCGTGAGCTCGAGCCTATGGACTAAGAAGCCGGTGATTGAATTGCGACCGAGGAAGCCAAGCTCCATGCGTTGGATTGAACTACTGTAGTAGTTCCGAGCGGTTGCGAGGGGTTATGCATGCAACAGTAATAATTTGTCAAGGCTTCACATGTGCAAGGTGCAAACCAGTTATCCAAACCAGCCGAAGAACAACATTAATTACTTAGACAAAGTGTCACCTCGCCTCTGCTTTTGAAGCCTCGTGACCAAAGTGGTCTTGAGAGGCCATCATGCAGGCCATGCTTTGCTGGAGATTTTGGCATTTATGATCTCCTAGAAATTTTGCTTTGCAAAAATAGCCTCTCGCTAGCCTAATTTGCAGATATAACCCCTCTACAGTGCACCTACCCCCGGTACTGGATGCGGCAAGAGACCTACCCCTGGCCCTGGGCATGGTAGGTCACCTACCCTTGCCCCAGAGTGGCAAGAGGCCCTCCCTCATTCGTTCGCCTGATCTTTGCATAATTCATCTTTGCATGCATCGTTTTCTCCTGTGCTTGACTATTTAAACACACAGCAGCCTGGATCATCACAAACGCTCTCTCCTTGTCTCCTCACACTCTCTCACTCATGCATTCCCTCTTCTCTCCCATGAATCGTAGAGGCGATGACGAAAGTGACTCAAGCGCTGCCCACTTAGTGCTTTGGGCTTGGGTTGGATCTCCACCATCATCGATTCTAGATGGGAGAGGCAAGGTGGTTTGGGCTATCGGTTACCCAAGTATTTCCGATGTGGCCCTCCTTCTGGATGAATTTGGTTGTCTTTGTGCAGTTTTTATTGGAGTGCTTCTCGCCATCGTTCATGCATTTGAGTGTGTATTCAAGTGGTGCAGGGCTGAATGAGGCAGTAAGCTATGTTAAAGGGCTATAATCCAGGGGTGTACAATGGTTGGGAGTGCTGCCATGAAGAGGTCCATTCGTTCTCAACTGCGAGCTACCGGCGATTCGACACTGAAGAAGAGGCATTGGAGGCATTCAGGGCATATGGGTCATCGCGCTGTGAATAAGCTTGGAATAGCAGTGCGACTGTGTGTTGCGAGCGCTATGGAAGTCATGCCATAGATATGTCATACTCAACAAAAAATATAGTGATTGTTGTGCAGTTCATAGTGATTTTAGCACTTTTTGTATGTGTATGTGTTGCCGTGAGATGCATTGTTGGTGATAGGATGCAAATGTTTACACTGTTGGTGATATCTCTGTTGGAAGAAATGAAATAGAATAGCAATGTTTGCTACACTTTGTATCAAGTCATGTGGTTGAATGTACAATTTTAGTTTGGTTAGAATATTTGTACCAAGTGATGTGTTGGAACGAACAATCTGGAACATGATATTTGTAGCAAGCTTATTTGTTGAGTGTTTTATTGCGTAGTACTCAAATGCTGATAGAGAAAAAATGCGTACCAGAACGTGGATCACAAAGCAACACCCAATAGATAAAAAATGTGTACCACAACATTTAGGAATAGGGAGTACAAAAGGGGGACAACAATACTTGCAACCCTAAAGACTGCCATACCAACCAATGCTAGCTAGCCTAATCTGCAACCTATGAAGTACTACATTGGGTGCTGGTCACTGCATGTGTTGTAGTTCCGCGGGGAGCAAGAACAAGAATGGCTACGACTGAAACTAGGTGACTTGGAGCAAGAGTGAGAATGGCTGAGGTTGCGTCCTCGACTAGAACCGACGATGTCGATGGTAGGCGGCAGGCTAGGGCGTCGCATGCTCTTGCACATTGTACTCCTCAGGTGAGGTCCCAGGTGTTGAGTCAGTGGTGGGTTGCTAGGGATGACAGTGGTCGTAGGCAAAGAGGGAGTGTAGGTGGTTGTTGGGTGCGAAGTGTGTCAAAGTGCTCATAGCTAGAGGTGAGGAGCATCTGAAGCTAGCCGATCTTCTGCAGGGTGTTGATGTAGGTAGTTGCCATCACGTGGATGAGCTGAACCTAGTGTGTGAGCCAAGGGTCATCCTCTGAAATCTCAAGATGTTCTAGGTAGTGCTCTCCTGCCCATCTATCTGGCACAAGCGGTCCTTACAGGTTAATGGTAGCACCATGTGTCCCAACACCGGTTGGGGTAGTCCCATACGTAGTTAGGACAACCCCAGTAATGCATGCCCATGCTGAGCCACTCCTTAGACTTGAAGAACTTTCATGTATCCCCGTATTAGCTGGGAGGCGACTTCTCCCCCGCAGACGGGTCTTACGATAAATGCTCTATGGGAATGTCCATGTAGGGGTTGGAGCTACGGGAGACGTCATTGCGAGGAGATGGACTCCTAACACGCCTGCTTTGTTCCTCGCGGGCTATAGCATACCTTGTGAGTTGGGTGAGTTCCTCCCATTTCTTCTCCTTGGGTGTGAGGTTGTGTTGTTGTGTAGTTGCAAAAAAAATCCTATGACCCAATAGGTAGTACTAATGTGTCGAGCCAGCGTAGCATACGCGGGTGAATTCCAATTCGATCGATGGTGGTTCGCGTCCACGAGACAGCAAGCCTGAGGAGGAATCTTGTTGCATCATTGCATCACGTTGGTTTGCGAAGCTGGCTCATCAGGACACGTTATGGCACAAAACTGCCTCGTTGCCTCACATTGATCCGCAAGGCTAACTCATTGGGTCACATCACAGCGGAAAGCCAAATCACTGTATCACGTCACTCTGTAAAGTGGCTTCGTTGGGTACGTCATGGCAAAGAGCTGCCTCACTGGGCCATGTCACCGTGCCAAGATACCTCGTTGGGTCACATTGAATTAATGCGATCACAAGATATCGATGTAGTCACGTGCCAGGAGACATGGTAGAGAACATGAACAAGAGAATAGGGAAGCTGCGTCCGTGGCACTCGCACCCATCGGCAGAGGGAGAACACAGACAGACCACCGCTTGGAGACACACACGTGCAGAGGCACGGAAGAGATCAAGAAGCACATTAGTTGATAGAAGAGCATTTCCTTGAAGGCATCCAGGAGAAGAAAAGAGCTGCCGAGCAAGGAAGGAGGCCATGGCTTCCTCTGTTTCCGATGGTGTAGATTGTTATATAGATTAACGTCTCTTTCTCTCTCTCTCATGTATAGCTTGGAGATGCCGCGTGAATGACTGAATGGTGTGGTGCTCTCCAGGCTGAGGACGCCGTCGACTCGACATTCTGGAGGTTGCCACTGCGCAGTCAATGGCAATGTCGTCGAGGCCGCCGTAGCCACCATCATATGCGCCCAAGCCATGCCCTCAACGTTTACATGCCTAATGTTGGAGACGCCGGCCGTGCACACTTCCGAGGACGTCGCGTCCGTCATCAATTCATCCTCAACCTGTAGATGGCAGACATGCTGAGCCTCTCGTATGCATGCATGCACGCCGCGGCCGCCCCGGCATAGATCATGGCGCCGCCCGCACGACACCCGTGCAGCCGTGCCAGTGGTATCGTGTCACGGACCGACCAGTGCATTGGGCTGGGCCTTCGTCTTGGGCAATGGGCCTAGGAATGCAAGGGGTGACCCAGGTCGTGGTCTCGTGTAGTACAAGAACAGAGCAGCAGCGATTGCAAGGGGTGTTGAAGAACATAACCGAAAGGCGTCCGCCTCTTCTTCTCCCCCAACTTCCTTTTCTTTGATTCCCAGCCTAATTCTTCTTCCCAGTCCTTGCTTCATATTCTCCCTAATTTCTATCCCAAATACAAGTGGAATCGTGACACATCGGCAAGTTATCAACAGCCACCGATCGATTGACGTGTGCGAACACTTCGTATGGTCGCCTCGCCCACGACGCCGAGAAGACACCAAACTCTGCAGTGTCCGACGCCAATCTAACCCGGCGCGTATGTCCAGCTGACGAGGTCACCGCGTCCGCGAACACTTCGACGAGGCTGCCTCGCCGCCGGCCACGCCTTCGGATCTCATGAGTGTAACATCTACAATGTCAAGGCTGCCACGTCCGCTGAGCGATGCCTTCACGCCTCATGAGTGCGACATCTCCGCTACCGAGGCCCGATGTCTGCCGGCAAGGCTGTCATACCCGCCGGTAAGGCCGTCTTTCAATCAGGAGTTATGACGTCTCCATTCAGCCTGACGCGCATGGATCCATCCATGTACGCATGCCTTGTCTTCTTGCTTCAGACACTACACGATCGCTATGTCAGATATGCTATGTTAATCAAGACATAGAGCGCAATCATACGTAGGAGTTTGTAATTTTATTATTTGTAAAAGATTAATAAAATACATATTTTTTTATCTTTCTTTGTCTTATTTAATTTATGTATTTTAGTACACTAGCACGCAAGCAATCTTAATTCCGATGTATAAATCCTAGACTCATTTCTCGCGTCAAACAACTACAACAAGAACAAGTTCGCAACCTTAGTTTTCTATGGACATTCTCTAAGTGGCACCATTTGATATAAACTTTTGGCATCACACTTTTATTCTTGTTGTACTTTTAAGGTACGACGGTGTCTTTTGTTTATTATGTATGTGAATAATATGTATCTATGTATGTCTATTCTTTTTAGTTTCTAAAGCTGCTTTCGGTTTTTTTAAAGTAACTAGCTTTTAAATAAAGTATCTTTTTAAGATAGTGTCTACTAGTTAATTGTAGTACATACTATACCGATTTCATTTATATCGGCAAAAACCATGTAAATTTCTGTTACTCTGTAATCTTTCACACAAACAGTCTAAAAACCATAAGCCGCAGCTAAAAGTTATAAGCTTCAGCCAAAAAACAGACCCTATATTGTGTTGTTGGCACTAGCTTTTTCTATACTAGCGTCGGTATCCCGGGAGTATATGGAAATGAAAGTCTTGAGTCTCCACAGTATGCTAGTTCTTCTGTGTTACGGATGAGCATGCTGATGACCATATACTTATCTGAATGAAGTGTACTCCCTTTTATTTTCTACAAAGTAATTTATGTCATCGGATTCGCACGTACGTACTTGTTGTAATAGTATATTTCATTCTCACATAGTGTTTGTCTATGATTTATGGCTTTTGGTTTCGGCTTATAGCTTTTGGCTGTAGTTTATAGTTTTTGAGCGGTTCGTGAGAGAGACTACGGAGTAGCAAAAACTCGCGTGTGGTTTAGCTAATATAAATGAAGTTACTACAGTGTGTACTACAATCAACTTGTAGATCTCACTTTAAAAAAATACTTTGTTCGAAAGCTAGTTATCATAGATAAGCCAAAAGACAGTGTTTAGAAGCTAAAAAGAACAAGCTACGTGTAGTATATGTATATAACTGCAACACGTGTATATCCTCCTTCGTGAGGTCATCGTGCAGGGCTGTGAGTTCAAGGAGCCTATGAACCAAGAAGCTAGGTCCTATTCATATTGATTTCTAAAAGCTGTTTTTTTATAATATATATATATATAGTTTTTCTACAGTACCTAGCTTTTAAACAATGTCTTTCCAAGGTAGAGTCTACTAGTTGATTGTAGTATATACTATAATGCCTTCATTTATATTGGTCAAAATTACATACGAGTGTCTTTTTCTTTCTCTAGAAGCTACTATTATTTATAAGCCAAAATCAAAAACAAATATGAACAAGCCTTAAGTTGCGGCAGAGGAGGCCAAGCTCCACATGTTGGATTGAACTAAACTGTGGTGGTCGCCAGAGGTTGGGCGGTGTTATGCATGCATTGGGAGGGGTTATGCATGCATGGCCAACTAGCCGAAGAATAACATTGGCAATGTTCTTTTGAGCTGTGGCTTTTGGATGTAATTGATGGTTTTTACCTATGTTTTTTAAGATGACAGTAGACAATAGAGATGCTGATGTAGATGATACACACAGTTTTAGGCTCGAAAAGCTACTGAAGAATCTGCTTCAAAAACCATCCTATTTGTTATGATTTTCAAAGAAGTCAAAAGCCCAAAACCCAGAAGCATGGGCCAATAATTTGATAAAGCTTTGTGCAAGCAAACTAGTTATCTAGACCAACTGAGGAACAACATTAATAAATGGACAAAGTGTCACCTCGCCCAAGGGCAGATGCATGTCGAGCAATGGGGCACATGCCTCGGGCCGATTTTAATTTTTATTGCTTAGAGTCTAAATTTACACAGTGTATACCTTCATATACCAAAAACTAATGCCTCAATATGCCAAGGATTACAACTATTTAAAAGAAAGAAGGCTTAAACACATTGACAAATAGGGGGAGAAAAGAAAAGAAAAACACGTAGGACATTGACAAAAGTAAGACACTCAAAAAAATGCATGTTAGTTGAAGCTAGCACAACACAGCACATCAATCGACCATGAAAAGAAAACAAAATAATAAGGGCTACTTGAACTGATCGAGCGTGGACCACCAACTGGTCCAGCCCCAAGCCAATGCCAACCCAAGGAGCGCATAAGCCAACACTAGCCCAAACCAACCAAATAGCCAATGCCAGATTCAGACAATGCTTTACCTACCTTCCCCTATTCCCCACACAACACATCATGCATGCAACCTTTCGTCTGCAGCGGCGACAGGCTAGGCGCTAGAGCTACCGTCATTCGAGAGCACGCCCGCCGCTTCTCCCCTACACTTGTGTGCGTCAGATGGTATGTTTAGTTTTATCACTGTGTTAATCTCACTACACGTGCATGCAATGGAGTAAATTTCAGCCTATGTATGTTGCATGGAATATGGCCGATGGTCACAGTAATAGATGAGGTCGTCCACTCATCGTCTCGTCCTAGTTCCTTGCTTTCAAAGTTCAAATGCTCAATGATCTTCATAGCTAACGAAGTAATGATCAGCCGACAAAATAGATACTAAATTTTGTGATTTAGATTTTAGGGTTTTAATTTTAGTACCAGGACGCAGGGTTAATTGTCCGACAAAGGGGGAAAGTTATGAGTTTGAAAAGCGTGTAGGAGTATTATCATTTATTTGTTGTTTTGTAATGTTGAGACTGTATTGAGAGTGAGTAATTGTTGTAGGAGGAGAAGCGTTGTGTGCTGTCATCTCCTATTCAAACCGGCTTAGTAGAATGATATATGATGATTAGCAATTGCTCACTATTATTGAATTATTCATGTTACGCAATAATTTTGATTATCCTTTTTGTTTAGTATGATATTAATTTGATACTAATTATGATATGTGGTAAAATGATGAAAAATGACATTCATGACATAACATTTACATTACAAGCCAAGGCGATGAGAAAGTAATAGCTTTGAATAAAGCTATGTGACTATTTCGTCATGCTTTTGAGAAAGACCTACTTCGGTGGGCTCCTTCACAGGATGGAGGTGGAGGGTGATATCGACGGGTGTACCCTCCGCTATACCGATACAAGCTACAGAGGAGACATAAGTATGAGTATTGCATTGCACTAAATGTAATTGAGATGAGATATTGTGACATGAGGATGAAAATTGTTGAGAATGAGATGTGAAAATTGAGTTAATGGTAAATGATTGAAAATTGTTAAAATGATGTGGATTTATTTATTATTCTATTTTGTACTTGCTAAGTCATGGACTCACCGTTGTTTATTTGTGTGTTTTAGGTGATCGTTGAAGGCGACATGCATTAGGTGGGAATATAACATAGAAAATTGCACTTTGGTAGCTCATCACTCCACATAGTGAACCCCTCACTTATTGTCATAAATAATTTAGCCTATCCATGTTAAAATTACATACTTAGTTTTCTTTAGTTCTTTATGGTTCGTAATAATTGCTAGTTGGTGCACTCCTTAGCTTATTATTATTTACGATGCCTTTTGGTTATTTTTTTCCTATTAAATTCAATTTATTGTTTATCATGTTGTTGAAATTTATGTTGGTAGTGGGTTGAATGATTATTATTGAAGTCTAGATGATGTTGATGCTTAATTATGGTTAAAATTTGGTAGCAATAGTAGTTGTAGGTGATATCTTAGGTTTTTATTAAAATCCCGGTTGGCACATTGGCTCCCTTATTTGGCATGTCATGCCATGCCATGTGGGTTAAAATTTGGTAGCGATAGTAGTTGTAGGTGATATCTTGGGTTTTTGTTAAAATCCCAGTTGGCGAATTGGCCCCCTTGTTTGGCATGTCATGCCATGCCATGTTTTTTTGTTTTGTTTTATGCAAAAGAGGAATCAAGCGACGAGGGAGTGTCGTAGGGGCTGTGTGGTTGGTGATTGGAGTATCATGAAATTGTTATTGTTGTTTGGTAAGAGAGCTGAAACTAAGAAAGTTGAAACATGATTAAGGTTTGACAATTACTCTTATTTAAAGTTTAACAAATATTAACCCTTTCAAAAATCACACATGATGAATATAAGAAAAATAAATCACATAATATGAATCTTTTTTAAAAAATAAATCACAAATGATGAATTCACCCACGAGTCCACTTAATCCCCAAAAAATTAAAAATGTTTTATTTAACTCCCTAAGCTTCTAATACTGGACCAGTTCAAACATCCCATGGTTTTTATGGTGGTTTTGCCCATGTGGCCATCATATTATTCCATTTCGCCACGTTGCAATCCACATCCTCCTAACCACATGCATGTATGTGTGATTTGGCCACTGAAAATCCACCAAATCACTCTCAAAATCATCACAACTATTGGATCCAGTCACACTAGATCCTAACCTTTGATCTACTACAAAATCCCAAATTCCTCCTCGCTTCCTCCCTCCACCCTAGCCACGCCAACTAGACCCACCAATTCTAGGGCTCATCACCAATGAACTCCAATGGCAAATCAGAAAAAAAAGTCCTAAGTAATATGTGAGGAGTGTGCCTATATATGACATGTGGAATCATAAGTTGACTTAATTTAAGAAAAAGCTTGTTTCACTATCCCAGTGAGTGCTTTCAGATACTCGGTCCATTTGTAAAATGTAGGTTGCTTTAGATACAGACACGATCGGTAAACTACTGTTTGGACCATTAATTTATCTTATAATGTTATTACAAATAAAACATATATTTAAAAAATATATCATAATGAAAATAGTAATAATAAATCCATCGATGGTTAAACTGAACAATATTTAATCCTGCACATTTAGAATGAGACCTACATTCAGAGGGAGCACTACCTTTTCGAAGACATTTGACATTGGCTGAGAACAGTATAAAGATGTTTTGCAGCTAACATGTGGGTTCAGAAAATCCTCATTCATCTTATGTTTGATTACTTAAGTTTACATTGACTACCTTCCTGCCACAAATTCATGCGGAAAGCATGCTATCGAACATTTGTATTTTGTGTCCGTAATACAATTTTGTTTTTTTTCCAATTCACCGTATGAAAATGATTCACTTGGAAGGGTCATGAGAAACATATTATGTGGGGTCCCTGGGTGTTGAATACCCAAAATTCTCGTGTGTGTACCGTACTAGTTCCATGATCAGTAGCTAGTACATGCATTCACAATATTGAAGTCACATCAATACACACTGCATTCATACAACTTACAACAATAGATCATACATATACGATATATATCAAGTTTACAACAAAATGGCTGACCAGCCATATAAATATAAGTACCAATAGAGTGCAATGGAAACACCCCATTTGAACATATACTGGTGTGCCATCCATTCCCCATAGGCAATCGACAAGGATTAGACCCTAGAATGACCTGTTGTTGTACTCTTCGATACAAGGTGCAAAGTATGCATCGTCGGGTATTGTTTCTTCTTCATCCTCTGAGAAACAATTTATGCAAGGTTGAGTACATTATGTACTCAGCAAGACTTGTAGTGTATCACAATATATTATATAAATGCAAGGCTAAACAGAAGATGAGGCTCTATGCTACAAGTTATTTTCAGCATGAAACAAGTTTCCATTTGCAATATCAATCTGTAAGCAACGGAAATTTAAAGAGCAATTGATGTGTAAAGAAATAGTAAGTATACATCTTTGAATAAGAGTAAATCACATCCCTCCTTGGCTGCGAACAATGAATAAATTTCAGCCATAGACATGGTACATACGTCACAACATACCATCCCATCATTTTCAAGAAATCCATCTTGTCAAAAATGAAAACTAGACCCATTGCGGCTGCACCAAACTTGCTCATGACTGTTAGCATAGCTATTTAAATAGTTTTACACTCTTGAGAAGTACTATTCTACCCACATGAGATAATCAACTATTCTGTCAGCCACTACATGCTTCCTTAGGCGTTCGATGAAGTGATTATCATATAGCCTTTACATCATATAGTTCTAACCTTGCATCAGCCTGATGAATGACAAACCCTCACTTAGTCATGTTTATCCTCCAAGTGAGGCATTCACCATTGTATTGGCAAGCTTTGGTCTCTACATCTCAATGAAGGCATCCCTTATGAGCAAATCTTTCTGGAATTCCCTCACTACTACGGCATACCAAAATGCAAGCCTAGTCCTAGATAATTTAGTTAACTAAAGGCAGAGCTCATATAGTACATGTGATTGTACGGTTAGACTTATATGTGCAACAACAGAGTTCGATCCTTAATCGACCCAAGCGAGAATCTCCCTTATCTACATGCGAGATCACACTCTCAATTTTTTTAGTTTACAATATAACTCTCCTATGTCAAAAACTAGGTTTTTTATTTTATTTTTTATACCAAATTAACAGAGGTTATCCCTCTAGTCCAACCTTTCAAAATTGCTCATTTCCATGTGCAAATTGTTTTTTGAATATCCAAACTTAATGAAAACTAGAGCATAGGCAAGCATCTAGATGATATATGTAAATGTAACATACCCAGATTGACATTAGTTGCTGTATAAACCATGTTCTAAAGGCTACAACAGTAAGAATATCAATATCACAAGGATGATCATTGCATACAATCGGAATTAACTACCGTTACCCACAAGTATAGCGATTTTAGAAAAACATACATGCATAAAAAATATTCTTTGCAAACATTATACAATATGTTCAAATGGGGTGTTTGCTTTGCCCTGGTTGCTCATAGAGTTGCTCAGGATTGTTCTCATAGATTTCTAGCACGACGGTATCTAATCGGTAAAACCAAATGAGCATAAATAAGAGCTAAATAAATTCAAATAGAGACCAAATTCAAATATTTTTCATATTCAGATAAAGCATGATTTTAGAAAAAATTATAGATAAAATCACTAAATTTACAGTTCATATGCAAAAGTTACATGCATTTCAATTTTGTTCGGTTTACAAAATTCTGAAAAAAGAAAAATGTGATATCGAAAGTGTATTTTAACTAGAGTACGCTTTCCTATTGAGAAAGCATACTTCCTCTGAACTAAAAATAGTGTTTCCCATTTTAACTATTTTTTGAATTTTCTTTTATTACAAGTGGGCCCTACATGTTAGTGTCTCGTTGTTTAAAAGATGTTTTAATTACAAAGCAGTGGAAGGACCCACATGTTATACACTCATTAGTTTTTTATTAACTTAATTAGCTTTTTAATTACTTTTACTCATATTTAAACCTTCTAACTTGTGGACCCTACTGGTTAGAGAGAGAGAGAGAGAGAGAGAGAGAGAGAGAGTGAGCGAGGCAATGAGCTCAGCGCCAGTGTTGGCAAGCTCGCCAGCAGTGAGGGAGATGATGGCATAGTCCGAGCATGGGCAAAATGGAACGGTGGTTGCATGGAAAATCTATGGGAGGTGGAAGTGCTCAAGGAGTGGTGGTGGTGCTCGGAGCTATGCAGCATTGTAGTGGGAGGCTCACTCTCGCACTAAAACTAGTTGTTCTGGGCTCAGGGTGCTATCACAAGGGTACAAAGGCTAGCACGGGAACCAATGTTTACCAGAGGCGGAGACAACGTGGTTCTTCACAATGGCGCTGTGGTTGGCCATGGCAATGACCAAGAAAACTATGGCCATTGGCCAAATCGACTAGCATGTGAGCACTAGGGGGTCTGTAGGATGCTCTTTGAGGGTTCGACCGGGGCTAAGGTCATTGGAGGCAGCTTGTCGATGGTGAGTAGTGATGATGCAGAGGAGGCTCTCAGTGCTGGCATGAAGATGGAGAGGCTACAAAGGAGCTCGCATTAGCTACCTAGCACCGTGGAGATGGTGTAGAAGTGAGCGATTGAACTAGACCTCACTGGAGCAGCTTGAATTGCGAAAGATGGTAATAGAGGCCAAAAAGTGAAGGAAGCTCGACCTCAATGCTTCACTGCATTTTAGGGCAATTTAATGAGCATGGAGCTCAGAGGGAGTGTAAGACACATTGTGATGCAATCATAGGGGGAAAAGAAATAACCGGAGAAGCTATATCGTGGTTGTGGGCTCACCGGCGTTGATAACGACACATTGTTCTCAACGATTCAGGGAGCTAGGAGCTTAGGAATGCATGCAAAAGAACAAGTGGGAAAGTTGAGAAAGATACAACATAGAGACAAGCTAAAGTAACGAGGGAAAGGTGCGAGAAGGCAAGGAGAAATTAGTGGTTGCGGCGAGAACTTGCGATCCAAGGTTCCTCCGTGTGAACGGACATTGGAAGGGGACAAAATGGGAGCTTTGGGCATGGTGATGGATGGGCAAGGGATCTAACTTAAAAGTGGGGGAGTCCCTCACCTCATTGGCTAGCTTTTGGGGTGAGAAGGCCCTTACGTTCCAACAAGTGGTATCAGAGCCCGGTTCTAACATCTCTGGCCCAATGGACACTAGGGTGTGAACGCCTGATGGATTGTGGCCCCGAGGGACCGTCGGTGTACGGTGAAGGAACCCTGAGGGACCGTCGGTGTACGGTGAAGGGGCGATGAAGGGCTGAGGGACACCAATGTGTGAAGGGGGAGATTGTTGGAATAGTCCCACATTGGTTGTGGAAGGGCAAGTGACCTAACTTAAAAGTGGGGGGAGTCCCTCACCTCAACGGCTAGCTTTTGGGGTGAGAAGGCCCTTACGATCCAACAAGTGGTATCAGAGCCCGGTTCTAACATCTCTGGCCCAATGGACACTAGTGTGTGAACGCCTGATGGACTGGGACCCTGAGGGACCGTCGGTGTGTACGGTGAAGGGACCCTGAGGGACCGTCGGTATACGGTGAAAGGGCAGTGAAGGGCTGAGGGACACCAATGTGTGAAGGGGGAGATTGTTGGAATAGTCCCACATTGGTTGTGGAAGGGCAAGGGATCTAACTTAAAAGTGGGGGAGTCCCTCACCTCATTGGCTAGCTTTTGGGGTGAGAAGGCCCTTACGTTCCAACATGGGGCAGGGCAGACACAGGGTGCGCATGTGAGGAATTACATATAGCTGGGGAGGCCTGGTCAAGCAGTGTGGCGACGTTCAGCTGGGCGCAGCGAACAGCACGTACGAGATTGCAGCGAGCCAGGGCGATGAGGTGGTGCGTGAGGCCTACGGCGTGAGGTTAGGGACCCAATGCACAATGAGGGAGAGGGGGAGGAGTAGAGGAGAGGGTGTCATGGGCGAGCGTGAGGGCGTGAGGTGGCCACGGTGGCTCAAGGGTGCAACGAGAGGTAGACGAAGGCGTCTAACGTGCAAGCTCGGTGTGTCAGCAAGAGGGGAGAGAGAGAGGGAGAAAGGTTATAACAAGTGAGGTTTGGTCCTACTCGTCAGCTATAGAAATTAAAAAAATAGAGAGGAAATGAATTTCATGAAAATATGCTTTTGCAAACTGAAAACGGAAAGGAATGGGAGAAGAAGGCAGGTTTGGCTGATCATTTGAGGAATTTTTAGATATAATAAATGAGTTTACAAAATTATACAAAATTTATGAAGGCTGTTGACATAATATATATTCTTGTGTAATTTTTTCAGGATTTTATCTATTTTAAAATTTTCTCAAAAATTCTTTGAAAGTCACTATTTTATTCAAAATGCACTAATTGAATTTGGAATATTCAGAAACATGCTTAAAAATATTCCAACATTTATTTCTAGCATAAACAACTTATATTTGTATTTTTGGGATGTTACAATAGTGAAGTTTCAAGTGTTAGGATACATGTAGGCTACACTAGCGCAAATTAAAATTTTCTATCGCGTAAACCATAAAGCCATGCAGTAAGAGATCATGGATTGTTACCACTAGACACACAGTGTAGCGAAACTAGGATTGAAGCAGCTGATTCAATGAAAAGCGCATCAGTGTAGTGGTAGTAGTCAATCGTCCTCGGCCCAACCATCTTCTCCTCGCGATCGTACCGATCAGTGCCGTAGTCGCAGTAGTGCCTCTACCGAGGTCCACACATTCAGGGATGAAGCACCATGCGTCTGTGTGCTAGCACCAGCACCCACAATAGGGGATATGAGAGGTGACGGCTAGGGTTTCGATGGTTATGTTTTCAGGATGCTACCCTTAGCACTGTACCTCTCCTTATATAGCCTTCAATTGGATCCATATCTGATATGAGTAGAGATCGAATTCCACTCGGAAACTATCATCCAGCCCCTTATCATTCTAGCCTATTAAGTGTGTGACCCTGTAGGTTCATATATATTTGGCCACAGGCCGAAAAACTCTTTTCTGGCCCATAAGTCGGTAGTGGTCCCTAGTAGAACATAACGACTCCCAAACATATATAAAGATCATATCGGACAAACCTATATAGTACTTATATACTAGATCAAACTCAAGCGAGAAGCGTGACATCCTATGATAGCTCGATCCTTCACTCGAATCTTAGTGGATTACTCATTTGTGATTGACTCTTCAACCACATTCGGCACGACCATACACTTCCTTATTCCAACCACATAAAGGGGCCCAGAGATATCTCTCATGTTATATATGAGGGGCAAATTCCATTTTGATCGCTCATATTCCTCTGCATGTTTCATAGTGAACCCAAAATCTACCTTTATAACCATCCAGTCACAAAATAGTATTTGGTAACCCCTAAGCATCTATTACACATGTAGGAAACAATGACGATCTCAGGTCAAAGGATCCTACATACACTATGTATAAGACCAATTGATGACACTTAAGAATATAACAATTCCTGCAGTGTCTCATGGTAGATCAATCCAACATCATGTTCTCTAACATATGTCTATATTATTGATTTAATATCTCATATCCATGATTCATGAAACATGATCATCAAACAATGTATGTACTGATCTATAAATCGTAATTGTCTCACATAGTTATATAAGATTAGGAATAATTTAGAATAACATTAAAACAAGTATAAAGAGTTCCACGAACAAGTCACATACTTGTTAATCAATATGAAAGATATTTATTCAAGGGACAAACTAACATATTATGCAAAAGATCATAAACATAGAAATGATACAATTATCTCTACTAGCCTTTTTGTAAACATAAGGTTATTCTTCATTCTTGATGAAGCCAAACCCTTTTACTACCTTATCAAAACGAATGTTCCAAGTCCAAGAAGCTTGCTTCAGTCCATAGATAGATCTCTGAAGCTTGCATATCTTTCTAGTATTTTGGGGATCGACAAAACCCTCAGGTTGTGTCATGTACACATCCTCACTTAGGTATCAATTTAGGAAAGCTGTTTTGACATCCATCTACCATATCTCATAATCGAAATATGTAGCAATAGCTAGAATGATCCAGATAGACTTACGCATAGCAACGGGCATGAAGCTTTCATCGTAGTCAACACCTTGAATAGTTGAAACCCTTCGCCACCAATCGTGCCTTATGGATATGAATATTTCAATCCATGTCTATCTTTTTCTTAAAAACTCACTTGCACTCAATGGTTTTTACGCCATCGGGTGGATCAACTAAGTTCCAAACTTGATTATCATACATGGATTGAATTTCGGATCTCAAGGCTCCAAGCCATTTCTCAGAGTTCAGGTCCATCATCGCTTCCTCAAAAGTCTTAGACTCATCATTGTCTAACAATAAAATTTCATGTCGATACCTTATCGGTAATTGACATGGCCTTTCAGACCTATGTGGGGTTGGCGCCTCTTCCACAAATTCCACAACGTCTTGTATACTTTGTAGAGGCTCAGTAGGAGTTGAAATATTTTCTGATGTCTCTCAAATTTCTTCGAGTCTCACCGGAATCCCACAAACTCATTTTGAGAAAAACTCTTTCTCCAAAAAGACACAATTTCAAGCAACAAACACTTTGTTCTTATTACTTTTATAAAAATAATATCCTTTAGTTTCCTTAGGATACCCCACGAAGAAGCATTTATCAGATTTAGATGTGAGCTTGTCAGACGTCAAATGTTTTACATATGCTTCACATCCCCATATTTTGAGAAAAGGCAACCCAGGACACTTCCCAGTCCATATCTCATATGGTATCTTCTCTACAGCTTTTGATGGAACCCTATTTAATATGAACGCAACTGTTTCTAGAGCATACCCCAAAAAGACAATAGCAGATCAGATTGGCTCATCATTGACCGAACCATGTCTAACAAGGTCCGATTTCATCGTTCAGAGTAGTGTTTGGTAACCCCTAAGCAAACTATTACACATGTAGAAAACAATGACGACTTCAGGTCTAAGGATCCTACATACACTATGTATGAGATCAACTGATGACACTTAAGAATATAACAATTCCCGCAATGTCTCATAGTGGGTCAATCCAACATCATGTTCTCTAATATGTGTTTACATTATTGATTTGATATCTCATATCTATGAAATATGAAACATGATCATCAAACAATACATGTGCTGATCTACAAATCATAATTGTCCCACATAATGATATAAGATCAAGAATAATTTATAATAACATCAAAACATGAATAAAGAGTTCCACGAACAAGTCACATACTTATTGATCAATATAAAAGATATTTATTCAAGGGACGAAATAATATATTATGCAAAAGATTATAAACATAGAAGTGATACAATCATCTCTATAATTGCCTCTAGGGCATATCACTATCATCAAGCAATGGTTTTCATTGTAAATTTTTCTGTGCCACTTTCTGGATCATCTTTTCAGATTCGAATTTTAATTCATTTTGGGTTTCATCAATTGTATGTTCTTTTCCTAAGTTAGTGTTCATAAATTATCTTCCAAAGAAACTTCAGCCAAAAGCAAGGAAAACAAAATGTCAACACAATACGAGCAAAAAGTTTTAAATTTTATATATTTTCGAACATCTTGGGTTTTTGGGTGTTACATACTACGAACACTTATTCGTAGAGACATACCATATGGTTCATGGATATTTTGACCTTTTAACTCAGTTCATTATCCTTTTTTCTACTTCAAACGCTCTTCTGATAGAACAAAGAAGGGATTTCTATGGAAAGAAAGGAACAGACAACATTCCAAAACAAAACTGACCTTACACGGCAGGGGGCAAACAGAGCAATTGAGGATATCAGAAGAAAGAAAGCTTTTCACTAGAGTTGATATCCTTGTGTCTCTTGTGTTTTTAATTAGAGCTCACTCTTTGTGCAATATGTTAAATTTGTGCTCCTTTCTGCCTTTTCTCTCTTGAGATTGTGACATGTAGTACCCTATTATGTAAGTCAGTGCCACGACACGGTCTTGCTATGCACTTTCATTCTCTTTTCCTCTTAATTGAATGGCAGAGCTCATGCCCTCTTTAAAAATATACTGGAGATTAGCTATCACATCCAAAATTCCCTCATATTTTCTTTTCTCGTTCAGATTTTGGAGTTTAGACCACAAAAATTCCTCGCCTTGAAGAACTCTTCTGTTCCTTCTAGCATCCACTACTCGCTCACTGTCATCTAGGCATTGAGTACACCATTCATGTTGGGTGCAGATTCTCTCTGAACGCTCGCTGATCCTTGCAAATCAATAAAAGCGAGTCAGATTGACTTTCTGCATGCACGCCTCGTCAGTTGACACCCATGGCTAGGTTCATGCTTTCAACAAAAACCTACAACTTTTGCACAATTTTTATATTTGCAACTTAGTACTATTTGCCAAAGAAGTACTTCACCTTGAATTTTAGCATAGTGTATGCACTATTCAAAACCAAAAGATGCTTGCTTTTAAATTTACCTTGCACAATTTTTTTCATAATGCTACATGTGTTAGTGGCAACCAGTCAACCACCAATGCTATGCTTGTTTGTTTGGTACAGTAAGAAATTTTACTGAAGTGAGTATACTTATATACACGCGCTGGGTGAGCATGGAATAGTGTAAGTCACGCACGCTTCTAGAAGGATCCTGGTTGGTGTATTGGCCCCCCTGCTTGCCGCGCCATGTTGTTTTGTTTTGTTTTATGCAAAGAAGGAACCAAGCAGCGAGGGGAGCGTCATAGGGGCTGCTTGGTTGGTGATGGGAGTATCAGGCATGTCTGCAAATTGTTGTTTGGTTAGTGACCTGAGTAAGCCTGAGAAAGCTGAAGCACAATTATAGTTTGACACATACTCTTATTTAAAGGTTAACAAATATTAACCCTTTCATATATCACACATGATGAATCTAAGAAAAATAAATCGCATATGATGAATCTTTTTTTAAAAAAATAAATCATATATATTTCACCCATCTAAATCCTTATCCACATCCATTTTTTAAGTTTTATCCAAGTTCCAAGTTGATTCACATGCAAAGATCTTTTTTAAGCCGGAAGGAAGAAAGAAGGAAAACAACTAATCCCAAATCCAAACCTATTTCCGTCAACCCTTCTGTGCTTCCTTCTGCGCATTCAAAGCAACTATGTCGAAGGGAGCAAGTTTGGTGGCACGGTTTACATGCCACGATGGTGCCGAACAGCACAACAAAGTGGCTGTTGTGGCAAGTGGCAACGACGACGCTCTACGACTGTAGGAAGAATAATTCATTCCTTTACTAACGGTGTCTGCTCTACAGAAGACATACACTTAAATCCCAAGAAATACAATCATGCTCGTAAAGGATGATTGTACCTCTCACTTATATTCATAGGATAGCTATCCCCCAAGGGGTATTCTAGTCATTTTGTATAGGCCCAAAAGCCTATAAATATCCCATGTATCCCTCATTATAACTCAAACTCATAAGGAATACAAGAAGGCATATTCAAATTGGTGAGCCCTTAGGGGCTCCCTCCCCAAAGGTAACCCCCTGTTGGCTCATCGACAGGAGTAGGATGGTCCTTTCGGACCCCCAAACCTGTATAAATCCCCATATCATTTTTACTCTCGTGGACGATAGCCCGTTAGACGGCGTCCACCCCCACTTGTGTTTGGGTTTCACACCTTCAACATTGGTGTCGTCTGTGAGGACCGTAGCTAATCGATGAAAGGATGTGGCTCCTACCAAGAAGTACCCTAAGTCCATGAAGCCTCCTCTAGCTTTAGAGTGCAATGAGCTCGTGGATGACCTATCCGCTCTCTAGAGGAGCCCTAGGCGTGCACCCTCATTGCGGATTGGGTCCATCCACCACAGAATGGACAACATCCTACATGCCCTGGGACTCCTATTTGCACCCTCCTCTCTTTCACTGGTCGATGCGAGGTCCAACCAATGGGAAGCTCAAGACGCCCTCGTAGTCAGAGTGCTAAGGGTTCTGGGGCCAACCATCATCCCTAGGACGCACTACGTCACAAACTACAAGGCAATGAAGACCTTAGCACTCTTCTTTGCCCCAAAGGCGCCCTAGGGGCAAGGGATGGGGTATCCTACCACCTCCCATCTAAAATGATCCATACCTCGATGAGTCTACAGTAAGGCCATACGTGAGCCCGTGCCTCGACATGCCACACTTCAGCGCCCTACACCATACACGCCCCAGTGCCTGCGCCATGGAGCCCTTGTGACGATGCCCTTGTGTGGCTCAGTGCCCTCATGCCACAACATCTTCGTGCCTTGGCACCCACGCCATAGTGCCCCAGCGACATCACCCTCACGTGGTCCAATGCCCTCGCTTGGCTCTTGAGACACTTTTCCCGCATAGGATTCCACCCTCGTGGTGCGTAGGGCGTACGACCTCTGTGGTTTCCCTAGCAAAAGTCCAAGGTGGCTTGAGCGTCCATCACCTCCACCATGGCGGCTTGTGTCTTGCTGGATCCAGGGCATGAGCGACAACTTGGACCCAGTGCCCAAGTTGATGGATGTACTGAGGACTCATCTCCCTTAGACTCCAGGCCATGAGCCGAACTATCTCCAAGTCATCATACACCTCGCTCCATTGCTTGGCAAGGGTTAAGCATTCTCATGCATTCCAGATCACCAAGAAAAAAGCCCTACCTACAAGGGTAAAAGGGCTCCATAGCCCTCATACTTCAGAGGCCCGCAACTTAGCCTTGTGGGCACCTTGTTGGTGTGCCTATGACTTATGTCGTAGACACACCAGCAAGGTACTCGTGAGTAAGCCTCATAGGTGCCTCCAAGCCCACTAGGGGGCTACCACCCCAATGGCCATTTGATGCCCCACAACTTAGCCTAATGGGCATCTCTTCAGTGTGCTTATGACTTAGTGTCGTGGGTACACCTTCATGATACCCATGAGTAAGCCTTATGGGTGCCTTTGAGCCCACTAGGGAGCTACTACCCCAAGTGGACATTCGATGCCCCCTGGCTTAGCATCATGAGCATCTCTTTGGTGTGCTTATGACTTAGTGTTGTGAGTACACATCTAAGGTGCCTATGAGTAAGCCTCATGGGTGCTTCTGAGCCCACTCTGGGGCTACCACCCAAAGTGGCCATTTGGTGCTCCACGATTTAGTCTCGTGGGCACTCTTCTGGTGCACCTGTAACTTAATCTCATCGACACACCTCTAAGGTACCTCATGACTTAGTCTTACAGGCACCCCTCCAATATGCCCATAACTCAGTCTCATGGGTGTAGCTCTAAGGCGCCTTATGATTTAATCTCATGGGCACTCTCAAACCTATCAGAGGATGCAACCCCTAACAACTTTATGTTGCTCTTCAACAACACACGTACACCTCTCCCAGGAAGCTTGAACCATCTACCATTGATCTGACTTGAATATCAATCAAGGGCTGTCATACCTACATAAGGCTATCACCTCGGAGATATCAATATCTAAAAGTAATGGGACTCTACCTGTCCCACAGCAACGACTTCAATTATCTAGCATGTCGAACGAATGCTATCTTGATATGAGTGTTGACCATTTTCTCTCTCATTTCCAATCTCACACTCCCATCTCATGTTATATGTCTCCGAAGCTTTCCTAGATCGAGTGTTAATCATTATCCAACAACATTTTTGAGTTCACATTTACTTGGCAGATTATACCCGCCTATCCTCAAGAACATTCATCTTTTCCTCCTCGGCTCTTAATTTCTTTTCGGTGACATGCAACTTATTTTTGATGTCTCTTAACTTATTTTTTGCAGCCCTCTGTGTCTCTTCACTTTCGTAGGCCTCGCTTTGATGTGCCACCCACCTCAAAGGTTATGCCTCGCCAGGGTGGCTTCTTTTTTGCAACCCTCTATGTCTCTTCACTTTCGTAGGCCTCGCTTTGATGTGCCACCCACCTCGAAGGTTATGCCTCGACAGGGTGGCTTCTTTCGAGACCCAAATAAGCAAATCCAGACTCTGCGTAGACCGCACTAGTCCAGGATCACACTAGTGCACACAGTGTAAACATAGAGGAAATATCGACCATATGCATGATAAGTAAAGGAAAAAGTCTTAAATATTGTTAATTATTAGAGTATGACCTTTTGGCCAAGCTTACAATTAATTAGCCTAAAAGCTTAAAGAAACTAGCAGTGGAAAATAAGAAATACGCATAGTAGTCACTCGACATGCCCACAGGCAATCAACTGGAAAGCGACGTCCTAATTCGCGAAATCGTCGAAGTATCCTCCTTCTGGTACCTTCTGCTGATATGGTTCTTCTTCAACTGAGCAATATAGACATAAAGCCGTGAGTACATGGGTACTCAGCAAGTCGTTTGTAACAAATATGCAATATGACATGCAATGCTTACCAAGGGATGGCTGAAAGGTTATTTTGTAGAAAACAATAATTTAAAATAAATACAATAAATAGATTAAAAACACAATTTTGGAAAGGATGTATATAAATAATTAATGAATCCAAGGATTGAATAAACCACAAGTGATTTAACAATTCACTTCCCATTTAACTTACTCTCAGTCCAACCAAGATTTTTATAAAAACAACCTACCCCTTGTGTGAAATCACTGAGCATTGTCCATAACTAGGGACATGGCTATTCAAATAGTTTTACACTTTGCAGAAGTTACACAACTTTACTCACACGATGTAATTATCTTCACGTTAAAGAAAATCACAAGGCCTTTACAATGCGCAATCTCAACCTAACCTCGTCCACTAAGGTTTCACTGTTGACTACGCTAACCACCTAGTCGATAATTGCCCCCTCTTGCACCAATAAAACATCAGTGGTGAAATCAAAGTTGAAACTTCACAAATTATTATGCCAGGTCTGTCCCATACTAGACATGTGATTTGTACGATAAGGCTCCAATTAATGGCGCAAAAAGTTAAGTCCTTAGGCATTACCTAGGTAAAACATTCACATCCCTGAAGAGCTAACCACACTTCCCATTTTAATGCACGATCATTCGTCCAAGTGAAAACAATTTTGTATAACCAACACCAATGACACTACCCATGCAAAGTTGTATAAATTTTATAACTATGGCTAACCACTACGGTTCAATATCTCATTAAGTCAAAATTAATTAATTGATCATATGTGATGATAAACCCAATGTAACGGTAAACATGGCTAAGCAATTTAAACGTACAACCCATGTGATAACTAGTATTACATCACTAGATAATTACCCATCCTATCGTGACAACATAATCATGGCATTCAAATTATCAAAGAGGGATTAATCAATTTGGTCAATAGCTACCAGGTACAAAGATTTGTAATAAAGTAGCGATGCAAGATAAGTTAAAATAAACTAATAAATAATAGATTTTGAAACAATAGGTTCAACAAGATCAAATGACATGACTTGCCATGGCCTTGCTCAGTTAAAAATTCTTGATCTTCTGGTGGTGCTCCCGCTCCTTCAAAAACGCGACCTAATGAGAGAGAGAAAATGAATGAGGCATAAAACAAATTCAAATAAAATTCAAATAAACTCTAAAAACTTCAAAACTAGAACTAAAAGATAGAGCTCGAATTTTTTTTAAAAAAACCAGGGTCAATCGGAGCTAGGACAAAGGAGAACGGGCTCTCAAAAGATCTAAATTTAAAGAAAAAGAAAAATAGGATTTGCTGAATTTTATTTTCTAAAGGAATCCTAATTATGATGTCAGCATCTAATTTCTTTTTCAGCTAAATCATTTTTCTTAAAAAAAATTGGATTTATGACATCATCTGCTGATGTGGCAGGCTGACTGGGCATCTAGGCTGACGTGGCACGACACTTGGCATGACACGTGGCACTTAGGGCTGAGGTAGCAGGGTGACATGGCATGTTGACATGGCAGATGGAACAGCTCTGATGCTGATGTGGCATACACATGGACTGACACATGTCGGCCACGTAGGATTAGGGCTTGCGTGGCGACTGAGATGGCATGCTAACTCGGCTCAGCTCACGAGGTCTACGGAACAGTGAACTCTGATGGGTGGGTCCCGTATGGCATAGGCATGATGTACAAGGACTAGGTTCATGGAAAAGTCGAACCGATGGTCGGCGGGGTTGAGCGAGATGGCAAAGGCAACGACTAACTAAGGGGCGGTGGTGAAGGCGAAATGACGGGTGAGGCTCACCGATGGAAATTCGACAGTGACAACCGAAGATGACGATGAGGACAGTAGTGACCAAAACGGAAGGCTATGATGGCGACTGCGAAGGTGATGGCGCACGGCTCGACACGGACGACAAGATGTATAGTTGAGCTCGGTGGCGGGGTACAGGAAACTAGAGGGCAGCATGGCTTTATAGGCGCAAATGCCGAGGTCGGAAGGGACACGGACGCTGAGTCTGGGGCAAAGACTTGACACCGAGGCGGACTCCGACACGAGCACGGTGGCGAAATTGGGAAGAAGATGAATAGTAGCCGGTCATCAAGCGCCTGTGCGCCCATCGAGCCAAAATCTTGGCTAAGTCATGGACGCCCTAGCGTGGATCCCTCAGATCTTGTCCCTTGCGCAAGGCCCCAATCAAGCCAAATTTTTGGCTAAGTCATAAATGCCCTCGCGTGGATCCCTCAGGCCTCATCTCTCACGCAAGGCCCTAGCCCCTCGCGTGGAGCATTCGCGTGATATAAAGCAAAATTTTGGCTATGTCTTGGGCGCCCGTGCGCCAATCGAGCCAAAATCTTAGCTAAATCATGGATGCCCTCGCGTGGATCTCTTAAGCCTCGTGCGAGCCCTTGTGTGGATCTCTCAAGCCTCGCCCCTCGTGCGAGGCTCCCATCGAGCCAAAATCTTGGCTAAGTCATTAATGCACTCACGTGGATCCCTCAGACCTCGCCCCTCACGCGTGATATGAAGTAAAACTTTGGCTAAGTCTTGGATGCCCATCGAGCCAAAATCTTGACTAAGTCATAATGCTCTCGCGTGGATCCCTCGGGCCTCGCCCTAGAGCGGGGCCTTGCCCCTCGCGTAGAGCACTCGCATGATATAAAGCAAAATTTTGACTAAATCTTAGACACTCGTGTATCCATCGAGCCAAAATCTTGGCTAACTCATGGATATCCTTATGTGAATCTCCACAGACCTTACTCGACATGTCCATTGTTTCATTACTTCTTTACATGTCTATATGTAGTACATGCATGTTCCTCGGCTACACTCCCACATAACAGGTTAACACTTGTCGACTACTAGTGAAAATGAAGTGCAGTGGCAAATTTTCTTCGAAGGCTAGCGCCCTAGCCATGTCTTCAAAGGCCGGCGCCCTGGCCATGTCTTCAACTGCCAGAGCCTCGGGAATGCTATCAAAAGCCAGCGCCCTGACAGGCCATCGACGGCCAGTGCCCTGAAAAGTCTTCGCCTTGGCAAAATGGAAAAGCGCCCTGGCAACTACCTCACATCTAGCGCCCTGGCAAAAAGTCCTTGGCACCCTGACAACAATCTCCTAACGCCCTAGCAAGGATCCCCTATGCCTTGCCAAGAACTCCTGTCTGGCGCCCTAGCAAAACTGTCCAAAGCGCCCTGGCAAAGCAATAGAAGTGCCCTAGCAAAACCAGGGCAGCACCCTAACAATTACTCCCATCTGGCACCCTGGAACGCCCTATCAAAACCACTCAAATTAAACGAAAACGCCTCAGCAAAACCGCCCTGGCAAAACTACTCAAACGAGAACGCCCCAGCAAAATCGTCCTAGAACACCCTGTCAAAACCACTCAAACGAGAACGCCCCAGCAAAACCACTGAAACGAGAACACCCCAGCAAAACCAATCAACCGCGGATGGCAAGACCACACTCAAACGAGAATGCCCTGGCAAAACCCTGGAAGCGCCCTGGCATTCAATAGCCCATACACATGCAGCATGCACAAACTCTCCATCGGCTATGGTCACCGCCGGAGATAACCGAAATACGTACACAAAGAAACATTCATACAAAGGGACAAAGCATTCATTCCATGAGTCGCCCTCATACAGGTGTTTACAAAGAAGAGAAGGATCCGAGCCCTGCAGTGTCTTCCGGTGCCCTAGCATCTCTTCAGCAGTGCCCCGGCACTCCCAGCCGCATGCTCGGTAGGTGCGCCATGCCCTGGCCAGCCTTCAGCAACACCCGTGCCCTGGCGGTGGCCCCCGACTCTGGCGCCTTGGCGGGGTCTTCACGCCGAGCATACCGCTAAGAAAGCCGAGCATCATGGCAACCTCCGACCGGCGCCCTGGAAGTCGCCGGCCGAGCGCCTCGGCAGCGTCCAGCCTGCGTTCGGCAGGGCTCCAGCCCGCACAATGTCCACTCCCCCTCGACGCCCTTACGCCGCGGAATGAAAGAACAAGGCAGGAGGGAAAAGGGGAAACCAGGTGACCGGTGACCCTGGGCTTACCGCGAACTTGGCGTCCAGTCACCTCCAAGAAGCGCCGGCCTCGTCGATGCCCTCCAGCCAGCAAGAGACCGGGGCAGCTCGGATCCGGCTCTCCTAGCCCGACGCCGATACCAGCTTGCCTGAGCTCCTATCTCCTTTTCCTCGGATGGGGGCGGTGGGCAGAGGAATGAGTGGTCCACGGCTCCTCCTGCCCCTCTCTGCCGTCTTCCATGGCGGCGCAGCCCCGCCTCCGTTGTCCTAGACGCCGGCCATGGCCGAACGACGCCCGCCACGCTGGAGTGGCGTTATTCGCCTGGGCCCCCAGAGGCAGAGCTCTGCACCGACACCACCCAAAGAAAAGGAGGGGCAGAGCTCGGGCCTTTTACCCCCATGGAATTGGGTTAAACAGGGTCGGGTCAGCTACAAGAATGCTAATCCAAATTGATAGGGTCGGGAGCGCTACCATATCTTGAGTCTGGAGAATTTCGGCTAAGCTCGGAAGCTCGCCATGGTTTCAAAACATAATTCTAAAAACAACCATGGCATGAACCCTTCAGGCTTGGGCCAAGCGTTGATCTTAGCATCACAAGCGGAGCAACTAAAAACTACCCCTTTAGATGTTCCTTCTAAACACACCAAGGAAAAGAGGGCTAGTGTTGGAAGAATAATGCATCCATTCACTAACGGGGCCTGCCCTATAGAAAACATACACTCAAGTTCCAAGAAATACAATTATGCTCACAGAGGGCGATTGTACCCGTCACTTATATTCATAAGATAGCTATCCCCAAGTGGTACTCTAGTCATTTTGTACAGGCAAAGATTCTATAAATACTTCATGTATCCCTCACTTGTAACTCAAGCTCACAAAGAATACAAAAAGACATTTAAACTAGTGAGCCCTTTGGGGGCCCTTACTAGAGGTAACCCCTGTTGGACCTCTAAACCTATATAAGTCTCTATATCATTTTTACTCTCATAGATAATGACTCATCAGACGACTAACATACACCCTCCACGTGTGTTTAGATCTCACATCTTCCATAATGGCGCAACGGCGGCAGTGACCGTCAACACAGCGATAGTAGTCAGTTCCTCGGCCAATGAGAAGAACTTGCGAGGGCAGTCAACTAATCCCCTTTTCTAAAGTTGTTGCCTGCGTTCGGCCACGCCGATCGTAAGCCTGAACCAAAGATGTCTTGCCGCTGTCCAGCATCCTCTTGGGACGTCAACCAAACTGACACAGGCATGTATCTGTTGTGCTTCCAGCTAAGCGAATCTTTCTCAGGCCTTCAACCAAACAAGCCCATGTGCCACAACCGCTTGCTCGCTCACGTGTACTTCTGTTGTTTCTCCGCTTGCTCGTTCACACCTGGTGTGGTGTTGAAGCTCAAAGACAAGTACTTATCAACTTTTTTTAATCAAAAAGCATCATATCGACCAATAATCCTGTGATAAAAGCTTATCTAGTATTGGTAATTACATGTGATTAAATAATTAATTTTGACTTAATGAGATATTGAATCATTATGGCTAGCCACAGATATAAAATTTGAGTACAGTGTGACATGCATCATTTTTACATATATTTACATATCATTTTACTCTCATATTTTTCGCATTTTGAGATCATTTATCATCATTTACACGCTTTTCTATAATTAATTGCTCAATTTGGATCATTTTATATTTTTGTGATTTTTCGTAGGTCGGCATGATCGAGGTGCATAAACGACAAATCTAGACTTCTAGGACTACTCCGTACCGATATACGTGTTTTTGTGAACACGTAGGATCTTTCCACGATAAAATCGGACTTCCAGAGGGCCAGAACAGATGAAATCAAATGGGAGAAGGACTTGATCGCAAATTCTAGAAACTACGAGGACTAAATTGCAAAGTGCCAATCTCCCCAAAACCCTAGCTACCACCAGGGATTTCTTCTGTGCTCGGATCTTCTTCTCTGTCTCCCCTTCGCCTTCTTGCCCTCCACCCATTCTAATCCACATCCAGCTGCCGGCGAGCGCCGGGCCATAGATCGTCAGCGCGCCATCACTTCACCGCCGCCACTCCTCTCCTCAGTTTGGCCCCAACCTTCACCACTCACTACAGCGCGCCGCCCCTATTCTTTCTTCGGCCACCACCCTTTACTCCTCCACCGCCCACATTGGCGCCGTCACCTTGCTCTTCCTTCGGTGAGGCTGGCTTTCTTCTTCCCTTGCCCCTATGTGCTTCTCCCCATCCCCCATCTCTTCCACTTCTGGCCGCCATCACAGCTCTCCATCGTGTGCCGCCCATCTGGCACCAGTTCACCACTGATCTCCTCCACCGCGTCCCCTCTACTGCTCCTTCTCACCTTCCTCCACCGGATCTTCTTCAACCCCGGTGCTTTTCTTCCTTGAATCTCCCTTCTTCTCCACCATCGGCTCCCCTCTACATCGTCGGCCGCCGCCTGTCTCCGCCACCACAGCACCAGCCTCTATTTCACCGGCTGCCATCACGACGCCAACCTCGACGACCGTGACCTCGTCTTCTTCCACATCGCCGACACCGACGGTGACTTCGTCTTCACCATCCCCGACTGCTGCTACTCCACGGCGCCGCCGACACCTCTCCTCTGCTACTTCTACTCCCTTCGGTCACTCCAATCTTCAATTCCTCCTGCCTTCCTACTTTTTACAGTTAATGTTTGCCTTAATTGCTGTTAATCAATGTTAATTACTATTGTGATTTGTGTTCAGTGAGATGTGAACTATGATGTATGCATGTGATCAGTGGATTTGTGATTATGCTTTGTTAATTTGTTCCAGAATTGCTATATGTTCATGTTGCTAGTAGTTTAATTCTAGAGGTTGTGCTTGTGTTCAGTGATCTATTGATCTGTTAGTCCAGTATCTGTGTTTGTCTTTGTGTTGACTTGTGCGAATTAGCTAGCCGACGACTGTTCCCTTCTCCTTGCTGTCTTGACCCTCTTCTTGCTTTTAGACTCCCTCTTTTCTCCTTCTACGGTATGTCGATAATTAGATTGTGTGAGTGTTTGTCATAGTTTGTTGTGTTGTGTGCCACCGTCGTCTAGTTAGCCGTTGACCGTTTTCTCCCTCGTTCTCTCTCGACTTCCTCTGTGCTTCTAGACTTCCTCAATGCTTCTTGACTTCCTCCTGTCTCGCGGTCGGTAGTTAGTTAGGTCATCGGTCGGTAGTCGTGTGTCATTCGTGTAGTTGTTAGTGTCGTTCGTGCATCATCTTTCGATTGTTTAATTCGTTCGTCATTTCGTCCGTGCGAATTAGAGTTCGTTCCGTTGATTTGGTAGTCATTTTAGGTTTAGTTTCCCGTTCCATCCTCAGTTTCGTTTGACCTAGCTTTAGCTAAGCATCGGTAGCCTCAGTCTAGTCCCTATGAAGAACACGACACTCGCCGTTATTTCAGTGGTAACCCGTGCACTTGCGGGTGTGCTATTTTTGCATGATCAAGTATTTTGGCACTGTTGCTGGGGATTAGCTTAGAGCGACAATGTTAGGCTATAGAATAGGCCGTTGTTTGTTTTCTTTTGCTTGTTTTGTGTTTGTGCTAACTTGTCTTTCATTTCGTTATTCTTTATATTTGTGTTATATCGCTAACCCCTAACCCTTTTCCTAGCTATTTCTATTTCTTTTTGTGGTATATTCAAAAATTCATCTCTCACATAAAATGTGTGTTGTCATCAATTACTAAAAAGGGGGAGATTGAAAGCATCTAGGCCCCTAAAAATGGTTTTGGTAATTAATGAATTTATGTGAATATGGGACTAACGTGTTTAATGAGTATTTAAATGTTAAGTCCATAAATGGCTGACAAGATGCAAGCTAAGGGTCGATGTGAAGACCAAGATTGGCTCAAGACAAAGGTACACTTAGAATAGGATCTCTTTTTTTATTTTTACCGATCTTAGGAGAAAAGGTGGAAAACTGGATTATAGGCTAAACATCGTACCATAAAGAGGGATCATGGCAAGTAGCCTGGTAGCAAATTTATTGTGCCATTGGGATCAAACTAGGATCATGCATTCATTCAACATCTGTTTTAAAAGCCAAATCTGTGCTCTGTCTAGAAGAGCGGTAGTACCGCAATTTTAATGTCGGAACTACCGTAGAGCGGAAATTCCGCAGACAAAAACGGTACTACCAGTGCTCGGAAGCTCCGAATTTCGAGCAGAGCCTTTTTTCCAGAGAGCACCCTCCGGGTGTACTTTGAATTTTGCGGGATCAGAAGTACCAATGGTTTTAACACCGGAACTACCGTTGGAAGCGGTAGTTCCGCGGTATGGAGCGGTACTTCTTGATGAGGACATCCCTTCCATGGATACAACTCATCCACAGCCAGTGTTACAAGGACCACTTACTCGAGCTCGTGCTCGTCAACTTAATTACCAGGTGAATTCATTCCTAGGTTCATATGTTACTGAGAATAGACCGCTACCTAATGCAAGTGATTTAATTGTGCTTAGGAACCTGGGAAAGGATGAAGGAGAGGGACGTGGAGTCATGGACATGCATGGAAGGAATAATGGAGTTCACCACGTCACTTTGGGACCAAGCCAAACAAGAATTCGAGTTGGACACGTTATGGAATCAGATTCGGACTGCTGCAATGGAACCAAGTTCAAACGGGCATAACTTTCTCATACGGACTTCGTTTGGGACGTTCTTGTACTTCATGGAAAGCTTATGAAGTCTACTTTCCAACGGATCCAACCTCATCTTCAAATTCCATCTGAGTCGGCCGCAATCATCGAAAGATTCCACATTGGTTTCTGAGTCCGAGTCAAAAAGGGTGCTGCGCCACCACCACTTGGGCCCATGGGCCTTGTAACCCTAGGGCGTGCCCTTGGACGCCCCCTGGTCGTTCTCCCTATAAAGGAGCCTCCGCCTCCGTTGCTAAGACTTGGATTTCGTTGAGTTTAGGTTTAGCCATTGTGCAAACTTTGTTCTTCAGTTGTGTCGGACGACCACCTGTCAAGACAGCTTCGAGATCCCACCTTTGTTATTCGCAATACAATTTATGCTTCATTCATATTCGCAATATCAGATTGCCTACATCTTATTCTTGCTAGTTCTTCGATTGCTCGCAGGGATTGAACTTCGTGTTCAGGTTGATCGCGCCTCCAGCGAGATCAATAACACTTCGGAGTTAGTTCAGCGATTGCTAAGGCGCAAGCGTCGTCGTACGGTTGTAGTCGGATCGTGAGAGTCACCTCCACCAAAATCGATAGTTATCCATCTCATCGAAAGATCGGGCACCTTGTCTCCATCACTTCTAGAGCCCAGAAGCTCCGGAGGACAGAGCGGAACCTTTTTTCCAGATAGCGCCAAGTTTGGTTCCAGCCTGAGCGGAACTACCACGCTGACTTTGTGGAACTACCGTAAAGTGGTAGTACCGGATTCTATAATTGCGGTAGTACTGCGCCGACTTTCAAACGACAAGTTCAGAGCTTCTGATATAGCCATTCTGACGCGCCAGAGGTGGAGCGAAACTACCGGCCATTGGTCGGCGGTAGTTCCGCTCATCCTGATTTTTCTGGAATTTATTCCAAACGGTTAGTTTTGGTTGGTGAAGGGTATAAATACCCGTACCACTACTCAAGGACAGATGTTAGAGACTCCATTGAACATCCTTGAGCATTGGACATTCATTCCACACCTTTTTCTCTCTTTGTGCATTCAATTGAGGTGGTTGGAGCAAAAAGTGCATAGCATTCAATTGAGGTCGTACGGTTGTAGTCGGATCGTGAGAGTCAACTCCACCAAAATCGATAGTTATCCATCTCATCGAAAGATCGGGCACCTCATCTCCATCAAGTGGTATCAGAGCGCCAGTTTGCTCGGTGAGAATTTCCAGTTTACCATAGATTAGATTGCATTCCTTACCTAGAGTACACAAAAACCAAAAAAAATTAGCAGTAGATCAATATGTCCAAACCAGTCTTAGCCTCGCAATTTTCTTTTCAGTACATTGCATTGTTGAACTTTCGGTTGCATCGTCGTGTCCTTTGCTGGTCTTAATGTCTAGTTCCTCTAGAGTTTCGAGTTCTGTTCACGTTTTGGTCTCACCGCTGCAGTTAGATCCGAACTGCCACGGTGAGAGAAGATTACAAAGATTACAACTCCATGACTAGATTGTTTCATCTTGCTTGCAAAGCTGAACGTGAATTGCAGGGACGCCAGGTGAGGACGCGATCTAACTCTTCTGCAGGTCGCACAAATTCATGGACGCGCACACCTTCTACCTCATCCACTGTGGCGCCCCCGCCATTACCCTCCAACAACAAGCAGCGCTCTACTATGTCAAATTCGGCGCCACGAGTTTCCGAAGCACCCAAATCAGCACCACAACTTTCTGCAAAAACTTCCTCTTCGGTTGCTTCGACAGGACGAACGAGAGACGTTCAATGCCATCATTGCAAAGGCTATGGACACATGATGCGGGACTGTCCAAGCAAGCGTGTATTGATTATACGCGATGATGGTGGGTATTCCTCTGCTAGTGATCTTGATGATGAAACATATGCTATGCTTGCAAATGACCCTGCAGGACATGATGATGGATCTGACCGTGAGGAGGAGCATGTTGGCGCCAAAGATGCCGACAAGTATCTGAGCATTATAGTGCAACGCGTACTGAGTGCTCAAGTGTCTCGTGCCGAGCAAAATCAGCGCCATAATTTGTTCCAAATCAAGGGCGTTGTTAAGGAACGCTCGATTCGCATAATTGTTGATGGTGGGAGTTGCAACAATTTGGCGAGTATGGATATGGTGGAGAAGCTTGCTTTGCCAACCAAACCTCATCCCCACCCATACCATATTCAGTGGTTCAACAACAGTGGTAAGTTAAAGGTAACACGGATGGTGAGAGTACACTTTTGTATGGGTTCATACCATGATTATGTTGATTGCGACATTGTTCCTATGCAAGCTTGTTCATTGTTATTGGGGAGACCTTGGCAATACGATACTGATTGTATGCATCATGGTAGGAATAATCAATATTCTCTCATGTTTAATGGAAAGAAAATTGTGCTGCATCCTATGACTCATGAACAAATTGTTAAAGATGATCTTGCTAGAGCTAGTAGAGAGAAAAGCCGAGAGAATGCTGAGAGCGAAAATCAGATTGTAGCAAAAGAGCTTGAGCAACATAAAAAGAAAGAACCTAAATCTGTTCATGCGAAGAATAAAGAAATTAAATTGAAAGGTGCTTGTTTCCTTGCTACCAAATCCGACATGACTGAGCTGAATGCTAGTGATTCTGTTTGCTATGCATTAGTTTGCAAAGAAGCTTTGTTTTCCTTTGAGGATATCCCTCCTTTGCCACCTGCTGTCACTAACATTTTGCAGGATTACCAAGATGTCTTTCCAAAGGACATACCACCGGGGTTGCCACCACTTCGTGGGATTGAGCATCAAATTGATTTAATTCTCGGTGCATCTTTGCCCAACCGCGCACCATACAGGACCAATCCAGAAGAAACTAAAGAAATTCAGCGCCAAGTTCAAGAGTTGCTTGATAAAGGGTATGTGCGCGAATCCCTTAGCCCTTGTGCTGTTCCGGTCATTTTAGTACCAAAGAAAGATGGGTCATGGCGCATGTGTGTGGATTGTAGAGCAATCAATAACATTACCATTAGGTATCGTCATCCTATTCCTAGGTTAGATGATATGCTTGATGAATTGAGTGGCTCTGTTATCTTTTCCAAGATTGATTTGCGTAGTGGTTATCATCAAATCCGCATGAAATTAGGCGATGAATGGAAAACGGTATTTAAAACTAAGTTCGGGTTATATAAGTGGTTAGTAATGCCTTTTGGTTTAACTAATGCACCTAGTACCTTCATGAGACTAATGAACGAGGTTTTGCGTGCTTTCATTGGTAAATTTGTGGTGGTTTATTTTTGATGATATATTGATATATAGCAAATCATTAGAGGAACATTTTGACCATTTACGTGCTGTTTTTAATGCTTTACGTGATGCACGCCTATTTGGTAACCTTGAGAAGTGCACCTTTTGCACCGATCGAGTTGCGTTTCTTGGCTATGTTGTTACTCCACAGGGAATTGAAGTTGATCAAGCCAAGGTTGAAGCAATCCAGAGTTGGCCGACTCCTAACACGGTCACACGGGTGCGGAGTTTTTTAGGACTTGCTGGGTTCTACCGCCGCTTCGTGAAGGATTTCAGCACCATCGCCGCACCATTGAATGAGCTTACCAAGAAGGGCGTGCCATTTGTTTGGAGCACCGCACAGGAGAACGCCTTCACCACATTGAAAGATAAGTTAACACATGCACCCTACTCCAACTTCCTGATTTCAATAAGACTTTTGAACTAGAATGTGATGCTAGCGGAATTGGAATTGGTGGTGTGTTGTTACAAGAAGGCAAACCTGTAGCATACTTTAGTGAGAAATTGAGTGGGTCTAGTTTGAATTATTCTACTTATGATAAGGAGTTATATGCACTTTTTCGAACCTTAGAAACTTGGCAACATTATTTATGGCCCAAAGAATTTGTTATACATTCTGATCATGAATCTTTAAAGCATATTCGAAGTCAAGGTAAACTGAACCGTAGACATGCAAAGTGGGTTGAATTTATTGAGTCTTTTCCTTATGTCATAAAACACAAGAAGGGAAAGGAGAATGTTATTGCTGATGCTTTGTCTAGGAGATATTCCATGCTATCACAACTTGACTTCAAAATTTTTGGATTAGAGACCATTAAAGAGCAATATGCGCACGATGCTGATTTTTCAGAAATACTGTTGAATTGTAAAGAAGGGAAAATGTGGAATAAATTTGTCATTAATGATGGGTTTGTGTTTAGAGCCAACAAGTTGTGCATTCCTGCTAGCTCCGTTCGTTTGTTGTTGTTACAGGAAGCACATGGAGGCGGGTTGACGGGACACTTTGGTGTGAAGAAAATGGAAGACATACTTGCTGCTCATTTCTTTTGGCCAAAGATGAGACGGGACGTCGAGCGCTACGTTGCTCGCTGCACTACATGTCAAAAAGCTAAGTCACGACTTAATCATCATGGTTTATACATGCCCTTACCTGTTCCTAGCGTTCCATGGGAAGATACTTTGATGGACTTTGTTTTAGGATTGCCTAGGACAAAGAAGGGGAGGGATAGTATATTCGTGGTTGTTGATAGATTTTCTAAGATGGCCCATTTTATACCATGCCATAAGAGCGATGATGCTACCAATATTGCTGATTTATTCTTTCGTGAAGTTATTCGCTTGCATGGTGTGCCTACTACTATAGTTTCAGATCATGATGCTAAATTCCTTAGCCACTTTTGGAGAACTTTATGGGCTAAATTGGGGACTAAGCTGTTATTTTCAACTACTTGTCATCCCCAAACTGATGGACAAACTGAGGTTGTGAATAGAACTTTGTCTACAATGCTTAGGGCTGTGTTGAAAAAGAATTTAAAAATGTGGGAAGAATGCTTGCCTCATATTGATTTTGCTTACAATCGTTCATTGCATTCTACTACAAAGATGTGCCCTTTTGAAGTTGTTTATGGTTTTGTGCCTCGTGCTCCTATTGATTTAATGCTTCTTCCATCTTCGGAGAAATTGAACCCTGATGCTAAACAGCGTGCTGAATTGATTTTAAAAATGCATGAGACAACTAAGGAGAATATAGAGTGCATGAATGCTAAATATAAACTTGCTGGTAGTCAGGGGAGGAAACGTTTAACTTTTGAACCTGGGGATTTTGTGTGGCTGCATTTAAGAAAAGATAGGTTCCCTGAATTGAGAAAATCGAAATTGATGCCAAGAGCTGATGGTCCTTTCAAGGTGTTAGAAAAGATTAATAATAATGCATACAAGCTTGAACTGCCTGCAGATTTTGCTGTGAGTCCCACTTTTAACATTGCAGATTTAAAGCCCTACTTGGGAGAAGAGGACGAGTTTGAGTCGAGGACGACTCAAATGCAAGAAGGGGAGGATGATGAGGACATCCCTTCCATGGATACAACTCATCCACAGCCAGTGTTACAAGGACCACTTACTCGAGCTCGTGCTCGTCAACTTAATTACCAGGTGAATTCATTTCTAGGTTCATATGTTACTGAGAATAGACCGCTACCTAATGCAAGTGATTTAATTGTGCTTAGGAACCTGGGAAAGGATGAAGGAGAGAGACGTGGAGTCATGGACATGCATGGAAGGAATAATGGAGTTCACCACGTCACTTTGGGACCAAGCCAAACAAGAATTCGAGTTGGACACGTTATGGAATCAGATTCGGACTGCTGCAATGGAACCAAGTTCAAACGGGCATAACTTTCTCATACGGACTTCGTTTGGGACGTTCTTGTACTTCATGGAAAGCTTATGAAGTCTACTTTCCAACGGATCCAACCTCATCTTCAAATTCCATCTGAGTCGGCCGCAATCATCGAAAGATTCCACATTGGTTTCTGAGTCCGAGTCAAAAAGGGTGCTGCGCCACCACCACTTGGGCCCATGGGCCTTGTAACCCTAGGGCGTGCCCTTGGACGCCCCCTGGTCGTTCTCCCTATAAAGGAGCCTCCGCCTCCGTTGCTAAGACTTAGATTTCGTTGAGTTTAGGTTTAGCCATTGTGCAAACTTTGTTCTTCAGTTGTGTCGGACGACCACCTGTCAAGACAGCTTCGAGATCCCACCTTTGTTATTCGCAATACAATTTATGCTTCATTCATATTCGCAATATCAGATTGCCTACATCTTATTCTTGCTAGTTCTTCGATTGCTCGCAGGGATTGAACTTCGTGTTCAGGTTGATCGCGCCTCCAGCGAGATCAATAACACTTCGGAGTTAGTTCAGCGATTGCTAAGGCGCAAGCGTCGTCGTACGGTTGTAGTCGGATCGTGAGAGTCACCTCCACCAAAATCGATAGTTATCCATCTCATCGAAAGATCGGGCACCTTGTCTCCATCACTTCTAGAGCCCAGAAGCTCCGGAGGACAGAGCGGAACCTTTTTTCCAGATAGCGCCAAGTTTGGTTCCAGCCTGAGCGGAACTACCACGCTGACTTTGTGGAACTACCGTAAAGTGGTAGTACCGGATTCTATAATTGCGGTAGTACTGCGCCGACTTTCAAACGGCAAGTTCAGAGCTTCTGATATAGCCATTCTGGCGCGCCAGAGGTGGAGCGGAACTACCGGCCATTGGTCGGCGGTAGTTCCGCTCATCCTAATTTTTCTGGAATTTATTCCAAACGGTTAGTTTTGGTTGGTGAAGGGTATAAATACCCGTACCACTACTCAAGGACAGATGTTAGAGACTCCATTGAACATCCTTGAGCACTGGACATTCATTCCACACCTTTTTCTCTCTTTGTGCATTCAATTGAGGTGGTTGGAGCAAAAAGTGCATAGCATTCATTAGTTTGATCTCTTGGCACTTATTTGCAATCAAGTGAAGATTTGGTTTATTACTCTTGGTGCTT
Organism: Dendrocalamus latiflorus; assembly: GCA_017311315.1. Lineage (NCBI taxonomy): Eukaryota > Viridiplantae > Streptophyta > Magnoliopsida > Poales > Poaceae > Dendrocalamus > Dendrocalamus latiflorus. The sequence goes on along the minus strand of CM029653.1, from coordinate 18,400,224 downwards.
GCCGGCACCTGGACGATCGGAAGGAGATTGATCGGTGATCTTCTCAAAGGAGTTTGTGAGAAGACCCGGTATTCGTGTGAAGGTTTGAGCTCACCAACCCGGAGCGGGGAAAAGCTGCCTCTAGTGGACTCGAAGTGTATCGGCTTAATTTGTGGAGCCGGTCCAATTTGTTTGGGCTAACCTCAACGTGGATTAGGGGAAACCAACAAGTTTCCGAACACCACGGTAAAATATCGGTTGTGTACACTTCTCTCATATTTTCTTCTAGCTCTTATTTGTTGCTATTAGTGTGATCATTGGCTTGGTATAGGGATAGTATTGATACTTTGCTTGACTAGAATTGTGTAGGCTTTAAGTGCTTTACATTCTTGTTGTATTAATTTCTAGAGAATTAATTAAAAGAGAAGAAAATTTAAAAACCTCCTATTCACCCCCTCTAGTCGGTTATCCTTGATCCTACAGTCACACCAGCACTATCCTATACCTTAGCATCAGACTCCTACTCCTGAGCTCGATCAGATGACCAGATTTGAGGAGAGGATTTCTAGGATGATAGGAGATTTCGAAAGAAGAATGAGTAGTGACTTCACATTGGATCCGACACCTCTTGCTTGTAGTTTACCTGTACCTTCACCGAGCCAGTTTACAATTCCTATATCTGAGGTCTTAGAGCAGTCTCATGAGCCACCTCATTCACATGAAGATCAGGCTGCCAGACTTGATGCATTATGCAAGGAATTCATGACTGTGATTCAAGATGACATTGAGGTGATTATGAGTACCATGTCTACTTGTGTGGATAGTTTTACTGCTTCACAGTCTTTCATTAGCACCACAGAGATAGTTCTGGATAAAGATAAGTGTCAGCTTACCAGTCTTACACCTGATCTTGCTAGCGAGGGCCTGTTGTTGGAGACATTACCGATACACTTAGAGGCACCTCAATCGAATCCTTTGCCTATTGACCCTGAGAATGAGATCATTAAGCTAGATGGTGAGGACCTACTTCCTGATGATGATTGTTTCACTCCTGACTATGAGGATGAGTTTGCGGTAGATCCACTCTTGAGTTGTGACGAGTTAGATTTAGATGATGAGAGCTTTGTGCCAGATGATGACGAGTTCATTATGGATATGCTTTTAGTTCTGAGGTTCTACATCCTGATGAGGGGGCTGCTTTTGATGTTGAGGAGGAGCATATTTCTATTGTTCCTGTTGGATCGAAATCGGCGACAGAGGGGGGGTGAATGACGCTCTCAAAATTTTGCCCCCCACAAGTACCTACGCTCAACTTTTATCTCCGATAGCTATAAGAAGCTATGAAGATGAAGTAGAGGCTCACTGGAGGACTACTGAACAACCCCAAGAAGAAACGGCAATCAACAAGATCTAATGAAGAGAGCTGCAGAATAACACCTTAGTGAAACAGTGCCGAGACCCACAGGCCGGTCTGACCGCAATGGTCTAAGCGGTCAGACCGCCGATCAGCCCCCGGTCAGACCGGTTAAGCACAGCCGGTCAGACTGTCTTGACAAGCCCGGTCAGACCGGTTCCTCTGTCAGCACAGCAGCGCAGACCCTATGAAAATTCAGATTTTTGCCGAAATCAAGAGAATGAGAGAAATGCTTCTAATCTTTTCAGAGCAAAACATCAAGGGGCTATTCTAAACATCTCTGAGGCACCAAACAACATGGGAATTCAACTGAAACTCTAGAATTTCAGACTTGTGCCCAAAGACTGAAAACTACGGAGAGCCACAACAAAACTTCAAATTGTCATCTCAACTTTGATCCTATGGCCAAGAAACTTTGCAGATAGATTAGCAATAGCCTCAGGACTAGAGAGTCCAAATCTTAGAGCATCTCATGAAGAAATACACAAACCACCTCAAACCCTAGAAATGAACAGAGAAGGAACAGACGAGAAGACAAAAGGGAATCCTTGATTCATTCGATTTGCTCTCAGGAAAATCGATCAAATGATCTTGGGACCTATTTCCATCATAGAGCAACCCATTGTGGCCCTTCTCAGCAAGAAATCACTCAAATCACAAAAAGTGAGAAATCAAGCATAGAGAGTATCGAAGAGCAAAAACCAACAGAGAGACAGGAGTTCGATCAAACTTAAACACAACCATCTCAGATTGATATTGATGAAGAGAGATGACACGATTACAAGGAGAATCAACTCACACCCTCTCTACTTCCCCATACATGCTTGAATGATCAAGAACTCACTACATCCTCCCTCAAGAACACATACAGGGGACACAAAGGAGAAGAACGTAGCTCTGCCCACTCCTGCCAACTCTCACCAACTAAAGCCCCAAAGCAAAACAACCTCTCCAAAGGCCATTTTGACTAAAGCAAACCCTAACAACTCCTAGAATCCCTTTGGAAATGCATACAACCAGGAATTCACTCCTATTTATAGCCTTTTGCTAACGGGTCTCCAACCCGTTACGCCCGCTAAATCCCGAACGGAACCGCCTCCACCTGTGCAGCTTTGCACTTTTACCAAAACGCCCCTCCTGCACCTTCCGGGAAGCTTCCGCGTCCCTTTTCGTCCAAGCCTCGCAACCACCTCAAGTCTCTGCCGTCTTCGACACATTCGACCGTTCTGACCTCGACACCGCCTGTGCCTAGTCTGGTCACCCCGTGCCTCGCCACGACTCCGCCTCGACGTGCTGCAGCCAACACAGACAAGAAACACATCACATAGCACCGCTCGACATATGTAAACCTTATTAGCATCAACAAATCATACTTAAGCATGAAGAAGCCCAAACCTGTCGAATCAACAGAATATGCATCCTAATCACTTCGACCAAGTTTGACCAAGTCCGACCGAAGCCGATTGCACCACGCAACGACATGGTCCGAACCACACAAACCAAACTCGACTTTCTTAAACCGATGTCAATTACTCATCACACACTCGGGGTCACCTCCACATGGTCCATCTGTTCCACCACTAGTTACTTCCTTGGTCGACATCACTCATTTGGAGGTTTCTACTACCATACATTCTCCTTCACCTTCACTTCAGGTAGTTTGGAAACTCTTCTCCAATCACCTTAGGTTTGATTTCCTTGGCTCTGATGAGACATATTCTATTACTGATTGTGCTCATTTACTTATAGTCCTCATGTACTTTATCGATATGCCTATGTGATTGGATATTCTATTGATGACTTAGAGGGTGTCACCCCTATCACATATACTTGCCATATTTTTGAGTTTATTTGTAGGGTTACGCTTGTGTACCATCGACTACGAGCAGACTTGGCTCGAGTCGATATTCCTTAGGATCCAGGTGGATTTCGAGGCATGCTGTTTCATGAGGAGGGCGGACATGTGTCTTTTCCATATCCCGTCCTTGGCCCTCCTCCCGCTACACCCAAATGAGCATCTCTTTATCTTTTTATTTCCATACCTTTTGTTAGTTTTTGTTGGTTTCTCCTCTTTTCTTTCTTTTTATTTCAGGTCACGTGCTAAATCTTCATCCTTATATGTGCGAGAAGTCAAGGAATGATTTGTCTACTTCCACTACATCATATACACCCGGTGAGCTGTTTCTTACCCCCTTTAAGCAACATTTTTGACACATTGATCAATTTAAGCTTGGGGGAAGACTTGTATGTGTATGGATGATGTTCTAGCATGTTTGTATCATATTTGTGAGCATTTGAGCTTATTGTCGTGTAGTTGATGATATATGGTCATTCTTTTATGCTTCAGATTTTGCTTATGTTGTTGATATATGGCCTTTGCCATTAATCTCATGTTATGATTGATTGTATATCTTGGCCATGTGAGCCCATGCCATGATTAATCTAGAAAGGTCATGCCAAAATTCTTAATTGAGCTATATTGTCACTAGTCCATTGTATGTCTTAAGTCACTGGGCATCATATTGTAGAGCTTGAGCTTTGTTTATTATCCTTGACGTGCTTAGAAATCTTGTAATCCCATAGCATTTGATTCATTGCGAGTTACGCATGTGTTTTAACCATTTGTAGATTGAATTGTTTCTAGTCATCACCTCTTGAATATCTTAGATTCATGCTTTGACATACTATGTTATTTTAGATATTGATACTTTACTTGAATGAAAAATTTGTGAAAGAGGTACTCCTATCTTGAGCCAATGACTTGGTTGATTTATCTAGGTATCCATGTCTTGGGACACGTGTTTCTTAGCATTAATGAAAACTGGTTATATATGCTTAATCAAAACTGAAAAAAAGAAAAAAAAAGAAGAAAAAAAGTTGTGATGCTATGTGTGAGCATGTGGAATAAGTGACTATGTCACATTGGTTCGAAAATGTGTTGAATAAGTGGCAAAGTTTTGCCCAAGTGAAGTGTGAGTGTGAATAAGCGGTATAATTTGCCCAAGAGTGTGAATGACTAGCACAAGTGCCCAATGTGTGTTCTAAATTTGCTAAAAACTCAACAAAAATTAGGTATCATGGCTCAAGTGTGGACTTTTTCATAAATATCATGCAAATATTAGTCTCTTTGTCTCAAATAGCAAATGCCTTGGCATGACCCTTTGATATGCTCATTTTTGATGTTATACCTAGTTCTGATACCTTACAATTTTGGTTGGATTCATGTGATCACTTAGTGCATTTCGACACTTGTGTGTGTAACTTGATTTGGTCAAATACTGTAGCTATCACTTGAGATCTTTGCTTGAATATTCATTCTCATCTTGGATGGTCCTCAAAACCCGAGTTAGATAATCTCATTTTACATTGTTGTATGCCACTTGACTTATTACATGCATTAAACTAGTGTTTTACCATAATGACTTCTTGTCTGGGTTCGATAATAACATGCCATTTACTTGAGGACAGTAAAAGTTTAAAGTTTGGGGTATGACATGTGTCATTTTTATATATATTTACATATCATTTTACCCTCATATTTTTTGCATTTCGAGATCATTTACACGCTTTTCTATAATTAATTGCTCAATTTGGATCATTTTACATTTTTTGTGCTTTTCCGCAGGTCGGCATGATCGAGGCGTATAAATGACAAATGTGGACTTCCAAGACTGCTCCATACCGATGTACATGTTTCTGTGAACACGTAGGATCTTTCCGTGATGAAATCGGACTTCAAGAGGGCCAGAACAAAAGAAATCAAATTGGGAAAGGATTTGACCGAAATTCCAGAAATTACGAGGACTAAATCGCAAAGTGCCAATCTCCTCAAAACCCTAGTCACCGCCAAGGATTTCTTATAAGCCCAATTCTTCTTCTCTGTTTCCCCTTCACCTTCTTGCCCTCCCCCCATTCTCCTCCACATCCGGCTGTCGGCGAGCGCTAGGCCGCAGCTCGTCGGCGTGCCATCACTTCACCGCTGCCACTCCTCTCCTCAGTTTGGCCCCCGTCTTCACCACTCACTGTAGCGTGCCACCCCTATTCCTTGTTCGGCCACCACCCTTTACTCCTCCACCACCCACATCGGCGCTGCCGCCTTGCTCTTCCTCCGGTGAGGCCGGCTTTCTTCTTCCCTTGGCCTCGTGTGCTTCTCCCCATCCCCCATCTCTTCCACCTCCGGCTACCATCACAGTTCTCCATCGTGTGCCGCCCATCTGCCGCCAATTCACCACCAATCTCCTCCACCACATCCCCTCTACTGCTCCTTCTCACCTCCCTCCACCGGATCTTCTTCAACACCGGTGCTTTTCTTCCTTGGATCTCCCTTCTTCTCCACCATCGGCTCCCCTCTGCATCGTCGGTTGCCGCCTGTCTCCGCCACCATAGCACCAGCCTCTGCTTCACTGGCTGTCATCATGATGCCAACCTCGGCGACCGCGACCCCGTCTTCTTCCACATCGCCGACCCCTACTTCCTCTTAACTGACACTGACGATGACTTCTTCTTCACCATCCCCGACTGCTGCTACTCAACGACACCATCGACACCTCTCCTCTGCTACTTCTACTCCCTTCGGTTCACTCCAATCCCCCAATTCCTCCTGCCTTCCTACTTTTTACGGTTAATGTTTACCTTAATTGTTGTTAATCACTGTTAATTACTATTGTGATTTGTGTTCAGTGAGATGTGAACTATGATGTATGCATGTGATCAGTGGATTTGTGATTATGCTTTGTTAATTTGTTCCAGAATTGCTATATGTTCATGTTGCTAGTAGTTTAATTCTAGAGGTTGTGCTTGTGTTCAGTGATCTACCGATCTGTTAGTCCAATATCTGTGTTTGTCTTTGTGTTGACTTGTGCGAATTAGCTAGCCGGCGACCGTTCCCTTCCCCTTGCTATCTCGACCCTCTTCTTGCTTCTAGACTCCCTCTTTTCTCCTTTCTACGGTCTTTCCATAGTTAGATTGTGCGAGTGTTTGTCATAGTTTGTTGTGCTGTTATGTGCCGCCGTCGTCTAGTTAGCCATCAACCGTTTTCTCCCTCTGTGCTTCTAGACTCCCTCAGTGCTTCTTGACTTCCTCCTGTCTCGCGGTTGGTAGTTAGTTAGGTCGTCAGTCGGTAGTCGTGTTCGTTCGTGTAGTTGTCAGTGCCATTCATGCGTCATCTTTTGATTGTTTAGTTCGTTCGTCATTTCGTCCGTGCGAATTAGAGTTCGTTCAGTTGATTTGGTAGTCATTTTAGGTTTAGTTTCCCGTTCCATCCTCAGTTTCGTTTGACCTAGCTTTAGCTAAGCATCGGTAGCCTCAGTCTAGTCCCTATGAAGAACACGACACTCGCCGCTATTTCAGTGGCAACCTGTGCACTTACGGGTGTGCTATTTTTGCACGATCACCATGGCTTGGGTAATGTCATTAGTGTTGGTTATATAAAACAGTTTTCACTTGGACGAATGATCGTGCAGTAAAGGGTGGCAGTTTGCACATTAGGATGTGTCTAGGTAACATTTAAGGACTTAACTTTGTACGCCATTAATCTGAGCCTTATCGTAGAACCGCATGTCTAGTATGGAATGGACCTAGCTGATTAATTTGTGATGTTTCAATCTCGATTTCGCCATTGTGATAAACATGGTTACTGATTTCCATGAGGCGCAAGAGGGGGCTAGGATGATGAAACATTAATGTGGCGAAATTGGGTTGAGATTGAGCATCGGAAATGCCTTGTTGTGATCTTCTTTGTCGACATGCCTAAGGAAGTGTGTTATACTAATGACACCACAAGAAGGGCATATCATGTAGGTAAAGTTATGCAATCTCTGTAGAGTGTAAAACTATTCGAATAGCCGTATCCTAGGTTATGGACAATGTTCAGTGATTTCACACGATGGGTAGAGTTTTCATAAAAACTTGGTTGGATTAAGTTGGGAAGTGAATGGTTAGTTCATTATGTGAATGGTTAGTTCACGAGTGGTTCATTAGAGTAAATGGACAGTTCACTTGTGGTTACTCTCAATTCCTTTGATTATTTTTACTTAATAAACATTTTCAAAGTTCGCTTTCAATCTATCTATTGTATTTACTTTAAATTGTTGCTTTCTATAAAGTATCTCTCAACCTTTCCTTGGTAATCGTTGCATATTATATTGCATTCTTTGTTACAAACGACTTTATGAGTACTCTATGTACTCACGGCTATATCCACATTTGCTTACTTGAAGAAAAAGAACCATATCAGTAGAAGGTACCTGAAGGAGGATACTTCGACGACTTCGTGGATTAGGACTTCGCTTCCCAGTCGTTTACGTGTGGGTATATCGAGTGGCTACTACGCTTATTTCTTTTTTTCGCTGCAAGTTTCTTAAGTCTTTCAGGCTATTATCTGTAAGCTTGATTATAAGGTTGCAACTCCGATAATTAATAATATTTGAGTCTTTTCTTAGTAAATTGTGATATGGTTAATATTTCATCTATATTAATAATATTACCCAGTGGCTAGGCGGCGGGTGATTAGGCCTGGCCATTAGTGCTTAATCATCCGTTTAATTATGTGCCTAATTAAATAATTTTTAGAGGTAGTAAAATGGTGTAAAAAATTACGTAAAAATTATACAGCATAGAGCATTATATCAGAAAGCTTCACAATAAATTTTGTAATTTTTCATGATCATTTGATGTCTCTAAAGATTTTTAGAGCGGCGCATAACTACTTAATCGCCTGGTTAGTTATACGTCGTTGTAAGAATTTTTAAAGGTAGCAAATAGCCTCAAAAAATTACAAAACATACCACGATGCCTCAAAAAGCTCCACCAAATATTTCATAATTGTTTGAGCTCATTTGATATATTTAAAAATTTAAACAAACACTAAATGGTAAAAAATTAGGCCAGTTAATTAGCCGGACTAATTATCTGCCGCCTGCAGACTGGGCGACAGGCCCTACCGCCAGGCGACGCCACCACGCGTCGCCATGCGTGCGCTGCCGCCCTGCCCGCCGACGGCAAAAATGAAATTTTTTGTCAATACGTCTCGCATACTGCTATTTTTGTAAATACTGTATGAAACAGTGCCAAAACTGACTTTGATTTGAGTTTCTAATTAATGTAGTATACACAAGGAAGATACATATTAGATAACAACACAATGAGCAGCATTTCCATTCAGCAAGTCAACTATTTATCTTTTCATAAGAATCTTGACTGCTCCAAAGGGCTTTTAGCTCCGGTTTTTGGTTTGTTTGTGAGAGATTTTTATTGTAGTGGCTATAAGTTTTTCCTAAGTTAAGGAATAAGAAAAATTAGAAAACACAACTATATCTTTGAAATAATGCAAAGGGATAAAAGGAAAAAAAACAAAAAGGCCAAAAACAAAAAAAAATGTAATTTATATTGGGGCTACTCCAAAGCCCTAGCTTTTGGCTTTTTTGTGAGGGCTTTCTTCTACAACGGCTGTTAGTTTTTTAAAGTAAAAAAGATAAAAAAATAAAAAATTGAAAAATACTACTATATCTTTTGGGATAATGTAAATGAATAGAAGGGAAAAGGAAAACAAAAAATAAAACTTAGAAGCCGAAAAGATAAAACGTTTCGAAGCAAGGCCGAAAAGCTGAAGCGAGGCGGACCGAGAGTAAGCGAGGGTCGGAGACATGATGAGCTAGAAATGTGAAAGCAGTAGGCGCAGCAGAATTATTGAAGCCATATAGTACTAGATGGACAAGTTGTCAAGGGCCGCGTGCACACCGCGTAGTACTAGATGGAAAAGGAGCCAAGGACCGCGTGCCCCACCACATGTCGACAGGCACTGAGCTGAACGCCAGCGAAAGTGCAGCGCTCCATCCCATTCCCGTGTGCATCACGCTGGCTCGCATCAATTCCCATTTTTCTCAGTTTCACACCTCCGCAGCTCCACTAGCTTCTTCCTCAGCTTCGAGCATACCAACAAGTGTGAGAGAGAAAGCGGGTTGTGCAGCCATGGCGGGGATGCTTGCCTCGGTCGTGGTGAAGCAGGCGGGCGTTAAGCTGGGTTTGGCCATGGTGAAGCTGGCGGGTGTTAAGCTGGGTTCGGCCATGGGAGACAAGATCATGATGCAATGGAACTTCAAGAAGGACCTGGAGTACATGAGGACCACACTGGAGACGATGGAGGCAGCGCTGGATGATGCGGAGCAGCAGTCCATTAAGAACAAGGAGGTGGCGCTGTGGCTGAAGCGGCTCAAGAACGCAGCCTATGACATCTCCGACATGCTCGATGCGTACGAAGCCAACTCTAAACAGGACTCCGGAAAGGTACGCAAGTTACCCAACAGGAACTGCACGTGTTTCCTTAGTACCGAATTTCTGATATTATACCATTATACTTCATTATACTTACTGGTCAGCAATATGTGCTTTGGGCTAGCACTTACTCTCTATCTCAAAAAGGTAAATAATTAAATAAAAAACTTAGATTATGAAAATAGTGCTTAATGTAAAATCTACTGAGAGTGGAAAGTATATAATATAATTTTGATTCCAACTTTAAGCTCCGATGATCCGGAGCGTGTCCAAGTTCTACGAAGTATAGAAAGTGCTCCCTATGGTGCGAGTACTACAACGTACTAGTATAGTGCCCGTGTTAATGCTACGGTAAAATACAAAATAAGATAAAATTTGTAAAAAACAAAACGAACAATCAGATTCATTAAGATTCACGTCTCATATATTGTATAACCAAATATTTTTGTCACATAATAAATGTCACATAACGACTGATCTTTTGAGGAGCCGACAACATCATTGGACTCACCCACCAACGACTTTCTTCATCCCCACATTGTTTAAACTTGAGGCTACAAAGAAAACAAACATTTTTGTCACATAAAGAAATATGAAACACAGTAAGCTTTTTCTTCTTTTGTTTTTACATGTAATATCTATATTATGTATGACTTACTGCTGGGCCCCAGGGTATGCAGTGGCCGTACGACCACTCAAACTCGGCACCGATCGCTTTGAGTCGTTGTCGTAACTTCACTGTATCAGTTTACGACCGCTCCGCTATATCGCTGCACTGTCTTCCTTCAGCCGCTCTCGAGTTACTGTGATCGCAACTCTTTACGACCACGCAGTGATGCTGGCGATCACTGTTCACCGTGGTCGAAACCTTCATAACATGATCATAGCCTCCTTCAACCACGTTTAATCTTCTTCTTTGCAGTCGTACGTCTTCAGACCACCTTCGACTTTGCGTGTTCGTGGTCGTAGATGCTCCCAATCACACCTGCTTTCGATTTTGCCGTGGTCGACCGCCTTTTGACCACGCCTGCTAGCTTTACGACCACGATCTTACTCCTTACGACCATCATGCAAAGTTACTGTAGCTTTGCCGTGGTCGTAAGTCCTTACGACCACGTTTACGACCGCTCAGATCTTCCCGCTGAAGTCACTGCTCCTTACGATCAATTACACCGTGGTCGTAGCCTTCAACGTGATTGCAACCCCTCTTACAACGTGGTCGTAGACTCCGTACGACCACGTACAAACTTTGTTGCAGTCGTAAGCCTTCAGATTACCTTCGATTTCTCTGGGAAGTGGTCGTACCTCTTCTCGACCTCACTGTGCACCGTGGTCGAAACCTTCACAACATGGTCGTAGCCTCCTTCGACCACGTTTAATCTTCTTCTTTGCAGACGTACATCTTCAGACCACCTTCGACTTTGCGTGTTCGTGGTTGTAGATGCTTCCAATCACACCTGCTTTCGATTCTGCCGTGGTCGACCGCCTTTCGACCACGCCTGCTAGCTTTACGACCACGATTTTCCTCCTTACGATCATCATGCAAAGTTATTGTAGCTTTGCCGTGGTGTAAGTCCTTACGGCCACGTTTACGACCGCTCAGATCTTCCTGCTGAAGTCGCTACTCCTTACGATCAATTACACCGTGGTCGTAGCCTTCAACGTGATCGCAACCCCTCTTACAATGTGGTCGTAGTCTCATTACGACCGTGTACAAACTTTGTTGCAGTCGTAAGACTTCAGATTACCTTCGATTTCTCTGGGAAGTGGTCGTTTCTCTTCTCGACCTCACCGTCTTCCGCTTCCGCCGTGGTCGAACACCTTTCGACCCTGTCTACAGTAGAATTGCTGTGTCGTAAATCTACTGTAGCTTTGCTGTGATCAGATTCATTAAGATTCACGTCTCATATATTGTATAACCAAATATTTTTGTCACAAAATGAATGTCACATAAATACGTGACCGATCGGAACCACCCAACACGCAATGCTCAAATGTGGTCGTACGCCTTCGGATCACCTTCGATCTATCTCTAATGTGGTCATACCACTTGCCGACCTCACCGTATTCTGGTTTTGCCATGGTCGAACACCTTTCGACCACGTCTACTGTAGGTTTGCCGTGGTCGTAAAAACACTGTCCTTGGCCGTGGTCGATAACCCCTTACGACCACGCTCTGCGTTCCTTCAACGTGGTCGTAAACCACTCGATCACCTCCTACTTTGCCTTGCTGTGGTCGTAGGTCCTCTTGAGCACGCCTCTTTTTGTTTTGCTGTGGTCCAACGCCTTTCGACCATGTCTATTGACGGTTTGCCGTGGTCGTAAGTTCTTACGACCGCATTTTCCGTGGTTATAATTCATCTTACGACCACTTACACCGTGGCCATAGCCTTCTTTGACCACGCTCGGCGACTTTACAACGTGGTCATATCCATAGTCCATACGACCACCCCAGTGGTCCATACGACCACCTCAAAGCTTGCTACGACCATCACAAGCCACTACGACTCTACCGCACAAAGTCTAGACCCAAACGACCGCTCTGTTGCACCAAATAGAGAAACACTCGAGCTCACCAAAGACTTCCCACAGCCTACGACCGCACACACATCGCTACGACCACCACGTAGCTTGCTACGACTTACAAGCCAAGCAATGCTCAAGGCCCTACGACCTCATCCCAAGTAGTTACGACCAATTCAAAAAGGCTACCACCAAAACCAGAGGTTCCATCGTGGTCGAACCCCGTTCAGACCACGTACACCGGATATCATCGTGGTCGAAGCCCTTCTGACCACTTACGAGTGCTTCCGACCGCGCACGAGCCCGTCCGACCACATATGATCAGCTACGACTTCCCCCAAGCGCTTCCGATCGCAATCCAGCACTTCCGACCACGCGCTAGATAGCCACGACCACTTCTGACCGGTTACGACTACGACCGACCGGCTACAACAACAACCGACTGAGTCCGACTCAGACCCGACCTCATTCGACCGCTTCACAACGTGGTCGAACTCTGCCGACTTCTTACGTGATCGTAGACTTGAGCGCCGACTTCGACCGCAGCCCACTACAACGTGGTCGTCGCTTCAACTTACGACTTCCAACCGCTTCAGCTCATGACAACTGGTCGAAGCTGCATTCGACTATGGCCAACGTGATCGTAAATGACCTGAATGACCTCCGACCATGCCCAAAATGGTCGTATACGCCACAAAGTGGTCGTAAACAGTCTGGTGGTCTTCGACTTCCAACAAGTGGTCGTAAACTTGCCTGATGGCCTTCGACCATAGCTAAAATTGGTCGTACGCCCTCCTGGCGACTTCCGACCATGGCCAAGCTGGTCTGCCGACCACTCAATAGTCACAGCATGGTCGTAAACATTCTGGCGACCACCCGAAGAAACTTGCGACCTCGCAGAGACAACACACCGTGGTCGTAGGTAATCTATGACCACTCGATAGAGCTTATGACTCTGCTGAACACCAAGTTGAAAGCTCGAGTAAGACTACTAAGATGTAAAAGCCCCTTTCGACTACATGGTCGTAAACCTACCCAACAGAGAGAGAGAGAGAGAGAGAGAGAGAGAGAGAGAGAGAGAGAGCCATTCTCAAGGCTTACGACCAGGTTGAGATTGGTCGGTAACGACCACGTTGAGATTGGTCGGTTTCGACCACGTTGAGATTGTTCGTTTTATTTTTTACAAATTTTATCTTGTTTTGTATTTGTTTAGTTTTTTATAATCTCTAAACGACAACCTTACAAGTAAATCAGGCTGCAATTTTGAGATAAATTTCATGTATGTAGCTGTGACATTATGTTACTTGGACATCATCAAATTGATCTGGTTTCTTGTGATCAATAAATTTTAGGATAGAAGCTAACTCTCTCAACAGAATCAAGAACAAATGAAATGTAAAGCATGCCTTCAAGTTTGCTGCAATCACCACCATCAACTATTAAACATTAGATCAAATTACTTCACCGGCAACTAAAATGCCAAGAAAAAAACATATAGCACCTATAAGTCTAGGAAAAATAATCATTATGACAAAGGAAATAAGCGGCTTGCTGGCTTCTCTATTCAGGTACTTCTACCACACCTTAACAGGGTGGTGTTCTTCTGCACCGCATTCCAGTTCCCCTCACCATGCTTCTTAACATACGCCTCTAAGACTGCATCCTCGAATGGTGTCCAAGGGACTTTCTTCAGTTGCGGGCCAGCTCTCCTAGGCGGTGATCCCCTGCTGCTATCATCATCACCAGATGAAGAGCCAATCTGGTCCTGACTGCGCATACATAATTCCAAAAGGGCTCAGATAATTCACTTTAAGTTAATTCAGAAATTCAGATCGATTGCTCGTCAGAAGACTGACCTGGATAACCCAGAAGCTTCTTTTCCACCTTTCAGGAGAAGGCCATTACCACTTCGAATTGCTAAAGACGCAATCTACACCATTATATACAACAACTTTAAAGCAAGTTGCTTAATATGCTTAAGTACAAATCATGCACGAAGCATATGGTTTATAGAAAAACATAAATTGCAGTAATTTAACAACTAAAAATACCTGCACCAAAGCATCAGGTCGGGACTCAAAAACAATCAAGAGAACACCCAAGGGGCAAGATGTTTTTTCAAGAACTAAACCATCAGCAACCTGCAAAAAAGTAATCTATTCGTTCAAATCCTTATATATTTATCACCTCGAATTTCGAGCAAAAAAAGATGGCAGATTTCCTTTCTATGAGAGTTTCGAAATGCAGTCCCCATACAAGCATTCACCTCTGTTCTTTTTAGTATCTGGTTGATAGGGTCTTCCATATTCGCAAGAGTACGAATGGATTTTGCGAGGCTTGCTATCTACAAAATGATGAAATATAAGCTGAATCAAACAAGAAACAATATCCAAAAAAAGAAAAGAAAGGCAAGTGAAATAATATATCCAACAAAACAATTTGGTTCATAAGAAACGTGAAACTACTATCCAACTACAGTTATAATATGTGAGGAAATATATATGGATACTAGGCCTACCTTTCCTTGTTTCAGAGTCAATCTAGCAACCAAAGACTTATCATATCCAGCACCTTGTGCTGCAGCTACATCAGCTTCATTCTCAGATCTAATTAAATCCTCATTTGCCTCTAAAGCATCCGCAACGTCTAGCAATATCTTCTTGCGCTCCTCTGATGACAAATTCTGTTTCAAATGTCCATATGACACGGAATTAGTATAAAAACAGCAAAAATAGTGGATTAAAAGTAGTACATACATTCCACTTCCAGTGAACATAATGCAGGGATAAGGATCTAGCGTGGTTTGACAAAGAAAGATACCTGTAGACGCCTTGAACATTCTCTTGCAGCAACAGCCATCTCATGAGCACTAACATCTTTGGATGGTTCCCACAAACTTGCATTCTTATGAAAGAGAGTACCAATTTTCTCTCCTTGGAGAACTTTAACAATGCTCTGAGACGCAAATCCACTTCAAGAATAGTAACAAAGTTAAAATAATTATTTGGGTTTGAAGCAAACCCACCTGTTGAGCAGCGAGGCAGACTTGGACCAGAAGAAGAGGATGGCGACGAGGAGGAGCAGGGCGTTGGACATGACAGACGGGAAGCTGTAGCCAGCGCGCTCAAAGAGGAACCACACCGCCGTAGCGCCCACCATAGCTGCCGCAGAGGCGTTCCTCCGCCGCCACAACAGCACGTCGGCGACTGGAGGAGGAGCGGCAGGAAGAGTCAGAGATCGAAGGAACTGGGCGGGGATGAGAATACATTGGGAGAGGAGGGGAGCGCGTGTGCGTACCTACGCCGCCGCCGAGAGGTGCGGCCCACCTCGCTTGGCGCGCGTCGGCGACGACCGAGGTCGAGCAACGGCGGCCTCGCCTGACGCGAGCGACGGTGGCCTCGCTAGGGGCGCGCGGCGGCGGCGGCACCTCCAGGAACCGTAGAAGCCCCGGCGGCCCACCTCGCTTGGCGCGCGTCGGCGACGACCGAGGTCGAGCAACGGCGGCCTCACCTGACGCGAGCGACGGTGGCCTCGCTAGGGGCGCGCGGTGGCGGCGGCACCTCCAGGAACCGTAGAAGCCCCGGCGGCCCACCTCGCTTGGCGCGCGTCGGCGACGACCGAGGTCGAGCGGCGGCGGCCTCGCCTGACGCGAGCGACGGTGGCCTTGCTAGGCGCGCGCGGCGGCGGCGGCACCTCCAGGAACCCTAGATGGGTTTTGGGAGGAGAGAGAGAACTCTTTAGGACTCAGCGGCGGCACGGAGGAGCGGGGGAGGAGGAGGCGGTGCCGCGGGGTGGGGAGGAGGAGGAGGCGGCGGCGGCGCTGGGTGGGGGGAGGAGGAGGCGACGGCGTCGCGGGGTGGGAGGGAGGGGAGGAGGCGGCGGCGCGGGGTGGGAGGGAGGGGAGGAGGCGGCGGCGGCGCAGGGTGGGAGGGAGGGTCGGGGGCGCGTGCGTGGGCGCGGGGTGGGAGGGAGGATCGGGGGCGCGTGCGTGGGTGCGGGGTGGGGTTCTGGGTGAGATGATGTGCTGGATGAGTGATGAGGTTTGGTCCCAGCAATCTGATCCGTTGGATCTGAGTGAGTAAGAGAAAGACAAGGTTAGATGGGATCTTGTCCCTTCATTTCAAACGTTGGTTGGGTTTGGTGGTAAATTTTTGGGTGTACTTAGGATAGCTAATGACTGTGTTGTATAATTTTCTGTGTGGCTTTAGGATTGTTTTTTAGGTGCATTATATGTGGTAGAGATGACGTTGAATTGGAAAAGATGGGGATGGTCCTGGATATGGTGATCCCGGATGGCACGGTACAAGTAGGCTGTTTAGTTAGATGTATAGGATGGTATGAGAGCAACTCCAGCAGTAGCTCTCAAAACAGGGCCCCTACTTTTTATTTGAGAGCTCTCCCTACTTTTGAGGGCTCTATTTTTTGAGCTACACTCCAGCAGGAGCATTCAAAACAGGACCCTCAAATTCATTCTTAGAGGGGATGACACATAGGACCCACCCGTCATCTTCATCCTACTTTTGAGGGCCGAGGGGCAAAAAACTCACTCCAGCAGGGCCCCTACTTGAGTCCTCAAAAGTAGGGGCTCCCTCTAGACCCCCCAGGAATGAGGGCTCGAGGGGGAGATTTGAGGGCCCCTTACTTTTGAGGGCTCAAGTAGGAGCCCTGCTGGAGTGAGTTTTTTGCCCCTCGGCCCTCAAAATTAGGATGAGGGCTCAAGTAGGGGCCCTGCTGGAGTTGCTCTGAGAATGATTTTGGTTGGATGTGGGTACGAGTATGTGTACAGTTGCTTGAAAGATATGCATTATAACTATGTATAATTTGTTTTTTTCATAAATATTTTTCTATGTTTATAGTTATCAATAAACTCGACTAATTAGCACAAATCATTACTAATTATAGTTAAACGCAATTTAAATTATCACTAATCATTACTAAATACCCACAATAATAATTAATTATAGCTAATAACAACTAATGCCTAGTTAAAACTCCTAAATACCCACTAATAGTCACTAATCATCACTAATTACCCATGATTAGCAGAGTTGACGAGCGGAGCCTCGTTCGGCTGAAAAAGCCGAAAGGATGGATATCGGAGGAAATATTTCCCTGAGTTGAATCACCTTATCCTACCCCCGTTCAACCTATGCATCCAACCAAACAGTGTGATAACCCCCATATCCAGGAGCATC
The DNA here is from genome assembly GCA_017311315.1 of Dendrocalamus latiflorus. Taxonomy (NCBI): domain Eukaryota; kingdom Viridiplantae; phylum Streptophyta; class Magnoliopsida; order Poales; family Poaceae; genus Dendrocalamus; species Dendrocalamus latiflorus. The sequence goes on along the minus strand of CM029653.1, from coordinate 18,382,842 downwards.
CCATTCCATTCATACTCGTAGACACCCTTTAATTGACGAATTGATATGCACCAAGTAAATAACAATTGTATTGATGAGAAAGAAAAAAATTGGTGGCATAATGTGGCATACCATAGTAATTCTAAACCTAATTTAATTCTTGCACATATTTCAAATTACCATATCTATTAGTTGGTATTTTTCCTTTTTCTCCTTAACAAAAATTAGGTGATGCATATAGTTTCAATTGAAAGCACAATAAAGAAAAGTGTTGTAAGGGTGGCCCCCATCTAAGCCCATCCGACCTGCTAAGGAGTTGTAAAGCCCAAAATGAGATGTGTGTAATGATATAGATATCCCTACGGTGGGCACATAGATGTAAGGGTATAATTATAAAATACGCTTCATGGGAATATATATATATATATATATATATATATATATATATATATATATATATATATATATATATATATATATATATAGGAAAAATACTTTTTACTCCCGGGTGTAGTTACACCCACCTCTAATATACCACCTAAACAAACTTGAAATACTCATATATATATATATATATATATATATATATATATATATATATATATATATATATATATATATATATATATATATGCCCTGGACATAGGAAAGGGGCGAGCGTTGTTCATCCATCATCTCCACTACACTACTCTCATATTTTACTGTTTGGTCAGTAGCCACAATAAAAAGCATCGTACCTTCATGCATCAAGTATTAAAGTGGAAAAACATGAGTTAGTTTAAATAAATACAAATCAAATTCCTAACTTTCTTATAATTTTATTTCTTATTTTTTGAAAAAACCCTATTTCTAATTTTTCTTTTCTTCTTGTTGAGAATTTTTGTATTCTCAAAATTTTAATTTGGAATTCATATACAAATCAAATTGCCTTGACATGGAGACCTTTTTCTAAAGTATTAGTTTGCATTTCGTATTCAAATCAAAATTTTCATTTTCATTTCAATTTTAGTTATTTTATTTTACTGTGGAATTTGTGTGAAATAAAATTACTTATCCTCTTTTATTTTAATTCTAAATTTCAAATTGTACTTGAGATAGAATCTTTCTTTTCATTTAAATTTATTTTATTTTATTGTTCTATTTTTTATTATAAATTTTAGATTGACTTTTTTGTGATAAAATTTTGACCAAGACCTTCCTACTAATCCAAATTTTAATTCATGATATATATTTATAAAAATCAATTTCCTAACATTATTTTAATTTGATTCCGAATTTGAATATTTATGGTATTTTAAATTTGAATGAAAACCAAATTTGTAAATTTAATTTTACATATCGAGGAATTTTACTTTGGACTTCGTATGAAGATCATATTGTTAGTCATCTTATGTTTTTATTTTGAGTTTCAATTAATTCCTATTATACTTAACATGGATTATTTTTTAATCTAAGTTGTTATAACTGTGGTTCGCAAGATGGATGGCAATATCATTTTTTATTAATGTGGAAATTTATTTGCAGTTTTCTATTAGCATAAGAAAAGATCCAATACCAATTTTTAATATTTTTGAAATTAAGTTTGGAATTCACATGCAAATGAAATCACTAACAACAACAAAATCTTTTGTCCCAAACAAATTGAGGTAGATTAGAAATGAAACTCCTCAAGGTCAAAGAAATGAGAGTCTTATAATAAAACCTACAAGGCAAAACCCTAAACTTGTATCTTGCTATCTGAGCAGAGAGCCTAAAACACTGCTCCTAAATCTTTTTCTTATGTCATAGTTTCGGTACATAGATCGCTAACTTTCATGTGCTCTTATCGAAAGCTAATTCTTTGGATACATTTCAATCTCTCAAGTCTCTTTTAACTGCTTCCTCCCATACTAGTCTTAGTCAACCTCTGCCTCTTCTTGCATTTTCGGTACATCTTAAAATTTCACTACGTACCGGTATCTCATGATGCATCCGTTAGAGATGTCCAAATTATCTCAAGCGATGTTGGACAAGTTTCTCTTCAATTAGTGCTACCCCACCTAGGGCTGGAAATGAGCTGAGCCGAGCCGGCTCCAGGCTTGGCTGAGCTCGTCCGGAGCTACAATTCGGCTCATTCAGGAAACGAGGTAAAAGCCAAGCTTGGATTGGCTCATTTCATGGCTTGAGCCAGCTCGCGAGCCCAGCTGGAAATGTGGATGGAAACTAGCAAATGCATCTTCTAGTTAAATTACCAGTACCCAGTGCAGTCGGAGGAAATTAACCGCAAAGTTTGTCACAGTTAGTAATCTAAAGGTATCAACTAGGAAATAGAACCTAGAAGAGAAATCTACCACTATACTTCTATAAGGTCAAAATATGTAAGGCCTAAAATGGACTTCTGAAATAAGTAGATCCAAATGTTTTGGGCATTTAGATGAGATTTAAAATTCTAGCAGTGTTTGATATCCCATCCATACAAATACGTTGCTTCATTCCGCTAACTTGTCACCAATAGACAAAACAAAAATACAGTGATAAGAAACAATTAGAGATGAGATTAGGTTTCTTGGGCAGTGAAATATGAGCATTCAGTTAGGATAGAACTTGGAACAATCAGAGAGTTGTGACATTATGCAATCTACACTAGTTGCCAATCACACAACACAGACACAGTTCATACATTGTGTCATAAACAGTCCTCTCAAAGAAAATTCCCTTATGAGAATTACATAGAAAGCAAGTCATAAACAGCTACAATATGTCACACTACAAAATCATTCACAAAATTGAGAGACATTACACTAGAAAACATCAACAGAAATTACAAAGCATCTCACCGAGTCTGTCGGTTTGCCGAGTTCAGGCGGCTGCTGGGAGTTGAGGCATCAACTGGCTACATGCTCGCCTGCTGGTATTGAGCCGGAGGCCCTCACATCACCGGACTTCTTCCCTCACGCATGAGACTCCATGCTCCGTTGGCGATCCATGGGAGTCGAACAGAGGAGTCGGGGGAGCACACGGCGGTGGGGGGGGGGGGGGACGGGAGCACATGGCCGGGGGAACACACGGCGGTGGGGGAGCACACGGCGAGGAGGGGGAGCACACAACAGTGGGGGAGCACACGGCGAGGGGGTAGCACGAGAGCAGCACACGGTAGCCCGATGGCTGGCGAGAGCGGCAGGACAGGAGACAATGGGGAATTGGGGATCCATGGAGAGGATGGGAAATTTAGGAATTGAGGATCGGGAGTTTGGGACTCGGGACGGGACGCTAAGTCTTAGGGTTAGGGGCACTGGGCCTTAGTGGGCTGCCACTGGGGGCCTGGGGAGCTAGGCCGAAATGAGCTAAATAGGCTTGTAAGCGGCTCAAGCTCGGCTCGATATTTTTGCAAGCTGCAAAGGAGGCTCAGCTTGGCTTGAAATTTTACGAGCTCAAGCCGAGCTGCGAGCTATTTTTCCACCCCTACCCCCACCTATCACGTATATCATCATTGCAGATTCGATCCTGCCTTGTGTGACCGTAGATCCACTGCAGTATCCTCATCTCTGCTACATTCATCTTTTATATATGTTGTCTTTTAGTCGGCCAACATTCCACTATATATAGCATCATTGGTCTGATCGCCGTTCTATAGAACTCATTCTTTAACTTTTGAGAGACTTTTTTTATCACACAAGACACTCGATGCTTGGTGCCATTTCATCTATCCCACTCTTATTATGTGGCTCACGTCTTCATCAATCTCGCTGTCCCACTGTAACATCAATCCTAAATATCGAAAAGTGTCCTTCATAGGCATTAAACTAATATCTCCATCTGCCTTGACACCGCTTAAATCACACCTCATATACTCAATTTTAATTCTACAAGTTTAAATCCCTTCGATTCTAAGGTCTTCCTCCACAACTGTAGATTCCTCTATGATTAGTACAACTTTGAAAGTCTTCTTTATTTTTGAAAATTGGTACTAATGTGCTCCTCTGCCACTCGTTAGGCATTTTGTTGGACCTAAAAATGCTATTGAACAAATTAGTTAGCCAAACGATCGCCACTTCTCCAATGCATTTCCACACTTCAATAGGAATGTTATTAGGCCCCAATGACTTACCTACTTTCATCATTTATAAGGCCTATCTTACTTCTGATTCCTGAATTCTTCGAACAAACTGCCTATCAATGCCGTCAAAAGCATCATCTAGTTTAATCATACTATCCTTATTGTCTCGATTGAACAGCTCATCAAAGTAATCTCTCTACCTATCTTTGATCTCATCGTCTTTCACCAAAAGTCTATTAGTGTCATCTTTGACAAATTTAACTTAGTTGAAATCTCTCATCTTTCTTTTTTGAAGTTTAGCCATCTTGTAGACATTCTTCTCGCTTTTCTTTGTACTTAGTTTATGATAAATTTCCTCATAGTTCTTGCCCCATGCCTCATTCACTGCTTTCTTTGCATTTTTTTGCTACTTTGTACTTTTGTATATTGTTGTCGCTCCTATCATGATGCATATGCTTGTAGCATGTCTTCTTCTCCTTGAAAGTCTTTTGCACTTCCTCATCCCACAACCAGGTGTCATTAAGTTTGCATCTTATCCCTCGAGTCACTCTAAGCACCTTCATAGCCACCTTCCTAATATGAGTTGTCATCTCCGTTCACATACTATTCGCTTCTCCTACGTTCCATATCCCTTCCACGATCATCCTCTCTTTAAACGCATGTGAGGTGTCCCCTTTGAGTTTTCAACACTTCGTTCTCGTGGCTTTGGTGACCTTTAGGCTATCAGACCTATATCCTAAAACGAAAGTTAGTGACTACTAACTCATGTTGCTAGACAACATATTTTTTCAGGTATAACCTTACAATCTATGTAGGCTCATTAGTCATTCCTCCTGACAAAGACAAAATCGATCTGGCTAGAATGCTAACCATTGCTAAAGGTAACCAAATGGGACTGTCTCCCTCTGAAAAAGGTGTTAGCTAATATAAGATCATAGGCTACGGCAAAATTCAAGATACCTTCTCCTTCTTGGTTTCTATCACCATAACCAAAACCGCCCATACACCCTTAAAACCACCCACTAGTTGTATCAACATGACCATTGAAATCATCTCCTAAAAAAAGCTTCTCATTATTAGGCACACTTTTAACCATGTCATCTAGATCTTTCTACAATTGTCTCTTAGCGGCCTCATCTAGACCTACTTATGGAGTATAAATGACTAACAACATTCAAAACTAAGTCGTAAAAGATTAGCTTGACAAGGATAATCCTATCCCCCTATTTCCTCACGTTGACAATTCTGCTCTTGAGACGCTTATCGATTAAGATGCCTACCCCATTCTTATTTCATTCTATTCCAGTATACAACAACTTGAAGCCAGTATGTTCCACCTCCTTCGCCTTCTGACCTATCCATTTAGTCTCTTGAACGCACAAGATATTTATATGTCTCCTAATTGCCGTATCAACTAACTCTGTCGTATCAATTAACTCTCTTAACTTACCTATTAAGAACCCTACATTCCAACTACCCAAACGGATCCTACTCTCTTCATCTAGCTTCCTTGCCCCTCGCACTGGTCGAATAAAGTGTGAAGACCTTTGCACATTTTCCACTACATCCAGGCACCAACATAGTGCATCGCTAAGTGAGTGATGTCTCAGCCCTTGCTCATTTATTACCACACCTGGGTTCTGATATGGTGTATCGTTAAGATGGTTATGCCCCAACGAATTATCAATTTTGAGTTTCATTCCATGAATAGGTGGCTTAATTTTTACATTGGCTCACCGAGCTTAACATAACTCTTCTCCTTTTTCCTGATTTGGGACATGCTATGTGAAAAACTGCATAGGCGGGGTTACAAATCAAATCACCAATAATCCTTTATTTTTTATTCTGAATTTGCATTATTTTTTTATTTTACTTGGTGTGGAGTTTATTTTCAGTTTTAGATTGGAATTCATATGCAATTCCATTTGCTAATTTTCATTTAAATTTTATTCCTAATTTAAGTTATTTATTTTTTACTTTTAAATTTGTATGAAAATCAAATTACTAATTTATTTTATTTTTATTCTGAATTTCAGTTATTTCTTATTGTACTTGACGCAAACATTTTCTTTTAATCTAAGCCATTATAACTCAAGTCTACAAGATGGACAACTATAGGTCTTTTGTGACATGGGGTGATACTAATCTTAAAGATTTCTATCTCCACTCAAAGTGTAGCGCTCGACATATCTGGGGTAATAGTATATTAGTATGTCCCTTGCGGTATAAGGATGGGGATGCCAACCAAACTTCCTTTTTCCTTTTTCAGCGTATGGTTAGAGAATAGGTGCTTGTTGTGGCTACAGGCCAAACAATAGAGAAGGGGACTAGTAGAAGGAGAAGAGAGCTAGGTCTGTAGGAGAGTTGGTGAGAATGAGAGGATGTCCCTCCTCCTACCCCTCCTGGGGGTTTATATACATGAGTGGGGTAGAATGGGAAATTCTCATTCTACCCCTTAATATTTACAGAGGATGAGGGTACATGGGTATATTTACACTGGTATATTCCTCTACACTATTGGGCCTATTACATGTTGGACTAGTTGCACGACCCAGTCGTGGGGGGTTGGGCCACCCCCACAACAGGTACTCCCTCGACAGCAAGCGCTGAGGTCCCGATGGGCAAGCTGACGCGATCAACTATCCCAGCCCCCCGTTCCCCTATAGCAAGCGCAAGGGTGCCGACTAGTGAGCCGATGCAACTGGTAGCTTTCAAACCCCAGAGGCAATGCTTATGAAGAAATCAGCGAAATCCTACACTGAATCCCGTGCTGTCCCGTCGAGGCGATGCCTACGAGGCGGACGGCGAAGTCCTGCGCTGGAGCCATGCCGTCCCGCCGAGGCGGTGCCTGCGAGGCGGACAGCAGAGTCGAGGGCCGAGGATGTGCCGTGCCACCGAGGCGATGCCTACGAGGCAGACGGCAAAGTCGAGCGCCGAAGATGTGCCGTCCCGCTGAGGCGATGCCTACGAGGCGGACGGCGAAGTCGAGCGCTGACGACGTGCCCGCCGAGGCGATGCCTACGAGACGGACGGCGAAGCCGAGCGCCGAGGACGTGCCGTCCCACCGAGGCGATGCCTACGAGGCGGACGGCGAAGTCGAGCGCCGAGGACGTGCCGTCCCGCCGAGGCGATGCCTACGAGGCGGACGGCGAAGTCCTGCGCCGGAGCCCTGCCGTCCCGCCGAGGCGATGCCTACGAGGCGGACAGTAGAGTCGAGCGCCGAGGGCGTGCCGTCCCGCCGAGGCGATGCCTACGAGGCGGACGGCGAAGTCGAGCGCCGAGGACGTGCCGTCCCGCTGAGGCGATGCCTACGAGGCGGACAGCGAAGTCGAGCGCCGAGGACGTGCTGTCCCGCCGAGGCGATGCCTACGAGGCGAACGGTGAAGTCCTGCGCCGAGGACCTGTCGTCCCGCCGATGCGATGCCTATGAGGCGGACGGCAGAGTCGAGCGCCGAGGGCGTGCCGTCCCGCTGAGGCGATGCCTATGAGGCGGACGGCGAAGTTGAGCGCCGAGGACGTGCCGTCCCGCCAAGGCGATGCCTACGAGGCGGACAGCGAAGTCGAGCGCTGACAACGTGCCGTCCCGCCGAGGCGATGCCTACGAGGCGGGCGGCGAAGCCGAGCGCTGAAGACGTGCCGTCCCGCCGAGGCGATGCCTACAAGGCGGACGGCGAAGTCCTGCGCTGGAGCCATGCCGTCCCGCCGAGGCGATGCCTACGAGGCGGATGGCGAAGTCCTGCACCGGAGCGATGCCGTCCCGCCGAGGCGATGCCTACGAGGCGGACGGTGGAGTCGAGCGCCGAGGATGTGCCGTCCCGCTGAGGCGATGCCTACGAGGTGGACGGCGAAGTCGGGCACTGACGGCGTGCCAACCCGCCGAGGCAGCGTGAAGACCGGCACGAGCCTGCGCGTCCTCCTGCTGCTCACTCCTCGCCCATCTGCGCGCAGCCATTTCATCTCACGCCACCTCTTCTCTCCAGCTGGAAGTAGTTCCATGTGGCGCGCGATGCCAGCGGTCGGGTACTGTGCCGCCGTCGCCTTTCGCGGCAGCAGCGACGTCATGGTGGAAGAGGCTCGGCTCATCTCTCACATGAAATATCCATGGCATGCTTGGCGCTTGACGTATTTCCCTGCATGCAACATATGACAAATACAATGCATGCGCGGATGGATGGATGAGCACTTGAGGTATTCTCGTAGAGTGCCAAGCGAAGGTCGATGCTTCGCACGCGGAGTCCAGCGTTGCACATGCGAAGTCCGAGCGAAGGCCGAGGTCGTGCATGCCAGGTCCGGCGCGGTGGAGACCTCGACGGAGTAGGACACTGCGTCGACGTACATGGAAGTTTCGAGTGCATGCACGCAGTGTAGAGCCACGCGAAGGCGAGGTACGTGCCGCCGATGCGAAGTCCTAGTGGAGCCGCGCGGAGGCGAGGTCGACGCCGCCGATGTGACGCGCGAGGCGTCTTAGTGCAAGGGGGGCGCCTTCCAGGCGGCGTCGCACTCCTTGCGCTGCCGCGCGCCGGTAGGGTCGTACGCGTCGGGGGCGGATCTGGTGAAGCCGGGGGGCCGCGGAGCTCCACCGCGCAACGGCGGGCGAGGCCCTTGCCCTTCTCCGTCGCCGGCGTAGCACCTGCTCGTGGACGCCTAGTGCCCGCGGCCTAGCTCGGAGCAGACCTCTTCGCGCGCGGAGGTGGATGAAGAGAATGGCCCAAGATCAAACACAAATACACAAGGATTTTTGCCGAGCGACGAAACGCCCGCTTTTCCTTTTATTCTCAACTTACTCACCTGAGCAATACAAAGTGAATTATATAACAAAAGAGACTCTAACAGATGGATCCGGTTTTCCCGTGATCCACTCACAACTAAACCTGAACATGCAATCCGCACGCTATGGAAATAAACTGAATGACGCTGACTTCATCCCGTGCGCCTCCTGAGCAACTAACGCCTGCAGCTGGCCGCACAGACGCACGCTTCGACGAACGGCAGCGCACGCAACACACGCGCACTCAACGCACACAACACGCACGCGCAGAAGCTTGGCGTGGTTTATTCCAACAATCACCCCCTAAACCACGACACCCCCGCGCGTTCGACCTACAGAAGAGTTGGCTCGTCGTCGACTTCGGCGAGCAGTGCTTTCTCCTTCCTCGGCTCACGGCAATCCCTGGAGAGGTGGCCGCGTACGCCACAGTTGTAGCACCTTCCTCGCCTGGTGCGGCGCGAACGCCTACTTGCACCCGAGCTCATGCTGCTCGCGTCGTCGTCGTCGTCGCTCCGGCCGCCGCCCTTAGCACGGCCGCTGTTCTTGACGAAGTCCATGCGCGCTCGCCGCTTCCCGTTGCCCTGATGTCGGTGCGCCTCCCACTGCTCCTCGGTGAGCAGCAACTGCCCGACGCCGTCCGCAATCGCCTCGGCGCCGCATCGATCTTCAGCCACTCGGAGTCGTCCAACTAGCTCCTCGAGCAACATCGTATTCAAGTCCAAGAGCATCTCGATGGACAAGGCGACTTGATTGTACTTCGCCGGCACCACGCGAAGTAGCTTCTTGACGACGCGCACCTCCTCAATGTTCTCCCCCAACTCGCGCAGTTCCGCAACGAGGGAGCCAAGACGCATGGCGAATTCGTCGATGGACTCACCAACGTTGAATGCCACATTCTCGATTTGCTTGAGGAGCCTCTGCGCGTTCGCCTCCTGCACGCGCTTGTCGCCCATCCGCATCGCCTTCACAGCCGCCCATGCCTCCTTGGCGCTTTTCTTCACGGCGAGTCCCGAGCGCATCTCCGACCGCACCGCGCGCAGGATGGCGGCCAACGCCAACCGATCCTCGCGACGCTCGACGTTGCTCGTCTCTACGGCACGCCAGAGACCGAGCGCCTCCAAGTTCACCTGCATCACCAACGCCCACTCGTGGTAATTAGCCCTCGTCAACACCGGGAGCTCCACCGACCCGCCAGACTCCTTGACGACGCGTTCCACCATGACCTCACGTCGTGTGTTGCTACCGCCGGACTTCGGGTCGCCGATGCGATCCTTCGGAGATGATGGCGGCGTACGCTCGTCACCAGCCATCAGCTTGCTGTCGAACTTCACCCGCTCTGATACCAAATGAAGAGAATGGCCCAAGATCAAGCACAAATACACAAGGATTTTTGCCGAGCGACGAAACGCCCGCTTTTCCTTTTATTCTCAACATACTCACCTGAGCAATACAAAGTGAATTATATAACAAAAGAGACTCTAACAGATGGATCCGGTTTTCCCGTGTCCACTCACAACTAAACCTGAACATGCAATCCGCACGCTACGGAAATAAACTGAATGACGCTGAATTCATCCCGTGCGCCTCCTGAGCAACTAACGCCCGCAGCTGGCCGCACAGACGCACGCTTCGACGAACGGCAGCGCACGCGACACACGCGCACTCAACGCACACAACACGCACGCGCAGAAGCTTGGCGTGGTTTATTTCAACAGTGGAGCCACTGCAGTGGTCACTGCCGCCTGGGTAGATGCGGAGGCACCGCATGGACGAGGCGCCGCAAAGGTGAGCAAAGGCCGAGTCTCGTCTTCGGCGACACGGAGAAGAGCAGAGGCCGAACCTTGCTGCCGCCGGCGAGGTCTACCCTTCGGATACTGCTCACGTATGCACATCTGCGCGCACACGCATGCAAGGGTACGTGGTATATGTACGAATGGACACGCATGCATAGATGTATACGCACGGATGGATGTTTGAGCCAATGGTTACGTATGCACGCGCCATGCATGGAGTATACAAGGCAACGTGCATGCATGGAGTATATAAATCAACATGCATGCATAGAGTATATAAAGCAACATGCATGCATGGAGTATGTAAATCAACGTGCATGCATGAAGTATACAGATACTTTGAGCGGGAGACTTCGGGAAGCAGAGACTCGAGGACAGCACGGAGCTCTCGATCGTACGGAGACGAGCGAGGACTCTCCGAGGCGGCCGAAGGCTTCGACGACGCGGAGTCCACGGCTGCGCGATGGCGACGTGCTTGGCGAGGTGTACCCCATGCGGAGTCCAGCGTGGACGAGCCGAAGGCGTGCAGGCTCCCTGGCTAGGAGGATCATGCCCTCAAGTCATCCAGGGCATCATTTCCGTGCATGAGCACTGCCAGCGGAGCAGAGCAACGATTAGATCCACTCAATACACCATACAAAATATGGCGAAGCACATAAGCGAAGCAAGCACATCTCTGTAGTCAAGATGGCAAAGTTTTAAGCGAGTAAACTACTTATCTGTCGCTGGCGGTTTGCAAGATGCTATCGCTGCCATGAACGAAGCTGTATGCTCCCAGGAACAGAAAAGATCCACATAGCCGCCGCTTTTGTTGAATGCTAGAAAAATCTCTTCCATACGCAACTTCCTGTCGTCCCCACGGACGGCGCCATCTGTTGTGGCTACAGACCAAACAGTAGAGAAGGGGACTAGTAGAAGGAGAAGAGGAGACCTAGGTCTGTAGGAGAGTTGGTGAGAATAAGAGGATGTCTCTCCTCTTACCCCTCCTGGGGGTTTATATACATGAGTGGGGTAGAATGGGAAAATTCTCATTCTACCCCTTAATATTTATAGAGGATGAGGGTACATTGGTATATTTACACTAGTATATTTCTCTACACTATTGGGCCTATTACATGTTGGACTAGTTGCACGGCCCAGTTGCGGGGGGTTGGGCCACCCCCACAACAGTGCTATTTCATTAAAAATTTGTTGCTTCCTTGCTTGGTTTACTTTTCTTGCTTGGTTTACTTTTCAGCTAAGAAATAAATTGAAATTTCTTGCAGATGCGAGGAATGCTCTCATGTCTCCCACGTGGACAGAAGAACATTACGGCTAATACGATGAAGACAATGAGAGAGGAACTAAGGAAGATCGAAGAGCAACATAACAGATTCAAATTCACACCGAACACTACCCCTAGTATTGATCAACAGCATTACGATGAACGAGAAACAACGTCAGATGTGAATGAATCAGACATCATAGGGAGGGAGGGAGAAAAACAGGCAATCATAGATCTATTATCTGCAAGGGGCAACAAAGATGAGACCATGATTCTTCCTATCCATGGACTTGGAGGCATTGGCAAGACTACCTTGGCAGGACAGGTTTTCAATGATAATAAATTCAAGGAGTATGATCATCGGGTATGGGTATATGTGTCCCAGGTGTTTGACTTGAAGAAAATAGGAAGCTCCATAATTTCTCAACTGCTGAAAGAAGGAAGCCAGCAGAATGCACATACTATGCAGATGATAAACCGGCACCTTGATTATCTACTTCTTGACAAGAAGATTCTGATTGTTTTAGACGACATATGGGAGGAAAAGGACCGTGAGTTGGAGAAGCTGAAGCGTATGCTCCGTGTGGGCAAGGAACACAGCATGATAGATGTCATAGTAACCACACGCAAGGAAGACATTGCAGAGAAAATTTGCACCGATAAACCATACAAGCTAGAGCCCTTGAAGGAAGATACGTGCTGGGATATAATCAAGAAATACAGTCACTTTGAATCTAAAACTAACAAAAAACAATTCGAGCTGATAGGACGGGAAATTGCAAAGAAATGTGGAGGTGTGCCATTAGCAGCTCAAGCACTTGGATACACGCTAAAACCCATAGATCTTCATGGGTGGTCAGCAGTCAACAACAGCGATATCTGGAATGAATCTTCTGAAGATGAAAACTTTCCACACAATACAGTGCTTCCATCCTTGAAGTTAAGTTTCAAGAGCATGCCACCACACTTTAGGTTATGCTTTGCCTATTGTGCCATCTTTCCAAAAGGTCACAATATTGTTAAATATGATCTGATTCACCAATGGATTGCTCTCGATCTCATTAAGCCATCCACAAGGGTTGGTGAGGAATACATCAAACAACTTTTGGGGATGTCCTTCCTTCGACATTCAATGTTGTACATGGTGAGTTACTATATACCTCCACAATGCAACTAGTTTGCCTTCTCTCTAAACAATCTTCTAACTATAACTCACTATATACCTCCACAATGCAACTAGTTTGCTTTCTCTCTAATCAATTGTTGAACTATTCATTTTAGTAGATTGTACATAATTGAGTTCACATAGGCATACATCAGACCAACTATGTGGTAGATACTTATTTTGGAAGTAGACGTACTTCCAGTTGTGCAAACAAAATTGGCCAAAAACCCATGGACTTCCTAGAAATTTCCCATCCTATTCACATGGAAGCATCATAGAATTAATAGATGACTATAACAAATTGAAAATGATGTAAAACACCAGAGATATTATGTTACCCCTAGGAGAATACAAGAGGTACCTTTCATCCACAATCAAATTTATATTATCAACAAAACCAGTCATACGAACATTTATTTATGATTGGCGGCATTTGTTGAAACACACGGCAAAATCATACGTGTTTGGCAGACCACACTGGTGTTTTAAAAAAATATTTTTCTGAGAGAAGGGCGGTGAAACGTCGAATATGCCCCTGTCTCTTCACTTGCCTGACTTTTGTTCATGAGAAGATAGATATGGCTAGCGTAGAATAAAAATGATTCTGTAGAATGAAAGTTTTTTCTTGTTGGTGAGTATTCTTTTCTTGTCCTTTTTTTCTATTTGGAAAATAACTACTTGATCATGTTGTTATTTGTACCTCTCTAACTTTCCTTCTTCCATGTGCATCCACGTTCACATGTGTTTCAACAAATGGCGTCAAAGTACTATGTCCAGGAGTCATCTTATCCCTATGATTTTGACTAAAGCATCCTAACTTCAGAAGTAATTAAAACTTAAAAGACAAAGACCAATCAACTCCCTAGTACCTCACTCATCCGCTACCTGCCTGAAGTCAATTATGTCAGATACTTCCTCGAAGACTAAATTGCCCATTTCAGGGATTATAACCAATTCATCACTTATATATAGCTTTAAACACTACAAAACAATAGACATAATATATGAAGTTTCTCATATTTTACTTCCCAATTTCAAACTTGAACCCTTGAATTTCCCATGTTGTTTTGCAAGATAAACATTATTAAAAAAATGTGAAGAGTTATTAGTTTTAAAAAATATAACTGAAAATATTTTCAAATTGAGATCAGTAATGTAAATGTAAAATAAATTAAAATTAAAACTGATAATATATTTGTATATTTATGATTTTTCATAACCAGAAACAATAATTTAGCATTATGAGGTAAAAGTTAAAGAACTACATTGAAAATTATATATATTTGAACATTTCAAAATGAATTCATTAAATTTTAAATACTATAAATGATTTTTTTAAATATAAATTCAAGGTCATTCCCAGATTCAACATATCAAAAGGGAAATTGGTAACTGGAGAGATGAAGTAAGCTTGAAATTGTAATCCAAAAACCAAACATGGTAAAAGTTCAACTATATTGCACGTCCTAGATTACTATAATTATTTATAAATATATGACCTTACGGAATATGAACTTCGATGGTTTTAGGTTATGATGTTAAAAAACTATTTTAAAATCATCAACACAGAATTGTGCAAAATTCAATTTTAGATTTCCATGATTATTCAAAACAATCATAGCTATAAAGCAAAAGTATAACCACTCGTCTCCACCACGGGGTCATCACCCATTCATAGTTCAACCTCGACGAAGAGAGGGCAACTAGCGTCATGCAACGAAGGCGTCTTCTAGTGGGCTTCAAATGCGGTGGAGCATGTGGCAGCACCTAAGACGGTGGTGACTGGTGAGCCCATGGGTGAAAGAAATTTCTTGTTATTTATTTTTATTATTTTTATTATTATTATTATTATTATGAAGGGCATAGTAGTCTTTTGGTCCTGATCAAACTTATTAACCCATAGCAGAATCTAGGATGGTGGTGAGCCCAAGGGCGGGCGAAATTTCTTGTTATTTTATATTATCATTGGGAAGGGCATAATAGTCTTTTGGTCCTGATCAAACTTGATGACCCCTATCAAAATGGCAAAACAACTCTATTTATCACATTTGCAATAGCACCACAGGAATGAGCTTGTTTTTAATGGTAGATATACAAAATCCAAAAATCCTGTTGACAAAATTGTGATTCTCCCTTTTTGAACAAAGTCCCCAAAAGGTAGTGCAGCTTTTGTATTGGATGGAAGCACTACTCAGGCAGCTCGAAATAGATCCATGAGCCATAACGAAAGAAATGCTTACCCATAGTTTACTATAATAGAAAAGGCTCATGCTTAGGAAATATTGTCAAAGCCACACGAGAGCTTGGCTTCTTGAAGCAATTTTTCCAAATACGTTGTTCATTCTGAATTATGGAGTCTATCTTCAGGAAAGGAGATGGTTAAGCCTAGCCAGATAAGATTTAAAAAATGGAGTAATTTGAAACTGATATTTTGTTAGTAGTGTAAATATTAGCTCTTAACGTATGCATTGTACCTGTACGAGCACACAAAACTGAAATAGTATCTGGTCTCGTGAGTTCAGTTTCCAACTCTCAATTTTCATGTGTGTGCTTGATATAGGACTTGTGCATCGGTACATTTGTCAGGGGTACTGCTAACAAAACTGAAATAACTACCGAACTGTGGTATTCTATTTAGCTTTCCGAGTTGCCGGGTCTTACATTTTGTAGCAGCTTGTTCCGTAAATAATGCTGTCTTAATTAATTTGGTAGTATGCATATTTTAAGATATTAGCACACAGATAATGGTAGCGTGTTGTTGACAATTTATATGGATAGGAAGAGGACTTAATTTTTTAAGAAAAAAGGATAGAAATTGACATTTCTAATTGAAATTTCTGTGCTCCTTGTTTCAGACTACCCAAAAGCATGTATTGTGCTACACAATGCACGACCTAGTGCATGATCTGGCAAGATCAGTCATGGATGACGAGCTAGTTGTTTTCGATGCTGCAACAAAAAGCAATACTAGTGAGCACAAATACTGTCGGTATGCATTGGTCACAAACTATGATGGATCATCAAGGTTGTCAACTATTTTGCCCACCAGGGTGAGGGCACTTCACTTTCTGCATAGTAGCAAGCCGGAGTTCAGCAGTGATGCATTTTCATTTGCAAAGTACTTGCGTGTTCTGGATTTCAGTCAATGCTCCACTACAGAGTTGCCGGCCTCAGTTGGCCAACTGAAGCTGCTCAGGTGTCTTATTGCTCCAAGGATGCAAAAGGACACGCACCCAGAGTGTATTACTAAACTCTCAAATTTGCAGTACCTAAACCTGCATGGATCTTCACAAATTTCAGCATTGCCCAAATCATTTGATAAACTTGGGTGTCTGATTCATCTTGACTTGTCAGGTTGTTCTAATATAGTGGATCTACCAGAATCATTTGGGAATCTTGAAAGTTTATTGCATCTTGACTTGTCAGGTTGTTCTAATATAGTGGAACTACCAGAATCATTTGGGAATCTTGAAAGTTTATTGCATCTTGACTTATCAGGTTGCTCTGCTATATCAAAACTGCCAGAATCATTTGGGAATCTCAAAAATTTGTTGCATGTTGACTTATCAGGTTGTTCTGCAATAGAAATTCTGCCGGAATCATTTGGTGATCTAAAGAATTTATTGCATCTTGACTTGTCAGGTTGTTCTGCAATAAGAGAACTGCCAAAATCAATTGGGAATCTCAAAAATTTGTTGCATCTAGAATTATCTGGCTCCGGTGTTGATGAGATACCAGAAGCTTTGTGTAGCCTCCCCAAACTCCAATATTTGAACTTATCATGTTGCTGCAATATTCAAAAGCTACCAGAAGGCATAGGAAGACTCACCGAGCTCCGATATTTTAACTTATCACAGAGTGAAAAGATTCAAGAATTGCCAGAGTCATTTTGGGAGCTCGGAAATTTGGTGCATCTCGATTTGTCAAGCACCCGTGTGAAAGGGGTGCCGGGAGCATTGAGTGGCCTCAACAAACTCCAACATTTGAACATATCAAGATCGTGGTGGCTCCCAGATGTTTTGGGCAACCTCACCGAACTCCGGTATTTGAACTTGTCAGACAGGTTGTATTTACCACGCTGTGAAAGAGACAGATATGTTCAATGTATCAGCGCCCTTACCAATCTAGAGCACTTGGACCTATCTCGTAACGAATATCTTGAGTATTTACCTGAAAGTCTTGGTAACCTCAAAAGGCTACATACATTAGACGTCTCAGGCTGCCAGAACCTAGCGACCATACCAGAAAGTATAGGTGCAATTCATACGCTGAAGTTTCTACTGGTGGCGGGCTGCTCGCCCTCACTGACCGAACACATGAGGCATTATCGGCTCAATAATTCATTCTCATTACCACTCTTCACGGTTCACGTTAATGATGCCAATACTTGCAGCAATCTTCATCAGCTCGGGGACATAAATCCTAATGAGTTGGAAATTTGTTGTCTTGAAAATATAATATCTATGGAGGAAGCGTGCGGTGTTCAATTATTAGAGAAACAAAATCTTTCAAAGTTGACGTTCGATTGGACCTCGGGTCCTGATCGACTTTATTTGGATGACAAGGATGTGTTAGGGAAACTGGTGCCACCAAAAGATCTGAAGGAACTGGGGCTACGAGGTTATAACGGTGTATGCTTTCCTACCTGGCTCATGTTAGACATTTCTTGTCATCTCCCAGATCTTGTTAAAATTAAGCTGGACAATCTGCCGAGGTGCAACCGCCTACCACCACTCGGACAGTTACCAAACCTGGAAGAGCTACATCTGAAAAGTCTGCACAGCATTACAAAGGTCGATGGAGATCTCTGTGGTGCCAGAGGAGCATTCCGGCGATTGTCAACCTTCCGGTTGGAAGATATGGAACGACTGGAAGAGTGGAGCACAACATACAGTGGCGAGGATGGCGTGGAGGAGTTCATGTTCCCTAAGCTTGAGACACTATGGACATCCGATTGCCGTTCACTGAGGTTAAAACCATGCCCTCCCATATTTTCTACATGGCTGATAGAAGAATGCGACAAGGTAATATCCTCCTGGGGTGAGGGAGGCCACGTCAGCGTTCCATCCTCCGCTCCAGCCACCAGGTTGGTGGTCGTCCGCAGCAAGAGATAATTGGTTTTTTAGGACTCTAAACGTTGGGCTTCGCATATTTAGGACTCCAAATATTGGCTTCGTAAAATTAGTACTCTAAACGTTGACACTTTGATTTCTACGGTATTATAGCTTATTTATCATTTCTTAATCTCTTTTTCTTAATACTTAGCATCTAAAATGACTCTTATGCCCTCCACCCTTAATCTCCTTCTAACCTGTTTATTGCTACCTTCATCTGTAGATCCTTGTTGGTTATTGCTACTCTACAGATGAAAGATATAGCATTACCCAAACTTTTTCTCAAATCTGTTTGCGCAGGTTTCTCTATCCAATTTATCCGTTGATATGTGTGGCAGCCGTGGCTGTTATTGACAGCTTTCCTGATTTTTTTTCCATGACAGATATTCATCTGAGCAGTCTATCTTTGAAAAGGTGAGCTTGAAGTGCTAAATTGATTTATATATGTACATCAGTTTTCAGTTGCTGCAGGATAGCGAAGGGCTTGCGGCCTTTGATCCTTGGCTTTATTTTCTGGACGTTGGCAGCAGTGGTCGGGAAAACGCAGCGGGACTGGACTCGCTCCACCTCCAGGTACGTGATTAAGGGTGGAGGGTATAAGAGTTATTTTAGATGCTAAATATTAAGAAAAGAGATTAAGAAATGATAAATAAGCTATAATACCGTAGAAATCAAAGTGTCAACGTTTAGAGTACTAATTTTGCGAAGCCAACGTTTGGAGTCCTAAATATGCGAAGCCCAACGTTTAGAGTCCTAAAAAACCAATTATCTCTCCGCAGCAAAGTGCCAAAAGACAAGTGGAGGTTGCTTCACCACATCCCTACACTCCAAGAGTTGCAAATCTTCAGTTGTGATTATCTGGCGAGCTTGCCAGAGAGCATGCGGCACCTTACCACCCTTCGATCGCTAGAATTGCGTTTTTGCCACAACATTTCAGTGCTGCCGGAATGGATGGGTGACCTCACCTCTGTCGAAAGCCTCGAGATAATCGAATGCCAGAGATTGAAGTCTTTGCCGCAATGTGCACAACAACTCACCATGCTCAAGAAGCTAGAAATCCGGTACAACCCTGAACTAAGGATGTGGTGTGAATCAGATGAGAACAAGATAAAACTCGCCCACATCAAAGATATAGTAAGTGCACTACCATGCTATCTCTTCTCTGAATTCCGCCTACAAGTTCTCCATCATACTACTATAGAATTCTTTTTTATTTTCAGTACACTATCTTTTGTTATCTTACCATTGGGTTGTTTTCATCGAAGTACTGTGCAGCACACATCTGCATACACGATGTGCACGCGCGAGCGGACGTGCAGGATGTGAACGTCCGTTAGTGTACCCCTGTTTCAATTTCGTTCTTACTAGAATCTATTCTAGTTATTTGAAAAACAAAGCTAAGGGGAAGATTAGCAAATCTCTTGCTGTCTCTGTCGCATGCCTTAATTAATTCACACACCTAAACAATATAAGATAATGCTGCTTTCTGAAGACGGACTAGTCTGAGATTATTATTCTAAGATGAATATTGTAGTTGTGAAAAACAAAGAGAATACGGGAATTATGTTAAGGTAAAGAAAACTCAAAGTGTGGATCAATCCTATGATTTGTGCAAACACAAAAGAACATATATTCGTCCCCTGTTCTGTTTTTCAAAGTGGTACAGAATTGTTTATGATAAACTAGTATGGTGGCCCACGCACCTATGTGGGTATTATTCTTAGAGCATATTTAATTAGTTTAACGGTACATATGTGATGATAATAAAGAAACTACATCCAGAAAATGAAAGGCTGCAAATCACATGAAAGAATTAAAATATTGAAATTTTAGAGCATTATCAATGCATAGTAGTATATGTTAAAACAAAGAATATAGATTATATCTTTGGAAATAAAAACTTGTTTTTTTATAATTTTTAATCAGTATCTTCAATAATAGAGACAATAGTTGTATCCATATTAATACAATTAAAAGAATGTAAATTATAATGGATATTATAGGCAAGTTTGTTCCTGTGCATGGCTCGCTTTAGTTCAATTCTATCTCTAGCATTTCACGTCTTAATTTCATACAAGAGTTCTCCAACTATACATGCATGCATATTATGGTGCAAATCAATTTCATCGCACTTTCATAGATCATGAGATCATGATATTGGTTATGATTTGCTAATCATAAGAATGGTCTACCTAATTAAGAGCTAGATGCTTTTTTTAAAAAAAAATAGCAATTATTCTTATTTATCAAGTAACATGCATTGGTTATAGATTACTACACATAATTAGGGTACACCAAATTAAAGGCAAGATGTTTATTTATTTTTGGGAGAATTTCTATAATTTTTCTCTTTTCTGTCAACTGAGGTAATCAACTATCCTATGCTTTAATTGTTTGATAGATAACACCCAATGATTTATATATTTCTACTTTAATTAGAATCCACCACATCAATGGCAATTCTAGAAAAAAAAATTAATGTTGTGAAACACATATTATTGATAAGTGTGCTTGTATAATAGATGTTGCCTTTTTTATTTCTCCTTTTTTTCTTGCCGAGTCCCAATTTTTTCTTTTTTTTATGCATAGCTTTTACTCGTTTATTTTGCATGTCAATATCCTTTTCCTCTCATGCATGAATTTTAGTGCTGGTCACCTAGGATTCTTTTTATTTATTAGATTAATCTAGAATCTATAATAGGTAGTCCTGTCTTATAAGATTTCTTGTTTTATCTAAGACATCCACTGATAATTACTTCCTGATTATAATAAGAGTCCACTAAATTAAGGAATGGATGTTGTTCTTTTTTATTATTATTATTTCTAGCTTATTTCTCCTTTTTAGCAAATGTAAAACTCATGTGATCGACTTTTACTATATAATAGATATACTTTTATTTTTGGGGATTTACTTTAGAATTTTTATAGAAATCAAATAGCTAGTTTTTGTTTTCTTCCCGAAATTTTAGTTATTTTGGATTATACTTGACATGCGCTTTTTAAATTTTCTAATTTTTATTTAATTATTATTCCAAAGTTTTGTTATTTATGGATATTACTTCAGATGTCGTATGGAAATCAAATTACTAATTTTTTTGATTTTTTATTCTAAATTTCAGTTAATTTGGATTGCACTTCACATAAGATTCTTTTTTTAATCAGAGCTATTCTAACTTGGGTCTATAAGATAGATGGCTAGATTTTTCTGGTTAATACATGAGCTTTTTTAGAGTGTCTAATTAGTATTGGTTTACAAATTTTAATAATTTTAAATTTAGGTTTCAAATTTTTTTACAATCAAATATCTAATCATCATTTAAATTTTATTTGGAATTTGCATATTTTTTATCGTACTTATCATGGATTTATTTTTAGTTTTGGGGTGAAATTCGTATAAGAACTAATTTCTATTTTCTTTTAATTATTACCCTAAATTTAGTTTTTAGGGGTTTAGTTTGAAATTCATATGGAAATTAAATTGCTAATTCTATTTTTATTCTTTATTCTAAATTTTAGTTAATTTATATTGTACTTGACATGAAATTTTTATTTTTATTTGCTAATTTATTAATTATTATTGTGAATTTTAGTTATTTATAGATGTTACTTTGGAAGTTGTATGAAAATCAAATTACTAATTTTTATTTATTTTTAATTCTAAAATTCTCTTAGTTTGGATTGTACTTGACATGGACTTTTTTTTAAAATCTGAGCTGTTATAACTTATATTTACCAAATTGAGGATTAAATATTTTGTTTTTTTAAGAATTGCTAGCATATTTCTTTTTTTTCTTAGCAACTCTAAAAGACCTATTATCGATTTTTAGTAATAAATAGATTAACTTGTCTCTAAACAGAATTAGAATTAATGCCTAGCTAACTAGCTGCTGACTTTATCAACTCTGCAGAGTTACGCGGATTGTGATCCTGAGTGGTATTCTTTGTCCATGAATGATTCAATCTCATTACACCTCTTCATGTTTTCCGATGTCAACACTTGCGGTAATCTCCATCAGCTTGAGGACGTACATCTCAATGAGTTGCAAATATCTTGTCTTGAAGATGTAAGGTTTCTTGAAGAAGCACGTAAAATTAAATTGTTAGATAGGCAAAGTCTTTCAAAGTTGACACTTGAATGGACTTCGGATGATGATCGAATTCTGGAGGACGAGGATGTTTTGGGAGAACTAGTGCCACCAGGAGGTTTGCAGCATTTGAAGCTAGATGGTTATAGTAGTATGAGCTTTCCTACCTGGTTCATGGGCATTTCTCAGTATCTCCCAAATCTCATTGAAATTAAGCTGGAGGATTTGCTGCGGTGCAACAACCTCCCACCACTCGGACAATTACCAAACCTAGAAGAGCTGCATCTGAGAAGGCTGCACAGCATTACAAAAATCGACAGAGATTTCTGTGGTGGGAAAGGAGCATTCCTTCGGTTGTCAACCTTCTGGTTGGAAGATATGGAACGACTGGAAGCATGGAACACAACATACTGCGGAGAGGATGGCATGGAGGAGTTCATGTTCCCTGAACTTGATACATTGTACGTATGGGATTGCCCAAAGTTGAGGTTGACACCATGTCCACCTATATTTCGCTGGTGGGGAATACAGAAGAGTGACGAGGTGCTATCATCCTGGAGTGAGGGAGACCACGTGAGCCGTTCCCCTTCCGATACTCAAGGCACCGCGTTGAATGTTTGCTCTAGCAAAGGCCCTGTGGGTGAGTGGAGGCTGCTCAACCACCTCTCTACGCTCCAAAAGTTGAATATCACCAATTGTGATAAACTGACGAGTTTGCCAAAGAATATACAGCACCTTGCCTCCCTCAAATCTCTAGTGTTTTATAGATGTGATGGCATGTCAGTGCTACCAGAATGGCTGGGCCACCTCACCTCTCTTGAAATCCTCAAAATCAATAAATGCCGAAGCATCAAGTCTTTGCCGCGGTGTATACAGCAACTCACCAAGCTCAAGAAGCTAAAAATCGTGGACAACCCTGAACTAAGGAAGTGGTGTGAATCAGAGGACAACAAGATGAAGCTCGCCCACATCGAAGATATAGTAAGTGCGCTACCAAGCTAAATTCGGCGTCCCAAGTTTTTCTTTTGGGACTGTCTTACATAGCTGACTGAAATTTTTTTGATTTAGTCAATTTTGCTACAACATTTTTTCATATATACAATATTTTTTATCTATGTTTGTAATATTTTTCGATATGCATGTAACATTTTCTCTATGTATACAACATTTTTTGGCGAAAAATATTGCATACATTGGGAAAATATTGTATACATGAGAAAAATATTGTATATATGGATGAAAAATATTGCATACATGAGAAAAATATTGTAGCAAAATCGACTAAACCAAGAAAAAATCAGACAACTGTGCAATAGAAAATATGTTTTCTTGATACCACTATATACTTCATATTTCTTTTCATCACATTAATTATCTTTTCTTCATATTTCAATTTCGTTAATAGAGGACACTGTTATGCTTATTTGGAAAACAAAAAATAAGCGGAGAACGAGGCAACTGAATATAAAAATCACCCGGTAATTTCTATAGCATGCACTAATTAACTAACACGCCTAAACAACATCTGGTGATTCCGCATTCCGTTTCTGAAGACGGATCAGTCTGATACCGAAGGACTTTTCTGGTTGTCAAAAACAAAGGGAATACGGGAATTAAGTTACAGTAAAGGAAACTCAAGGTGGGTCTATCCCCTGATAGGTTCAAAGACATAATAACATATTCCCCCTCCGTTCTCAAATAGATGTCGTTTTAGAATGTGTCAACCGTTTAAAATTTTGACATCTAGTATGCACATAAGTATTTGGATTTGTCATATAAAAATGTTATCACTATATTTTTCATCAAAAGTATTTTCATATCATTATATTTTTAATAATTTTTATTATTATATAACTAAAATACTAATGGTCAAAGATGTATATTGGAAACCATGCCAATGTCTACAACGATAAGTAGAAAAAAAACGGAGGTAGTATTCAGCCTCTTGTTCTGTTTTACACAGTTGTTCATAATTTCTTTCTGGCAGAATACCCTGCCTTTGAACAAAACTAGAATGCTTGCTAACCAGATGCTGACTTTATCAATTCTGCAGAAGTATGATTATGATTAATTTTCCGAAGCAAGCATGCCATAGGACAAATGGCACAGCAGACTACAAAACCATGGCATTAATCAACTGAAACGAAGAGGTCGGTTCCTGTTCTGCCAGTGCAATCTTCATGGATTTGAAGGAGCTGTCTGAGGATTGAGCAAAGTTCAGGTCTAAGCTGTGGTACTACTGTACATATCAATGACTTAAATTGTTTGTATTCGGCACCCTTTTTGGTTAAGTCATCGATCGTTTCTTTGTTTGCGTATATCATAGTATTTCCTATAGTCCTAAATTATATTTATTTTTATTTAAAAAAACTATACTGTATTCAGTAACAATCACGAAAGCGTCTATTTTCGCATTGAACAATACCTGAGAGAATAATGCACATGCTTTTATCTGAAATGGTGCAGAGATTATCTGATTGCCCCCTAAACAATTACTACTAGCTAGTACTTTAATATTTCCGAATACTGCACAGAGGGAATATACTTATGGGCTCACTGAACAAAGTAGGTTCCCATGATCCACACCTAAACAAAATCATAAACATGAAAAACGAAACATTAGTATGTCAGCGTCAGTCTGATCACAGCTATTACCAGTTACCAGTCGTGTTCAATTTGGAGGTAGTGATGCAAGCTTGATCGAAGGCAGAAGAAGCTGCCTACGATGAATAGAGTTCTATTGTGATCTTTTTCATAACAGAACAGTTCACCTGCATGCCCGATACGAATGGATAATAAGCGTTGAATCGAAAATGGATGGACAAAATTATGGTACCGTACTAGCTCGACGAGCTCCATCGGGTGGTGCCTTAAAATTGACCATCTCAAACGACCGGAAAAAAAAAATGAAGCTATCGCTTTTGACACAAACAATTGGATGCCTGCAGCAGCCCAGCTTAACTAGATCAAACTATTGAGAAACCGTCACTGACGATCAGTCCGATCGATTCCTCTGCTTAGAACAAAACGAATCAATCACAGAAGACAAAATAATAGATTGAATACACAGAGAGAAATAGAGAGAATTCCTGATCTTTCTTTATTGCATTCTGATTGCATGAGTACAAAATATGCTGGTACGGCTCCCTATTTATAGTCTACGATGAGGTGTCCACCATAGGCCTAGGCTCCTGGCCCAGGTCCAGGTTTCTCAACACTCCCCCTGGGTATTTTTTTGACACGCTCATGCCTCGTTAAAACTCCATAAAAACCCAGTGGGAAAAATTTAGAGAAAGAGTACATGATGCATGTTATGTTGCGATGCACAAATTGCTTCATTAAAAAACTTGGCCGAGAAACTTCAGGAAAACTCGTCAAGGGAAAAAGAGTACAATTCACCCAATTTCATTCAGTTTTCAGGACTTTATTCTTTAGGGTACTTAATCTTCATAATCAAGATTTACTAACGGGCTTGAGAGAATTCTCCCTCTGAATTCTACACTTCTCTAAGTCTCATCATTCCAATTCCTCGCACGCATCTTTCAAAGCTAGATGTAGGGAGTGATTTAATGAACAAATCTGCCAGATTTTCACATAACTTAGTGTGCAGTACTTTAATCTCATCCATCTTCTGCAATTCATGAGCATAGAAGAACTTGGGGTTGATGTGTGTTTGTAAGATGACTCTTTACATAGCCCATCTGCATTTATACAACGCAAGCTAAATTATCTTCATAGATAATTGTGGAGGTTTGCACAATGTTCATTCCACATGACTGCTGGATGTGGTGAATCATTCATCGGAGCCAAGCGCATTCTCGTGCGGTTTCATACAGTGCTATAATTTCTGAGTGGTTCGTCGAAGTCGTTACGAGACTTTGCTTGGACGATTTCCAGGAAATTGCAGTCCACCACATAGGAATATATAGCCTGTTCGTGACCTTACGGTGTACGGGTCTAACAGGTACCCGACATCTGCATAGCCGATCAGGTTCAGATCTTGATTCTTTCTGTAGAACAATCCAAGGTCCTTGCTTCCTTGGAGGTATCAGAAGATGTCCTTTATGTCCTGTCAATGCCTTTTGGTAGGTTCTACACTATACCTTGCTAATAGGTTCACGGCAAATGCAATGTCCGGTCTAGTGCAGTTTGCTAAATACATAAGTGCTCCTACTACACTTAAGTATGGGAATTCTGGTCTCAGGACTTCCTCCCCTCTTCCCTAGGTCGGAAAGGATCTTTTTCTTACTGTAAAGACCTCCCGATCATCGGTACTTTCGATGGATATGCCTTCTCAAAGCCAAACCTTTCTAACACCTTCTGGGTGTAGGGCGACTGATGTACTAGTATTCCTACAGGGACATGCTCGAGCTGCAGGCCTAAGCAGAATCTGGTTTTGCCCAAATCTTTTATTTCAAATTCTGACTCCAATAGAAGCTTGCTTCTTTTATGTCTTCCATTGTCCTGATGATATTCAGATCATCTACATATACTGAGATTATACAGAATCCATTCTGGGATCGCCGTATAAACACACAAGGACAATATTCATTATTCGTGTAGCCTTTCTTGCAGAGAAAGTCGCTTAAGCGATTATACCACATTCTTCCAGATTGCTTCAATCCATACAGCGACTTTCTGAGCTTCGCACTATACAGATTTCTATTGCTCTATCTTGGTTCGGGAGAGAGATTCCTTCAGGGACCTTTATATAAATCTCCGAGTCCAAGTTTCCATAAAGTATGCAGTTACCACATCCATCAATTCCATTTCTAAATTCAAGTTCACTGTCATTGAGATCAAATATCTAAAGGTACTCATGACTGAGGAGTATGTTTCTTCATAATCAACTCCAGGACGTTGACTGAAACCTTATGCTACCAGCCTTGCTTTGTATCTCACTACTTCGTTTCTTTCATTTCTCTTTCGAACAAATACCCACTTATGCCCTACAGGGTGCACATGGGGAGGTGTGCGGCATACGGGCCCAAACACATCTCTTTCGTTGAGAGATAGCAATTCAATTTCTATTGCCTTCTTCCAATATTTCCAATATGATCTTTTCTTACATTCAGCGAGCGATGCAGGCTCAGAATCAAGATTGATGATTGTGGCAATTTTATTTGCGAAGTAGATATGGATATTGGCTGTTGTCCTATTCATAGACTCTCATGTGTGCACATAATTTATAGCTATTTCTTCATGAGTTGCTTCTTTTGGAGCGATTGCTTCTCCTGAAACTTCTCCTTGCACATCGCTTCTTCCAATTGTGGTGGCAAGTCCCTTTAATGTTTCGGCTCCGATGTGTTCGCACACATCCATGCCGACTTCTTCTTCCATGGGGTTATTCAGATCCAGTATGCCCTTTTCTGAAGGTGTCATACTTGTGTCAGGTCTCAACTGGCTCCCCTTCTCATTCTAGGGAACTTCAGTGATCGGCTGTGATAAGTCTTTTTTATCCTTTTTCACCGGGCGTCCCCTGTTACTTGCCATTCGAGGGGCCGGAGTTCTCGTCCTTTTGTTCTGAGGCCTCTGGACGGGATTAGAGATACCTTCTGCTTTCTTTGGTATTTCAACCCTCTCCGGTGCATTGCGTGCAGGCACATGCGACTTAGTCACGCTCTTTCAAATCACTAAAGTGATCAGGCAGTTGGTTTGCTAATGCTTGCAAGTCAATGATCTTCTGGACCTCTTTCTCTGCTTCACTAGTGTGCGGGTCATGTGCATGAATTCCCGTGGCTTGCCACGTAATTTCCCGATATTTTTCATCAAGGGGTTGATTTCCTCCCCCTAATGTTGGGAAATTATACTCATCAAAAATGCAATCAGCGAAGCGGACGGTATGCAAATCTCCTAACATGGGTTCCAAATACCTGATTATGGATGCAGTCTCATAACCAACGTATATCCCAGTCTTACGGAGGGTATAGGTACATAAACCTTGCATCCAAACCTGCTAAGATGAGAAATTTTCAGTGGTGACCCTTGCGCTAGTTGCATAGGTGAATGGATGTTGTAGGTCGATGGTCTAAAGTTGATGAGATTCGCTGCATGTAGGACTGCGTGTCCCCAACATGTAGCTGGCAAATTACAATTCTGCAAAAGGGGTCGGGCAATAAATTTAATTCTCTTGATTAACGCCTCTACCAAACCATTCTGGGTATGGACATATGGTACCGAATACTCAACTGCAATCCCCATTGCCATACAATAATCATCAAATGCCTTTGAAGTAAATTCTCCGGCGTTGTCCATTCTAATGGACTTGATGTGATGGTCAGGGAAGACATTTCTGATGCGAATGATTTGTGAGATCAGCTTTGCGAAAGCATGATTTCTTGTGGACAACAAACCCACGTATGACCATTTCGAGGAAGTATCAATGAGCACCCATGAAATACTTAAATGACCCTGAAATAGGCTGAATGGGACCGCAATGTCTCCTTGGATGTGTTCCAGGAATGCAGGGACTTCATTCTTCACTTTCAGAGTGGAGGGTCTAGTAATTAATTTCCCGGTGGCACATGTAGTTCACACAAAATCTTCGTGATTCGGGAAATTCTTTACATTAATATTATGCCCTTGGGGATTGTTGATTATATTTCTTATCATTCTAAGACCTGAGTGGTCTAATCTGTCATGCCAGAGACAGAAGAGTTCAGATCTTCTAAATACTGTCTTCAGGACAGTGTAGGC
This sequence comes from Dendrocalamus latiflorus, assembly GCA_017311315.1. Lineage (NCBI taxonomy): Eukaryota > Viridiplantae > Streptophyta > Magnoliopsida > Poales > Poaceae > Dendrocalamus > Dendrocalamus latiflorus. The sequence continues at coordinate 18,353,942 of CM029653.1, read as the reverse complement.
TGTAGGTGCCTTGATGTTGGTATAATATAGCTCAGTTTCTAGTGAAGGAAGTTTTTCTAATACCCTTTTTCCATTCTCTTCGTGCTTCGTAATGAGCAGGTATTTCTTACTGTATTCTTCTTCAGTCTCAACATGGAAACCGTTGGTGTGAATATCCTTAAAACTTAGGAGAGTTCTAGTCGATTCTAGGTACAATAAGGCTTCTTCAATGACTAAAATTGTGCCCATTGGGAGTACAATTGTGGTTCTTCCTAAACCAATTATACATGCATCACTTCCAGCGATTGTCGTAAGGCTACCAACATTCTTACGAATCAACTGAAAATACTTAGTCTCTCTTAAGATGGTATTCATTATGCCGCTGTCGGCTAAGCATACTTCCTCCATAGAGCGCCACACGTGTTCTAATATAAGGTATTTTATTAACATGTATTAGAAGGCATTCAACACATAAATAAAATACTTCAATATCAGAACATATCATGTCATCCTAAACTAAATAAATGAATGAATTATTCAAAATCATCCAACCATCACGAGAAAACAAATGCTAAAGTACCATCCATGCAAGTTCTAACTTGTCCTTTTAACACAAAATAAATTACGATTAAAGTCTAATGCATTCTGTGCATCAGCCTGAATCTACTAGAAAATCAGATACTTCTTCGGCTATTTTCTCGGGAGTGATCATGGCGGTGGCTGTCTCTAAGTCGAACGGGGGTGCTGTTGCTGCCGGGATGGTCTCAACCTCTATCAACGCGGGCAGCTGCTCAGAGCTCTCCCCTCAACTGATGCAAAGTGGGCTTCAGGCTGCCCTTTGCCATCCTTCTTCTTCTGGGCTTGGAAGGCATCGATGACATGCTGCGGCTCCTTACAAATCCGCGACCAATGCCCCCACTTACCACACTTGTAGCAACCTTGGTTCTGCTGGCCATAGATCTTGCCACTCCTCTTCGCCTTTTTGTCACTTGGAGCATCTAACTTGCCTTTCTGGGCAACAGCCTTACTTTTCTTCCCCCTTCTCTTCATCAAGGGCTTTCGCACCTTGTAGCTCCCGGCGTTGGCCACACGGCCAGCGGAGCTCCCCGGTAGCTGAGTGACGTAATTCTTGTGGAGAAGTTCACGCTGAGCCTCCGTAACCTGCATCATATCAATCAATTCGGTGTACTCCTTGTAGCCGTCTTGACGATAATTGTGAGCGGATTGTACTGCATTGGGGTGGAAGGTGGATAGGGTTTTCTCAATCTTCTGCTCGTCTGTGATCTGCTTGCCACAGAGTTGAAGATTGGTACAAATTCTGTGCAAGGCAGAATTGTACTCCCCGATCGTCTTAAAGTCGGCAAACCTTAGTCTGATCCACTCTTGCTCTGCTTGAGGAAGAATGGTGTACTTTAGCCTCTCAAACCACTTATTGAGTGCGGTCCAGAGTGCTAGCGCGTTCTTCTTCAATATGTACTCATTCTTGAGAGTGAGGCAGAGGTGGTGCCTGAGAAAATGAAGTGGCTGATCATTCTCCTCAAGAGTGGGTTGGGCATCATGCGGTCCGCCAATCTCAATAGCCGCGCGAAACTTCTTAGCTCCAAGCACTATCTCGACATCGGAAGCCCACGTCAGATAGTTTTGGCCAAGCTGGGCCAGCTCCTTGAACTCCTGGTTCATGATGCCAGTCATCTACATGTGTATGAAAGGTATAAATAAGTTTACTGCTGGTAAACGTGCATAAAATAATTTTCTACGGGTAAATAAATGGTACAAAAGGTTCTCGCAATGTTTCATAATTTTACATGCATTTTCTATAAATTTTACTGCTAATTTCAGTGATTAAAAGCAATTTAAACAATTACAATTAACAAAAACAGTAAATAAATACATAAAATGCAAAAAATAATAATGGTAGAAATAAGTATGCTTCAAATGCTAATATTGATTCAAAATTCAGATTCCCGAGGCCCATTTATGCTAGAATATGAATTTTCAGCGAATTCTGCAATTCCCGAGGGTTTCTACGCAAATTTTCAGTTCAGAGAAAACTTGGCGTAATTTCCAGATATTCTGAGGGGGTTTCTACAAAATTCGGGACCCAAATGTAAAGTTTGAGGGCCTCTCGGTAATATTCATAACCTCCGGGCTTTTCTATGAAATCGCCGGCGTCCCCCCCGGGCGGGCTTTTTCCCTCCCGCGGCCCATCAGCGATGGCCCAAAGCAGCCCGTTCGACTGCTCTAAACCGGGGTAGGGTTTCCCTACCCGGTATCTCTTCGGCGGCGGCGGCCCGGCCGACCAGCTCGGGCGGCACGAGCGGTGGGCGGTGACGGCTGCAGGCTGTCGTGCGGCGGTGGAGAGGGTCGGAAACGCTTTGGGCGTGGACGGTCGAGCGGCGAGGCTGTTAGATCCCAGGGATGGAATCCGACTGGGAAGCGAAAATCTCAGAAATCGTGAGTCTGAAATAGAGGGGAAAGGAGGGAGCTAAGGAACACTGCGCTACGCTACAGCTAAGGAACTACAGATATTTTGGTTGAATAGCATGTTTCCTTCATTCGGTCCATCACCGTATATATGAGTACAGTTACCCTTTAAGTAAAGCGCTGATTACAATGATTACAACCAAAATAACACTGTATTAAACACTAAGTAAACAAGCATTAACTTGACTAATATAGACCGTTGATCATCCCCACCATGAGATGAGACAATCCTGGCCGTTGATGCAAATAGCTTGAACTGACGAACGATGGCTGAAAACAGTCACTCACCAAATAAACAGCGAAACTTCAGAACTAACTTCAGAACTACCAACTGATTTATCCCCAGATTCTGACATTCCTTCCCCCTCAAAAACACACTTGTCCTCAAGTGTTCAAATCAGAAAACCAAAATTTGTTAGCCTGGGCATAAATTCTGAAAATGTTCATTGATAAAATCAGCATCATCCCAAGAAGCTTTTTCAGCAGATCCTTCAAGCAAATTTCAAGGTGAAGCTGACCAGCTCCAGCAATAATATGTTCACCAGGTTCTTCCATGGTGCTGAGAGCCGTAGAATCAAACTTTGCCAGGTGCTTCAAATCTTCAACAAACTGGGGAAGATCATAGGCCACTTTGCATTGAACAGCAACCACCCTTGAGAAGACACGACCAAAGGCAAGGGATCTGCCCTTGTCAGATGATGAAGTCATCAAAGAAATGTTCAACATAAGAGAATCAGGTTTTGATGGTCTGGGAGTTAAATTTAGGAAACCAGGATCTATTAATCTTAAAATAAAACTCTGGAAAAGTTCCCTTTTAATAGCCTTGAACTCAAGCTGACTCTCCACAGAGAAGTGCTTGACGGCAAAATGCTCCTCCCAGTCATTTGTTGAGCTAGTGCAAAATGCAGCACACTCTTCCTTGGTGACCTCTTCTGGTTTCCTCAACCAGATAACGGTACGCTGTACACTCTTCTCAAACATATCCTTCTTCTGAGAAAACACAATACCAGGGACATAGTTAGGACCCATAATACCAACTTTCATGCCAGTTGCAACTTTCCCTGAGAACACACAACCAAAGGCAAAGAGTCTGCCCTGGTCAGATGCTGGAATCATCTTAGACACATACGACATAAGAGGACCTTCCGAATTACAGTTTTTACTAGCAGTTGCGTAGATATCATCAAGGGGTCTCACGTATAAGTTCTCCGCAAGAATTTTCTGTGCCTTCGATGGAAAAGGAAGGTGGAATATCATCATTTCAAGCATAGCGTTACTGGCTAACAGCCAAGTTTGCATAACACGCTTCTTGAGAGCCTTGCCCATTAGCTCCTTCTCATCAGTCTTCATGGTCACACCCAGATTCTGCAACATTGGCAGCAACTTATCCTTCTGATCATTCATGCAGGTTTTGATAATTTGCTTGATTGGCTCATAGTAGAACTGAACAAAACCTCTCTTACAAGTAGCAGAGCCAGTGTGCTTGAGGGTCCATTTCCTTGTGGTTGGATCAAAGTAGTTCTCACCCCAAAGCCTCTCCATCATTTTAGACTCATCAACTCCAAGCTTGGACGCATACATCTTAGCAAGGCTTGAGAAGGGAAAAACCCAGCCATGCAATCCAGCAGAGAAAGCAACAATTCCCTTCTCTGGGTAGACTTGGACATCACCAAAGAGCAGATCTTCATCTGTTGCCATAACGACATTGGCATTCTCAATGTCGCGGAAGAAAATCTGGTAAGCTTCTTCACCTTCGGCTTGAAGCTCAAGGAAGCATCTGTCCATCTTGTTCACAGTAGGGACAGGCCTAATCTTCTCACCTGGGGCTTGGTGAAGCACAGTTTCAGTTTGCACACAGACACCCTCAGTGCAGTCAACCACCACCAGGGTAAATCTTCGATTGGAAATTTGTTTGAGTCCAAAATGTTGTGCATTAGCCAGTTTCTTGTACTTTATGGACTCATAAAAACTTGGTGCCTTTTCCCACAACTCATATAGCACAACCCCCAAGTGACCCATAAGCTGCTCCTCCTGGCACTGGTACAACACAATGGCAATCCTTGAATTCAGATCAGCCTCTTGCTGCCTAACTTTTGCACTCTTGTTGTTCAACCACCACTTGATGGTACCACAAATCTGTGGAAGATAAGGCTTGACCCTTTTGCCGAGTGCATTGACAACCGCGCCAAAACCGTTAAGCATGACATTTGAATCACCACTTGTCTGCTCTGGGAAAGCATACAGGATGCCATCAATAAGCAGCTCCTCCAGACGAGCATCAATATCTGAGGCACCCAAGTTAGCCACCACCTTCTCAATTGTCTCCATAACCATTCTCCGGTAAGGCTCACTTTCATCTTTCAGATCCTCAATGATTATCCCAACGATTTCAGCCACTCCAACCCAGGAGTGACGGAATAACTCTGGAGGGATGTCATTCCAAATATAATCTACCTCTACACCCTCTGTATTGACACACTGTTTAACAACCTTAAAGGCAATCTTCTTCATCCCTTCATCTGGTGACTGGAACTCCCTAACCAGGACTTGCATCACCTCCTTTGTGTAATAATTGACATACAGGACATCCATAAGAGGGATGATAAAACCATTAGCCTTCAAAAATGCAACAAGGAACTCCCCATAATCTTTGAACATTTCTTTCAACCCTGCAATCTCATCTTCATGCAAATTCTCGGCAATAACCCTAAGAGCCATCTTCTTTAGTTTGTTCATTGCTGAAAATTGTTTTAATCTAGCTAAGACAGCAGAATCATGAAGCTTGTCAGCAGCAACTCCATCAACACAAACCCAATGATGACATAGAGCTTCCTGTGCAGTCAATCTCTTTCTGGGATTACGGATTAGCATTTTCCTGACCAAATCCTTTGCACTCTCTGAGATACGGGGCCAGGGATCAGAAGGACAATCAAGATCACCTTTCAAAACTTGTCCAAATATCCCTTGTTCAAATCCATCCAAAAATGGAGGGACCCCACTTAACAAGAAATCAATTTTGACACCAGCACTCCAAACATCCACCTCATGGCTATAATGTTTCATGAGAACCTCAGGTGCAACATAATAAGGACTTCCAACAACATCTGAGTGAGTATCACCTGGCTTGAAGGGGATGGAGAACCCGAAATCGAGGGTCTTGAGAGGTGAGTCCTCCTTATGGTTGACAAACCAGAAATTCTCCAGCTTGAGGTCTCTGTGCATCACATCGACAGAAACCAAGTCATAACCATCACGGTCTCCCTTTGGCCTTTCTAACATAATGTTGTAAAACTCGGGAGCTTTATCTTGGCTGTTGTTTTGTATGTACTTTATACCATCTTGCTTTTCGTACCATCTCCAAAAAGGGTAAACCTCGCCAAAGCACTCAACAACAAAGTCATCTACACCAAATCCACCCCTTTTGTTACAAACAACTCCAATACCCTTTCTATAAGAGACATGATTAGATTCAGGATGGCTCCTCCTGGCCTTCAGCATTCCAAAGCACATCTTCGCAATTCGTCTGTCACCACTCTCCTCAATAACAGCATGCTTGTCACCAATTGACCAATCAAAATCAGTAGGCATAATACCTTTCGGGAGATTATGTGTGAAAGGGTATGATATGGTAATTGGGTGATTGAACCTCTCTCCCTGTTCTGGCACTACTTCTTCACTAACTCCTCTAGCAGCAGTGGTAAGGTTCATGTTTTGCCCTACCATAGCATTCTGGGCAGGCTTCTTTACCACAGCATTAACCCCCCTCTCCATGTCTTTTGCCATTTCTGGACCATGACTAAGGTTCATGTTGTTCAGAGTGGAAGAAGCAATAAAAGCATGTGGCAATGGATCTTCACCCCGACCAGTGACCACTACCGAAAGATCAGTGGAAGGGAAATTGAGGTTACCTTCGGGGGTGCTCACATTCGGCCATTGGTCCTGTTCCCAACCCGTTGCGACTATCTGCTTCAAATCATCCACCCTTCTGGCCATCTCCCTATCCAGATCACCCGGTTGACCCAGATCTTGCATCGGCCTTTTCTCATTCACTCTTGTTTGGGGATTGATCATACCTTGCAATAAGGTCTCCATCCGATTCATCCGCTCTTGTAAATCTCCCATCTTCCGCTCCAGTACGTCCAACCTGTAGGTCGTCTCCACTTCATTCCTCGCCATTGATTTGGTCATCTTCAACGGATCGAAGCTCAACTTAGGGGATTTTACCGCGGATGAGGATCCGGAACCCTAATCAAGCGTCAATCCGTCCGCCGCCACGAATCGGAAGCAGTTGGGGATTTTACGGAACCCTAGCTCCCAACCCAATCCGCTCCGACCACTTCGCGCCGAGGATCGTGCGCTCTGATACCACTTTGTTAGATCCCAGGGATGGAATCCGACTGGGAAGCGAAAATCTCAGAAATCGTGAGTCTGAAATAGAGGGGAAAGGAGGGAGCTAAGGAACACTGCGCTACGCTACAGCTAAGGAACTACAGATATTTTGGTTGAATAGCATGTTTCCTTCATTCGGTCCATCACCGTATATATGAGTACAGTTACCCTTTAAGTAAAGCGCTGATTACAATGATTACAACCAAAATAACACTGTATTAAACACTAAGTAAACAAGCATTAACTTGACTAATATAGACCGTTGATCATCCCCACCATGAGATGAGACAATCCTGGCCGTTGATGCAAATAGCTTGAACTGACGAACGATGGCTGAAAACAGTCACTCACCAAATAAACAGCGAAACTTCAGAACTAACTTCAGAACTACCAACTGATTTATCCCCAGATTCTGACAGAGGCGGCGGCCAAGCGGCGAGGCCGACGCGGGGTTCGAGCAGCGGTCGGCCGAGTGCGAGGCTCGAGCGGTTCGGCGGCTGCAGGCCGGGCGAGGCGGAGGCGCGTGCGAACGGCGACCAAAGCAGCACGGCTGCGGGCTGGAAGCCGAAAAGGTGCGCACGTGCGGGTGGTGACCAAGGCGAGTGGCGGCGGCCGGGTGCGCGGAGGCGGCCTATGCAGGGCGGCGGCGGCCCGTGCGGGGGTGGCGACCCGTACAGGGGCGGCGGCCCGAGGCCGATGCAGCGGCGACGACGCCAGCGGCCTTTGCGGGGGCGGCGCTGCGGTCGGGTCGACTTCGGCTGGCAGTCGGCTCGGGTGGCTACCGTGCTGCGACGCCGGCTGCTGGCCGGTGGCCGAGAGGGACCGGCGTCAGGCCGGCGGCCGGCGCGTATGGGGCCGGCCAGCGCCATCTTCGCATGCAACGGCCGTACGTGGCTGTCGTGCCAATTTTTCCTTTTTTTCTTTTCTTTTCTATTTTCAATCTACAGTGCAATCAACATCTACTCTGTATGCAATCTACCGATCGACATTGTGCCGGCGACTTCAAGTCTACTCGCGGTAGATTAGAGCGGATTTGCACCGTAGAAAATCAATATAGAACGCGAGAACTGCGAATTTGCAACGATCTAGATAATTCAATCTATTATGCTTCGATGATTACCTTTAATTCACCGGAGCAAAGTCGTGCTGATAACGTGTTGAGGAACCATCGCTAGCGACCAGTCCGATCGATTCCTCTGCTTAGAACGAAATGAATCAATCACATAAGACAAAATAATAGATTGAACACACAGAGAGAAGTAGAGAGAACTCCTGATCTTTTTTATTACTTTCTGATTACATGAGTACAAAATATGTCGGTACGGCTCGCTATTTATAGTCTACGATGATGTGCCCACCATTGGCCTAGGCTCCTGCCCAGGCCCAGGTTTCTCAAACAAACAAGGCCGTACCTAGGAAACACATATCCTTGTATTGTCGGTTTGTCGAGGCTGCAACATCCCAATAAATAATAACAAACCACCACGACATTGCACATGGAAATTCATCGATCAAAGACAAAAATATTCCTATAGTGCTCAAAATCAAAAAGCAACCGTATGTGTCACCAAGCACGTTCTTGGAGTATGAAACATGGAATCCCCCACAATTTTGTTCCTCCACTTGTGAATTGCGATACATATGTGCAAGCATGAAAAGAGCATGAAGTATAACGATGAGTCCCTAATTGGGTATAACAAAGTAGTGGTAGTGTGACAAGTAATGCGACAAAGTGGACAAGTCATATTAAGCACTAGATGATGGCCGGTATTGCGGGTGGAGCTGACAAACTAGATGATTGCGGGTGTTCAATCATAAAAGTTCGGTCATGCATGATTTGGGAACTTTCTTGTAAATACAGATTGAATGTTGAGAGCACATGTGTAGGATTTCTTTAATGGAAAAGTCCATTTTACAACACCTACAAGAGTCCACTTAATTCCCTAAAAATTAAAACATCCTACTTAGCCCTCTAAACTTCTAATACTGGATCAGTTCGAACACCCCCATGGTTTCATGGTAGTTTTACCCATGGTAGTGTCCCATTTCACCTCATTGGCAGTCCACACCCTCCTAGCCACACACATGTTTGTGTAGATTTGGCCACTGAAAATCCACCAAATCACTTTCAAAATACTATTAGATCTAGTCACACTAGATTCTAACATTTGATCTATCACAAAAATCCCAAATTCCTCCTCGATCCCCTCCTCCATCCACCCTAGCCGTGTCAACCAAACCCACCAGTTGTTGGGCTAAAAAAGCTGAAACATGATCAAGGTTGGAAAATCACTCTTATTTAAAGGTTAACAAATATTAACCCTTTCATAAATCACACATGATGAATCTAAGAAAAATAAATCACATATGATGAATCTTTTTTTTAAAAAATAAATCATACATGTTGCACCCATCTGAATCCTTATCCACATATTTTAAGTTTCATCCAAGTTCCAAGCCAATTCACATGCACACATCTTTCTTAAGCCGGATGGAGAAAAAGAAGGAAAGAAATAAAACAACTAATCCCAAATCCAAACCTATTTTCATCAACCCTTCTGTGCATCCAAAGCGACGATGTCGAAGGGAGCAAGTTTGGTGGCACGACGAAGCAGTGGCTGCGGCAATTGGCAACGATGACACCCTATGGCGCAACGACACAGTGGCCGGTGACACAGTGGCAGTAGTCGGTGCCTCGGAGGGCTCGATGATGGTGGACGACGAGAAGAACTTGCAAGATCCTACAAGCGGTATCAGAGTAGGTTACAATGGCATCAGATCAGGATCGGTTTTCAGGTAAACCACCGTTTTATGATGGATCATACTATCTCTATTAAAAACCCCGCATGAAGGTTTTTCTTCAAGCACAATGTAATTCTATCTGGCAAAAAGTTAAAATATATATATGAAGTGTCTCCTGTTGTTACAACTGAAAATTCCTCTGACGTTGAAGCTAATGTTAAGGTTAGAAATATTTTATTGCAAGGTTTAAGTAGAAACGAGTTTGTCATAATTGCTCACCTTAAATCTGCAAATAAAATTTGGACCACTCTAGCGGATTATCATGAAGGATCTAAATTTGTTAAAGATGTGCATCAGAATCAATTCAAAAAGGATATTCTAAATTTGAGATGAAACCTGGAGAATCAGTGATACGGGGTCGCCCGATCTTCTCGACGTAGGATCAAGATACTCACGTGGAATTGATGAATCGTAGTGATCCCCCGTTGCCAATGCAAGAGTTAGCACTCTATAATTCGCCCAATCACACGTGTTGAACTTCACGACCACCAGATGAAGTTCTATCGCGCTCCCAATTCCCAGCGGAAAGGTTGAACGATCTTGATTTTTGACTAACTCCCAATTCCTTCAATGTTGGTTCAGCCAACAGAAAGAACAAGAGTATTTTTTTAATCAAAAGTGGTTCCCCTTTACAATGAGGGTCTACCCCTCAATATATAGTCTCAGCCCAAGGCTATTCAACACTAAACTTCCCATGTGGTACTATTCACGCACACTGCAGCACGGTTATTGTTCATGGGCCGTGTACTATTTACGGTACTGTTCACGGCCTGTTCACGGTACTGTTCATGGGCTGAATTCTGTAGCTCATATCCTTGATCTCCATCCATCGCTGACTCTTCAAACCTGAGCACAAGTAAAATATTGTTTTTAGGTAGTATGAAATCCTCATTTAAATTAATGACATATTCATTAAGGAGCAGGTTCACCTGAGATTGTAGTTTCTTGGCTCGTGCTCTTGTTATTGGTCCTGTTATTGATGTCTCATTACTAGCTTTGGCATTACTAGCGATGTCCTCATCATATCCGCATCATCCTCCCCTTCTTCAAGAAAAGCCGTCCTCGGCTTTTGATAGCCTGAAATTGTACTAAACAAAAAATACAGTGTGTATACATGGTATATGTATTGGTCAGTTACAACCCTTCCATCTTTCACATTAGTATTACCTGGGGGTGTAGTAAGCAAAAAGAACAACACATATGCGTGGTATATGTATGAATCAATTATTGTGTCATTCTCATTGTTTTGCACAAACCAATTGATACTACAATAGCTATCAAATGCATACATTGCAATGTTTTCATTCACACCATTCTCCCTCCCATAAGAAAAAGTCGTCCTCGACTTTGCGAAGTACGTGGACAAGTCATTAATGGGCAAAACCAGATCAAACGGTTCAAATATGGAAGAGAAAATCTTTAATGCCTTCCATGCTTCAACTGCGCTACTCTGATTAATTGTACATGATCGATAATGAAAGGATGAACAGGTAGGATTATAAAATCTTCCTAAACATGAAGCATTGTTGTTGAAACTTATCTCATTGTGATCATGACATGGTATAAAAGGTTGTTTATCCAAAATATGCAATTTCAATTCAGCAGGCTTATCACATGTAATGCATATTCGAAACACATAAAACTTGTCATCTACACCATAATCTCCGATCAAATTAAACTTATAGGTGTAGGCATAAACACTAACTAGTGATTTTAAACATGAAATTTCAGCAAGATTCTCAAGCACACTAGATAGCTCTCTAGGATCATCAAACATGATATAGTACAAAGAATCACTAGGAGATATTCGAGTAAGAACTTCCTTATGAGTAATCAATTCCATATTATGTAAATTGAACAAAGAAATTTCAGAATATAGAATTTTCATTCGCACATATGAGTTCTCACAAGTACTCACCGTTTCACAATTAGTTTCAGCACCAATATTGTTACCTTTGTTGTTCTCCTCAGTTGATGTAGGTGTTGTAGGTATTAAATCATCATGATGTAACAACGGGACAGCAAGTACTTCATCTTCAATCGTGGTTATCTCCTCATCTTTGACTTCCAATGATGCCGGTTGTTGAATGTTTAATTCCTCACCTTTAATTTCAACCTCCACAATGTGAGAAACAACACTAGAAGCAGATATTAATGTGTTAGTTTCAAAATCAACCTCACTTTGTCTATCATCTACTTCCATCTTTTCTTTTGGTGTATCTCTCACACTCTCAATTTGGATGCTCTCAAACTCACATATGGTGGAATCACACAGCTCACTCTTTATAACACTCTCACTCAATTTGGCTATGTGGCTCTCATTCTCACATGGGTTTTGATGCATCTCAAGTGTTGTTTGTAGCAATGGGCCAGCAGTACATGTCTTCTTGACCGAAGGGAAAGTCCCATGCTCGGTCATCTTCTCATGTGTCACACTTGTTGAGGCATAAGAATTGAAGTATGGACTTGGATGAAACTGTGGTGTACGCATATCCATAAGTCTCTTCTCCTCCTCAATAGCACAATTCACAAGATCATGCGTGCTACTAAAATATTTACATTGAAGTGCAGCAGGGATCTTATAATTCAAGCCTCCTTTGAAGTATACCTGTTCTTTTATTGCACTAGTGACACCGGCACGTCGCAATGCACGCTTTAGCTCATTATAGTAATCTTGAACAGTGTTACTCCCTTGTGTGATGCTCTCCACATGGTGAAGCAATTCTTGCTCATAATAGGTTGGCACAAATTCAGTTCTCATGATCACCTTCAAATCTGACCAAGATCTAATGAATCGTTTTTCAGATAATTGTTGCCACCAACTAGAAGCATAGTCTCTAAACTGCATAGTGGCTTGCATCACTTCTTGGTCTTTGGGAAACTTCTGAAATCTAAACTCTTTCTCCAACCGCCATTCCCACTCAAGATACTCCTCTGGATCTTCACTTCCATAGAACAGAAGAAACAAATTGTTGGGATTGGAATCGCACCATGAGGTACGAAATACTTTAGATTCATTCCTATTTTGTTCACACCAAGAGGAACGAATTGTTGAATATCCTGTCATGGTTAGTTATGCAACATATATATATATGTGGAAATCACTCAATCTCACTATTTTCTCTCCCAAGTAAAGTTCTTACCCTTCCAAAGTGAATTAAGACCAATAAAAACTTACACCTGGTAGAAGTGACAACAGCAACGTGATGATTAAGCGAATTCAAGAGTGTTCACTACTTGCACAACAACGGTTATATGGTGGAGCTTGGTATGGAAGTGTATATCCTAGCAATCTGAAATTCTTGATGTTGTAACGTTAAGTAATAATCCAAGCTAGAATGCTTTGCCTAAGTGCTGATCCAAAAGATTTAAGTGTCGTATATGAACGCACACGCAAAGATTAATGTGACTCGATGCAAACAAAGGAATGAGCTAACTAGAGGCAATCTGAAATTAAAGATTAGATAGCTCGTTTTGCACCAAGTACTAGGAGAGACGCTAGCCAATTGCAATGTTATGAATGTAAGGGCACGAGATTGCTCAAGAGATTAAATTACACAATCTGAATTTATGGATTAAGAACTCACCCAAATTCGGCCAATGCTTTTTCTTTCTTTCTTTCTTTCTTTCCTCCACTGTTTTTTTTTGCTCAACTTCCTTTTTTTTTCTTTCAAAGGCCAAACTAGGTTGAATTGTTCTTTTGGTTTTGCACAGGTCACAAATATTCAGCAAGGTGTAAAGTACTAAAGAGCAGCCCTAGATGCAATATTCAACAGCTAGTCTCAAAGATGAACGGATTTTTTCGGTACTACCGCAGCATTGTTCACGGCACTGTAGCAGTACTGTTCATGCACTGTAGCGATCGGATTTGTTTTTTTAGGCGAAACAAAGGAAATAACACAAAGATCAAGCGACGCAAAGGAACACGACGATCAGCACCTAAACAAAAAAATTCTAATGGACTAAAACCTAATAAAACTCACGCGAAATAACAGATTAATCTAAAGGTTTGGACTTTTTTTTGAGGCAATTTTCAGTTTCAATGGACTATAGGAACAGAAGTAAATCAATCTAAAAGTAAGGGTAAATAATCCTACCGAGTGAACCGCGCTCTGATACCAAGATGATACGGGGTCGCCCGATCTTCTCGACGTAGGATCAAGATACTCACGTGGAATTGATGAATCGTAGTGATCCCCCGTTGCCAATGCAAGAGTTAGCACTCTATAATTCGCCCAATCACACGTGTTGAACTTCACGACCACCAGATGAAGTTCTATCGCGCTCCCAATTCCCAGCGGAAAGGTTGAACGATCTTGATTTTTGACTAACTCCCAATTCCTTCAATGTTGGTTCAGCCAACAGAAAGAACAAGAGTATTTTTTTAATCAAAAGTGGTTCCCCTTTACAATGAGGGTCTACCCCTCAATATATAGTCTCAGCCCAAGGCTATTCAACACTAAACTTCCCATGTGGTACTATTCACGCACACTGCAGCACGGTTACTGTTCATGGGCCGTGTACTATTTACGGTACTGTTCACGGCCTGTTCACGGTACTGTTCATGGGTTGAATTCTGTAGCTCATATCCTTGATCTCCATCCATCGCTGACTCTTCAAACCTGAGCACAAGTAAAATATTGTTTTTAGGTAGTATGAAATCCTCATTTAAATTAATGACATATTCATTAAGGAGCAGGTTCACCTGAGATTGTAGTTTCTTGGCTCGTGCTCTTGTTATTGGTCCTGTTATTGATGTCTCATTACTAGCTTTGGCATTACTAGCGATGTCCTCATCATATCCGCATCAATCAGTAGATGCACTTTTTGATCATTTCAATAAAATTATTAGTGATTTGCAATCTATTGATATTACGTATTCTGATTCTGACAATGCCCATCAAATTTAAATGTTTTGGATATGTCTGTTTGGAATGTGTTAGTCACTACTATTAATCGTTCTGTTAACATGGAAATACTCACTTTGAATTATCTTTATTCCAAGATGAAAACACATGAGATTGATGTTTTGGCCAAGATAAACAAGACTAATTCTTTGGGCTTAGTGACTAACCAAGCTTCTAATTCTTCTATTGTTTCTTTGTCTGCATTGTGCTCTATTTCAGATAAACAATTAGAGGAAATTTGAAAAGAGCAGCTTGTACTTCTCTCCAACAGGGTGACTAAAGCAATTAACAACATTAGATCAAGACGAATAGGGGGGTCCAATCAGATGCTATGAATATGGTGAGGTTAATCACATTAAGATGAATTGCCCCAAATTTAGGAGAAAGGAGGTTAAGGATGATAAAGTACCAACTCATCTCAAGAAGCGCAATTATCATAGGGCAGTCAACAAAGTACTTTCATCACTTGAGGAGATTGATTTGAGTGATGTTGATTCAACAAGCAACGATAAGGACAATGGCAAGAAGGCAAAGGAGGTGGACTTCACAGGGATGTGTTTTATGGCAAACAATGAGGAGCTCGATAATGATGATCTCTACAGTGATCCTGATGAGGTAAAATCTTCTTATACAGATTTATCTCGTGTTGTGCTTACGTTGACAGATGAGCTTAAAAAGTATAAAAAGAAAATTAAAAATCATGATTTTGTTGTTAAGAGCTTAAATTCTGAAATCAATAATTTAGAGTTTCTATTTCTGGTGATGAATCTTGTGAGTCTTATCAAGTTTTACATACTAAGTTGGAGTCTACTAGAACAATTAATGCATCAACTTAGTTCAACTTACTGATGTAACTACTAAACTTGATGAATTAAGATTGATACATGACTCTTGTGAAGAAAAGTTAAAACATACAAATGATGAAATTAAAAAGTTCGAGTTTAGTTCTTCTATATGTTTAGAGTCAAGTACTTCAAATGCTCAATCTAAAACTTACTCTCATTGTGAATTACTAAAAGTTAGACTTAATTCATCTCAAGAAATAATTCAACAGTTATTTATTATGAGATATCTTCTTACTCTAACTATCCTAAGCTTAATACGAAAATAGAAGCATTGACTAGACAACTTAATGATTTTTCTGAAGAAAAAAAAAAGATTGGCTCAATCTAGTACTTCTAAGATTTTGTGAATGAACCTGTTAAATACACTACTTTTGTTCTACTTTGGCTAAAGAAAATGAGTACCTTAAGGACACTTTAGAGAGATTCTCTTTTGACAAGAAAAATCTGAATATGATTCTAAACAAGTCAAAAATAAGTGTGAAAATCATGGTCTATGATATAATTTTGTTGAGCATGCAAAGTATAATCCTCCTAAGATTATTAAGCTTCTTGAATCTAGAAAAATTGCAGTAAAACTTGAACTAAAACAAATTGTATTTAAATCTTCTGGTTTTGTGCAAAGTTCAGTTGCATGCTGTAGATGCTAGCTCATCATCTCAAAAGAATTATGATTATGTTAAATTTCATTGCACCTACTGTGGAAAAGATGGGCACTTGTACGAATTTTGTTATAGGCGAGCTAAGAAAGAGAAGAAGGAAACATTGAATGATTTAAGATAAAAACATGCAACCTCTTTTGTTCCTAGAACTAATACGAAAGCTAGGTTTTTAGAGAAATTTTATGATGACTAATCTACTTCATTTGTTGGATTTGGATTTAATTTTAGTAATTCATGTTTTTTCGGCATTCTGATCACCCACATGCACATGATTTTGGTTCTAGCTTTGTTGCTCCCTTTCGTCGTGTGTCTAAGTACTGGATTTCTAGATCTTATTTCACTAACCCCAGTACTATGAGACCGATGTTTCCTGTGATATAAGAATAGCTAACAAGGATGGAGAACATGAACTAGATTGGGTTCTGATCTTTTACATCATTGCTTGATTGAAATGCTTGATAGTTCTTCACTCTTTTGATAGCTTCTAAGAGATTCTACTTTTTGAGAGACCATGTGGAAAAGGTGATGTAGTCTTACACCTTGTTCAGTCTAATTTTCATATTGCTGATACTCTCACTAAGCCGCTTGATACTTCTCGTTTTGTTCGTTTACGGAGTGAGTTGGGGGTATATCATCCAATGGGATTATTCTAAGGGGGAGCTTGTTGTTTAAAAATTTCAAAGCTTGGTTTATTATACTTATCAAATAAATCAACAAGTCCAAGCCATTGAAATTAAATGAGTTGTAGAGCTCTCTTTATCATATTTATCCATATGCTATGTAGCTTTGATCATGACTGGTTATAATTAATTTGGTATACTTGAACTAAAATATGATGTGGCGAAATACTTCGACTAGATTGATTATAGATAATACTCTACGATGTTTATCAAAAAGAATTAACTTGATTGTGAGTCTTATTTTAAATCTTGGCTATAAGGCTCGCATGTTTCATATTGCGATCTTTTTATGATCACTCAATTTGTCATTTTATAAAAAGTTGAGAAAGAGACAATTGAAAATATGTATGCTTCAAATATGCCATGGTACACAAAAAGAAAAAGGCACAAAAAATACACAAATAAAAAGAAGTATGCTTCAAGCATGCCACCATCTAAAATAAGGATGCTACAAGCATTCCATTATGAAAAGAATTATGCTACAAGCATGCTACAAGCATGCCACATGTCTATGAATTGAGTGTGGAGCAACAGGTTGTTACATGAGACTGCTAGCTCATCTGGATTTAAACATTGCTTCACTTTTAGGCTCTGACTTTTCATTGTGATATCTCATTATGCTCTTTATAATTGGTTTGGTCATTGTTGAGATGTCTGTTATTAATATAAATTGCTTAATCATGCTCAAGATTAGTTTGGACATTGTTATATGATATACGACTTTATATGATCTAGATAGCTCTACTAAAAAATATGGCTTGGTTGCTTTATTAAAGCAATGCACAGTGACTTGGATAATCTACAAAATTTCTTGATTTTTACTCTCATTGCTAATTCTTAGAATTATTTCTTCTTTGAAGTTTTTTGATAATTACATTTCCAAAGGGGGAGAAATTGGAGGGAATGGAGAGATATTGGAGAAATTTGTTAAAATTAATTCTCTTGTGTTGAGGGGGAGAGTTTTTGAAGAGATTTGAGATTGTGGCTTAAAATGATTTTTCGACTTCAGTTCTTCACTTATATCTGTTTGAACCTAATTCATCATGCAATTTTGAGGTGTTGCCAATGTATTCATCAAGGGGGAGATTGTTAGACCATGTGACTTGGTCTAGGATATTTTGGTGATGAATAATTGATAATGGTAAATTTGTGATGAATAATTGATGATGTTGCTTACTGTTACTTGAGGTGTGTTGCGTGTGTGCGTACTGATGTTGGTTAAGTTGGGACGAACTTATGTCGGAAAAATATTTTTTGGTCTTTGCATGTGCAGGTTGAGCATGGAGGCGATCATAGTCGGTGATAAGGTGGATTGGGACTAGGATGGGAGATCTGAGGTTCAGACAGTCAAGGAGGTCAAGAGATGGTCGGGCACATGCTTGGGGCACATGGAGATCAGAGATGGATGATGCGTGTTAGAGCTACGGAGGTGTGGTCCAGAGGCTACAACACGTGGTGGATGATGCATAAAGAAGCTACGGGAGATGCGGTCCAGAAAGCTTCGACACGTGACGAGTTGAAAAGTTGGAATTTTGGAAAACCCATGTAAGGAAGGGTTTCGAGTCCCTGATTTGTTAGAATTGGATTAAAACTCGTGGGCTTGCGATAAGCTCAGGTTTTATGCCATAGACTATAAATAGAGATGGGGTTGAAGGCTAACCCTGTGGCTTTTGGAGATACTATTTTTGTGCTAGGGTTTAGGGGTGCAAGGAGGGCACTTTGTAGCCACTATGATTTAGAAATAAAATTTAGATCTAATTCAGAAGAAAAGGAATCTGGTCGTCGGCGAGTTTCACTTCGTGTTGTCCTCGTCTCATCGTCTTGTATAGCTCACATCGTTCGTTCTCATTTCAGGGAGAGCAGCACCAGTAAGGCGTCGTTTTTGTCCTCGATCTCCGTCACTCATGAAGTCCTCAGCCCGCTCGTTCCTTACGGCAAGAAAAATCAAAGCCATGTGCATTGAGTTGATTTGGGCCAGTTTTTTCCTTGTCTGCCGCGTGCACCCCCATCTTAGATCTTCCAGCTTCCACATATGAGAGAAGGGAAAGCATTGTTTTTTGGCCTCGGTTCTTTGTTCCTCGATTGGTATGTATTTGTGTTCCATCCATTACATGAGCCTCTTAGCAAAGGGCATCATCAAGTAATTGTGACCAGCTATGACTTAAGTTCACTTTGATTAGTCAAGGTAATTAATCAACTTTAATTAGGCAAGGTAATTAATCAAAGTTGAAGCCACGCATCAATCTGTTACAGCTGAAAGCGACAAGGCTGGTTTTTATTTCGGCTGCTACAGTAAAGCACTATTAGCTACAGTGCTAGGGAGAGAGAAAATTTATGTTATTTTATTTCTTGCTGTCTTTTGTTTTCATTGCTGCTTTTTGTTGTGTCTGCGGGTTGAAAAATAAGGAGATTGCAGATTTGAAAAAAAAGTTTCGCTGCGCACTACAATCATTCATCCCCTCTCTGATTGCCATCGATGATCCTACAGAAGCTCAAAGCCAAGTACCTTTTTTTGGCCGGGCCGGCTAGGGATGGTCGACAGATTGTATTAAAACTAGGAGAAAAACATAATATAAGGGAACGACAACTAGGTTGTCATCAATAAACACAATGGTTTCGCAATAGAACTACACAACACAACAATAGAACGAAAAGATCAAATCCTTACAAGGCTTAGCATGCTGCATAAGGTCATCCTACCAGACAACTCTCTCTAGTTCTCGATGTGCACTGGCCCATCCTTGCTTCATTATGTCTCTTGAAGAGACCGGCATTCCGCCAAGTCCACGGCTCCTCTTTGATCATCCACAGAAGTTCGCTTGGCGTCTTTTGCTCGAAATGAAAAATCCTTGCATTCCTTTCTTTCTAAATAAGACAAAGCACAAGAATGATGAGAGAGTCGAAAGCCTTAAGGAATTGCTTAGTGAAGCTCTTCCTGACTGAGTACCACCAAGACTCCAAGTCAGGTTGATTTGCTAAGGGTAACTATTCAACTGATTCCTCAAAATTGTAGTAGAACACTCATGATCAACAATAATTTAGATGGTGACGTCCAGAGATTCATTAAGTACCGATCCTTGTCACGTCATGTTTGCTTTGGCGTACATTAGGGACCAAAACTCATGGGCAAACTTTGATATATACCACTCAGAAACATACCACTTCCATCCAATTTCGTGAAATTGGATATATGCTACTCTAGTTCCTTGTACGTTTGATATATATCATTTTCTCTAGTTTCCCACTATTTCCCATTTTTTCTCCTCTTTTCTCATTTTCCCTCAGCTGAATTTCCCATTTTGTCCCTGTCCTCAGGGACGGAGACACCCTCCACCCGCGTTGCACTTCCTCTGCAGCCGTGTCTCCCTCCGCCGGAGACCCCTCCCTCTTGCTGCCGCCCTGCTCCTCATCCTCCACCCAGCACTCTGTTCCGCACCGCTGCCGCTCCTCCACGCCTTGCTCCACCGCCTGCCTCCTCTCCCACGGCCTCTCCGCTCACGCCGCCTCCCGCGTCTTCTCCGCCTTCCCCTCCCTCCTCCCCTCCCATTTCTCTCCAGGGGAGCCCCTCCGCTTCCTCTCCACCGCCACGCCTCCCCACCCCCGCTCCCCCCAAGCCACCGTCGTCCGGTCCCCGTGCCTCCTCGCGGCTTCCGTCCCTGAGGACAAGGACAAAATGGAAAATTCAGTTGAGGGAAAATGAGAAAAGAGAAGAAAAGAAACTAGAGAAAATGGTATATATCAAACAAACAATAAACTGGAGTGGCATATATCCAATTTCATGAAACTAGGCAGTATTTCTCGAAGTGGCATGTTTTTGAGTGGCATACATCAAATTTTGCCAAACTCATGGCCTATTGTTGATGACTAGAAGTTGATTGGAACAAGACAAGGAGGGCCATTCACAACTAATTTTCATTTCTCTTGTAACTTTGTAAGTGGTTAATATCATCATCACTCGTCGGCCACACCCCCACACACATCATGTAGCCGTGTAGGGGCATCACAGAACATTCTAACCACATGATTTTCTGACCAGGTATTTTTTTTGTTTAATATATCAAAAAATTATGAGACATATTTTTGACGGAAAACAATTGGAGAGACTACTTCTATGCTATATTAGATAAATAATAATGTACAAGAGAGAAGGAGGTCAGGAGGAGAAGGAAAACAACCAAAAACAGAAAGAAGTCAAAGGGACAACAGCCAAGAGGAAAGCAGAGAGCGAGTGGTCGGCTTGACTCTCAACAGCAGCAAGGAAGCCTCCGATCTGAGTCTTCCTTTCTAGTCATTGAAACTATGGATCTGCTGTTGGAAGATAGATTCATTTATAATTTTCTAAATTAGCCAAGCAGCCAAGATAAACATCTCCATGAAGAGCTATCCCATGAAGGCTAATTTTGTATTAAGAACTCTTGAAGGGGTATCTGAATCCCAAGCTGATTCCAACATTGCAAGGAAAATGAGCACTCAAAGAAGAGATGATTAAGGGTCTCCGCAATTTGGAGATCATGTAACACATAGTGTATGCTACCAGCAATGTTGAAATTCTTCCTTCTTAGCATATCTTTAGTGTTGAGCCTTTTATTTAAAAGAAGCCAAGCAAAAACCTTTTGCTTCATCTTGCATCTAATCTTCCAAACCAATAGAAAATCCGGTGAAGCATTTAATTGCTTGAACTAGTAGGCATACCACTTCTGAGAAGAGTGCAAAGAGTTCCCCCATATATAAGTCCACTGATCAGGGGTGTTTTGATCAATCATGACTTCATTTGTGAGGTTTAGCGGTTGTAAGTACTCTTGGTGGGCTTCTGCCAAAAGATGCAAATGGTACAGAGTATGAGGTTCCATAGTTGCATGTAATTTTTGACCGAAATGTCTTGGTTGCAAGCATAAGATTACAATCTCAGGAATCTTATGCAAAACATATTTCCATCCCAGCAATCCTTCTAGAACAAAATGTCCTTACCATTACCTAGTTTCCCCATTGCTATTCCTCGAAACTGAGTAATACATTTCATAACATCTCTCCACCAGAAGGAGCCATAGATAATTACCACATGAGGACCCACAGCACATCATTTCTCCATAGAACTTATGTAGGTGCTTTAGGAGCAGACCTTCATTGTGAACTCTAAGATTGAGGACTCCAAGTCCACCTTTGTTCTTCGGCTTACAGACTTTGTCCTATGTTACCAAAGAATTACAATGACTTTGAAGATCTCTAGAACCTCTCTAGAGGCAATGGCATTGTTCTTTGGCTATGTGATCTTTCATCTTTTTAGGTAATCTAAGCATGCACATGTGATAATCAACTGTAGGGAATGGACAGCATTGACAACAGTTAATCTCCCACCATAAGACAAAAAACTCATCATGCTGGCAAGATGTCTTTCAACCTTGTCCACTAAAGGTAAAAAAAATCCTTGACCTTTGGTCTTGTTGTCCCAATCGAAAGGCCTAAGAAGGTAAAAGTCATAGTTTCAATTTTACATCCAAACATGCCTGCAAGGTTAGGCACTTTGTCAAGAGGGACATTGATGGAATTATGATTGACTTATGAAGGTTCGCTTTGAGACCAGTGGAGTTGGAGAAAGTCTAAAGCAGTCCTCTTAGACAAAGAAGTTGCCTAAAACAAGCAGGGAGGATGATTAAAGTGTCATCTGCATTGTACTACTGTAGGATCGATTCACACTAAGATAGGCAATCAGAGGGGGGGGTGAATGATTGCGGAAGCTAAAAATAAATTTTAAGACTCTCCCCTAAACACAAAACCTATTTAAGCCTCATTTAATAATTCTGGACAGAATAATGTATCCTTACTAAAACTGATCTCGATAAAAATCCGTAACTCCGATTAACCTCAAACTTTTTTCAGAATAAACTAGAGACAGTTATTGAACTAACCCAACTGGAATTACGTCAATCGGAGCTCTAGATCTTGAGATATAAAATAAACAAGATCGCTGATGCAAATAGTGACGAAAATAAATTAAGCCCTAATTATGCAACTAAGCAAAATATGAGATCGCTTGCCTGACCGATGGCTGAACAATGTCGTGCGCTTCGTGATCAAAAAGATGCCATGCCAAAGAAAACGTTTGGCCACCCCAAAAGCCGTATATATATTTTTCTTCCACGGCTGCTCGGTACAACTCTTGCCATGCCACCGCATGCATATATATACACACACAGCCCAACTCCAACTAGGCCTTAAAATCCTAATCCAACTAGGACTTAGAACCCTAATCCAACTCCAACTAGGACTTAGAATCCTAATTCAACTCCAACTAGGACTTCGAATCCTAATCCAACTCCAACTAGGACTTCGAATCCTAATCCAACTCCAACTAGGACTTCGAATCCTAATCCAACTCCAACTAGGCCTGGGCCTTTTTATCTCAACTAGACTTTTGGCCCACTAATTTTCAAGGGACCCGAAACCCTTCCTAACACAGGTTTTCACTCTCACAACTTTTCTAACACGTCACGTGTCGAAGCCTCTAGGACCGCACCTCCCGTAGCTTCTCCACGTATCATCCACCTTCGATCTCCATGCGCCCCAAGCATGAGCCCGATCATCTCGTGACCTCCTTGACCGTCTGAACCTCAGATCTCCCCATCCTAGTTCCGGTCCACCTCGTCACCGACCATGATCGCCTCCATGCTCAACCTGCACATGCAAAGACCAAAGAACATTCTTCCGGCACAAGTTCGTCTCAACTTGGCCAACATCAGTCCGCACACACGCAACACAACTCGCATAACACCGCTAAACGAAATCACCAATTATTCATCATAACAAATTAACCATTGTCAATTATTCGTCACCAAAAAATCCTAAACCTAGCCACATGGTCTAACAATCTCCCCCTTGATGAATACATTGACAACACCACAAAATTGTATGATGAATTAGCTTCAAATAGATATATGTGAAGAACTGAAGCCGCAAAAATATTTTAAACTATAAGTCTCAAATCTCTCCCCCTCAACATAATAGAGGTAATTTTAATCTCCCCAAATTTTCTTTAATTTCTCGCAAAACACACCAAATCTCTCCCCCTTTGGCAATGTAATCATCAAGAAAATTTAAAGAAAGAATAATTCTAAGACGGAGCAATGAAATTAAAAATCAAGAAGCTTTGTAGATTATCCAAGTCATTGTGCATTTATTTTATAAAGCAACCAAGACATATTTTTGAGTAGAGCTATCTAGATCATATTTAAGCCATATATCACATAGCAATGTCAAAACGAATTTTCAATATGATTAAGCAATTTATATCAATGATAGACATCTCAACAATGACCAAACCAATTATAGAGAGCACAATGAGATATCACAACGAAAAATCAAAACCTAAAAGTGAAGCAAAATTTAACTCTAGACGGGCTAGCAGTCTCATGTAACAACTTATTGCTCCACACTCAATTTTTTAGGCATGTGGCATGCTTGTAGCATACTTCTTTTCAAAATGACATACTTTTCTTCTTCTTCCTTTTTTTTTGATGGTGGCATGCTTGAAGCATACTTCTTTTTATTTTGCGCACTTTTGTGTCTTTTTTTTTGCCATGGCATGCTTGAAGCATACATCTTTTCAATTTTTTCTTTATATACTTTTTTTAATAACATGCCAAATTGAGTGATCATAAGAATTGGAACATGAAACATGCAAGTCTCATAACCAAGAGTTAAAATAAGACTCACAATCAAGCTAATCCTTTTCGATGGACATCGCAAAGTAATAACTATAATTAATCTAGTCAAAATATTCCGCCATGTCATACTTTTAATTCAAATGTAGCAATTTAATTATAAACAGTCCTGATCAAAACTACACAACATATGAATAGATATGATAAAGAAAGCTCTACTACTCAATTGATTTCAATGACTTGGATTTGATGAGTTATTTGACAAGGATAATAAACAAAGCTTTCAAAATTTTTAAACAACAAGCTCCCCCTCAGAATAATCCCATAAGATGTAATACTTCCAACTCACTTCACAATTGAGGAAAACGAGAAGTATCAAACGATTTCATGTGCAAATTTACAACTTGAGAATTTAACAAGATGTAAGACAATATCACCTTTTTCACATGGTCTTTCAAAAAGTGAAATCTCTTGTAAACCATCAAAGGAGTGAAGAACCATCAAGTGTTCCAATCAAGCGATGATAAAAAACAGAACCCAATTTAACTCATGTTCTCCATCCTTGTCAGCTGTTCTTACATGACAGGAAACATCGGTCTCACAGTATTGGGGTTAGTAAAATAAGATTTAGGAATCCAGTACTGTGACACACGACGAACAGGAGCAACAAAGCTAGAACCAAAATCACGTGTATGTGGATGATTAGAATGCCGAAAAGAACGTGAATCATTTGAATTAAATCCCAATCTAGCATGTGAAGCAGATTTAAAGCCATCATGAAAGTTCTCAAAAAACATAGCTTTCACATTAGTTCTAGGAACAAAAGATATTGCATGTTTTTGTCTCAAAGCATTCAATCTTTCCTTCCTCTCTTTCTTGATACGTCTAAAGCAAAATTCATTCAAGTGTCCATCTCTTCCACAATAGGTGCAATGAAATTTAACATAACCAAAATTGTTTTGAGATGATGAGCTAGCACCTACATTATTATTTGATAAACTTTGCATAAGCCAGCTGATTTAAACACAGTTTGATTTGGTTCAAGTTTCACTTCAATTTTTCCGGGTTCAAGAGACTTAATAACCTTAGGAGGATTATTCTTGGCATGCTCAACAAAACTAAATCCTAAACCATGATTTTTCACACTTATTTTTGACTTATCTAGAATCATATTCAAATTTTTCTTACCAAAAGAAAATCTCTCTAAAGTGTCTTTCAGGTACTCATTCTCTTTAGCTAGAGTGGGACAAGTTGCGCATTTGACATGTTCATTCACAAGATTTTTAGAAGTACTAGACTGAGTCAATCTTTCTTTTTCAGCAAAATCATTAAGTTGTCTAGTTAAAACTTCTATTTCAATGTTAAGCTTAGGACAATTTGAGCAAGAAGATATCTCATGATAAAGCATCTGTTGAATTGTTTCCTGAGATGAGTTAAGTCTAGCTTCTAATAATTCACATTTAGAACAAGCTTTAGAATGAACATTTGAAATACTTGATTCTAAACATGAAGAAGAGCTAAACTTGAGCTTTTCAATTTCATCATTAGCACATTTCAATTTTTCATCACAAGAGTCATGTGGTAATCTTAATTCATCAAATTTAGCAGTTACATCTCTAAGTTGATCCATGTTTAAGGCATTAAGAGACCTAGCATTCTCTAACTCAGAATGTAAAATTTGACATGACTCACAAGATTAATCATCAGGAATTAAAACTCTAAGTCTTGCAATTTCAGAATTTAGAGATTCAATTAAAGTATCATATTTTTTAATCTTTTTATCTTTCTTTTCTAGCAAAGTACCAAGTTTAGCAACAGCTTTAGCTAAATCATCATAAGAAGGTTCTACCTCATTGTAGTCGTCGCTGTCAAGATCATCATTGTCGGTGGAGCTTTTGCTACTTGCCATTAGACACAACCCAGTTAAATGTTTCTTACCTTTGGGAGTATCATCCTCGCTGTCCGTGTCCACATCACTCAAATTAATTTGTCCAAGAGCGGCAAGAACACGATGCACCACCTTGCGATTCATATAGCCCTTCTTTTTATTCTTCCTTTTTTCTTTCTCCATCTCTTCTTCCTTCTCATTCTCTTCCCTTGCAAATCTTGCTAGAAATTTTGGACA
This sequence comes from Dendrocalamus latiflorus, assembly GCA_017311315.1. Classification (NCBI taxonomy): domain Eukaryota; kingdom Viridiplantae; phylum Streptophyta; class Magnoliopsida; order Poales; family Poaceae; genus Dendrocalamus; species Dendrocalamus latiflorus. The sequence goes on along the minus strand of CM029653.1, from coordinate 18,327,414 downwards.
TTTGAGACGAATATGATTGAGATCACCACACTCATAGCACCTTTGAGGACCAAAATTTCCTCTTTTTCTTGATCTCACATTCTGTAAGGCTCTTGTGAAGCGTGTAGAAAGGAGTTCCAAAACATCTTCCGGGAGTTGCTCTAGCTGTTCATCGGTTAGTGAAGACAAAGAAGACAAAGCATAGCTAGTAGAAGAATTATCACCATTAGACTTGCTAGATTGTGAAGCTAAAACAATTGATTTATTACTATTATTTTTTCTGGCAAAAACATCTAATTCATGAGTTTTTAATTTAGAATAAAGTACATCTAATGTAAGTGTACTCATGACAGTAGATTCTCTAATGGATGTAACCTTCATCTCCCATATCGACATATCTAATGCTCCAAGTAATTGACGTGCATTTTCAGCATCAGTATAAGTAACATTAACAGCACGTAGGTTACTAAGAATTTTATTAAAGCGGGCAAAGAGATCATCTATTGATTCACCAGGTTTCATCTCAAAACGCATGTAATCTTTTTTGTACATATCTTGACGTACCTCTTTAATAGTAGATGAACCCTCATGATAATCACAGAGTGCTTTCCATACCTCATATGCGGATTTAAGATGCACAACACGATCAAAGTCACTCCTTCCTAGTCCTTGAATTATCAGATTCCTTGCCTTGCTATTTGACTCCACTTCTGCTATATTCGCTGATGACACAGCATCATTCTCAGGCACTTGATAAGGCTTGTATATCTTCTCCCATATTGCAAAGCCTTGAGCTTGAATGTATGCCTCCATCTTCGCTTTCCAAAACTGAAAATCAACACCATCGAAAACACAAGGTTTTGTGGAATACCTATCCGTCGACATGTTTTCTAATCACCGGTTAAGATCAATTAGAAAAATTAACCTGCTCTGATACCACTTGTAGGATCGATTCACACTAAGATAGGCAATCAGAGGGGGGGTGAATGATTGCGGAAGCTAAAAATAAATTTTAAGACTCTCCCCTAAACACAAAACCTATTTAAGCCTCATTTAATAATTCTGGACAGAATAATGTATCCTTACTAAAACTGATCTCGATAAAAATCCGTAACTCCGATTAACCTCAAACTTTTTCAGAATAAACTAGAGACAGTTATTGAACTAACCCAACTGGAATTACGTCAATCGGAGCTCTAGATCTTGAGATATAAAATAAACAAGATCGCTGATGCAAATAGTGACGAAAATAAATTAAGCCCTAATTATGCAACTAAGCAAAATATGAGATCGCTTGCCTGACCGATGGCTGAACAATGTCGTGCGCTTCGTGATCAAAAAGATGCCATGCCAAAGAAAACGTTTGGCCACCCCAAAAGCCGTATATATATTTTTCTTCCACGGCTGCTCGGTACAACTCTTGCCATGCCACCGCATGCATATATATACACACACAGCCCAACTCCAACTAGGCCTTAAAATCCTAATCCAACTAGGACTTAGAACCCTAATCCAACTCCAACTAGGACTTAGAATCCTAATCCAACTCCAACTAGGACTTCGAATCCTAATCCAACTCCAACTAGGACTTCGAATCCTAATCCAACTCCAACTAGGACTTCGAATCCTAATCCAACTCCAACTAGGCCTGGGCCTTTTTATCTCAACTAGACTTTTGGCCCACTAATTTTCAAGGGACCCGAAACCCTTCCTAACACAGGTTTTTCACTCTCACAACTTTTCTAACACGTCACGTGTCGAAGCCTCTAGGACCGCACCTCCCGTAGCTTCTCCACGTATCATCCACCTTCGATCTCCATGCGCCCCAAGCATGAGCCCGATCATCTCGTGACCTCCTTGACCGTCTGAACCTCAGATCTCCCCATCCTAGTTCCGGTCCACCTCGTCACCGATCATGATCGCCTCCATGCTCAACCTGCACATGCAAAGACCAAAGAACATTCTTCCGGCACAAGTTCGTCTCAACTTGGCCAACATCAGTCCGCACACACGCAACACAACTCGCATAACACCGCTAAACGAAATCACCAATTATTCATCATAACAAATTAACCATTGTCAATTATTCATCACCAAAAAATCCTAAACCTAGCCACATGGTCTAACAACTACCGAGAACCCTTCATTCCCTCCGGGCGGGATCAGATGCTTGAGATTATCTCTTTTGGCTACATCATTGATTATGGACTGAAGTAGATCGGCCCCTAGGACAAACAAGAGTAGTGAGAGCGAGTCACCTTGTCTAACCCCTCTTTTGCACTGAAGGAGTTTCCAAGTACCCCGTTTATAAGAACCGAAGAATGACCAGCGGAGAGAATACAAGCAATCCAGGAAATCCATTTACCAGGGAAACCTTTTGCCCTCATTACTGCCATGATTGCTTCATGCTCAATTGTGTCAAAAGCCTTTTCAAAGTCCAATTTGAGAATTAAGATTTCTTTCTTACTCTGTTTGCATTAGTGAATGTATTCGAAGGCCTAAGCAAGGCGGTTTTTAGTTGTTCTTGTTTTGATGAATCAATACTGATTTGCTTGGACAAGGCCAATAATTACCTTTTGTAGTCTATTAGCTAGAATCCTTGAAAGAAATTACGAGACATATTATATAGGAAAGTGACTTATGTAGTTGAGAAATGATTATGCGCACACTGCATTAGCAAAACAAACAATCTAATCATTATTTCCACACAGATGTGTTAGTTTGCATGAAGGTTTGTACCGTATCTTTGGTCCGCCTCTGCTACCTTGCCGTTACTCCTCTCATCCTCGAGCGATGTCAGTCACTTGTTAGGTTTAGATCTTTTAGGATCTAGGTTAGATCTAGTGGGTTCTATTCTTTAGGGTTCGGGTTCTTGAGTGCTACACTGAGAGGGAGAGAGGGGTACCAACCTTCCGACGTGAAGGAGGAGGAGTTGGCCATCGCGGGGACGCTCGGTGAAGTCTGCGCACGGGCAGCGACGGTCGGGGAAGAGGTGCGGGGCTCCTCGGCGGCGACGTGTCCCGGGCGGCGGCGACCTCCCTGGCGGCGGCGCAGATCCGGTGAAGGAGACGGCGGTGGTGCTTCCCGTCGCTAGAGCGCCACCCTCTCAGATCGGGTTAGGGTTTGTCGGTGGGTCTGGCGGCGGCACGGTGAACCTTGGTGTGCGTGCCGCCCCGGCCCCCACCTCTGTTTTATATGGCGCTGGCGACAGGGGCCCACCAGCCTATTGGGCTGGGCGCCCCCGATCAGGGCGCGGTCAAGGGGAGAGGGGGGGCATTTGGCCGTTGGGCCAAATGCCCTGAGATCATCATTCTAACATTCTCCCCCTTGATCTCAATCTATACTTTTTCTTTAATTACTTTTGCCTTTACACATTCCATCACAGATTAGTGCATAGAACATGTCTCATCGTCACGGTCAATCGCCGATAGATTCAACAGTTACAATACACCTCTCTGTTCTGAAATAGTTACTTTAATCTTTTTGGGCCATCTTTTGTCCAGGAATCATAGGCTTTCCCTTAAACCCATGCCGGCTACATGTTCTCTGAACACGTTGGGTGGTAAGCCTTTAGTAAGCGGATCCGCTAACATCTTTGCGGTACTTATGTGCTCAAGACTTATAATTTGATCCCGAACTTTATCTTTCACAACATAGTACTTTATGTCAATGTGTTTGGCAGCACCACTTGACTTATTGTTGTGGGCATACGTTACTGCGGGTTCATTATCGCAGTACAACTTAAGTGGTCTATTGATGTCGTCAACCACTTTTAAACCGGGTATGAACTTCTTTAGCCAGTTCACCTGCCCCGTAGCCTCATAACATGCTACAAACTCGGCATACATTGTGGACGATGTAGTGACGGTTTGCTTTGAGCTTTTCCACGATATAGCTCCTCCAGCGAGAGTGAATACATATCCGGATGTAGACTTTCTATCATCTCCCGCAAAATCAGAATCTGTATACCCCACTATATGGAGTAAATCTGATTTTCTGTATGTCATCATGAGGCCTTTTGTTCCTTGCAAATAACGCAAGACTTTCTTTATCAATTTCCAATGTTCTATTCCAGGATTGCTCTGGAATCTGCCAAGTAACCCGGTAACAAATGCTAAGTCAGGGCGTGTGCATACTTGAGCATATTGTAAGCTTCCGACAGCTGAAGCATATGGAACCGATTTCATTTGATCGAGCTCGTATTGGTTCCTGGGGCATTGAAAATCCCCATATCTGTCGCCCTTGACTATAGGTGCAGGTGAAGGACTACTTTTATGCATACCAAATTTCTTTAAGACTTTCTCTATGTATGCCTTTTGTGACAGTCCCAATATCCCCTTGTTTCTATCCCGGTGAATTTCGATCCCTAGAACGAACGAAGCTTCACCAAGATCTTTCATATCAAAGTTTGAGGACAAAAACTTCTTTGTTTCCAGTAGCAGACTAACATCACTACTAGCCAGTAAGATATCATCCACATACAGGATTAGGAAGATAAACTTCCCATCTTTAAACTTTGCATAAACACAGTTGTCCTCTACATTCTCTTTAAACCCAAATTTTCTTATTGTACTGTCAAACTTCAAGTACCATTGTCTTGAAGCTTGCTTTAACCCATAAATCGATTTCTTTAGGCGGCATCCCATTCTTTCATTTCCTTCCATGACAAAACCTTTCGGTTGTGCCATGTAAACATTTTCCTCCAAATCCCCATTTAGAAATGTCGTCTTTACATCCATCTGATGTAACTCTAAATCATAATGTGCTACTAATGCCATTATGATTCTGAAAGAATCTTTACATGAGACTGGAGAGAAGGTCTCATTGTAATCAATCTCTTCTCTTTGCGTAAATCCTTTTGCCACAAGTCGCGCTTTGTATCTTTCTACATTCCCTTGGGAGTCATGCTTTGTCTTGTAGACCCATTTGCAGCCTACTGTTTTGGCTCCTTTAGGAATAATTTCCAAGTCCCAGACTTTATTAGTCTTCATGAACCTCATTTCCTCTTCCATGGCCTCAAGCCATTTTGAGGAATTTTCGCTTCTCATGGCTTCTTCAAATGAGGTGGGATCATCCTCCATTTGAAATTCCTCTGTATGATAAATCTGATAATCATCAGAAATAGCTGATCTTCTTACTCTTTGAGATCTCCTCGGGGCCTCCTCATTTGGTACATCTTCTGTTTGAGGCTGCTGTTGCTCCCCCTCATCTGTGGCAATGGGTTCTATAGGATCCTGAAGAACATGTTCCTCATTCTCATTCATTGTTGCCACAGGAGGAACCATAACAGGTGCTGGCACCACAGTGTCTTGCACCGACGGTGCAGCGACAGCAGGTAGTGTGAAGAATGGCTCTTGAATCATCGGAGTGGGCGCATACGCCCGCTTCTCTTCAAGGTCAATCTCACGAGCTACCATACTTCCTCTCATCATTTCATCCTCTAAGAAGACAGCGTGTCTCGTTTCTACAAACTTTGTATATCTATCTGGACAGTAGAAACGAAAACCTTTTGAATTTTCGGGGTAGCCAATGAAATGGCAACTTACTGTTTTGGGATCAAGCTTCCCAAGATTTGGGTTAAATACTTTAGCCTCAGCAGGACTCCCCCACACACGAAAGTGGTTTAGTGAGGGAACTCTTCCTGTCCACAACTCGTACGGTGTCTTGGGCACCGACTTACTAGGCACTCTGTTGAGAATATGAATGGCGGTTTTTAACGCCTCCATCCATAAACTCAATGGCAGTGTGGAATAGCTCATCATGCTTCGCACCATATCCATCAGGGTACGGTTGCGTCTTTCAGCTACTCCATTTTGCTGAGGTTCGCCCGGTGTAGAATACTGGGCCACTATGCCTTTTTCCTGTAAAAATCTTGCAAAAGGTCCAGGAACTTGTCCATATGGGGTATGTCGACCGTAGTACTCCCCCCCACGATCAGATCGGACTATCTTAATCTTTAAATCGTGTTGGTTTTCAACTTCAGCCTTAAATATCTTGAATTTATCCAAGGCTTCATTTCTTTCTTTAATTGGATAAATATATCCATAACGGGAGTAATCATCTGTGAATGTTATGAACGAGTCATAACCATCCACACTTTTCACAGGAAAAGGACCACAAATGTCTGTGTGAACAATTTGTAGAACTCCTGTGCTTCTTTTGGCGTCTTTCTTAATTTTCTTTACATATTTTCCTTTAATGCATTCTCTGCATTGTTCTAAGTCTGAGAACTCTAATAGAGGAAGAATTTTATTCTTAACTAGTCTTTCTATTCTCCCCCTCGAAATATGGCCTAAACGACAGTGCCATAATTTCGACGATTCATTATGAGTTCTCTTTCGTTTTCTGTTTACATTCGTAGACGAGGATTCAATCACTTTCTCGCACGCGACGTTCCAATTATCGCATACGACATTCACATCATCACATAATGATAACAAATAAAGCTCATTCTGTAAAATGGCAAGACCAACACATTCTTTATTAAACATAATTTCACACTTGCCATTTCCAAAATTACAATCATAACCATCTTTGTCCAAATTTGAAACACTAATCAAATTCCTCTGTAAAGAGGGAACAAAAAGGACATCTCTAAGTAAAAGATTGGAGCCATTAGCTAACTCTAATGAAAGATCGCCAACGGCTTCAACTTCAGCTTGGACTCCATTTGCAACTTTAATGCATCTTTCGTTTCTTTGCGTAGTCCTCGTCGAACGGAATCCCTGTAAGGAATTAGCAACATGAACAGTTGCTCCTGAGTCAATCCACCAAGTGGATTTCGAATATTGCACATACAGGCATTCATTTATAAAGGTAATAATGTTCTCACCTTTCTTTGCCATTATCATCTTTAAATAATCAGGACAGTTTTTCTTGTAGTGTCCCGTCTTCTTGCAGTGGAGACACTGATCTTTGTCTACAGCAAATTTATTCTGTTGAGGCTGATGGACAGAGGCTTTTCCCTTGTTCTTTGAGAAGGAGGTACTGTTGTTCTTTTTCTTGTTATCCTTCACATAGTTGATAGATCCACCATGTGAGGATTTAATTCTTTCCTCCTCTTGCACACACATAGCTATGCACTTTTCCAAGTCCCATTTCTCGGGCTGCATATTGTAGTTGACAACAAAAGTGTCAAACTCTTTAGGCAAAGAAGCAAAAACCAAATGAATAAGAAACTCATCCTTGAGAGCCAAATCCATTGGTTTAAGCTTGGATGCCAAGTTGCTCATCCTCAGTATGTGCTCTCTTATGCCACTGCCACCACCAGAGTACCTCTCTGTCACAAGCTGTTTAATCAGCTGTGTAGCATAAGTCTTTGAAGAGCCAGTGAACTGACTCTTTATTTTATCAAGGTACTCTGTGACAGTGTCACACTCTGCGATTGAGCCCACAATAGCAGGCTCAATCGTGTTCTTTATCACAGCCATACATTTCTTGTTGGCTGTGGTCCATTTCTTATGATCAAGATCATAAGACATCTGTAAGGGAGCATGATCCCTCTGTCTTTTCTGCCAAGCAGTATCATCCTCATTTTGATCCCTCACTGGTGCCATAGGCTCAGTGGGACGTGCTGTAGTGAGGACCCAGTCCACCTCAGCCAAGATAAACGCTAAGTCTATCTTTTTCTTCCACTCTCCATAATTATCTCCTTTGAGAGTGGGGATCTCTCTGATACAACCCATCAAGTTGTATCCGCCTGAAAAATTAGTTCAATAAAGTGAGAACATAACAGGAAAATTATATGCCTTATTTCCAACGTTGGTCAAAAATACGACATACAATTTAAATCAATTTAATCTATACATTAAATCTACATCACCGTTGGGCAGAAATAGAAATAATGCATAAAATTCATCAATTAAAAATTATAATATTGTTATTATCAACGTTGGTCAGAAAATAACAATATCATAATTATCTGGGATTTATCTCTATTTTTTCAAAATTAAATTCTCCCGTTGGTTCGAATTTAATAATGAAAAATCAATCAATATTATCTTTTGCAGCGGAAACTGTAATTATTCTAAAATTAATTCATTATACAGAAGCATTATACTGTACACATTTAATCTCTGAAAAATTAACACGTTGGTGCAAAATTTAAAGAGATTTTTGGATCAAATTTCAATCAAATTGGCTCAAAAAATGCTTCTGAAAATCAATAAAAATCCAATTTTGGATTTACTGTTCAATTCGGCCATTTGGCCCGTTCAGCACGGCCACAGCCCACGGTCGGCCCGCTCAGCCGCGGCCTCGGCGGCCTGCTCCGGCCACCGCGCGCGAGCGGCCCAATCAGCCCAGTTTCACGCGCGCGTGCGGCGCCTCTTTCTCCCCCGCGCCCAGGCCGCAACCTGGGCCTGGGCCGGCAAAGTTTCCTCCCGCCTGGGCCGAAAGCAGCCCAGCCGCTCCCCGTTGGATCTCGGCCATCCGATCCCATCGAACGGTCCAGCGCGCGCACGGCCGAGACAAAAACGGGGAAAATCCTAACCCTAGCCCCAAACTCGCCCGCGTCCTCCCGAAAACCACGGACGGGCGACGGCGCGCGCGCTCGCGCAGAGCGGCGACGGCGGCCCGCACGCGGAGAGGAGGGGCAACAACGCGGCGCGGCGGCCCCAGCGGAGCGCGCCCACGGCGGCGCATGCGCGCGGGAGAGGCGCGGCTGCCCCGGCCCCGAGCGGTGGCGCGCGGCGGCGCCTGCGCGGGCAGCGACCCCAAAAGGAGCGGCCCCGGCGGCACGTGCGCACGGCGGCTCAAGCGGCGGCGCCGGCGGCTCCCACATGAAGCGGCGGCGCAACCGTGAGTCCCCCTCTTTCTTTCCTATCTTTTTATTTCTCGGGTTGGGGATTCTTTTCTTTTCTTTTCCCGTTTAGATCTACCACTAGGTGGCTCTGATACCATTGTTAGGTTTAGATCTTTTAGGATCTCCTAGGTTAGATCTAGTGGGTTCTATTCTTTAGGGTTCGGGTTCTTGAGTGCTACACTGAGAGGGAGAGAGGGGTACCAACCTTCCGACGTGGAGGAGGAGGAGTTGGCCATCGCGGGGACGCTCGGTGAAGTCTGCGCACGGGCAGCGACGGTCGGGGAAGAGGTGCGGGGCTCCTCGGCGGCGACGTGTCCCGGGCGGCGGCGACCTCCCTGGCGGCGGCGTAGATCCGGTGAAGGAGACGGCGGTGGTGCTTCCCGTCGCTAGAGCGCCACCCTCTCAGATCGGGTTAGGGTTTGTCGGTGGGTCTGGCGGCGGCACGGTGAACCTTGTGTGCGTGCCGCCCCGGCCCCTACCTCTGTTTTATATGGCGCTGGTGACAGGGGCCCACCAGCCTATTGGGCTGGGCGCCCCCGATCAGGGCGCGGTCAAGGGGAGAGGGGGGGCATTTGGCCGTTGGGCCAAATGCCCTGAGATCATCATTCTAACATCACTGGCTCCCACCACCTCCTACAACCTTGAGCACTCATCTCTTCTCCTAGTCACCGCACAAACCACCAAGAAAATATGCCTGTGGGTGAGTGGAGGCTGCTTCACCACCTCCCTATGCTCCAAGAGTTGGAGATCATTTGGTGTGATAAACTACCGAGTTTGCCAGAGAATATGTAGCACCTTGCCTCCCTCCAATCGCTAAAATTGAGTGGTTTTTAAGGCATATCAGTGCTACCAGAATGGCTAGGCAGCCTTACCTCACTTGAAATCCTCAAAATCAATGGATGTTGCATCAAGTTTTCGAGAGCATACACACACGCGCGCGCACACACACAAAAAAAGAGGTTTACAGTCATCTAAGGAGTTTCATACTTCCATGCCTCAGAAGCTCTGCACAGCATGATCAATTGATCATCTGTATGTATGGTCAATCTAGACATATTTTATAGATCGATGGTTAAACAGAACAATATTTAATTGTACACATTTAGGATGAGACTTACATTAAGAGTTAGAGGGAGCACTACCTTTTGGAAGACATTTGACATTGGTTGAGAATGGTATAAGATGTTTTGCTCCTAATGAGTTCAAAAAATCCTCATTCATCTTATGTTTGATTGTTTAAGTTTACATTGACTAGTTTGGCAATAGAAGGGTCATTTGAAATCGTATAATGAACACTTTTCATAGAGAAATATCATCCTGGTATGGTAGAACAACCTAACAAGTCAAGATGTGACAAATTATGTAGATCACCAAATGATTCTGGCATAGTAAGTCGAGATGCAACAAATTTTGAAGATTCCCAAATGATTCTGGCAATTATTCTATAGCAGAGCAACCTGATAAGCCAAGATGCAATGAACTTTTAAGTTTCCCAAATGATTCTGGCAATTTTGATATAGCAGAGCAACCTGATAAATCAAGGTGCAATAAACTTTCAAGATTCCCAAATGATTATGGTAGTTCCACTATATTAGAACAGCCAGACAAGTCAAGATGTATCAGATACCCAAGTTTATCAATTGGTTTGGGCAATGCTGAAATTTGAGAAGATCCATGCAGGTTTAGGTACTGCAATTTTGAGAGTTCAGTAATACACTCTGGGTACCTGTCCTTTTGCATCCTTGGAGCAATAAGACACCTGAGCAGCTTCAGTTGGCCAACTGAGGCCAGCAACTCAGTAGTGGAGCATCGACTGAAATCCAGAACACGCAAGCACTTGGCAAATGAAAATGCATCACTCTGAGCTCCCGCTTGCTACTATGCAGAAAGTGTAGTGCCCTCACCCAGGTGGACAAAATAGTTGATAACCTTGATGATCCAATGATCCATCATAGTTTTTGTGCAATGCATACCGACAGTATTTGTGCTCACTAGTATTGCTCTTTGTTGCAGCATCGAAAATGACTAGCTCATCATCCATGACTGATCTTGCCAGATCATGCACTAGGTCATGCATTATGTAGCATACTACATGCTTTCGAGTAGTCTTAAACAAGGAGCACAGAAATTTCCATTAAACGCGCCAATTTCTATCTTTTTTTCTACAAAAATCTAGTCCTCTTCCTATCCATATAATTTGTCTTAACACACATGAAGGACCATGTGAGAAGGTTAGGATAGTGTTATGATGAACCATTACAATGTTTTGAGGAGTGATCAAGTGATTTGCAAAGGTCGCACTTTGTCTGGATTAGTTTTGGGCAGAATTTGAGGATTTTGGAATGTGAGTCATGGATTGAGTTAGGATGACCCGCATCATTGGAGTAAGATTGCATGATGCACGTCTTGGCTAATGTAGGTAAAGTTGTGAAGAACTTGTACCTGGAAATGATTTCCTTGTCTTTGGATGTGCAGGGTCTCTTAAAGTCAGCTGTGATCAATGGTGATGATTGGAGTTAAGCTCGTGGAGGAGTTGAGGCCTAGAATGATCGAGGAGGCCAGGTGAGACTGTGAGCTCAAGCATGGCACGAGAAATGCGAGAAATATTGAAGGCGAGTTCAAACGGCGCAATGACGCCATGTAGCTTGCACGGGCCAAGTGAGCCACAGTTCGGTGGAATCGTGATGGGAGAGACTTGGCAACACATGGCAAGCTACTGATGCACCTACACATGGCAAGCATGGCGATTGCTTGCAGTGGTTGGTGATGACCCGGTTAAGGAAGGATATTTTGGTAGTTTGACCAAAATACCAAAACCATCTTTTATCAAAACCGCGATGCATGGGCGATGCATTAGAAAGTGGTTTAGGTCAAGGTGGAGCTTGTTTGATCAAGACGGATCAAGACTAAGGATTTAGCGGATGCACATTTTATGCACTTTGAAAATCGTGCATAAGTTAACTTGAAAATGTAAAATCCATGTGTGTAGGGTTAACGGGTTTCTCCCATTGTAATAGTGGATAGGATCTATTAAGGGGTATAGGTGGATGGTTGCCCACCTATACAAAGGGGGTTGGTATAGAGACATGTAAGAGAATCCATCCAATCCATCTCTCATGTACTCTCTTGTTTAGGATTAGAGTTTGAGATTGGAGCACTTAGTGTGCTTTTTGTCCTCCAAAGAGGCTGTAAAACTCTCTATCTCAAGTAAGCAATACATCAATCTTTACGTATCTTCATGGATCCATCTTGTTTTGATTGATTTGCTCTTGATTTGGTTGGTTTTGATCTCTCTACTTTCCTCTTCTTGATCCCGTTGTGCTAAGGACAATAAGAAAAGGAGATAATCTCAGGAAATTTATCCCCACCCATCTAGGCCCCTTGATAACAAGTTCAACAAGAAACTCTATTTTTGCACCATTTTGATCTTTCAAGTGATTTATTGATCTGGGGGTTTTTGGGTTGATTTCGTCGGTGTTCTAACTTGTTGTGTCATGTGAAAATACATTAAAAACCTTCTTGGCCATCATCCACCCACGAGCAAGTTGTATTCATCGTTTTTGGTTTTTTGTCGATTTTGGTGCAGTCTGTCTTAAAACTGAAAAATGTGTCAACTTTGATAATTTTTTTCATGATCATTTGTTAGAATAGGTTCTTGATATCCTAGATAAGATGATTTCAAATTTTTCATGTCATTTGGATCTACGAATCAAAAGTTACATGGATTTTTCATTTGTGATGCAGTGTTGAAAAACTCAGTTCATCCCCTGATTTCAGTGGCCTCATTTTGTCTACCCACAGGTTTTCAACCACATTGAGTTTTCGACCACTCATAAGTTTTTGATGACATTGATTTTTCGACCACTAAAAAATTTTCTACCACATTGAGTTTTTGACCACTCACAAGTTTTCAACCACTCTGGTCTTATTTCGACCACATTGAGTTCTACTCCTCCTTTGGTCTTGTTCTAAAGTGTAGAACAAGTGTTATAGTTTTTGATTGAAATAACAGTGTAATGGTTATTGGTATTTGATTAAAGAAAAAATAAAAAAACATCATTATATCTCCTATATCTCCATAAATAATGCAAGGAAAAAGGAGAAAAAAAAGCCCTATCAAAAAACCAACATGTTCCATGATATGGCTGAGCAGGGAGGGGACAGATTGGGCAAAGATCGCTCCTAACCCTTGTGGTCAGGGCTCTGATCCAGCCGAGAGTTCTTGGGAATTAGATCTTTATTGCCTTCTCTCAATAGTAATCGGTCTCCTTTATAGCCCAGGAGCCTTCCTAACAAGGAAGTCTATAATAGATAGCACACAATACAGATTACCTAATAGCATACTAATACTAATAAGGACTTCTAAATATAAATACCCTTTCCTAATACTTATCTACTCTCTTCTGCTACTACTGGATCCGAATCATCCTCAGCTGTACCTTCGGTTGCCGAATCTGCTATTGTCGTGACACCCATTGTGCCGTGTCCAGTTGTTGCCCTTGCATCGACACCTTGTCCTGCCATTGCTAAGGAGTCTACTAGTCGTTAGGGACGCCGTGTATACACCTTGCCAATAAATGCGTCCACAACATTTCCACCCTCCTTACAAAGCAGCTCATTCTCGAGCTAAAATTGCGCATAGCACTCCTTAAAGTCAATCAACATAACCCATGTAGCATCCACTGCTGAACAACCCTTCCATTGAACCAGAAGCTCCCAAGACCCTCGATTGAGGCGAGCACGAACAATGCAGTCAGGCGAAGGGATGACACAACCATGAACAAAATCTGGTAGAGCTACTGGTTCAGTCGAAGGGGAGCCTTCAAACTTCTTAAGGAAAGCGACATGAAAGACATCGTGAATATGGGCACGAACCTGAAGTTGAAGGTGATAAGCCATGGACCCCAATGCGTTCCACCACACGAAAGGGACCATAAAAGCGAGGAGACAATTTGGAAGAAGAACTTGGTGTAATGGAGGTTGTAGTACGATGGTGAAGACAGAGCCAAACCCAGTCGCCCACATCATAATTTATCTCTCTCTATTTCTTATCGTGCTATTGCTTCATGTAGTCCTGAGCTTGTAACAGGCGCTCCTGAATTTCTGCAATGAATTCATCATAGTCTTGAAGCTGCCTATCCACGGATGCGACCCTGGCTATCCCAGGTTCATATGACAGAAGAGTAGGGAGCTCTCGACATAGACCACCTAAAAGGGAGTTGTCTTCGGTGCCGTTTGGAAAGAGGAGTTATAGCAATACTCAGCCCATGGAAGCCACTGAAAAACCATTGCTTAGGGTAGTCTCTAGCAAGACAATGAAGATAATATGATTGACCACCTTGGACTGACCATCACTCTGGGGGTGGAATGCTGAACTGATGTGCAATTAGACTCTCGCGAGGCAAAAAAGTTCAGCCCAAAAGTTTCTAGTGAAAATCAGGTCACGATCACTCACAATTGAGGTAGGGATACCATGTAAACAGATGATGTCATTGAGGAACTTTCAAGCCACGGAACTTGTAGTATAAGGATGACTGGGAGCAACAAAGTGGGCGTACTTGGAGAAACAATCAACCATCGTCAAAATAACCCACTTGCCTCCAACTTTGGGAAAGCCTTCGATAAAATCCATGGAGATATCTTGCCACACAATATGGGGAACTGCCAATGGTTGTAAGAGCAAGTCTTATAATACAGCCTTTAGCTGGCTGTATGGATACTTACAGCCCACTTATCAGCCCACTCATATAGTAGTTACAGCCAGCTGAAGGCTGTATGATCCACCCCTTTCTCTCACAAAGTTTCTTGGTTCTTGTGCTTCAGCTGGCTGTAAGTTTACAGCCCACTTCTCTTCTCTCTCCTCCTCTCTCTCCTCCACATCAGCATACAGCCTCTTATAATACTTGCTCTAAGAGGCCCACAGGATGAAGATGCTCAGACTTATTGCATTGGCAAACTGAATAGCCCCGCACAAATTCACGCACCACTTTATTGGCTTAGGAATGATAGAAAGTGGAACGGAGCTGGTGAAGAATCTTTTGAACCCCTCAAGTCCACTGCCATGTGCTTCGGAGAGAATTTGCTGCCATAAGGAAGATGATGAGGGTAAATAGATGTGGCCCTCATACAAAAGAAGCACGTCCACCCAGGACCATGCTGGGTCGGCTATGCGAGACACCACCTTATCCTGCAGTGCTTACAGTTCGGCTGTAGAAACAATAGCGGAGTAGATGTCATCAAAGATAGCAAAAGTGGGTAAGGAAAGAGCCACCAGTGCTACCAGAGGATCGGCCTAGCCAGAGAGGGCGTCAGCAGCTGTATGCTACCTACCTGGGCAATATTCCACCCAAAAATCATACACGAACAGTTTGCTCACTCACGTATGTTGAGGTATTGAGGAAAGCCGTTGATCTAAGATGTATTTGAGGCTATAACCGTCTGTTCTGATAGTGAAACACTGGACCCAAAGATATGGCCTACAATGCCGAACTGTTTTAACTAAGCCAATCAATTCCCTCTCATAAGCTACTACCTTGGCGTGATGAGAAGCAACCGCCCTACTGAAAAAAGCAATTGGTCCAGCACCCTGGTGGAGGACAGCACCAAACCCCAAACCCCAAAATCTGGGAGTTGAAGCACTGAGCTGGTGGTGAGTGCCACCTTCAGAAAAAAATGCCCTCTCTACCTCTGGAGTCCATGCAAAAGCCTCTTTCTTGAGTAATTTAGTCAGAGGACCAGCCAACTCACCATATCCCTTGATGAACTTGCGGTAATATCCAGTGAGATCGAGAAAACCCCACATTGCTCGGAGTGATGAAGGTGGTGGCCAGCTCTCCACAACCTCCACCTTGCAAGGATCCATGGCTACCCCTCAGCCAGATATGACGTGGCCAAGGTAAGTTACAAATTTGGCACCAAATTGACACTTGGAGCACTTGCGAGCCATCATGGCAAGGCTGTAGCTTATCGATTGCCTTCTCCAAGTTGGTGACCCACTCGATTGTGGTATTCACCTTCTCCATCATCTAGAAGATCTCCCTCAACATCTGCTTCTCGTCAAGATCCATGGTCACCCAGGGGGCAAAGCTCTGCTACCAAAGATGATATGGCTGAGCAGGGAGGGGATAGATTGGGCGAAGATCGCCCCTGACCCTTGCGGTCAGGGCTCTGATCCAACCTAGAGTTCTTGGGAATTAGATCTTTATTGCCTTCTCTCAATAGCCATCGGCCTCCTTTATAGTCCAAGAGCCTTCCTAAAAAGGGAGTCTATAATAGATAGCACACAATATAGATTATCTAATATCATACTAATACTAATAAGGACTTCTAAATATAAATACTCTTTCCTAATATTTATCTGCTCTCTTCTGCTGCTGCTAGACCTGAGTCATCCTTAGCTGCACCTTCAGTTGCCGAGTCTGCTGTTGCCGTGACACCCACTGTGCCATGTCCAGTTGTTGTTGCCCTTGCATCAACACCTTGTCCTACCATTGCTGAGGAGTCTGTTGGTCATTAAGGACGCGTGTATACACCTTGCAACAAATGTGTCCATAACATTCCAAATGATTTTTGACTTTTGAAAGTCAAAAGACATAAACAATCACTATTTGGAACGAGCCTTAATGAATTATTAGCAGTCCGCCTACTAAAAGTTCAAAAAAGAATCAATGGATGCGAATGGATTGGCCTAGGCTTGACTAGCTATTGGCGAAAATGCGAGGTTAAGCTCTCCACTTCCATCTATTTTGGTTATCCTAACCTTTCACCATGCTACTATTGTTGGTGCTGATTTTTGTCCTCTCTCTATCGACAACCTAACATAATCTAATGCCTACCAATTGTACAACTTTAGGGATATAAGGCGAATTTTGGAGAAAATCTAAAGGGATTCCAACTACTATAGGATTTGCTATTGTTCTATTCACCCATTCGGAACAAAGCAAAATAACGATCGAATCCGCCTAAACATAACAGGAAACCCGTTCCTACTATTCGCGTGAGGAAGAGGGAGGGACTAACCTCTATTGCTACAGCCGCTAAAAGCTGTTGCTGCGCCGGCCAGTGTCGTGGCTGCCACCGTCGTGCCTAGCTGCCTTACCCAACCGCATTGTCCTCGATGGAGGGAGAGAGAACCTGCCACCGATCCTTACATTCCCGTCAAAGGGAGACATACCAAAAAGAGGGAGAGGGCCGAGGCTAGAGGATTGAGCTGATAAAAAACATGGGAGTTGCACTCCACTACTTATTTCATGGATCTTGGACAAACACACCTTCCTACCTTCTTTCTCCTCCTTATCCCCCTCTCTCCCATGTTCTACATTGACTCCTGCTCCCTGGAGTTACAAAATAAGTCGTTTTAGACATTGGCATAGTCATCAAGATCCAACTTTGACCACTAATTCCTATTGTAATATGTTTATAAAGCTCAATGAAAATATAATATATTATAATGAAAGTACTTTTTAGACAAATATACATATGTGATTTTTCATGTATCCAATCAAAATATTTAAAAAGATATCGATAACTAAAAGTTGAAAATTTAATTACACCCATCCCAAAATAACATTTTTTATGGTTGGAGGGAGTCTCTTCTTTCCCTACCTCACCCAGTGCGACTTTTGGACACTGTTGGACCTATGGACACCCGAATTTCCATTTTTGACCTCCAAATGAAAAAAATTCCAGATTTAGACCCCTCCTCACCGCGCGTTTACAGGAGCGCGACACGTGTCCCGGTCGTGCGGTCTGGTACCGCACGACCGCACTGTTCATGCGGTCGTGCGGTACCAGACCGCACGACCCGCGTGGCATCTACGCCGGTCGCGCGACCGGCCTCCCGACCGCACGATCGCCGCCCGACCGCGCAATCTCCTCCCTCACCGCACGACACAAGATGGCTTGCTTAATTAAAGGCTAATGACATACATAAAATGATAGTTGCACGGGCACAAAACTTACCTCTTCTTGAGCGTATGTATGTCATTAGCCTTTAATTAAGCAAGCCATCTTGTGTTACTGTTATTTTATGCGAATCTTTTATACGCTATGTATGTATAGCAAATCATGCATATGTTAGGCATAATGTATTGTAGTGTATGTAGTGTTTTCCTTTGTAGTGAACATACGTACTGTAGAGTAGTTTCAGTTAGGTGGAAAATACGAATTTGTAGTGTGTAGATGTTGAGAAAATATATATTTATGTTAGAGCAATTGTAGGTGATAACAATAGTAGTAGGATTAGAAGCATATGATTAGTACGCTTAGGGAAGAACTACATACAGTGCGGTATGTGGTAAAAAGAAATTACAAATAAATTTGGTAGATTAGAAATAAAATATAATAGCAGTCATAGAAAGTTATAGTAGAGCTACATAAATACTATATTAAGTAAAAGTTAGAAAAGATTGTAGTGTAAATAATGTGTATGTGTTGAAAAAGTAAATATTTATGTTGGAGCATTTGTAGGTGGTAAATTTGTAGATTAGAGATAATTTGTATAATTAGTGTGCTTAGTGAATGACCATAGTATGGAAATAAAAATGATATGAATATTTAATTTGATGTATGGTACAATTTGAAAGTAAAATAGTTACAAATACATCGTAGATTTAGAAATACAAAACATATACTAATCGAAACTGTTAATTAAATGGTACGATTGTTACATGCTGTGTACTAAAATGGTTGATTATGCACTTATGTTAGGTACGCAATGGCTGGCATTGAACAATTGATGGTGTTTTATGGGAGTGGTCTCGTACGTGATGGGCCGTATGGGGCGGACCTGTCAAATTGCGAGCGGACCGTGATCCGGGCACCCGGTCTGAGCGCCATGAGCTTGTCTGAGCTACGGAGGTGTGTCCGTTCAGCGTTCGATCGACAGACCGCAAGGAAGAAGTTACGGATCGAGGCAGTCTATGCCTCAATGGTGGATGACGGAAGGGGGAGCATATGGCAACTTCTGAAGGTGACCAATGACGCCTCGTGGGCGAACTACATGGAGGTCGTGCGCAACCCTGATGCTGCGATATATGGGAGGCCAATGGTGTATGTCGAGTTCGTGGAGAGGGCAGAATCATCAGGCATGGTTGGTTCAGATGCCGCTGGTGGAGATGAAGTGGCCGGCGGTCATGAAGACCCTTCTGCGGGAGAACATGTGGGCGAGGAAGTGGGTGATGAAGACGACAGGAGGCGTGCGCAGAATTTCCAGCCCAACGAAGGTGTGCACGACAGGTGGTGGGCCGCCCGTATTGACTGTCATGAGTATCTTGGGGACCGGGTGGAAGAAGAGGACATCGAGGAGGATGAGGAGGTTGACACAGGCAGCTCTGGAGAGGACGAGGATGGCGAAGGTGCAACTGGAGGGGTGGTAGGTCGTGTTGTGACCACGGACGGTGCGTACGTGTCGTCCAGACTGGACGACATCGCAGCGGCAGCCCTAGTTCTGCCACAGGCGGAGGAGGGAGAATGGGGGTTCAGCGAGGGCGCACTCTTTCTGGGGCAGTGCTTCCGTAATAAGAGTGCTGTCCAGCAGGCTATTGCTAGACATGCCGTGAACATAAGCCGGACGTATCGGGTCCACAAGTCAAAGCCGGACACGTACGTTGTGAAGTGTGTGGACGGGTCATGTGGTGGCAAAGTCCGTGCACAACGGTACAAGGGCGTTGGCACGGAGTTCCGGATAACGGTGCTGCAAGATCACAGTTGCGAGCTTGCGGGGCCAGTACATAGACACCGCAACATGACATCACGTTATGTTGCGGAGGTGGTCACGCACCTCGTCCAGGCGGATGTGTCAATTACCCCGAAGGTTCTGATGGCAGCAGTAGCGAACGAGGCGGGCTACGAAGTGAGCTACAAGAAGGTGTGGCGGGCGAAGAGAAAGGTGCTGCACGGTATGTATGGGACGTACGAGGAGGCGTACGACCTGGTCCCAAGAATGCTGGATCAAATTGCACAATCAAACCCAGACACTTACATAAACAGGCAGGAGAGGGTCCATCCTACGGAGGGCCCGAACTGTTTCATTCTTGACAGAGTGTTCTGGGCCTTCCATCAGGCGATACAAGGGTTCAGGTGGTGCCGTCCAGTGCTAACCGTAGATGGGACGTTCCTATCCGGCAAGTACAAGGGCACTATCCTTACCGCAGTTGCAGCCGATGCAAATGACCAGTTACTCCCAGTGGCATTTGCAATTGTGGAGAGCGAGAATACAGATAGCTGGCTTTGGTTTCTTTGCAATTTGAAGAATGCCGTAGTGCAAGACAGGCCCGAAGTGTGCCTTATCTCCGACCGCAATGCAGGCTTGATGTCTGCGTTGCGAACGTTGCAGGATGGGACGCAGGCCCCCGTCCCGTGGACTGATGTGAAGAACCGCTGGTGCATGAGGCATATTGCAGCGAACTTCCACAGAAGGTTCCGTAGCAAGGACCTCATGAAGATGTTCAAGAAGCTATGCATGCAGAACCAGAAGCGGAAGTTCGACGCCTTGCGGAGGCAGCTCGATCAGGAGGCTACGAAGCATGTGCATGCAGAAGCAGGGGCCGTGGAGGGGGGCTCCACAAGAGTCGGGGTATTCTCACAATGGGTTCAGTCCAATGCACCTGACTTGGAAATGTGGTCTTTGTTGCACGACACCGGTGGGGCGAGGTATGGGATCATGACAACCAACATGTCCGAGGTTTACAATGGTGTATTGAAGGGCGTCAGATCCCTGCCGATCACGGCAATTGTGGCCGAGACCTGGAACCGTACCGTCGGGTACTTTGTGAATAGAGCCAGGATGGCGCAGAAGCACGTTGAGGAAAACAAGCAATACTCTGAGGTCATGCAGGCCTTCATGGACAGGAAGATGGAGAAGGCTCGAACCCACATTGCTCAGCCCATTGATGGCTTAAGGAGGAAGTTTGAGGTCCGCCTAAGGCAGAAGTATGTCATGGGTCAAATTAGAGGGGAGCGCAAGCAGGTATGTACGATTGGTGATGAAGCATCTTGCAGCTGCAACAAGCCCCAGCTTCTGCACAAGCCATGCTCTCATGTGTACGCGGCATGCGCTGTATGGAACCAGGCGTCGACACAGTACATCTCCAAGTACTACGACATGCAGCACTTGTATGCAACCTGGAGTGCAGAGTTCCATTCCTACGGGGTAGACATGCACTACAGGGAATTATGGCCGGGGGAGATAAAGTGGGTGCCCAACGATGCACTGAAGCATGTCGGGCGTGGAAGACGACAAAGCCGTCGCATCCGCAACGACATGGATGAGAGCCAGCGAGGGGATCGTGTTCGGCGCCCGAAGTGTAGGCTATGCAAGACCTTTGGCCACTCCCTCAGTCAGTGCCCAAACAGGCCGGCATCAAGCAACGCTCCGTAGTACCAACCACAATCCATATGTAATGTATTATTCAGGAGGTGTACGCTTAATTGTTGGCTCGATGGTGTAGCTATGTATTGCACATTACCATGTTATGTATATTTTCGCACATTCCATATGTTTCCTTGTCGTGTGGGTCATATTGGTGTGCACATTTTACGTATGTTTTTGTACATTCTGTACGTTTCCCTGTCATAACATTTGTTGTGAGTTATGTTGTTATTTGTTGCACATTTTGTTGTAATGTACACTAACTTGTTATCCTTCTTTGGCAGGACATGGCGTTCGAGCTGCTAGAGCCCCGTTGGGACGAGCACCACCGATGCCATGTGTGGTTGTCGGCACCCGCACAGGGGCCTCCTTGCTTCGTCCTTAGGGGCCCCCGAGAGAACTGGCGTCTCGACCCTCGGTACATCCCACTACTGCGGGACACCGGTCTGCTGCCCATTGCCCGCATGTTGGATCTACCGCATGGGTTCCAGTACGATGCGCCACTGTTGTCAGCTCTCGTTGATCGATGGAGGCCGGAGACTCACACCTTCCACTTCCGGTGGGGGGAGATGACGGTTACGCTGCAGGACGTCACGATGATTACAGGTCTACCCCTCCGTGGTGCTGCTTTGGTGCCACCCCCGAAGGCAGCAGATTGGAAGGTCCGTCTGGGTCACCGGTTCGGTCATGCGATCCGAGACAACGCAGCTGGGGTGCCACATGGATGGCTTCGTCGCTTCATGACCTGTCCTGCAGACGCAGATGAGGTCGCGGTGCGGACGCACTTCGTTGCATACCTGCTATATCTGTTCGGGTACGTCTTGTTCCCTAGCACGACTGGAGACTCCGTGCAGCCTAGCTACATACCGCTAGCGGAGTCCTTGGCGGATGGCTGGCCTGGTCAGCAGCCACAGTATAGCTGGGGATCAGCAGTCCTTAGCTCCACATACCGAGGCTTGTGTGACGCCTCGCAGCGTACCGCGGCCAGCGAGCCGATCCTAGCCGCCTGCTACCTTCTCCTTCAGTTGTGGTCATGGGAACACTTCCCCGTTGGCAGGCCTGACTTTGGTCGTCGTGTGCACCCTTATGACCTCATCCCGCAGTTGTATGGTGGTGACGACCCCATTGATGCGCCCACAATGGGTACACGTTGGACGCATGGTCAGTTGAGGTGGGCCAGGGAGAGACCGAGACGTGCGTACTCGGATTTCCACCAGAGGTTCGAGCTTCTGGCGTTTGGCGACGTAGACTGGTGGCCATGGTCTCCACAGTTAATTGCGAACACGGCCCCCCCGGGTTGTCATACCAGTGCGAGCGAGATCAGAGGTACTGGATGACGACCTGCCACTTGGTGTTCGCGCACTGCGTCGAGCCGTACAGCCCACACCGAGTCATGAGACAGTTCGGGCTGTACCAGCATGTCCCTCCCATGGCAGGACGCCCTCTTGCGGACGAGTTCCACCGGTATGTCAGTACACCCCAAATTTAATTACTGCATTAGTGTCAATGTCAGTACCGTACTGATTGTGTAATGTCTCAATGGACTTGCAGGCAATCGAGGAGAGGGCGAGCGACCGAAGACTGGAGAGCCACACAGCGGACGTGGACAGACATGTGGTCTGACCATGCGCATACGATGGTTGTGGATGAGACACGGTCGTACGACCCTGACGACCCCGCGCCGTACAGGGCATACCTTGACTGGTACGCTCCACGCACCCGCTGTAGGCTTACTACAGGGGAGCCCCCACAGCCTCCACCTCATGCTGTTCACGGGGCGGCTATACAGGAAGGTCCAGACCGTCATCTAGCGGCACGGGTCGACGAGGCGGTACGAGAGTACTGTGTCATTACGCAATGCAGGATTACATTTGAACTGACTGTTTGTTTCACTGCAGGTGGACCGGATACATCGTATCGACATCGAGGCTAATGAGGCTATACGACATAGGAAGTCCAATACCGAATCTCGGTGGGTAAGCTATATGCGCAGCATCAGCGAAATGGCAAGGGGTACGATACGGGGCTTGAGTTGTGGTCGCCACCGAGATGACGTTGTTGCTACACGCGGTGGCGGACGTGGGCAGGGACCACCACCTCCCTCCGCGCCTCCGTCAGCACCAGGATCAGCACGGCCATCCTCGGCCTCCACGCGCTTCGGCCCAGCGGTTCGACAATTGGCAACTATTTGTTTGTGCACTCATTAACATTTATGTCTAACCACATGTTCGTCTTGCAGCAATTGCGACAGGATAGCACGCTGCTACGGAGGGCGATGTCATCACGGAGGTCGACATCGCCGCACGAACCAGAGGGGCCGTCCGAGAGTCGGCAAAGCTACGGTCGCTCGGCCTCCACGCGCTTCGGCCCAGCGGTTCGACAATTCGCAACTATTTGTTCATGCACTCATTTACCATTTATGTCTACGCACATGTTCGACTTGCAGCAATTGCAACAGGATAGCACGCAGCTACGGAGGGCGACGTCATCACGGAGGTCGTCATCGCCGCACGAACCAGAGGGGCTGTCCGAGAGTCGGCCAAGCTACGGTCGCTCGGCCTCCACGCGCTTCGGCCCGGCGGTTCGACAATTCGCAACTATTTGTTCATGCACTCATTTACCATTTATGTCTAACCACATGTTCGTCTTGCAGCAATTGCGACGGGATAGCACGTCGCAACGGGCATCGTCATCACGGAGGGCGACGGACGAGCGACCGCGCTCTCCAGGACGACGGGGGCCCACTCCAGACAGCGCCCCTGACTCGCCGGACCAACCAGAGGGGCAGATGCCCTCGTATCTCCCGGGACAGGTGCAGACCAACCTATATGACCGGGACAGGTGGGTTGTGCCGACCTATCAAGGCATGACATCGCACGAGTACATGGGGGACTTCCCGTCGACATCCTCATTTCACCAGCCACATACCCCGGTATGCACTAAACGTGTGTATTTCATTATGAACAATTTTCGTACTTTCCATTGTCTAATTCAGTTGTACCATCTAAGCAGGACGTAGGCACCTCCTCCGATTGGGTGAGCTCTATGCTTTATGACCAGCCGTCGCAACTGTCTACAGAGTTGTACCCACCGCCGCCTCGGCCACACCCCTCGCAGTACGATCTTCGCGATGCACCCCGCTCCCCTAGTAGGTTCACCTTCTCAGAGGATCATATGCGCCGTACGAGGCGGCGACGACGAGATGATGAATGAATTTTTTAAATTGTGCTTTTGTAATATTTGTGATGTTTTTCAAGTGCTTGATGGTTTGATGTTCAAAGATGGTTTCCAGTATAAAAGGGTTGCTCTAAGTTCTTTGATTTAGTACGGCATACAACCAACTGAGAGATGACAACACGGGGTAGCGGGAGAAGACATAGCTTGACGACAATTTTTTTTGCCTTGTGATAACAACTCCACGTACATAACAACCAATTCATCACATGCTTAACAACGTTGCACATTACATCGTTATGGAAAGAGGGCACAGAATATGAAGGTCACAGAAAATCAAGGCGTCATGCACTTACAACACGAAACAATACATACATTGCACATACAGACAGAATTTATGGAAAGTTCTACACCCAAAACATCAACACAACAGTCCTACTGGCACAGCATCAACACATTCCGTACCCTCGTGGCCTACATGCCAAACGAGCCTCGTGGCACCCACATGGAGAACTGCTGAGGGGGCCGCCTCGGACGGGGCTGGCCATCGTGGTAGTGGCACGCACATATGCAGCTCGGGTTCGCGCAGCAACATGTGGGATCATAAGAGCTTCCTATGTTGACAACCTCCTCGTTTCCCCTCTCGCGTTGCATCTGTTGGCGGAGCTCATTGTTCTCCTCATTGAGAGTCTCCATTCGGTACTCCAAGTCCATTATTCGGTCCCATAAAGTACCCATATAACGGTCAATATACCGTTCATGAGGAGGGTCGATCCAGCGGGAGAAGTCGCATTTCGCCATCTGCGAAAAATGACAGTAAACATGGAGGGTCCATAAGCAATAAAAAATGTACTATTAGTAATTTGTACCCCGGAGCGTGGGCATCGGAAGAAACGGCGCCCGCCATCGTTCGGCCCTTCCAGGACCTGCACGACCACGTACTCATTGTGTCTGCATTTCGGCCACGCTGGTTGCGCACGTCGGCTTGGTAGCAAGCGGTACTGTGGTCCGAACATCTCCCTCCTTTCCAAGGGAAGGTCTTCCTTCGGTGACCCATATCCGACTGGCCCCTCATCTTCCGCCATGGTATGTTCTTTGTTCGATTTACAGGGTTTTCTGGCTACAACTTCATGGGACCTCTACCGTGCTATTTATATCGAATGGCGGGACAAAAGATGGCTGCTTTGCCCAGAGACAAGACAAAAGCGCTCAGCTTTACTCGGTGAGATGACAACACATGCCAGCTTTACGCAGTGATATGACAAATCGGGGTAGCTTTGCTCAGTTAGATGACAACACATGCCAGCTAAACTGCCTACATAAAGACTACGATCTGAAAAGCCTTCATACGAACATTTATTGCTACTCTGAAAAGCCTACATAGGAAAATTTATTGCTACTCTGAAAAGCCTATCGCTACAGAAATCAACAAAATAGGGGCGTAGGCTGTAGCCTTTACAGTGAGTGTTCACGTCATAGACATGTATCCTTTCCAGTGAGTTTTCATGTCACCTTTCCTTGTTGTTTCATAAATACAGGATACAGGCTCTGAAAAGCCTACATAGGGATATTTCCATGGACTATGCCCACTGCACCAGATAACCTGCCTACATAAAGGCCTCCTATGTCTTCCACACCACATCTCCTCAAGCCTTCACAATACTACTACACAACAATGTCTTCCTGGAGGTCCGACCCATTTGGAGTGCCGGAGTGGCATGAGCGCCCCAAGTGCCGCTGCGGCTTTAGGACGATGTTGGGAGTCTGGACGGATCAAGAAGAGCGAGCCAAATACGGCCGTAGGTTCTTCAAGTGTCCAAACCTGGATGACGATTTCATGGTAACGACGACAACTAAATCATTTGTTTCTCGTTGTCGTTTTTCAACTTGATCCATGACATCTACCATGCCACACATAGGCTTGCAGGTTCATCGAATGGGTGGATCGGGTGTCGCCGACATGGCCACATAACCAGGCAGTGGAGGTGGAAAACAAAGGACAATACTTTGTCAAGATGACTCAGGCTCGCGAGGTGGAACGACAGCTGCGGCGTGAGCAAGAGCGCCGCGTGAGGGTGGACCAAATCCGTCTGAAGGGCAAGGAGGATGAGCTGCAAAGGAGGCGGGAGCAGCTAAGTCTGCGTGAAGCAGCCATCAAGCGTCAGGAGGAAGAGCTTCAAGCTCGGGAGGCAGCTCTCAAGTCCAAGAATGACAGGAAAAAGGATGCAGCGGAGCCATCTTCAAGGCGCGATAAAAAGGGGAAACAACCACGCTACACCCAGTAGACAAAATGTTACGAGCAGTTGGGTGGGTTAGTCGCATATCATGCTATATGTTATGCATGTAATAAAATTGTACGCAGCATGTTATGAAGTTTATTTTTATTCACATAAGGTTATTATCTCGTGTGTTCGCATTCAATGATTCAGATAGCAAGTCATTTAACAATATTAACATACTCTTGGTACACTAATTCTTAGTAACATAAAAATATCACTTACCAATGTATATATCAAATAAAAAAGGGATTATCCGTACAAAAAATTCCATAAAAAATTACCAACATATACGAGGAGAAGACATCAGGCAAAGACAACACGAACAACTCATACATTTCACGTACATGACATGTAGCAAGTAGTACAACCACCAACACACCAACGAACACAAGAACTAAAATACAACACAACCGTACATAAAACATTACCAAAAGAGCTTGACGACAAGATAGCATAAAACATTGCGAACATACACGAGGATAACCTCCAGCACTACAACTTGAGGATAACAATAAACACAAGAAACAAAATAGCACACAACATTAAATTTATCTTCCACTCTAGTCTGTCGAAACGATGCTGCATCCCGACGGGGTCGCAACCCCCCACGACAACTCTCTCACGGCGAACACTGTCATTCCTATTTCCCATTTCATCCTCCCACACCCAGAATCGGCAACCACCATGAGCTTCCTGCGATTCCATGACAAGAAGATTTTTAAACATACCACCACGATTTGAATGAACCCGAAACAATATGACTCACCGAGTGATTGGGGCACTTGTAGTAGTGTCGCCCGGGATTCTTGGCCGTCTGTGATGTCCTACGTCTAACCACCAAGTTGCAATTTGGGCACATCACCGTGGGTGCCCATGAAGACGTGCTGAGCTGACTCATTGCCTAGTCTTGGGAAGTGAGCACAAAATAAAACTACACAGATTGTGAACAACTTACTCAGGAGGTGACTGATAACATGGCCAGGGAGTATGTGAGGGATGGCTCCGTTTTATAGGCTGTGTGGGGGGTAGCCTCACGCACAAAGACCACAGACAACACAAATCTTGACCCCACACCATGCTCAGTGAGGAGACAAAACATGCCAGCTTTTGAGGTGACCTCACAAAAAGGGCCAGCTTTGCTCAGTGACATGACAAAAGAGGTCAGCTTTTGCTCAGTGACTAGACAAAACAGGTCAGCTTTTGCTCAGTGACTAGACAAAACGGGCTGCTGTTGAGCTATCGCCTACCGAGCTGCTTGATGACTCTGGCTAGGCCATTACGACATATACATATTAGGCTAATACTTTAACTTGGCAGAATGACGTGTGGTACAATTTTCTACGTACACGTAAGAGAGTGAATGCACAAATTCCTGCAGGTCTTTAGGGGACGAGCCTATCTCATCAATTATCCATTTTCAGTCCCTGAGCTAGTGTCAAAGTCAATAAGTCATTCCCTGAAAGTCCCAAGTGCAATGATACACATCACATTCAAAAGGCATTACATAAGAAAGCATAAAATGCAAACCGGGACAGATGTACATAATATTGACAATGAAATAAATTTTAATATTGGATCAAATAACACCTCTTACCGAATGAGGCCATCATCTTCGGTTCCCCGTGGCTTGAATAAGGAGGACATCATTTCTAGCTTGGGTGACTGAGTGTGCACTGATGCTCTGTATTTAGAGATAAGAGGCCATTGGCGAGAGCTAAACACCTAAACAATGCCAAAAGGCATGAGTATAGCCAATTCGTAATTACTAAAGAGAGCAGTTGTCCTCAGTGGGATGCCAAAAGATGCCAGCTTTGGGCAGTGACATTACTAAAGAGAGCAGTTGTCCTCAGTCAAATGACAAAAAGAGGCCAGCTTTGCTCAGTGAGATGACAAAACATGGCAGCTGTGCTCAGAGACATGACAAAACGGGGCAGCTTTGCTCAGTGAGATGACAACACATGCCAGCTTTGCGCAGTGACATGATAAAACGGGGCAGCTTTCCTCAGAGACATGACAAAACGAGGCAGCTTTGCTCAGTGAGATGACAACAGATGCCAGCTTTGCGCAGTGACATGATAAAACGGGGCAGCTTTGCTCAGTGATATGACAAAAGAGGTCAGCTTTGCTCAGTGGGATGACAAAAGATGCCAGCTTTGGGCAGGGACAGTACTAAAGAGGGCAGCTGTGCTCAGTGACATGACAACAAGAGGTCAGCTTTGCTCAGTGGGATGACAAAAGATGCCAGCTTTGGGCAGTGACATGACAAAACGGGGGCCTTTTTTCAGTGATATCGCAGCACTCCCATCTTTACTCACTGCTACGACCACGCGGACCATCTTTACACGTACGAGTAGAGACAAAACGGCCCCTATAAATTGGTATGCATTCCATTTCCCAGCGAACATTGCACATCCAAACCCCATACTCCATCGCGCTTCCCTCACCCAACCGGGATGGACAAAGGCAAGAAGAAGCAATGGGACAAGATGGTGAAGGATTGGGAGGAGACCCGTGACATAGCACGGTCAGCTGCAGCCCGCGATGCCGCCCGCGATGAGAAAATAAGGGCGATACAGGCCCGGGTAGAACAAACCCATCGTGCTACGATGAAAGGTCCCCCCCCAGAGCGCCCGCGTAGCAACAACCCCATCCCAGACGTCCCCACCGAGCGTTCGCCACAACTACCACCTGAGGGGGAGACACCTCCCCTTTGTTGGTGCGGGGACGTGTGCAAGTTCTTCAAGTCTAAGCACCGCATCAGTCTAGGTATGCGGTACTGGGGTTGCGCAAACTACTCCAGTGACTACCCCAACCGCCGTTTTGACACCGCAACCTATCGGCAGCCGGTAACGACCACATGCACCATTTCCCCCTACCTTTTCTCCTTCACAACACGCACTAACAATATCTCTCTTTTATTTACAGTCTCCGGAGCCCCTATGTGCCTACCGCAAATGGATCGATCTTGAGATCCACCCTGAGGACCAATGGACCCTCGACTTCGAGGAGTGGAATGTCACAAAGGAGAAGGAGTTGCTGGAGGAGGAGCGCCGCAAGCACGAGCACACCCTGCGTATACAGCGCGAGACGCAAGCTCATCTTGAAGCGTGCACGCGTAGGGATCGGGAGGCTCGCGAGATGGAGCACGAGAGAAAGAGGGAAATTGCGGCTAAGGCAAAAGAGGCCGCGGAGGAGTTCAACGCCGAGCGGGCAAGGAAGGGAAAGTGGCCCCGGTCCACACAGTAGGTCGTACGAGCAGTTGGGTGGGTTAGTCGCATATCATGCTATATGTTATGCATGTAATAAAAATCTACGCGGCATGTTACTCCCAACTGTATTATGAAATTTAATATCTAGTATTTTCGCATTCCATGATTCACGTAGCACCTCATTTAACAATATTAAATGTACCAAAATTTATGTATCGCATTCCATGTTACTCACCTTCACAATATCACTTACCACTTTATGTATCGACCGTTCTACGGTCAATCTTTCCTACAAAAAATTTACCAAAATTTTTTATGCATCTACAACTTACAATGACCATAATCTTTTATTACAACTTTATCTGATTTTTATCCAGTTTATAACTACAAAATTGCCAAAACTGAAAACAATCACGGAGATTGCAAACCCTAAAAACACAGCAAACCTTAAAAGTCACTTACCACTATTTGTATCGATCATTCTAGGTCAATTGTTCCTAAAAAAATTTACCAAAATTTTATTGGCATCTACAAGTTATAATGAATATAAACTTTTATTACTACTTGGTCAGATTCTTTCCGAGTTTACATTTACAAAATTGACAAAACATACAAATAACATGGTGATTGCAAACCTAAAAACCATAAGAAACCCTAAATATCACTTACCACTTTACGAAACGATCGTTCTATGATTAATCGTTTTTAAAAATATTTATCCAAATTTTTTTAACATCTGCAACTAACAATGAACATAAATTATTATTGCAATTTTATCTATTTTTTTCTCAGTTTATAACTACAAAATTGCGAAACCATACAAATATTCACGAGTATTGCAGTCGGGGACATGCGGTCGGGGGAGCAAACGCGCGCTCGTGCGACCGCGGGACCGGGGACGCGCGCTCGGCGGGGCGGGACGCGCGCTCGGGCGAGGGGGACACGCGGTCACGCAAGCGGTCGCGCGCTGGGCGGGGAGTCGCGCGCTCCAGCGCCGCGCCAGGGCGGTCGTGCGGTCCCCGACCGCACGACCGGGCGACGTGGCGGCAGCGGAGAGACGCGCGGTGAGGAGGGGTATAGATTTGGAATTTATTTCAGAAGGGGGCCAAAAATGGAAATTGAATTGTTTAGGGGTCCAACAGTGTCCAAATTTCACCCAGTGCAAGGCAAAGGCACATGCCAGACGTGGCAGCGGTATGTGGTGTCCTATCACGTCTAGATCTAGCGGTGAAAAGAGGTAGCGGGCGTCGATGAGCTCATCAAAAACAAAGGAACCCGGACACCAGCGAGCATGAGTGGAGGCTTAGGGTCAGATTCATCCGATGTTGTTGCTTGGTCTTCAATCGTCTCCATCGTCGAATCTAGAGGGGAAAAAAAGGCAACATTTTAGCTTCAACGACTTCCACCTTCAAAGGTGGCTGGATTTAATAGGGAAGAAGATGATGGTAGCTAGAGTTGGAAGCGAAGATTATGCCGAAGCTATGGGTGAGTTTTTTTGAATTATGACTTATGATTTAAAATTTAAAATTCTGCCTGTTCGTGAGAGACAGTATGTAAAGAGAAATAGTCGCATACGATTTTGACCGATACAGCTGAACTTAGTATACTTTTTACTATAATTTTCCTATTAACTCGTCTTAAAAAATACACTATTTAAAAGAAGTCACGAACATATAGTCTGCAATGGTATATCTTGAGGAGTTGACACACTACGGTGGAAGTTACGGAATTTTGTAGTAGCACATCCTAAAACTAGAAAACATAAAGTAGCATTCTCGAAGACAGAATTTTGCAGTGACCCAAGAATGGTTTAAGAATTCTTGATTTCATGTTTTGAAGTGGTATTTTCATTGCACTGTTTTTAGAACTAACTTGTAATGATATGAATTTGCATACATCGAAAAATGCCGCAAACTAAACGCACGGCAAAAATCCATCAAAGCGACGGAAATTTGGCATCCGCTTCAAAGTTGGCCTCCCTCCCCTCCCTCAAGCCCTCTTCGTATTTCTTTCCTCCTTCCCTCTGGAGAGTTTTTTGCTATTTTAGTACCCTTGAAAGCGGGCTTCTCTAAAATAGTACCGATACCGTAGGTTTCTCTAAAACGGTACTGTTAATGATCTATCTACTCCATAATAGTACTCCACTTTATTTTCTTTTTCTTTTCTGATTTTTACTCCCTAAACTACCTAAATTACCCCTCCTAATTTGATTTCGATCTAATCAAATGTTTCAAAAAATCCTTCGTCCAGAGCAATTATTTTCGAAGAAAGCAACAAAATTAGCACTACTTATCATACAAATCACCTCTACACGTTCAACTTTCTATGATGGTGTCAAACCAAATCTAGCACAGTTCACATCAAATTGCATCTTTTCTAGCCAGCAATAACCAGGAGACAAGCTCAA
Source organism: Dendrocalamus latiflorus (assembly GCA_017311315.1). Taxonomy (NCBI): domain Eukaryota; kingdom Viridiplantae; phylum Streptophyta; class Magnoliopsida; order Poales; family Poaceae; genus Dendrocalamus; species Dendrocalamus latiflorus. The sequence continues at coordinate 18,295,193 of CM029653.1, read as the reverse complement.
ATTACCAGGATCGAGGCGGTGCCACTGTCGGAGATCTCGACGGGGAAGCCAAGAATCGTAGGAGTAGCTCCAGTCCATGCTGATGTTGGCGCTGATGCCGGAGGCGACGACGACGAGGGCCGAGTCACCGGGACGGACGGCGGAGTCATCCCCCACGTCGAGGTGGAAAAGCGTGATGTTGGAGGCGGCGACTCGAAAATAATCAAAGTGAATCGTTTGAAACGATTTGATTAGATCGAAATCAAATTAGGAGGGGTACTTTAGGTAGTTTAGGGAGTAAAAATCAGAAAAGAAAAAGAAAATAAAGTGGAGTACTATTATGGAGTAGATAGATCATTAACAGTATCGTTTTAGAGAAACCCGCGGTATTGGTACTATTTTAGAGAAGCCCGCTTTCGAGGGTACTAAAATAGCAAAAAACTCCCCTCTCGAAGTCCAAACCCCCTCAAACCCCAACCCTCGAACCTCCAAACCCCAGCAATGGCGGACACCCCGTACTTCCGCCGCCACCCGCACCCCTTCTCCATCGACCTCGTCCGCTGGCTCCCCTCCTCCACCTCCTCCAGCCGCCTCGTCGCCGCCGCCGTCCACGATCCCTCCACCCCGGCACTCCTCCTCCCACCTCCACCTCCTCCCCCTCCCCGACCCCGCATCGCCCCTCGCTTCCCTCCCGCGCCACCGCCCTCCGCTGCTCCCCCTCCCTCCTCGCCGCCGCCACCTCCTCCGGCTCCCTCCACCTCCTCCCCTCCTCCTTCGACGCCGACTCGGCGGTAGCCCTTCCGAGCGGCGAGGGCTTCCACGTGGGGCCTGTCAGGGGATTCGACTGCGGCGGCAGCGTGGGCGGGGATGAGTGGGTGACGGCGGGGGAGGACGGCAGGGTGCACGTCGTGGCGGGTGGCGGCGACGGGAGGGTGGTGGCGAGGAGGGTGTGGGATGGGAAGGGGATGTCGGGGTACGAGGCGGCGAGGTGGGCATCGCCGGCAGAGTTCGCCACCGGGGGCGCCGGCGCCGGCGTGCAGTGGTGGGACCGGAGGAAGGGGGACGCCGTGGTGGCGCAGTGCAATGGTATCTGGTGAGTGCGAAGCAGGCTGGATCTTTAGGTTTTTGTTGGTTGGTTGATATGCTTGTAAATGCTCGATTATGGTAGTGCAAATGTGCAATGTAAGTTCTCTGGTTGCTCTTGCTGCGGATGGTATGAGTTTGGAAAATTTGGAGAGGATTTGGTCAACGTTAGTACAAAATATGTCGTTTTGATATGTACTTATTGGTTTGATTATAAATTATGCTAATTAGTCATCTGACAATTCGGTTATTGCTATGTTTCTGTGATTATGTATGGATGTAGATTTTAGTCTTAATGCCATACTATTTCAAGCAGGTTGTTTTTTAAGCAGGTTGTTTTTTAATGCACAGCTACTACTATTTCAAGCAGGTTGTTTTTTATTATTTGTTGGTAAATAAATAATTAATTTCAAGAATTACCGTATGTTTTTTTTAATGATCACATCTTGAGATGTCAGTAGTTTTTTTTAAAAAAAACAAGCACATTCTCATTTGGATCAGATGTTTATTTTTTGTAAGCATTTGTTTCAAAATATGAAGAGTAAGTAATTTTTCGATCATCTTTATGTACCATTTCTGAAAGGCTATTGGTCGTTAGTTGTCATTCTGTTGGCTGTATAACTTCTAAAGATTTATCAGAGAATCGTTGGCCTTCAGGTTTATTACTTGTAGGCGCACAATAAATCATGCAGAGTTAGCTTTAGTCTCCGCAGAAAACATATAGTTGGAACATTAAGGTTCTTCCACAATATGTTAATTGTTATATTGAGGTGGAATACAGTGCTGGCAGTTTACAATCAACTGGTGACTCAACCATATATGTTATTGTTGATATCTAGTCTATAATTGATATGCAACTTAAGCTCCTCCCTCCTGGAAAGCTGGAATTGTTCCTCTTCAAAATAAGTTGTCAAGCTTATTTGCTAACATGTGGGAGAAATAGAAAATTGATAACTCATAGTAGTCTTATCCCAATTAAACTTTGTATTATATAATTTTTGTCATTTGTATTATGCCAAGTAGTGCTATTATGCTGACTTGATGAACTTCTGATTTTGCAGGGGTCGTGGCATTGTCACTGGCATGGTACATTCCATTGATATTCATCCATCAAGAAAGCATATTTGTGTGGTAAGGTCGATATCATTCTTTATATGAACTGGAAATAGCAAATTTATGCTCACTTTAGTGAATAAATGAGTTTAATATAGTGTTCCTTCGTATGGTTTCCAATGAATATTTGTTACCTTCTCGTATAGACCATAAAACAGAACTTCCATTCCTGTATGTGAGGATTACTTATTTACTTCTTTAACCAGGTCTTGACACCTCAAGATAAGTAAACTTACATGCATAATCATGTGACACTACAGTATAAACTCATGGGTTGAACTAGAGGACCAAAAAAACTAGGATTAAGAGCTTTGGCGGATCTAGGACAGGAAATTATTCAGGTACCATGTAACTAAGTGATTAGCTAATATATATAGCTTTTAGAAGCCGAAAAGAACAGACCCATAGATTAACCTCTCTCACTCACTCTCTCATGTATAGCATGGAGATGCCGCGTGAATGGTGTGGTGCTCTCCGGGCTGAGGAGGCCGTCGACTCGACATTCCAAAGGTTGCCACCGCCGCAGCCACCATCATATGCGCCTAAGCCATGCCCTCAACGTCTACGTGCCTGCCGTTGGAGCCGCCGGCCGTGCACGCTTCCGAGGACGCCGTGTCCGTCATCAATTCGTCCTCAACCTGTAGATGGCAGACATGCGGAGCCTCCTGTATGCATGCATGCACGCCGCGGCCGCTCCGGACATAGATGCCACGCCGCGGATCGATTGACGTGTGTGAACACTTCGTATCATCGTATGGATGCCTCGCCCGCAACGCCGAGAAGACACTAAACTCTGCAGTGTCCGATGCCAATCTAACACGGCGCGTATGTCCAGTTGACGAGGTCGCCGCGTCCGCGAACACTTCGACGAGGCTGCCTCGCCGCCGGCCACGCCTTCGCATCTCATGAGTGTAACATCTACGCTGTCAAGGCTGCCACGTCCGCTGAGCGATGCCTTCACGCCTCATGAGTACGACATCTCCGCTGCCGAGGCCCGATGTCTGCCGGCAAGGCTGTCATACCCGCCGGCAAGGCCGTCTTTCAATCAGGAGTTATGACGTCTCCATTCAGCCTAACGTGTCTTCTATTCTTGTTATACTCTTTAAGGTATGACGGAGACTCACTACTACAGAAAGCCTAATAGTAGACGCCTCATCACAGACGGTTTTGTGAAACCGTCTCTAATGAGCACTATTACAGACGGTTGTAATTTGGAGGACGTCTGTGGTATTTGTGGCGGGAAAATGGATTATCACAGACGGTTATTAACTATGAACCGTCTGTGATACGTTTGTATCACAGACGGTCTGTATTAAAAACCGTCTGTGATAATCCCAGATTATCACAGACGGTTTTTAAATAAAAACCGTCTGTGATAACCTTGTTATCACAGACGGTTAATAATTAAAAACCGTCTGTGATAATTCACAGACGGTTTTTTATTAAAAACCATCTGTGATAATGTCAGTAGGCATTTATTGCGCTGCTCAGACCGCATCTGTCTTCATTTCGATCCAGATCTAGCCACTGCTGCGCACTTTTTCACTCGGGAGGAAGCTAGGCGATTTCAGGCCTTGTTAATTTGGTGGGAAGAGGCAGAGATTGAGCTTTGAAGATTCATACTTTGCTGGTTGTTCTAGATATGGTTAGTAATGCAATTTATTTTTTTCTTTAATTGCATTACAATTTAGTTCTAAGTAATCCATGAGTGGTTATTGAAGATGGTTAATTTGCAAAATTGTTGGTTATATAATAGCTGTTGTGTTTGTAATATGAATCTAGCAAATAAAGTCTCAATATAATAAATGTGGCCGGTATATATGTAGTTATAATTAGTTAATCTAGATTTTAATACTAAGTTGTTATATATGTACGTAACGTAGGACCGAAGCTGGATGTATGCCGCGAGCCGTGTGAGTGAAGAGTACATTAATGGCGTTTCTGCTTTTATAAGAGCTGCCGAGGAGGATATGTTGAATAAGGGGGCGATATATATGTGCTGTCCATGCACTGACTGCGAGAATGTGAAGATGTTTAAGAACCGAGGGCAAATTGAATCGCACTTGATTCGGAGGGGTTTCAAAAAGGATTATACGTGTTGGACCAGTCATGGCGAAGTGAATGATCATATGCCGCCGGATGACATCGCCGGTGAAGTGAATGATATGCCCCCGGATGACATCGCCTGTGAACTGAATGACATGCCGCCGGCTGATGTCGATTGTGGGTCGGATTCGGATAGGTTGCACGATGATAATCTGGATCAGATGCTTCGCGATGTTGAAGAGAACTATGATGAGAGAGAGTATGTTAAATTCCGTGGCTTGATGGAGGACTCAGAGAAACCTTTGTACACGGGATGCAAGTACACGAGGTTGTTGGCCGTGCTTGAACTGTTGAAATTGAAGGCAAGCAACGGTTGGTCGGACAAGAGTTTCACTGCGCTGCTAGGTCTTTTAGCGGACATGCTTCCGGATGGAAATGAGTTGCCTAAAACCACGTATAAAGCCAAGAAGGTTCTTTGTCCGTTGGGAATGGAAGTAGAAAGAATACATGCATGCCCGAACGATTGTATCCTCTACCGTAAAGAGTATGCAAACATGCATGTATGTCCGGTGTGCAACGCATCCCGATACAAACGTAACAATCAATCAGTTGATGGCGAGGGAACAGAGGCGAAGAAAGGACCTCCTGCTAAGGTGACATGGTATTTTCCTATAATTCCCCGTTTGAAAAGGTTTTTTGCAAATCCAAAGGAGGCAAAACTGCTGCGTTGGCACTCGGAGGAGCGCAAGAAGGATGGAATGATAAGACACCTTGCTGATTCCGCGCAGTGGAGAAACATCGATAGGAGTTTTGCAGAGTTCGGTGCAGAACCAAGGAATATAAGGTTTGGACTGAGTACAGATGGAATGAATCCTTTCAGTAGCATGAGCAGCCGACATAGCACATGGCCCGTGACTCTCTGCATCTATAACCTTCCTCCTTGGTTGTGTATGAAGCGAAAGTATATTTTGCTGTCGATACTTATCCAAGGGCCAAAACAACCTGGGAATGATATCGATGTGTTCCTAGCACCGTTGGTGGAAGATCTAAAAGTAATGTGGAACGAAGGGGTACAGGTATGGGATGCGTACAAACGAGAGAACTTCACTCTGCGCTCCTTATTGTTCTGCACCATAAATGATTATCCTGCCCTTGGTAACCTATCGGGCCATAGTACAAAAGGTGCCAAAGCTTGTACTCACTGTTTAGATGGTACCGAGAGTGTGTGGCTGAGACACTCACGCAAAACCGTCTACATGCGTCACCGCCGGTTCCTTCGGAGGGCTCACCCATACCGCAAGATGAAGAAACAATTTGACGGAGAGAAGGAAGATGGTTCAGCTCCAAGGCATTTAAGGGGACGCGAGGTTTATGATATGGTTAAGGATTTAGATGTTGTCCTCGGAAAGGGACGTAAATTGAGGGCTCATGAGAAGAACACCTGGAAGAAGAGATCAATATTTTGGGACTTACCTTATTGGGAGTACCTAGATGTTCGGCACTGCATCGACGTCATGCACGTAGAAAAGAATGTGTGCGACAGCTTGATTGGTCTCTTACTGAACATCCGTGATAAAACAAAGGACGGTGTCAACGCACGGCTTGACTTGGCTGACATGGACATCAGGCCTGAGTTAGCACCGACAAGCACTGATAATGGACGAACGTACCTTCCCCCTGCGTGTTACACTCTGTCCAAGGCTGAGAAAACAGAACTGTGCCAGTGCTTGCATGGTGTGAAAGTTCCGTCTGGTTACTCCGGCAACGTGAAGAAACTTGTTTCGATGCAAGATTTGAAGTTAAATGGCATGAAGTCTCATGATTGTCATGTGCTGATGACACAGATGCTCCCTATTGCAATTAGAAATATTTTGCCGATCAAAGTCCGAGAGACAATCATGAGGCTATGTTATTTCTTTAACACAATTGCTCAGAAGGTCATCGATCCCGAAGGACTAGATGCTCTGCAGGACGAGGTGGTGATGACTCTATGTCACCTTGAAATGTATTTCCCTCCTTCGTTTTTCGATATCATGGTCCATCTCGTTGTTCACGTTGTGTGGGAGATAAAAATGTGCGGGCCCGTATTCCTACGCAGCATGTACCCATTTGAGAGGTTCATGGGAATTCTCAAGTCCTACGTACGGAATCGTTCTCGGCCGGAGGGCAGCATCGTCGAAGGTTATGCAAGCGAAGAGGTGATTGAGTTTTGTGTCGATTATATGGCTCAGATTCAACCGATAGGTGTCCCTCAATCTCGTCATGAAGGGAGGCTGAAGGGTCTCGGAACTATCGGAAGGAAAGCAATCACTCCAGATATGGACACGTATACTCAAGCCCATTTCACGGTGTTGCAACACATGACTGAAGTGGCGCCTTATGTGGACCAGCACAAGGATGTGCTTCGGCAACAGAATCCAGAGCGGCCGGATGTTTGGATCATGAGGCAACACAACCGTTGGTTCAACCAATGGTTGAAGGAGCAAATTGCTAGGAGCTCGCCGAGTGAGACGCTGAGATGGTTGGCAAAAGGGCCGACATTTACAGTTGTGACATGGCAAGGATATGACATAAATGGGTACACATTCTATACGCAGTCTCAGGATGTCAAGAGCACTAACCAGAACAGCGGAGTCCGCATAGATGCATTCAGTACCGATGGGTCGAGAAACTCGTACTATGGCTTAATAGAAGAGATTTGGGAGCTCGACTATGTGGTTTTCAAGATCCCCTTATTTCGCTGCCGTTGGGTGCATCTCCCACAGGTGAAGGTTGACAAGTACGGTGTCACGACCGTGGACCTCCAACGTGTCGGGTACAAAGACGAACCATTCGTACTTGCCAATCAAGTTGTTCAAGTTTTCTATGTAACCGACCCGGCAAATAAGAAACGCCATGTAGTTCTTCATGGAAAAAGGAGAATTGTCGGAGTGGAGAATGTAGTGGACGAGGAGGAATACAATCAATTTGACGAGTTACCTCCTTTTGGAAATGGCATAAGGGTCGACGATGAACAACGTGACGAAACTAGTTACGTACGCATTGATCATGATGAAGGGCTAATTTTTAAAGGAAATAAGCAAGTACAATAAGAATGTATATGTGAAAATGTGTGACAATTTTGAGATCTATATGTGAAAATGTGTGATGTAGTCAATTTTGAGATGTATATGTGAAAATGTGTGACAATTTTGAGATGTATATGTGAAAATGTATGATGTAGTCAATTTTGAGATGTATATGTGAAAATGTGTGATGTAGTCGATTTTGAGATGTATATGTGAAAATGTGTGACAAAATGTATATGAGTATTGGCATTTATGTATATGTGTGATGCACATGTGATGGTTGATATGAATGCAGCTGGTTGGTGTTGTATATGAATGCAGCTGTTTGGTGGTGGATATGAATGCAGCTGTGGTTATTGGTGTTGTCTTAATAACTACAGTCGCAAAGGCTTATCACAGACGGTTTTAAACTTAGAACCGTCTGTGATATCAATAAAACAGACGGTTCTAAGTTTAAAACCGTCTGTGATAATATGACTATCACAGACGGTTATACACTTAGAACCGTCTGTGATATTTATACTATCACAGGCGGTTTTAGACTTGGAACCGTCTGTGATATTAATATCACAGACGGTTTTTGAGTTAGAACCGTCTGTGATAACCTCCCTATATATACCCTCTGGCTAGGGTTTTCCCTGTGCGCTGCGCAGTTATTCGATCTAGATCCAAGTAAATCCCGAGCCCGTCGTCGCCTCCGCCTCCCCGAACCCTCGTCGGCCGCCTCCTCGAGCCCCTCGCCGGCCGCCTCCGTCGAGCCCCTCGTCGCCTCCGCCTCCTCGAGCCCCTCGTCGCCTCCGCCTCCCCGAACCCTCGTCGACCGCCTCCCCGAGCCCCTCGCCGGCCGCCTTCGTCGAGCCCCTCGTCGCCTCGGCCTCCCCGAGCCCCTCGCCGGCCGCCTTCGTCGAGCCCCTCGTCGACCGCCTCCGTCGACCCCCTCGTCGCCTCCGCCTCCCCGAACCCTCGTCGACCGCCTCCCCGAGCCCCTCGCCGGCCGCCTCCGTCGAGCCCCTCGCCGGCCACCTCCCCTCGATTACCGACTGCATTGTGAGCACTTTCTGTGATGGACTAGGGTTTACTGCAGTAGCTTAATTAGTTTGCTATTTGGTACATTAATTGTTTACTACAGTTGCTCGATGATGATAAAATCATATACTGAGATTGGTTCATTCAGTGCTTGAGCTCTAATAGCTGTCGGTTCATGCAGTTTTCAGGTTATAGCATGTTATTAAATTGATCTGTTCGGATTTAATCTTGACAAGTTAAAAGACTGAATTATTGGGCAAAGTTAACTTGTGTGGTCTTGATCTGTATGAATACTGTTGTTTGAATATATGCATGCTAAATATATCTTGATCTTGAGATTTTAGAGTTTGTATCTAGAGCTCAAAATACTGAATTCATTATTTGGCATAACCAATCAAGGAAGAGTATATGATTTAGTAGCGGGACGGCCAAGATTAATCTTGTGCAACCCTACAATTTGAGAGCACATATTCATGTTGAGACTGTTATTGATTCTATTATTGATGCTTGTTGCTTGTTGCTTCATATTGCTACCATTATATATGTATATATGTAGGTATGTATATGTATACATGTAGGTATGTATATGTATATGTATGTATATACACATATAGTATGTAGTATATAGTATAGGCACATAACCCCTCTCTGTGTCCACATCACCCCCTCCCTTCTCCCCCTTCCCTCTACTCCTCTCCTCTCTTCCGAACATTGAGCATCATGTTTGACTTTTCGTGCTTCCTCACTTTGAACATTCTCATCTTATCTTAATAGACCCACAAAATGAGCAACATGTCACCCGCGCATTCTTCACCATCATCGCCGGAGGCGTCCGCTCCAACATCAAGACGCCAAGGAAGAGGGCTATCAAAGAAGCCTCAGAGCCGACAGACCATCACAGCGGTAAACGCAGCTGGGGTCCCTATCCTTCCTAAGCAAGCGGTAAACGCATTCCGAACCATGGTCGGAATAGTTGCACGACAACGAATTGAGATCACATACAATTCGTGGAAGAACGTGCCTGACACTCGGAAACGTGACCTGTGGACCGAAATCTTGGCATCGTTCGAGTTCCCAGAAGAACACTTACACGCTGTGGAACGACAAACCTACCAAGCGGCGTGCAAAGCATGGAAGAACTTCAAGAGCACGCTTGTCAGGAAATACGTGGAGACGGACGAAACGCCTTTTACTAAATACCCATTCCTGGAATCACAATGGGAAGAGTTCAAGGCGATGAAAACGACCGAAGAATTCAAAAGTACAAGTGTGGCGCACAAGGCCCTCCAGGCAAAAAACACGCACCCCCACAGACTTGGCACAGCTGGGTATGCGGGTAAAATCCCGCAGTGGAGGTTGGAGGATGAGCTGGCAGCTGCAGAGGACATCGCCCCGCCGTTTTCCAATATCCCGGATGACCGCGCTCGAAATTGGCTTAGAGCAAGGTCATCTACAACGACATCGGGGGACGTCTCCTTTCGAAACCCTGCAGACCAGCAAGTGTCCCAGCGCCTGGTAAGATATCGATCGAACTACGTAGCTTGTAATTACTCCACAACTTCGTACGAATTGAAATGACATGTCGTGCTCTTGCAGGAAGAGCTGAGTTTTGAATCTACCCTGGGATCATTCCAGGGAACAAGGGAGAATGATATGCTCTCCGTGGCCCTGGGAAACAAGGAGCACCCGGGTCGTACGAGAGGCCTTGGGCTTTACGTTCCTTGGAAACATGGTTTCCAAGATGACTCCGGAATGTATCGGCGTAGGAAGAGAAACAAAGCCGAGCGTGAGGAGCAGCTACGAGAAGAGATCAAGGAATCTCTTCGAGAGGAGCTATTTGCTCAGATGGGTGAAGTAATCAGAGAAGAGGTGCGGAAACAGACAGAAAGTCAGCAGGCCGCCACCGCCGCTGCTATGCTAGGTAGCCCGCACAACCGTCCGAGTAGCTGCGCGTCCAATCCGACGCATACCCAGTCCAAATTTCCTGTGGACGACATCCTGGTAATAATTATTACCTCTCGAATGCTTGCTCCATTGGTAGGCCTATTCGAGTAGCTAATTTTGTATCGTTATGTAGGAGCCTACGAACTGCAAGCTCCAAGTGAGATATGGCGCCATTCCCTTGTACGCTGCTTGGGGCCAGGCATATTCGTCTGGTAACGGGGCCATGGTGCACGGCCAAGCTTTAGCGCCAGGCTTCGCAAAAGTTAATGTGGATGGTGTGTATGTCAATTTTGAGGTGGTCCCGCTACCGAAGCCCCCCAACGACGAGATCGTGACTCTAGGACAGGCCATTGGAACATTCATCCAGTGGCCCAAAAGCGACATCTTCCTGGAGGCTTCTTCACCGGTGGCAGGACCAGAGCAACATGCACTGGTGCCATCTCCAGTACAAGACCAGTCGGTTCCACCACCGGATACTACAACGGTGCTATCTCCACGGGCCCTATTCTCGCCAGAGCAACTTGCACCGCTGCTACCTTCAAAGTCGACTTCCGTGAAGTCGACCCATAGCCGAGGCAGCAAAGCCAGCAAGGGCAAAGCAAAGAAGACCAATGATGATCTTCCGTACCACCCTTTGGCCCGCAAATTCGTGCTTGGCGAGCCGTTGCTCGAGCAAAAAGCCCTCCAAAAGCTACCATATAGTTGCATGCAATTGCACACGTGGTATATGCAGCAGTCCAATAAGCCAGAGGGAGAACGGACTTCAAGTATCACTGTCAAATTCTCCGAGGAAGATTTACACCACAATCTTCAAGAGTGTACATTCGTGGTCGCCTTTGAGGATTTATTCGAGCTGTTCATGCTCAACGCTCTTGACGTCTCAATCGTTCGATGCTGGACGCTGTAAGTGTGTACAATCACAGTCTCCGTTAATGTCATACCGATAAATGCCATATCTAATTTTTTGCTTTCGTGTGTATATATATAGACACATGCTGATTAAAGCTAGAGTATCGAACTCATCAGCTGGTTTCTTGGACCCACAATTGGTCGCCAAGACTACCATCGACGTGGAGGCATCCCTCGTCGAGAGGTACATTGCATCAGGCCTGCTGAGTTGTCGCAATAAGGACTATGTACTTATGCCCTTCAATCAGAGCTTTCATTGGATTTTAATAGTAATTGTACCAAAATGGAACAAGGTATATTACCTTGATTCCCTAAGTAAGAATAAAATGGACTTCACAATTGTCGGCCAAGTAATCGATAGGTAAGCACATATTCCCCATACATATCTACATTGTACTCTTTCTTTCCTTCCGAATGATTAAGGTTAACCTTTTCGAATTACGTAGGGCGTTCGCGATGTACATTGAAAAGGGAGGTGACTCGAAGCGCGGGGCCAACGGCCTGCTGACACATGTTCGAGATTTTAAGGTATTCGCTATTTCACATTAATTAATCCTATGCAACAGATGGTACTAATGCCTTTTGAACTAACACATTCCATTTTTTGCAGTGCCACCAGCAGCAGCCGGGCAACACATGTGGATACTACGTTTGCCAACATATGGAACTACTCCTCGATTCCTCGAGGGTCACCAATCGCAAGGTTTGTCACTCTTCCCATAATTACTTCATACTTATCACGTTACATATATATGTACATTGATATTCCTATCGACAGGCTGTATCAATCCCGTCAACTGCATTGAAACAGTCTGAGCTTCGAGAGGTTCAATCAGAGTTAGCGTTCTTTTTGCTGACTCAAGTCATACAGCCAGAAGGACGGTTCCACTGCGCACACTGATTTCCTATTGGTCTTATCACTAAGTGTAAATGCAGTGTAGATCTTTTGTAACTGTGCATTTGTTAATGGATATTTCAGTTCAATTCAATTAATTGATTTGCGAAATGGATGCATGCTTTATGTCTGTGAGATGAAGTGCGATGTCAATTGGATGTTTTATGTCTGCGAAATGTACCTGAAAGCAAATGAGATGTGTGAATTGTATGTTTTTTGTCTGTGATTATCTGCTTGTTTCAGAGGGCATGGCTAGCATTTCCTGAGGCTAGCCAATAAACAGAAATAGATTTTGGTTTAGGAGGAAGGAATATCACAGACGGTTTTTAAGTAAAAACCGTCTGTGATATGTATCACAGACGGTTTTTCATTAAAAACGGTCTGTGATTATTAGATATCACAGACGGTTTTTAATTAAAAACCGTCTGTGATATCTGATAATCACAGACGGTTTTTAATTAAAAACCGTCTGTGATATCTAATAATCACAGACGGTTCGAAAACCGTCTGTGATAACCTTCGATCATCACTGACCCATAAATTCAGACGGTTCAGAAAACCGTCTGTGATGACGTTTCTGAACCGTCTGTAATGTCGATTTCTGTAGTAGTGACTTTTGTTTATTATGTATGTGAATAACGTGTATCTATGTTGTATGTTGTGTTGTGAGCACTAGCTTTTTCTAGACTAGCGTCAGTATCACGGGAGTGTACGGAAATGAAAGTCTGAGTCTTGACAGTATCCCGGTTCATCTCTGTTGACGGACGAGCATGCTGATGACCATATACTTCTTATCTGAATGAAGTATATATACTCCCTTTAGCCACGAAACACATCGCAACGACACTAAATTAGTTGCAATAGGTATGTACTATTGCAACGTTTTGCCAAAATCGTGGCGATATGTGCACAGTATTGCCTCTAAAATATTGCATTGCGATAGTCATTGAATTCGTTGTAATAAGGTGGCTTTATCGCCACCATTTAGAAAATGGTTGCGAGTATTATGACTTTATTGCCACGGTTGTCTTGCGTTGTGATAATATTGATTTTCGTTGCAATAGTTAGGAGGTATTGCCACCTTATAGAATTTCGTTGCGAGTGGGTGACAATATTGCCACAATTTTATTGCGTTGTTATAGTCATCAATTGCGTTGCAAAAGGTTCCTATACAATGCGTATGAAATGAGTTTGTATTGCAACGAAATAAATTTGTTGCTATATATGATGATTGTTCGTGGCAATAATCTGTTATTGCAACACTTTGTTTTCGTGGGCCTAACTGCTCAACGCAAGGGCCGAATTGGTGTGGAGGAATTATATTATCTATAGTTATTAATTGCTAGAGGAGATAAAAAAATTGAAAAGTGACAACTAAAACGCAGTTGAGGAGGTCTCACTTGACAAAACAGGAGAGGATAAAAATTAGAATAGAAAAAATAAAAACAAAAACCATGGGGTGTGGAGGAATCGAACCAACAACCTCCTAGCTCGGAGGCCAAAGCGTTTACCACCAGACTATTGTACCCCACTGTCAATTATAATTGTAAATTTCTATTTATCTAAGCATGGTAAGCATCTGTCATATAAAACCTTGGACACCTCCCACCGCACGCCCAGCAGTCACCCCACCTCCACCATCCGCGGCCACCGCGCAAACGCCGCTACCTAGCAGTCGCCCCGCCTCCACAGATGACGCAGATATGCTCATGTCTTGCACTTCTCACTTAAAACTTGGATTTTAGATAAATGTTCCAAACTGCATATTGCACTTAATCTATTTTTTTAATATTAATCTTAAATGCATTTTTAATTAGGATTAACTTTGGACTATATGCTAAACCGTATTTTATTAATACCTTTAATTGATAATTTGACCTCAATTGAATACTTAAACTATATTAGTTGCTCATGCAGTAAATAACAAGATTTTAAATGTTAAGTAACCTTATTTTACATCCTAATTAAATTTATTACATTCCCTAGATTATTCCTAAATTTTTCCATGATTTTTCTTACCTGATATGGGCCACAAAAATAGAATAAAAGGGGTGGAAATAGTGCAGCCGGCCGGACTCGAACTCGGGACCTGGGCAGTGTGGCTAACGCGTTGGTTGGGCTAACCAAGTGGGCGGGAGCTTTGGCTGACAGAGAAAGTGGGGCAAATTCAAAGAAGCCGCTTGGACAGGGCTCCAAAACAGAGCATGCTGGCGCAGAGCAGGCGGCAGTGTCACCGGCGATGGGTGGTGGCCGGGGGAAGGAGGGGACTAGCAAAATGGGTTGTAGGAGATGTGAGGGTACCGGTGGAGGGGGTGGCATGGCTCGGGGCGGCGCTAGGAAGGGTCAGCGGCACCGAGAGCGGCCGGCGGCGGGGTGGGAAGGGGGCAGTGGCGCCGGTGTGGAGAAAGGGGTAAATTGGTGGCCGCAGAAGCAGGAGGGGTTCACGGGGACGCTTACCGAATGCCTGGCCGAGCCGGAGGGGAGCCACGGCGAGCTGGCGGTGATGGCCTACGGCGGCGTTGGCGAGCTGACGGCGCCGGTGAGCTCGGGCGGACCACAGCTCCGGCCGGTGGTCGGCGGAGCTCCGGGGCGCCGCGGTGAAGCTCTGACAAGGAGGAATTGGAGGGAACTTTGATGTGGAGGGAACGGCGGCGGTGGAGGCGCGTTTGGCCGGCGGTGAGGAAGAAGCCGATTCCGGCGAGCTCGGCGCACGGATTTCCAATTAGGCCGAAGGGGAAGCGGAGGGGGAGTGGGGGCACGCCATGACGCATTCAATTTGGAGAAAGAACCGTCTCGGTGGCCGGAGGGTTGTGGAGGCGCCGGCAGCCATGAATGGAGCTTGACCGAACACAAAAAGAAATGGAGGGGAAGGGAGAGGAGTGGAACGGGGGGGGGGGCAATGCACTCCTGGGGGGCCATTTATAGCCGGCAGAGGAACTGTGGCCGGCGACTCGGGAGCATGGCGCGGCATGGGCGTCGGGATGGTCCGCTCGGAGTGCGTAGGGTATGGCGACGGGACGGCAAGGTGACTGCTCGGGGTGGGTCAGAGCAGGGCATGGCGCTCGGTGCGGCGTTGACGGAGGCGTGCGAGGTGCAGGGAGCAGGTGCGGAGTGATGCGTGCACAGGGGGGTGGGTGAGCCGGTCCAGAGCATTGACAAAGCGGAGGGAGGAAGAAAAGAATGGGGGAAGAAAGAGAAAGGAGGGGGAGGGGAGAGAGAGAGAGAGGTGGTGGGGGCCGGGCCCACATGGAAGAGAGTGGGGAAGACGAGAAAAAGTGAGAAAAGGAGGGAAGGGCTAGGCATACTTTAAAATCTGTTTTTTTATTTTAATTTAAATTTATAGTTTGATTTATATTAGGGTTTACTGATTTTAATTTTTGCATGGCATTTAAAATTTAACTCTTAATCTATACTTTGATTGTTATTATTATTTGGAGACTTATGTTGGGAATATTCTTTTTGCCATTTTTCTTTTACCTAGGTAAATTGAAATTCAAATTCTTATAGTCTTTTTTTTAGCCCACATAATTTTCATATTTGTATATTCTTACTGCTAAAGTTGTCATCGCATGTGCACAATTTTGTAGATATATTTATATGTATTATCCATACATATCTGTATTCCATTTATTTGTTTATATTGTTATTTGTGCCATTATTTCCATAAATGAAATTTTATGTTTTGAATTCGGGCCATCTCATCATTTTATGGATCATCTTTTTAGATTCATATTTTAAATTCTTGTTCTCTATTATTTGAACTTCTCCTTTTATGATATCACTAGTGTTTGGTTCTTTCTTGAGCTTCTAAAATTTTTGGAACCTCAACCAAATTTCAGAAAAATACCACAACTCTAAATTCAAATAAAAGTATATTGCAAAATAATTCAAAAAGATTCACATTTTCAAATTTAAATTTTCAGGATGTTACAAAAGCGCTGCTGTGAACGAACCACCATCTGGGCTAAGCATATTTGGGAGCATTGACTATAGTAAGAAAGGATGTACTATCGAGTCACTTTCTAGGTTGGAGTTGCATCGGATGAGGCACTACATAATTACAAACTGTGATGAGGGCATTCCATGGATTAAGTAAGTTGTACTTTAGATGTACTAAATTTCAAGTATATATTATTTTTCATGTTTTCAACTAATGGATGCCCTCTTTTTTTGTTTTAATTTAGTAAGCATAAGGATGAGCTTAGAAATATGAGTGCACAAAATGTTGAAACCCGTCACAAGGAGCAATTTGTAGGCTGGTTTGAGCGTAAAATGAGTTACTATTTTTTTATTTATTGGTTCATTATGCTTTCACGAATTTGCCTAATAATTTTTCTTTGAACTAATTGCAGATCTCCAAACTATATGAAGAAGGAAAAACAAGTGATCTAATGTATGCCCTTTCCCGGGGACCAGACCATCGGGCTCGATTTTTCAACAGATGCTACATAAATGGATATCTGTTTCGGACGGCTGCCATAGAGAAGAACCTAACTACACAAAACAGTTGTGTTGCTGTGAAGGGCGATGACAGCACCGGCAACATGGACTGGTATGGCGTGATTACAAAAATTATCACGCTAGATTTTGCCAACCAAAAAGAAGTCGTACTTTTTCAGTGTGACTAGTACGATGTATCTGCTGCTACTACGAAGAAAGGAAGAGGGTTCAGCAGGGATCAATACGGGATCATCGATGTTGATAAGACTCGTTTTCGATATTTCAATGAGCCTTACATTTTAGGGACACAAGCTGAGCGGGTTTTTTATGTGCCTTGTGCGACAAAACCGAATTGGTGCACAGTGCTTCGCATGAAACCTAGGAATTTGTTTTCCATGCCTGAAGCAGTAGGTGCAGAAAAGGAGGGAGAACCCGATGTTGAGTCGCTGGTCGTCGGACTGGAAGACATGAATGTATCCCGCCTACATGAAGACTTGACAAATTGGAAAAGGAATGACATGGAAGGGGTAAGTGTTGATGCTTCTGTCATAGATAAGGCGGTTCCTGTACCTGAACCCAATGACGAGGACTTAGACGATGATGATGAAGATGATGACACCTACATAGATGATGGAATTGTCGCACCTGTGAATTCTGTAGGACATGGAGATGATGATTTTTTTTGTTTAAACTGTAGCCTTGCGTGGCGATATTCGTGTAATATTGTGTTGTGTCTCTAATTATTGTTCTGTTGCAACACTCTAATTATTATTGTAATAAACGTTTCAGCTCTGAATCACTAGGCTGCAACACCGTTTATTTATAATAGTAAAGATATATTTATTTATTTATTTATATTATATTTTTAGAAATCATAAAATTTTTCCCTCCCTAATAACTTCCCCACAATACGCATCTCCTTTTATAATAGTAAAGATATATATATATATATATATTGATTTATTGATTTATTTTTATTTTTACTATATTTTTAAAAAACATAAAATTTTTCCCTCTCTAATAACTTCCCCACAATACGCACATCCCGCCCAAAATTCCTCAGCCCCCATCCAAAACCGTCGCGGGATATACACCCTAAATCCTCCGCCCGCCAGACGCCCAGACCGCCTCCCACGCCGCCCACGCCGCCTCGTCCCCCACCTCCCCCGGCCTCCTCCCTTCTCCCATCACATCTGCGCCAGCACCGCCCTCCTCCCCTAGAATCTGTTCCAACGTCGCCGCTCCACCCTCCTCCCATCTCATCTGCGCCGACGCCGCCACTCCTCCCTCCTCCCTTCGCATTTGTGCCCGCCGCCGCCGCTCCTCCCTACTCCCCTCGAATCTGCGCTGGCGCCGCCCCTCCTCCTCTCGAATCTGCTCCGGCGCCGCCGCTCCTCCCTCCTCGCTCTCCTCCCCTCATCACCCCCTCCTCCTCGCTACGGCAACGACGCTACATCAGACGACGCGACGGCAGCCACCACCGTGAAGGCCACAGCGGCGGCGACGGCGAGGCAGAAGAGGTGAAGGCGGCGGTGGCAGCCGTGGAGAAGGTTTAAGTTCGGCCACCCCAGCCTCGGGGGAATCGGGCGGCGGCGCTACCCCTCGCTTGAGGCTTGACGACGGCGGCGACCTCGTGCCCGCGGCCACGGGATGGGGGCAGACGCCGCTTGTAGCTGGCATCCGCACGACCTCCCGCTTCTGCCATGCCCAGCCGCCGTACCACATCGATTTGCAGAAGGCATCAGTAGTAAGTGTTCCATGGTGTTAATTTAGATTGCTGCCCCTGATTTTGTCTGATACAAGTCGGTTGTTGCCTAAAATTGCAGATCCTCTGGTAGAGCCCCTTTGCCGTATTCTTTGGCAATGCAGACCTGCTTCTGGGAGGCCGACGAGATCCAATATCCTCAAGGCTTGGATCCATATCGGCAAGTTCCTTCTAAGCCCCAAGCACACTCCATTCAGAATCGGCCGCCACCAGTCAAGGAGGAGCAAAATCTGGAGCAGCTAAGGCAGACAGAGAGTGCTGGGAATACGGCCGATGGATGTGAATGTGATCTAAGAAGATGTCACTAAGATCCGCCCTGCCCCATGTGCTCTACAGCCGCGGTGCCATTGACGGACCCAAGACCGGCTCCAGCAAGACCCTCGCCTTCATTGTCCCGGTAATATGCTCTTCAGCCGCGGCGCCATTGACGGACCCAAGACCGGCTCCAGCAAGACACTCGGCTTCATTGTCCCGGTAATCTCATATTGCTGTGCTCTGAAATGTTAGCAGCAAGTTATACATGAACATAAATTGAAATAGCCTATGGAGTTAGCTGTTATAAGTTCTAATGCTACGCATTTCATAGTCATGAAATAGGAATTTTTTGTACGGATAATCCATTTTTTATTCGAAATTACATAAATATATCCGCGGGAAAATTTTTTACAAAAATAGGCTCCAGTCGCCTAATGGTTGGGCGACTGGAGCCTTTCGCCCAACCACACGGCGACACAATATATCTCGCTGCACAGTAGAGCGACTGCATTAAATCGCTCTTCCGTATGGCGACTGGCATGCAGTCGCCATACCGTTAGGCGACTGGCATGCAGTCGCCATCCCGTTAGGCGACTTCAGGTAGCCCCCGTGATTGTTTTAGAATTTGTGAATTTTGTAACGTTGAACCGGTAAAAAATACGGTGAAGTTGTAATAAAAGTTTATGTTCATTGTATATTGTAGGTGTGTAAAAAGTTTTTTAAATTTTTTTTTGAAAGATTGAGTAGAGAACGATCGATACATACACTGTTAAGTGAGATAGTTTATATGCGGAAAGAGATGATAGACTTATGTAAATATAAATAAACTTCATAATATAACTGTGAGTAACATGGCGCATGTATTTTCATTACATGCATAACATATATAGCATCTGCAGCACGCCTCACTGGTCACCCTGCTGTGCCCCGTCACCGCGCCCGCGTCCTCCCATACGGCCTCGCTTGGCCCTCCTCCGGTGCAACGGATTAGAACGATCCGAAAAGGTAAAACGAGGAGGAGGGTGTCTATCCCGCCCCTGCGCTGGTGGAGTCAGCTGCACCTCTGGCTGTGTAATCTCCGGTGCACCGGGGAGGGCACTGGCAGAAAGAACCTGCGGTGCGACGTCGGGCGACGGCGCGAAAAACTGGTCCACATCCTCCTGGCCTGGGGAGACGCCGTGCTGGTAAGTACCTGCAATATTAATATCGTTAGTGCGTTGCATGTCGTCTTCGGATAAACACGGTATAAGACCCTATACGTACCCGTAGCTGGCGCCATGGAGGAGGCGTACACCCCCTGCGTGGGGAAGACAGGGGTCTGCGTAGGAGGCGTGAAGTGAACCGGTGTAGGAGGCCCTGCCCAGGCTGAACCCCCTGGCTGCTCCGGGTGAGGTGGTGGAGGACGTGTCCACGTAGGTGCACCATAGTAGTGCCACGCTGGTGGAGGTGGCACTGGTGGACGAGCAGTCGTAGCGGGGGGCGTGGAGACCGCCGGTAGCCTCGTGCAGGACAGTAGGCTAACGATACGTCTACACCCCTCGTGCACCCGACGCGCAAAGCTGAGGCCCTCCTCATGGGTCAGCTGCGCACCACTGGCGAGCCTCTCCACTACTGTGCCGGACTCGGCATATAGGTCAGAACCGACGTCAGCCTGGACACAAAGACATAAAATGGTCGATTATGGAAACGACATTACCATTTGGGAATCTTTGAAATGACATGTAACGTACCGCGAGGTGAGCGTCGTGCGCGAAGTGCGCGGGGTACGTGTCCGTCGGAGCGGCGACGTGTGTGGCAGGCGGGTCTACCACATATACGAGCCTGATACGGGTCTGCGGCTGGTACCAGCGCAGGTACTCCGCGTACTCCCTGCTGTCGTACGGTCGGTCCTCGTCCACGCGGTCGTCGAGCGCATCCTGCCACTGCTCGACCCAGGGCTGCATTCTCACCGACCAGTCCGTGCCTCTTTTCACTCCCTTCCCGCTGTGCCTGCGTATAAAACCATGCGCTCCACCTGAATGCAAAAAAGTTGTTATTAGTACGTAATACCACAAATAAGAGCTTCGAAGATACGATCGATTTTATATACCACGTACCCGGTACTGTCTGAGCCACCTCAGTGTCGGCCCATGGGTCTGCGCCTCTCCGAACACGTGGTGGTCAGCGGCCGGTGGAACGACACCCTCGAATCTGCCAAGCAGGTCAGCGCGCCAGTCGGCCGGGGCCTCCGGTAGGAAGGCAGCGTCTCCCGCGATCGGAAGCCCAAGAAGCAGGGACACATCCTGCAAGGTCGGCGTCATCTCCCCGAATGGGAGGTGGAAAGTGTGCGTCTCGGGCCGCCAACGGTCCACCAAAGCCGTCAGCAGGGAACGGTCGAACGGAAATCGTCGTGATCGATCCCCGCCCGCCTCGTCCCCGCCCTCGTCCCCGCCAGCGGCTCCATCCTCCTCTGTGGCCTGCACCATCCGGGCAAGAGGGAGTAGCCCGGCATCCCGCAGCCTGCAAACAAAGTGAAGGTCAGCACAGAACGAACTAACGGTCGCACTAAACGCTGGAATAGTGCTCACCTGGCTGTCCAACGAGGGTCGAGTCCCCAGGCCACGCGAGGTGTCCGTGTCCGGACCACTCCCAGCTGAGGCGGCTCGTCCGTGCTCCCCGGTGGCGGCACTAGATGGGAAGCGCGATGAGAGCGGTCCACGTGCTCGTCCAACAGCGCGAACCGCCACTCCGAGTCACGTCCAGCACGAGTCATACCTGCAAAATTTGTACAATACTTTCAACATTAAATTTTCTGCATCTAAATTTGTACAATAATTTCAACACTAAATTTTATACATCTAAGACTGTACATTAAACTTGGTACATCTAAATTTCTACATCTAAACTTGTACATTATACTTTCTACATCTAAATTTGTACAATAAATGGTACACAAAATTTATAAACTAAATTTTCTAAACTTTATTTCTAAACTACATTTAGTACACAAAATTTGAAAATTAAATGTCTAAATTATATTTCTATATTTAATTTCTAAACTAAATTTTGAAACTACATTTTCTAAACTAAATTTGTAAACTAATTTTCTACACTACATTTTCTAAACTAATTTTCTAAACTAAATTTGTAAACTAATTTTCTACACTACATTTTCTAAACTAATTTTCTAAACTATATTTCTAAACTAATTTTCTACACTACATTTTCTAAACTAATTTTCTAAACTATATTTCTAAACTAATTTTCTACACTACATTTTCTAAACTAATTTTCTAAACTAAATTTCTAAACTAATTTTCTACACTACATTTTCTAAACTAATTTTCTAAACTAATTTTCTACACTAACAAAAAATATAACACGAAAAATTACCTGAGAATCGCGCACTCCCCCTCCTCTTCTCCTCCTCCCCTTCTCCTCCTCTCCCTCTCCTTCTCTTCCCCTCCTCCCCTTCTCCTCCTCTCCCTCTCCTTCTCTTCCCCTCCTCTTCTCCTCCTCTCCCTCTCTTCTCTGCGACGGCGGCCGAACGACACAGTGACCGCGCTCGGCCACGGCCGAGCGCGGTATATATCTCACTAGTAGTCGCCGAACCGTTGAGCGACTGAATTGCAGTCGCCTAACGGTTGGGCGACTGGATGGAAGTCGCCCAACCGTGGGGCGACTGCAATTAATCGCCCAACGGTTGGTAGATTCATTAAATGTCGCCGTGTGGTTGGGCGAAAGGCTCCAGTCGCCTAATGGTTGGGCGACTGGAGCCTATTTTTGTAAAAAAATTTTCCGCGGGTATATTTATGTAATTTCGAATAAAAAATGGATTATCCGTACAAAAAATTCCATGAAATAGTATGAACATATTTATCTTTGCCTATGGCACGAACTCTGGGAGGTGGTCACCTCTGAGCAGTGTATTCAATAAAATATAGCAAAGTAGAGTTATCGTACGCTAGGGGTTGAGCTTTGTTTCTTTCTTTTCAATGCAGGTGCTGCTGTGACATTATCTAGACTATATGTGGATTTCAAATTCCATCTGCAGTGCCCATTAGAATCTGTTCCATTAGGTATTTGTATGGGACCTCACTACCTCAGATTCCTATGAGAGAAGTTATTGTTGTTCACTAGGTAGAGAAGTTATTGTTGTTCACTAGGTAACCTTGGTTTTCAGATAGATTGGATTATTTGTTGTCCCTGTAAAGATTCTACATCAAACTGTTATGCTTTTAATCAGTTACCTAACTTTTTTCCATTACGACAAGTTTGCAACTCCACAAATTTCCAACTGATTATTCTGTGATCTATGCCTCTATTCTGCCATTACATCAGTACATTAGTTAGGTATGTCTATGTGAGAATAAAATTCGATGTGGGCGATATATTTTTAGCATGCCGTGGTTTGTGCAATGTATGCCTGTGTCATATAAAGTATCTTATATTGCTTCGAAACTACTGCCTAGAGATTCTTGCTGCATCCATGCCAATCTAATTGCATGCAGGATAGAGTTTTTTCTTTACGTCAGTTTCTCTCACTGGGAGCAATATTTTCTTTGGATTGCCTGTTAACAATGGTACAACTTTAGCTCGCTAATTGTTTAGCTTTTTATGGAAACATGAAATAGACACAGGGATGATGTGTTCACATTTGCATTTTTTATTTTCTTTGGATTTTTTATTCTACATTTTACATTTGCAGAATGACCCAGCAAGCATCCTGACCACACAAAAAGATACTAGGCCACCTATTCGCATCACTCGAGCTTCTAATCTTAACCGAAGCCTCTTCCAAAATGTCACTTTTAATAATGGTTCATCGAACTTCATTCCTCCACAACAATTGAAGAATACTGCTACAACTCGTTCGAAGAAAAGGAGGGACCAGCAGGTATGAAATAAAAATTTGACTAATCTTCATCTGTCATTGTTCTTATGTCAAATATAGCATACTGTTCTAAACTACTAGAAAATTATGCTAGGTGAAGTAGGGCTACTATATATCGGTAAATGAAATGAAATTAAATAATTCTGCTGGAATCACTTACTAAATACTTTGCTACGCAACTGAACTAGAGAACTCAGGATTGCTATTTTCAGCTGTAACTCGTATCTCTAAACTTGCACTATGATGTACTTAAGTATATGCTGCTGGACAATACTCACATTAAGGTCCCTCTTTATTGTTCATGTTCTATCAGGATGAAACAATTTGATCAGAGCAAACAGAGTCGTGGCGTCGTCAAGTCAGGAAATTCAACATGGCAAAGAAGCACGGACAAATGGAATGGAAGTGATAGTATTTTTGTTATTAGTTACAAACTTTGTAGTTTAAGTATGGAGATTGATATGTAATTCCTGCATGAGTGGTGGCACTTTTAAATTATTATGTGTTGAATTAATATATGTGTTTTTGATTCAGCCTTTTTCCTAATTTGATTATTAATTTGCAACAACAAATTATAATAAACTATCATATGCTCAATATGCTACCGCAAATTTTACCGTTGCGATAAACCTGTATGCAAAATTGGTATTTCGTTGTGATAGGCTGTTGCAACGCCGCTACTATGTTGCGATTCCACTATATGCCATGAACAATGTTCGTTGCTATAGGATCTATTTGCAACAAAACATATTTCGTCGCAATAACTTTATGGCAATGAAATGCCTTCCGTGGCAATAAAACATATTGCAACGAAACGCCTCCCGTAGCAATATATCCTGTTACAATGAAATGCTCTCCGTGGCAATAGGATCTATTGCCACGAACCATTGGCGTGGCAATAGAACCTATTACCACGCAATATTTTCGTGGCAAATGATACTATTGCCACGACCAAACTTTGTGGCAAAAGAAGCTATTGCCACGACATCATTCGTTGCAACAGCAAACAATTGCCACAACACATTGCATGGCAATAACCATAGGTATTGCAACGAAACCACAATCCGTTGCACAATCTTTTAAGCACGCAAGTACTTGCCACGCTTGCCAACGGAAGTGATGTGTTGCAATAGGTACATATTGCATCTATTTTGGCCCTATTGCAACGATTTCGCTCTGTTGTCCTAGACCTGAATAGTATGGTTCTTCTTCTTCAACTGAGCAAGTCGTTTTTAACAAAGATGCAATATATAATAATGCAAATCTTATCAAAGTATGGCTTAATGGTTATTTTGTAGAAAGTGATTATTTAGAGTAATACGCTAAATTGATTGAAAGCACATTTTTGGAAAGGACGTATATAAATAATTAATAATCAAAGGATTGTATGAACCACAAGTGAATTAACCATTCACTTCCCAATCAACTTACTCTCAACCCGACCAAGATTTTTATGAAAAACCTACCCCTCGTATGAAATCACCGAACATTGTCCATAACCAAGGACATGGCTATTTGAATAATTTTACACTATACGGAGGTTGCACAACTTTACCCAGATGATATGCCCTTCTTGTAGTGTCACTGGTATAACACGCTTCCTTAGGCGTACCAACCAAGAAGTTCACAATAAAGCATTTACAATACTCAATCTCAACCTAGTTCCGCCCGCTCCCTTAATGTAGATCCATGGCTATGACCAAACCATATTCATCCCAATGACGGAACCGAAATTAAAATATCATAAATTAATCAGCTAGGTCCATCCCATACTGGACATATGGTTGCATGATAAGGCTCATGTCATTAGACATTACCCAGACGAAACATCCAAATGCCAAAAGTGCTGACCACACTTCCCTCTTTACTGGATGATCATTCGTCGAAGTGAAAATCAGTTTATATAACCATCACCAATGACACTACCCATATCATGGTACTTATGACTGACCACCATGATTCAATATCTTATTAAGTCAAAATTAATTAATTTAACATGTGATGATAAGCCCAATGTACTACAGTAAGCATAGCTAAGCATACTAGACATATAACCAAGTGGATACTAGTATAGAATCACTAGATAATTACCCATCCTATGGTGATAAAGGAATCATGGTATTTAAATTATCAATGGAGGGATTAATCAAGTTACACAATAACTACTAAATACAAAGGTTTGTATTAAAATAGCAATGCATCATAATTTAAAAGAAAATAACAAATAAATAGATTTGAAAACTAGGTTCAACATGATCAAAGAATATGACTTTCCTTGGCCTTGCTCAATCAACAACTCTTCAACTTTTGCTCCTTCGAAGACGTTATCTAGCGAGAGAGAAAATGAATAAATAAAAATAAAATAAAATTCAAATAAATTCCAAAAGCTTTAAATTTATAACAAAAAATATAGAGCTCAATTTTACATGAATTTAGGAAAAAGAATTGGCTCAATCGGAGCTAGGACGAAGAAGAACAGGCTCTCGAAAAATGTAAATCTAAAGAAAAAGGAAATAGGATTTACTAAATTTTTTTTAAAGAAAACAGGAATTATGACATCACTGCTGACATGGGAGTTGACTAGGCTCTAGGAGTGTATAGATCCTATCCCCCATAAACAGAATCTCAACCCCAAGATTTGAGCTAAATTGAGAACAGGAATGAGTAGTTGATTCTAAGCCAATCTTTGCGTTCCTAGGTGGCTTCTCTCTTCGAGTGGTTGCTCAACTGAACCTTGCAAATACGGATGGCCTGGCATCTTATTTGCTTCTCCATGGTATCAATGTTCTTGATCGGATGCTCTGTGTATGTCAATTCTTTCTGGAGCTTGATAGTCTCTACTTGGGTTTGCTCTTAGGTACTCTGAGACACTTTTTGAGCTATGAGACATGGAACATGTTGTGGATATCTATCAGGCTTGCTGGTAAC
Source organism: Dendrocalamus latiflorus (assembly GCA_017311315.1). Lineage (NCBI taxonomy): Eukaryota > Viridiplantae > Streptophyta > Magnoliopsida > Poales > Poaceae > Dendrocalamus > Dendrocalamus latiflorus. The sequence goes on along the minus strand of CM029653.1, from coordinate 18,268,869 downwards.
TCCCATTGATAGGCCACCTCTCCACACTTGGCGGTGATTGGAAACATGCCTATGTATCTTGGCACAAGCTTGCATTTCACCTTAAATCTTTGAATTCCTCCAAGAGGTGGCACCTTAAGGTAAACCTGATCTCTAATTTCAAAGGTTAATTCCCTGTGTTGGTTGACGGCATAGCTCTTTTGCCTAGACAAGGCAGCTTGTAGGTGGTCTCTGATCAGTCAAACTTTCTCTTCTGCCTGCTTAAGAGTTTCTGGTCCAAAGATGCAACCTTCTCCTATTTTCGACCAATGCAGAAGGGTTTTGCACTTTCGGCCATAGAGTGCTTCAAATGCATAGGGTAAACATCTCACCCAATTTTTAGTAAACTCTAGGGCACAGGCCCGAAGCATGTCTTCAAGAATCTAATTCACCCTTTTAGTTTGCCATTAGTTTGAGGGTGATATGCTGCGCTAAAGGCTAGGTGGGTTCCAAGTGCATCATGTAGACTAGCCTAGAAATGTGAGGTGAACTGAGATCCTCAATCAAAGACTATTCTCTTGGGTACTTCATGCAAACACACGATATGAGCCATATATAACTCGACCAATATGAGCCATATATAACTCGACCAATCTGTCTCCCTTGTAAGTGGTCTTCACTAGGATGAAATGGGCAACTTTGGTCAATCTGTCAACTATGACCCATATGGAATCATATCTAGACTTGGTTCGTGGTAAGCCAATAATGAAATCCATTCCAACTTCTTCCCACTTCCACTTGGGAATCTGTAGGGGTTGAAGTAGTACTAGAGGTCTCTGGTGCTCGGCTTTAATCCGTTGATACACATCACAACATGCTACGAACTCAGCAATGTATCTCTTCATACGAGGCCACGAATATATGGTCTTTATATCCTGATACATCTTGGTGCTTTCTGGGTGTAGGGTATATGCTGAGCTGTTAGCTTTTGTAGGATCGTATGGCGCAATCAGAGGGGGGTGAATGATTACCTCCGCTTTTTGATACTTGAAAAGAAATCTCAAACCAAAAAAAAAGCAATCTAAATTATCAGATGTATATTTTGACCGCAAGTCGTTCAACTACTCACTTGACCTCCTTTGCATGTAGTCAAAATCTTCTTCCACTCAAAAGCCTCGATAGCTTCAAATGCTTTGTTCACTTGATCACTTCGACTACTTGAATGCTTCGTCCTCTTGATCATTTCGACCAATTGAACAAGGACAAGCTAAAGACAATACCGTACTGGTAGATCATAAGATCATGATGCGATAGCACACTGACGAGAACACAGCAAAGCGATGCTCAGAAAAAACTCATTGTGCTTCGATTGAGACAACGAGACAACGTCGGCGGTGATTTCTTTCTTTTCCTGGAATATATCTGATCTATTATTTCTGAATCATGTTCTATGGCTACAAATCACGGCACCCCTAAAAACCTTAGCGCAAAAAGCCTCCCAAAGCCATGGTTAAACCCTTAGCCTCTCCCCTACTTTTATGTGCTAGAGCCCTAAACTGTGTCTTTATCAAACTGGACACACAATTCTATCTCTTTCAAAAATCAAGGGACTCGAAACCCTTTTGTACATGGATTTTATTCAAACTCTCAATCTTCTTAGTTATAGACTTTATTCACAACTCCTAACCAACATGTGATGAAGTCTCCAGGACATCACCTCGTGTATCTTCATCACTCACCATTAACTTCTATATCGAAGCCTTCAGGACCGCACCTCTTATAGCTTTTCCACGCATCATCACTGCTCGTGTTGAAGCCTCCTAGACTACACTGCCTATAGCTTCTCCACGAATCACCACCTTTGATCTCCTCGTGCTCTGGCGTGAGTCCGACCACCTCGTGTGACATCCTCAACCATCGGGATCTCAGATTTACCCATCCTAGTCCCGATCTTCCTTGTCACCGACCATGACCGTCTCCATGCCTACCTGCACACACAAAGAACAAAGAACATTTTCCCAACATAAGTTCTCCACAACTTGACCAACATCAGCACACACGTATAACATATTCTCGTCTATCCATAGACAAGAACCAAACCATCAATGAATACCAAACAGGTCGTCCACGGCCACAATTTCTACACTCTCCAGAAATCCACCTTCTGATCATTCATTACGACTGGTTATGCCCTCCATGTAAAGACTGGTCGCTAGCTCATCAAATACTCAAACACAAGTACTCGAGAAATACCATCACTCAGAACACTCAAGAATAACAAGCATCGCTACCGACCAAAACCATCGAGTACCGCACAGACTACTATCAACGAGTACTGAAGCACCAACCACAAATCTCTGACAACCAATTGCTGACCACAAATCTCCACCTCAAGGTAGTCTCTCCTAATCAGTTCATTTTGGACTCGGCTCCTCATGAGAAGCAGAAGCAGCCTATTTTAAGAAGCGAATTGTTTGGCACAGCTTCACTTAGGCCCCATTTGGCACAGCTCCACCACCGGCTCCTGGAGCTGTTTGGAGCCGTTTTGTGCCAAACGGGGTAAAACAAAATAGCTCCACCCAAGGAGTCCCTTAAAACATGCTGAGACAAAAGATATGTACGAGATGGAGCTGAAAAAAGTAGCTCCACCCGGCTCCATCCGCAGGCCCGCAGGCCCGCATGCCACTGCCCTTGTACTTTCGTGAATTTACGCGATCTGCCACCGGCTCTTCTATTCTCCCGTTCCTGTTCCTCTGTTCAGTCTTCTCGTCTTCGACCGTGAAGGGAGCGCCGCCGCCATTAAATATTGGTTGCTAATACTTTGTGTTATTTTAAATTTTAATTTTTTTTTGAATTCAAATTTACTCGGATGAAAAATCATGTAGAAACATACAGCTCTTGATGTTACTACAAGCCAAATAGACAGGGGTATATTGGACAATTGACATCTCTCAACCATGCATGATAAAACAGGTGGAGTTGTTTTGCCAAACAGTCTACCAAAACAGCTCCAGCTCCACCGGTGGAGCTGTTCGTAGAGCTGAAGCAAAAAAAAACAGCTTTACTTGTGAAGTGGAGCCGTGCCAAACGGGGCCTTAATTTAAAAGAGAAGTTCAGAGTAGAGTTCTGCTAAATAGGCCCTTAGTTTGCATGGCGTCGTGTGCGTCGGTTGCATGTGTAGCGCTGGGTTTGGCGCAGTTTCGGTAGCTGTGGTGATCTGTTGTGGGATGGCACGGCAAAAGGATAACTATGGCGTAACTGTACGTCTAATTGTAGGCTAATCTAAACGTAATCTCTAGATGCCAATAAAAGGAGGAGGAAAACAGAAAAGTCATAGTTGTTGTGTGGCGCAAATTTCCCTCTCGTGTTCTAGAATTTACACCGATCTCGCCTGATTTCCAACAGTCTTCGCCTCCGGGAGGTCGCCGACGTTCCTCCGCCCCTCTGCTGCTCCTCGTCTTCGACTTATCCCTCGCCCATCGCGGTCGCTTGCTGGATGGCCACGCCGGCGAGCTGCCGGCGGCCCGGCGCCAACCGCGGTCCCCTCCTTCCAAGCACCTCCGCCCCTCGCTCCCTTCCGCTCTCAGCCTCCGCGCCATCAATAACGTTGCCGCTTCACTCATCCACGGCTCCACGTCGCACCTTCCTCGCCTCGAACTTCGCTGCATCTCGCTTCGCATAGCCGTCGCCCTCCCCACCAGCCGCCCCTCCTAGCCCCTCTCCTCCTGTACTGAGTCGCTGCTCGCCCTTGCCGCCCACCAACTGTTCTGTTCGTCGCAATGCCTCCCTCCTCTCTGTGATGGTTACCTTTTCAGTTGGCATGGAGGGCAGAGGGGAGTGGAATGGTGAGGCATCCAGGGATGACGACAGGAGTAGAGTTGGCAAGAAATGGCCACCGATCCCGTCCCGCCTCAGCCTTCCTAAAGTCTGTTCGGCAAATGTTTCGTGTGCCTCGCAGTTGGCCATCGAGTTGCTTCTTGCCCGTTTCTGCAAGGCGAACGTGGTCGACGGATTCAGTTGTCGGCACGGGCAGCCTCGTCGCACCCTCCTTCCCGGTTGTTTGGCAAGTGCTTCGACTGCCTCGCCAGGGACCATGGAGTCGCGGCCTACCAAAACTCACCTCGATATCGTCCTTGTGGTGAGGCCGGGCATTTTGCCCGGTGGTATCGTCTTCGCCGCGCACGCGGCTCCCTTCCACCTCCGGCTCTCGTTGCGGCCGTACGTCCGGGTTCAAGCTTCAACCTGTTCCACAATTTTCCTCTGTTCCAACCTTAGATTATTTTTTGAGGAGAGGGGGATTTTTTTTGGAGGGGGTGGGGGAGAATTTATGGCCGTTGGATCTCTAATCTAATGGTCACAAATCGGGATGATAGTTAGGAAGAAAACATCCGGATGATATTTATCAATACCCAAAAAACTTATAAGTTGAGTTTTCTCAAATATTTCAAACAGTGCAAAATTAATGCATTTATTTTGTCAATGGAGAAAAGTTACACCCTTATATCTGTTGAAGTAGGCCGAAGGCAGATACATGTTCTATTTTTAGTGCTGAAAGAGGTGCTAACTGGTGGATATTCTGTGTTCTACAGGGATATTGGTAGAATATCTGAATTCGTGAAATCAAAGCATGAAGAAGGTGTTGTTTGCCCTAAATTTCATGTCCTGCAAGTCTGAAAATTTCACAGTAGCTGTTATCATTTTATTCCACCTCCATATGTCATATTAGCTTTGCATCCACCTATATCCATGAGGCTTATTACCTTGATGTCTGCTTTATATTCTCTACATAGCTGGAACCAGATGATTCTGGAGAAGTGGAGAGTAAGTCCTGAAAAAGGAATAAACACTACATTAATACTTTTAATTTGTTCTCAGTCACTCTTTGTTTAGGAGACAAGTAACTTACAGTTTAGTACATGTTTGTTGAAGATATATTTTCTATTAAATCTTGTGATACTTCTTGCATTTAGCTCTGAACTATCAGAATTAGAGAACTAGTACACATATCTTGCGAGGCTGAGCTCTAATACTGTTTAGAACATAATGGTGTTGTGAGCCTTTTTTACTGACGACTCTCGTCGAAATTGGTAGGCATGCACTCTTTATTTTCCTGTAAACTGACTGCAGAAGGAAAAACTTCATGTGAACTGCAACTAGCTCAACTTCGTGCATCTGAACTCTCTGAGCACTAGCTAGTAAATACCTGTGAACGCTTACTTGCATTTACGTGAACAATGGCCGTGTCTACAAAGATGAGATATAGTCGTTGATCACCATATTTCTTAAGCCTACGAAAGCATTAAAGATTGCGGGGTACTGTAGACAGACCATTGAAGGAGTTGTCTTGTTTAGATGATGTGGAGGGTCACAGACTACATGATGTTCGAGGAAGGATCATTCTATTTCAACGTATAGAATATACTTATGCAAGAGAGAGAAGCATCAGGAGTAGATCCCCAACAGAGGACAAATCCCACAATCAAAGAAGCAGTGAATAAAGTTGGATTTGCATAGATTTCTTAATTATGTTGCGACCCATGCATGAATGGTACTCTTTGCTTTCTGTCAACCCATGCGGTGGTTGACAATTAACGAGCGATGCTGTGAGATGAGGCCTCGCAAACAGAAGGACGGACTGCACAATTTTTGTCACAAAAATCATGTAAACGAAGATGCCCTACACATTTTTAATTAGCAGACCAATCTCCATTTTATTACCAATCAGACCCGGATGAGTTTGATGGACAACATGAGGTAAATTAAAAACACAGAAATAAATAGCACGAGAAACCATGGAACCTATAAGTACGGTTCCAAATACAGACTTAAACCATTTAATTTAGGAAATAAACATCAAAATAAAATGGTATTCAAGTTGACAATCTTCTGGCATGAAGAACAGTCTACCAAGAAACTTCGCAGAAAGCGCACATCGCAGTCTGCACTTGTTAAGCCCACAGCTTCCAAGAGTTACAAGTAGTCTCATCAGGATGCTGCATAAGATATTGTAAAGTAGGAAAAAGAATTAGTTTGATGTGTGTTCGTGCTCCTTTAATTTGTGGAATAGTTTTGAAATGTTGAGATTCATAAGAGCCGGGCCAATCGCCCAAACGTGGCAACTATAAATTGCTATCGTAGGATAGCTATCCTAGTTAAGCATAGCTGGAATTATGGACTGTGTAAAAAGTTCGAAAATTGTGAAAATATTCACGAACATACTACCAAAATTATATTACATATACAAGTACAAATTTGTAGTTGTGACTTGCGAGAAACAAAAAAAGATGAGTTGTTATGTTAAATAGTGATTTTCACCTTATCTTAAGCCGTGAGAGTTTTAATACCAATTTAATTTTCACAGGTTCACTATCTTTTGTATTTTTTCTTAGATAATTTTTTTCGTGGGAACATTTCAATAGCTGTTATGCATTTCAATTATAGTTAGCTAGTATAGATTATCATTATTTATTGGGCCATTCGTCTTTTCTGTTTCCCTCAGCTACTGCAGAGTTGTCCAATTTGTTACAGGTTTACTAACTCATGTATTCTGTCGTGGATTTTGTAAGTTCATAAATAGCTATTTTTTTGGTATTTTGAAACATTTGTCTCATTTGTTTCTCTCAGGCTCGGTAGAGTTTGAACACCAAATTTCCTATGAGTTCACTAATTTGTGTACGTATTGTATCTTAATTACATGATTTTTTCAGCTCTTTTTTTAATGTTGTGTCATGTGGTTTGCTTAAAATGGGTAGCTATCCTATTGGGTAAACATCGGAATATTACATCAACATTGCTTAGGTGGGTATCCACCTATGACCTATGGTTGTTCTGCGTGGTGTTAGAAGGGAACAAAAATTCTCCAACAACTCATGGACGTACTACAAGATGGTACAAGGTTACCTGCGAAATTTCAAGAACTAACTCGAATATATGTGGTACATAAAACAAGACTTTAGTATTGAGGTATATAGCACTATATAAATTTTTGGGATTACTTTGAATGTTAGTGTTTGTGAATTTTGCCAAGCTTCATGCTGATCAATCTGTACATTTATATTTCAACCCGACGTGGTATCGATGCATGCAGTAAGACATATTTTAACATGAACAACAAAGACATACAAAATATTAATCTAGATTGGCCATATAAAAATGATGTCATTTAATTTATCGTGAAAACTATTTTTTCAAAATAGTAATACTACAATTTCTTGATAACGTCCAAAACACCATCGACTTGGAAACAAATCTCCATACATAGCATTAAAAGGAACTTGTATGGAGTATTGAAATGCAGTGGAACTTATTAACGTATACAAAGAGATAAACAGCATCAATATCAAGCACCTAACTTACCGATTTCATTGGAGTATAGAATGCATGAAATATTAGTTCATAAGTCCTCGCACCGCTACTCTCCTGGAGTACTTTATGCTCGACAATACCGCGTGCCAAAACAAGTTCTCCGGTCCCTCCAGTAATGCTCCACTCACCGTCTAGTGGAATAGTCCCCATCACTTGAAGTGTAGACCCATTGAACCTATTTTGTGCAAAAAAGGAAATTAATCTTGCATAACTAGAAAGTTTGGAATATAGCATTTAACATATGAATAGTTACTGTGGTGCTATTTTTTTGTGAATTCACTACCGGGTTCAGCAGCTTTGCCGAGTGCCGGTGGCACTCGGCAAAGCACGAGAAACACTCGGCAAAGTCTTTGCCGAGTGCCACTCACGGCATATCTCACACGCCATAGTTTCTGACGGCAAAAAAATCTTTGCCGAGAGCTTTTTTTCGAGCACTCGGCAAAGTCTTTGCCGAGTGCCTAAACGACTCTCGGCAAACAAAGGAGAGTGGACGGCGAGAACACGGTGACGGCGTCGTTTGCCGAGTGCCAGGACGGAATGGCACTCGGCAAAGATTTAACCTTTGCCGAGTGTCATGGTGAAGACACTCGGCAAAGATTTAACCTTTGCCGAGTGTCATGGTGAAGACACTCGGCAAAGTTATTGTTTGCCGAGTGCCCGATAGATTGCACTCGGCAAACTTGAAGGCACTCGGCAAAGTACGGGTTTCCGGTAGTGATTCAAGGAAAATGGACACGCACGAACATCACGCATGCACAATTGCACACCACATGCATACACACAATAGTGCGTCTTCTTAGCACACACACCTAGAATGACATAGGGTAAGGATAAATCCAAGATCTCACAAAATTACTAGCGAGGTGTACGTGTGTGCATAAAGGTGAACACCAGGATTTGAACCCCGATAGGTAGAGTTATATACCCACAGCCACAGCTCGACCACCCCACCGAGAGGTGATTCCCAATTACATATGGTGACATGGATGAACTAAATTATCCATTAAGCCACCAAAAAGTATGTTTACGAAGAAATTTTCAGAGAAGTTGCATGCATTTGTTTTATTAAGGGAAAAACTTATTACCTTGTATCCTCGAACACTATGTTCATGGACGTGTACCAGCTAAAGCTGGTTCGACTTGAACGGAAATGCAAACCTTGCGCACGTCCGACAATATTTGCATTTGGCCCAGGTCCATCGGTTACAGGCCAATCAGTAATGGCAGTTACACCGAACCCTTGAGGATTGCTTGGATTTATCACTACTAATTGGTTGGTGTTTTCTCCAGAATACACTTGATTTATGTATAGGTGCATATAAAGCTCATTATGCACGAGTGCACATAGAAGAGGAGCGATTTTATAATAGGCCATGGCTAGGGTACGTGTTTCACACTGAGGGAAGAAGTATTATCAATGCAAGGATATAAGATCTAGCTCTTCGCTTCGTGTCGTTCTGTATTCGAAGAGGGAAGGAGGTGTTGTATTTATAGAACGCTAGAACGGTTCAGTGGAGGACTTGGGGCCTAGCCGGTACGTGCAGGCGCTTAACCAACGACGAACGGCCCACGAGCTCCGGAAGCAGCATGGCCAGCGAGATCAGGCAACGGCGTGAGTTGGCAGGGAGGAAGCATGCACAGTCTTTTTTAAAACAAAATGATGCTTGATACTCCAATCTAGATATATCATGTGATCACACTTCAATATTCGGCATATATAACATGGTTTCACATGGAGAATAGGATGTGTGCAAGCAACTGGGTAGTACAATTTGTTGCAGCATCACCATATGTAACATGCAAAACCATCTTTTATTTCACATCTGAGCATTATTTTTACCGACTTCAGTATTTTTTTTTGATATTTGAAACGACAACATATCAGCTGAAAATAGCTATTTGGTAAAAATATGATAATTTTTAACATCACACCGCGGAGAGACCGGATTGAGACGGGAATACGCCCGGGCTAGGTCGGCCAGCCCGAAGGCCAAAAGGAATCTAATACGGGTCATCTAATCTTCTCGACGTAAGATTGGATACTCACGTGCAGCCTCTCGAATCGTAGCGATCTTTCGTTGCCAATGCAAGAATGAATGCTCTTTAATTCGCAAGATCACACGCGCTGGATTTCGTGACCACTAAGCGAAAGCTCTACCACGCTCCTAATTCCCAGCGAAAAGGTTGAACGATCTTAATTTACAAAAACTTATAAATTTTCTATTGGAATTGTCTTGCGATCAAAAACACAAAATCATGCCCAACTCATATCTAGTCTCTTCCTGTTCTCTAGCTTCTCGTCATGTACTGTTCTCTTCGATCTTCGTGGATATCTAGTCGTACTCCCGTCTTCTAGTCTCTCCGTTTCTTTTTATACGGCAGCTGCATTTGTGCCGTATTTGTCCGTGCGCACATGGGCCTTGGGCTGGTTGGGATTGTCTCAGTTATACGGCCAGCTCATGGTGCTAAATATCTATTACATGATTTAATACGTGACTTTACTAAATAACTAATATATGACAAGTGAGCAAACCACCTCCTCTGTTTTACTTTGCTTCTCTGCATAGACTTTTGTTTTCTCCAGCTTTTGGCCCCGGCCTCCCTCTCCTCCCTCTCGGTGCCATCTTTATTTTCATTTTCATTTTAGGCTTGAACAGATCGAGTATAGGACTGCATATAATTAAATAAAATAGTAGTAGCTCTGTATCTTCCAGTATAATAATTGGAGACCTAATAAAATTAGAGTTCACCTCGCAATATTTAGTGCGACTTAATAATTCTTTCCAGTCAAATAATATATTTAACTGAAAAGTGCTACGCATGTCTGTATCCGCATCATCCTCCCCTTCTTCAAGAAAAGCCGTCCTCGGCTTTTGATAGCCTGAAATTATACTAAACAAAGAATATAATGTGTATACATGGTATATATATTTGTCGATTACTTTTCTTCTGTTTAGCATATCATGTACATTTGAAGGTGTAGTAAACAAAAAGAACAACACATATGCATGGTATATGTATGAATCAATTATTATGTCGTTCGCATTGTTTTGCACAAAGCATTTAGTACAACAGAAGCTATAAAATGTATGCATTGTAATACTGTCATTCACATCATTCTTCCTCCCATGAGAAAGAGTCGTCCTCGATTTTGCTAAGTGCATGGACAAGTCATTAATGGGCCAAACCAGATTAAGTTGTTCAAATATGGGGAAGAAAATTTTGTGCCTTCCATGCTTCAACTGCGCTACTCTGATTATTTGTACGTGATTGTACATCAAATGATGAGTAAGTAGATTTAAAAAATCTTTTAAAACATGAAGCACTATTTTTGAAACTCATCTCATTGTGATCACAACATGGCACAGAAAATTGTTTTTCCAAAATACACAATTTCAATTCAACAAGATTATCATATGTAATGCATATTCGATAAATATAAAACTTGTCATCTACACCATAATCCCCAATCAAATTAAACTTATAGGTGTAGGCATAAACTCTAACTAGTGATTTTAAATATGAAATTTCAGCAAGATTCTCAAGCACACTAGATAGCTCTCTAGGATCATCAAACATGATATAGTACAAAGAATCACTAGGAGATATTCGAGTAAGAACTTCCTTATGAGTAATCAATTCCACATTATGTAAATTGAATAAAGAAATTTCAGAACAAGGAATTTTCATTCGCACATATAAGTTCTCACAAGTACTCACCGTTTCATAATTACTTTCAGCACCAATATTGTTACATTTATCATTTTCCTCAGTTGATGTAGGTGATGTAGATATCAAAGCATCATGATGTAACAACAAGGCAGCAAGTACTTCACCCTCACCCATGGTTATCTCCTCATCTTTGACTTCCAATGGTGCCGGTTGTTGAATGTTTAACTCCTTATCTTCAATTTCAACCTGTGCAATGTGAGAAACAACACTAAAAGTAGACATTAATATATTAGTTTTAAAATCAACCTCACTTTGTCTAATATCTACCTCTCTCTTTTGTTTTGGTGTATCTCTCACACACTCAATTCGGATGCTCTCAAACTCACATATGGTGGAATCACACAGCTCACTCTTTTTAACACTCGCGCTCAATTTGGCTATGTGGCTCTCATTCTCACATGGGTTTTGACGCATCTCGATTATTGTATGTGTCATTGGGGCAGCACAAGATGTCTCCTTTACCAAAGGGAAAGTCCCATGTTCTGTCATTTCCTCATGTGTCACACTAGTAGAGGCATAAGAACTGAAGTATGGACATGGATGGATCCAACACCACTCCATAGGTCTTTTCTCTTCCTCAATAGCACAATTCACAAGATCATGCACACTACTAAAATATTTATGTTGAAGTGCAGCGGCAATCTTAGAATTCAAGCCTCCTTTGAAATATGCTATCTCTTTTAATTCACTAGTGACACCTGCACGACGCAACACATCTTGCAGCTGAAAATAATAATCTTGAACAGTATTACTCCCATGTGTGACGTTCTCCAAATGGCGAAGCAATCCCCGCTCATAATAGGATGGCACAAACTCATTCCTCATGATCACCTTCAAACCTACCCAAGATTTAATGAATCATTTTCCAGATAATTGTTGCCACCAACTATATGCATAGTCTTCAAACTTCATAGTGGCTTGCATCACCTCTTGGTCTTTGGGAAGCTTCTAAAATTTAAACACTTTTTCCATTTGCCATTCCCATTCAAGGTATTCTTCTTGATCATCACTTCCATAGAAAGGAAGATACAAGTTGTTGGGCTTGGAAACGCACCAAGAGGAACGAAATTCTGAAGATCCATTCTCATTTGGCTCACACCGAGAGAAGCAAATCGTTGAATATCCTGTCATGGTTAGTTGTGTAACATATATATGTGGAAAACACTCAATCTTACTCTTTTCTCTTCCAAATAAAGTTCTTACCTTTTCGAAGTGAATTAAGGGCAAACAAACTTGCACTTGGTAGAAGCTATAATAGCAACGTGATGATCAAGCGAATGTAAGAGTGTTCACAAGTGCCCAAGAACGGTTATTTAGTGGAGTTTAGTATGAAAGTGTATATCCTAGCAATCTGAAATTCTTGGTATTGTAAAGTTAAGTAATAATCCAAGTTAGAATACTTTGCCTAAGTGTTGATCCAAAAGATTTAAGTGAAGTATATGAACGCACACACAAAGATCAATGTGACTCAATGCAAACAAAGGAATGAGCTAAATAGAGATAATCTAAAATTGAGAATTAATTAGCTCGTTTTGCACCAAGTACTCGGAGAGACGTTAGCTAATTGCAAAAATATGAATATAAGGGCACAAGATTGCTCAAGAAATTAAATTACATAATCTAAATTTATGGACTTAGAACTCACCCAAATTCGGCCAATGATTTTTTTTGAAATATGTTCACGCCGTGGTTTTTTTACGGCTACCGCTTTTTTCTCTTTCTTTCTTTTTTTTTTGACTCAAAGGCCGAATTAAGGTTTCATTGTCTCTTGATTTCGCACAAGTCACAAATATTCAGTAAGGTGTAAAATACTCAAGAGCAGCCCTAGATGCAATATCAACAACTGGTTTTAGAGATGAAATAAAATATGGATGAAGCTCAAAACTTATCTTAGTGCTCGGCCAGTTTAATTTGACGCAAAGCTAACAGCAAGCAAAATTCAGCACAAGCCTTCGGACTTGACTTTGGAGAATTGGTTTTGGACACAACGCTTTCCAAGTGAAATCAGAGGGGTATTCAGCAATGCACTCGGCAGGTTTGGTGGCTTGCTTGGCTTGACTTGGTGACCAACAAACAAAACCAGCCACAACAATTCTGACTGTGGAAGTGAATATGAAGTCAAACTTCCTGAATGGATTTCGGTCAGGTCACACAGCCAACCGTTCGGATTGGTTAACAGCAATCAAGACTTTCGGCCAGCAGCCAGATGATACGAACTCTTGATTAATTTGAAAACACTACCGAATAGAACTCTTTAGGAATTGCAGCCGAACAGCAGACTCACAGAGATATTCCAGTTTGATTTCAAGTCGACGCAAGTAAGTTTGGCCGAACAGCAAAGAAATCAGGATCAATAGACTAGATGCTATTTTTTTATGCTAATTGAGGGATTTAACTAGCAAATTTTTTTAGGTTTTATGTGGACACAATGATTAAGCAACAAAAAGAAACACAATGATCAGCACTTAAACAAAATTTCTAATGGACGAGAACTTAACAAAACTCATAAAATTAACAGGTACAAAAATTAGGGTTTAGATTTCTTTTAATTTTTTAGTTTAATGGACTATAGGACAGAAATAAATCAATCTAAAAAATAAGGGTAAATAATCCTACTGAGAAAAATGTTCTCTGATACCAAGATGATACGGGGTTGCTCGATCTTCTTGACGTAGGATTGGGTACTCACGTGCAGCCTCTCAAATTGTAGCGATCCTCAGTTGCCAATGCAAAAAACACGCCTTTTAATTCGCAAGATCACACGCGTTGGACTTCGCGACTACCAAGCGAAAGCCCTACCACGCTCCCATTTTCCAGCGGAAAGATTAAACGATCTCAATTTGCAAGAACTTACAAAATTTCTATTGGAATTGTCTTGCGATCAAAAACACAAAATCATGCACAACTCATATCTAGTCTTTTCCTGTTCTCTAACTTCTCATCACATACTGTTCTCTTCATGGATATCTAGTCGTACTCCCGTCTTCTAGTCTCTCCGTTTCTTTTTATACGGCGGCTGCACTTGTGCCGTATTCGTCCGTCCGCACATGGGCGTTGGGATGGTTGGGATTGTCTCAGTTACACAGCCAACTCAAGGTGCTAAATATTTATTACATGATTTAATACATGACTTTACTAAATAACTAATACATGACACGTGAGTAAACCACCACCTCCCTTTTACTTTGCTTCTCTGGATAGACTTTTGTTTTCTCCAGCTTTTGGTCCCAGCCTCCCTCTTCTCCCTCTCGGTGCCATCTTTATTTTCATTTTCACTTTAGGCTTGTACAGATCGAGTATAAGCCTGCATATAATTAAATAAAATAGTAGTAGCTCTGTATCTTCCAGTACAATAATTAGAGACCTAATAAAATTAGAGTTCACCTGGCAATATTTAGTGCGACCAATAATTATTTCCAGTCAAATAATATATTTAACTGAAAAGCACTACGCATGTCTGTATCCGCATCAGAACCGGGCCGAATTGTAACATCCTCAAAATTAGGGTATTTGAAAATGTGGATTTTTTTTAAAAAAATTATTTGCATCTTATTGGCACTAGGATTTTCTTGATTATGATGAAGGATTTTAAGAAACAGGAATTCATCATAATAAAAGTTGAGTAGAAAAAGTGGCAACCAATAAGAATTTAATTCAAGTAAAATTACGGATCTAAAAAGATGATCCAAAAAATGAGGCAAGAGAATTTTTGCTCAATGAAAGTCCATTAATTAAAAATTAAAACTAAAACCAAAGCAATAATAAACCAAAAACAAATCATGAGCTCAAATTCCAAAAATAAAATGAGAGCTTTAAAATTCTAAACTATGAATTGAAGAGAAACCACTACTGCATAAAAGGTCATCACAAACGGTTCAAAAACATCATCACAGATGGTTTTAGGAGCTGTTTCGAACCACCTGTGATGCATACTATCATATATGGTTATTAACTCAGAACCGTCTGTGATAGCTATATATCACAGATGGTTGGTAGATGAAATCATCTATGATAGCTGGTGTCACAGACGGTTTGTCCTAAGGAACAGTCTGTGATATTCTTTTGTATTGCCAAATCTATTTCTGTTTATTGGTTAGTCTCAAAAAATGTTAGCCAATAAACAAAAATAGACAGGAAAAGAAATGTCAACCGTCTTCATGAAGAACAATTCCCGAAGAGACGATGCGCTTTGGTTTGCCAACAAATTCTTGGGAAAGATTCTAAAAACATTATCTGTTGGACTTCCGTGTAACATTCCCACAAGTCGATAGCCTACAAATAGCCATTAGAAGCACAGACTTTCCATCTTTCCTACTTCTACTTCACTTTAGATTTCTTATCTCCAAACATCTCAAGTCCGAGTGGATTTCTTTACAAGAAATAATCGGTCCTTGGAGTTCTTCCACAATGGGTAAGATCATGGAAAATATACATTCCACAGAACAAATTGACTTTTTGACCACTGTGGAAAAGACAGAGTCCATGGATCATGACATCAAGATGGTCGAAAAGTCAATTTGGTCTATGGATTGAAGTCTTCAAGAAATTGGTAGAAGAAAAAATCTAGAAGCATCAAGATTTACATGGCCGAAAAACTAGCCATCCATCAATTTCGTAATTTCAGATCCAAGCATCAAGGAAGAGAAGGGAGGGGATTGGATGGGGGATATTGTAATACCCCGAATGTTTTGAGAGAGAATAGATTAATCGGGGAAAAGGGGGGCAATTGGAAAAGGTTTAATAGAGATTTTAGGGGGGGAATTCTGCAAATCAGAGGCAACCTGGGCCTGGGCCAAGGCCCAGGAGGGGAAACCAGCCAAAGGAGGGGAGGGAGGCGCCCACCCCCTCCAAACCCTAGCCGCCTCTCCCCCCTCTCCACCCTTGCGCCTCCCCCTCTCCCCCCTTGCGCCTCCCCCTCTCCCCTTTGCACGCCCCAGCTGCCCTCCCTCCCCTCTCCTCCATTGCCGGAGATCAAGACCTCCATTCGCTGCCGGACAAGCGGGAGAAGGAATAATTCGCAGCTAGGCGATTGGACTCGGAGGAAGGGAAGAAGAAGGGGCAAAGAGGAAAAGAAGGAGAGGAGAGATTCGTGGGGTGTCCGTGGTATTCTTCAGCGTTCGTCAAGGGTAATCCATGTTCTTCCCCTAGTAGATGTAAATTCTTATTGCGTTATCAATGTCGGTATTCTGGACTGCTAGATCAGATCGGGTTAGTCGGCTGTTTTGGGGAAGATTCGTGGGGATTTAGGTCTGGCCTTCTCCTAGAGATTTGTAGAGGACATCCTTAGCTTTCCATAAAGTGCTAGAACGCATCATTCCGACCTCTGTACAGAAAGTTATGATTTTTTCTAATCGGACTGTTCTGTAGATCGGGGAAATTCCTGTCAGGTTTCGGTAGATGGGTTTGGGCGATTAGAAATCAGGAGAATCAGAGGATCTCCATATTACGAAAGTTTTAGATATTTTCCTTAGCTTTCCAGAAAGGTCAATAAATCCGGATTCCGACTCTCGGGGTGAAAGTTATGACAGTTTTAGTGCGCTGTCCAGAGAACTCGTTACAGAATTGATGATCTAAGAAAGTTAGATGGTGCGGGTAAAAGTTGGCCGAATCAGGAAGACTCACCAACTAGGTTTAGTTAGATAATTTAATTATCTTTCCAGAGAATCTGAGAATGCCCTGTTCGGACTTCTGTACCATTAGGTAAGGATTTTTGAAGTTGACTGTCCGTAGAAGGGGACAGGGTGGCCGAAAGGAATTGGGGTGTTAAGTCAAGTTAATCATGTTGGGTTAGTTTGGGGTTGTTTTGTTTAATCTAAAGATTCGTTACAGTTGTCTTAGCAATCATTATAATTATTATTCAGGAGGAGGAAGGATTCCAGGGGCCGCGCCTTCTGATCATTTCCCATTTTCTCGGGGTTAAGGCAAGTATAATGTTGGTTTAAATTTTATAGTGTGCATTGTTGATGGTTGTTGCTATGAAGATGGTTGTTCCATGCTTTGAGACTATGTGATCTTGATCATGATAATGATATGTTGATATTGTTTATGGTAGATTGCAATTGAAAGAGTTCCTGAGAATTTATGATGCATAGTTGTTGTGAATGCAAGTTTTATTTGTTGAGACATTCACATTTGTGCATCATGCTGATTTATTGAAGTCTTGGTCACGAGATGACCAAGCGCCGAGGTCCCCGACATGTTGTTGTCATGACGGGCTAAAGGTCCCCATACTTGTGGAGTATGGGCAATTGGTCCCTGTACCAGAGGGTACAGGCATGGGTGTGCATTGACGGATGCACACTCCGCATTACCGGTAAAATGCGCAAGAGAAGAGATAAAGAGATTTTTGATCATATTGCATAGCATGTTTATTCATATGATTGATGGATGAATTTGTGAAGTGATGTTCACTTTTATCCTTGCTGCCCCTATTTATATTTGCTGAGTCTTTGAACTCACTCTTGTTGTTGTTTGTTGTTATGGTTGTTGTTTGTTTTAGGTACCCACATGAGATCGGCATGCATGGGAATAAAGAGGGATTAGTTTTGATGCACATGCACGGTCTATTCACCATGGAAGGCAGAAAGAACATTAAACATTATTTGCTGAATAATTTAAGTGGTATTTGATTATTGTCTATCAGGTTCAATGTGTAATAAAGAATAGAACTTATTTGCTTTGATTCCGTTCTTTATCTAAGTAGAATGGTTATGAGTGCGATGGTGATCATAACCCAGTTTTGCTTATAAATGAACTTATTGCTTATTGGTATTCATATCAGTTGATTAGGCTTGTTGAGACCTTTGATTTACTCAATAAACAAAGGAAGTTCTGCCGAAATTTTGTAAGATGAATATTAGTTTCTTTATTATGTTATTAGTTTGGTAGCATTCCAGGTCATTGATTGGCTGGGGTGTTACAGTTGGTATCAGAGCGGGCTTTAGGTCCGTGGTAATTGAATAATTAAATTGACACACAGTGCACAGTAGGATGGGAATGGGTGAAGCATTGCATTTACGTTTCCGTTATGTTGTAATGATGATTGTGGTTTGAGATAATATATTATATCTATATTATAAAACTATAGATATTATGTGTGGGGATAACCCATGTTGAGAGGTTGAGGTCGTGGTTGTGGCCCTAGGCTGTACCAGGTTACACCACCGTTAGCGGTATGAGAATATGAAGGCGGTTACCTCGGATATCTTAGAATAGGCGTTGATAGTGAGTATCTCTAGAAGAGTTGTCCTCTTCTTTGACTTTGAATTTGGTCAACTCTAGTCCAGTTGGGCTCGATGAGTTTCTCTTGGGTTATTAGTTCATTACGGTTGATCGGTTGCTTTGAGAAAGGATAGTGTGTTTTGATTGGGCTGAATTTGTCCTGTAAAGCAATCATTGTTTTCCCAGCCGATGAGTTATTCTTACGACTGGTGAACTTGGTTGGTGGTCAAGTTTGACCTTTATATTGGAGTTTTGTTTTCCTCATGGGAAATCTTGATCCATTTATTCGCTTGATGTTTTTGGGTTAATGAAAGTTTCGTTCTGCAAGTCCTTTAGTTCGTGGAGGCTTTTACTCATTGTATCTCTCTTGGGTATTTTGAGTGTTGAAGCTTAATGGATCTCTTTTTATGAAAGAAGATGTTAAACCCTTTAGCGATGTGTTGTCATGATAAGATGAGAGGTTATAATCAAAGCACTTAATGAATATGATATGGATTATCAAGATTGGGTTGCAGTGTGTGCATGATTGATCTTAGCTAAGATCCTTGAAAGGAAAGTTGAATAAGTTGAGGTTGTTCTCTAGTAGTTCTTGATGAGCTGTGACCGTGAGTATGGCTATATTTAGGTGGAATCAACAGAGTTAATAACAAGTAGAGAACGTTGACGAAACTGATTTGATCACTATAGGTGATATATTTTGATAAGCTTCTCGGATAGAGGGGACCTGCGGGTCTCAACGGATTAATCTAACCCTTTGGGATGGATAGGTCCAGAAGATGTTAGAATATTGTCATAGTGGATATTAATCTTGGAGTTATCTTTGTGGATACCTAGCGCTCGTATGTAATTACTAAGTGCAACTGCTGTGTAATGAAGTTTGGTGTTGCGCATCAAAAGAGAGCAATGGATGAGGTTTAAAATGTGATCTATATTTACATGATGGTGGGATTGTTAGATGATATTATGTCTTTGATGAAAGAGTTTTGATAGAATCAAAAAAAAAATTGTGTACTAGATCTCCTCTAATTTAAAGCGGTTGTCGTAGTGAGGTTGTAAGGTTTTGAAATACTCTCAATTTGAATATGGAATGATAAAGTAGCATGGAACCATTTGATGAGATTTTGGAGGGCTTTATAATGGAAGGGTAGACGATAACGATTCTTGTGAAGAGTGTATTATTCTTGATGTTAGTAAGATTGTTGCAAACTTATTGGAGAAAGAAACATTTTGAAATAAGTTATTGTGTTCTTTTGGAAAGGTTTATGATGCGCTGGTAGGCTATGATGATTCATGTTAAGAGTATATAATGATGAGGGTAGTGTTGATTCTTTTAGAAGTAAAGGAATTTGTTCGTCTTCCAATGTCAGTTAAATGAGATGTTTGGAGGTTTTATTCATGATCCTATGGGAGTTAATGAATTATTGTGGTATCTGAAATTAGTTTGCGCAGAGTGACGTATTGGAAGGTTCTATCGGTTCTTAAGTGATTCATGCGATTTGAGCTTAAAGGATCGATTGCTTGAAGTTGGTAAAGTGATGTTTGCATTAAAGAAAATTATGTCCTTTGTTAAATTGAAGGGTGTAGTAGAGGTATTCGCAGTTGGATTCAAGTTTTATACCTTGCAGGTTATTGAACTGTGCTTAACCTTGTGGGTTTGTCACAAAGGAATTCCTCAAGTTTCCAAAAGCGGTGCTTTATTTATTTATTTATTTTCAGCTGAAGTTTGGAATTCTCTTCTTGTGGGACTTGTGCTCTCAAGTGTGGTCTCGTCTTCTATTTACCAAGATATTGGCTATTTGACTTTTTCCTTGGTCTCGTGTCTACGGCGAGTGGTAAACGTTTTCTATGTGCTGAAAATTATTTCTATCTATATCTTCTTCTGAGGAAGGATTAACCAATCTATATTGCAAAGCCTTCTAGATTGTATAATGTCATCTTGATAGTGGTGGTCCAGTAAATGATTTTGGTGAGATTGTAGGTGCCAAGTTGTTTGAGGTTCATTGAGTGATAAATTGATTGCTTGGAATAATTCTCGGTGAGGATTTGATTTAATAGATGTTATCCTTGGAGTTAACTGGTTACATGGTTGCAACTAGAGGAACCTATAACAAATTGTGGTTGAGGAATGTTGTGTTCATTTTGATGGAACATTAGAAGTATCGAATGTATGAGAATCTTGTTCAATTTTATTAGAGTCTCAGGATTAGGTACCTTACAAGGTTTAGTAGGAGAATTATAGTGGTGTAGTTAATGAGATTATAATTGTGCAGAAGTCTAACCGTTATGGGAATTATTGGGATAGTAGGGATTGGTGAATTATTGCTATGTATGACTTGGCTTCAGTGAGTAACCCTCCAAGAGTTAGAATCTTCCTAAATATAATTAGGTTGAGAATATGTTTTCAGGTTGTTGTTAATGATGGGGCATGTCTGATTGTGGGAATCTTAGTCACCGAATTTGAGGGTCTCTGTATCAATTATATCGAAGTACATATATAGGAGCCCTGGAGATGGAAAACTTTGGTTTGGTGTTCTATGCTAGAACCGTGGAGGCTAATAATGTTGTGTGGGAATAGTGTAACAAATGGATTCTATATAGTGAGAGGGACCTTGATAGTATCCTTTGGGTGTAGTGAATGAGTGTGTGTGCTAAGAATTTCAAGTTGATTATCCTTAAAGGATTGTGAAAAAAATGATTGTGGGTGAAAACAATGATGTGGTGCATTGGGAATTATTCATCAAAGTAATCGTATTGGTAGAAGAGTTGGCTAGATTGTGTTATTGTGAGGGTAGTATAGTCTCTCTACCAAGGTGTGGTAGATGCACTCGGTTTGAGCATAGAGTTGATGTTGCCAATTTAAGAGAAATGAGTTAGTGTGGGGTGCGATGATTTGGCATCTTGTGAATCAAGAGAAAGTTTAATCCTAGAAGAAAAAAAACAACAATATTTTCTCGGGCAGTAAATGCTCTTTGATTCTTGTTTGAGCTATGTGATGATAACATAAGTCTTTTGTGGTTTGAGTTGACTTTATGTTGGTATCCGGTTCAGGAGAAAAAAATCAATGTAAGGGTTTGATATTTGAGTAATTCTCCTTGGACTTATGTGTTGTTTAATTGCAAACTACCTACTTGGAATGTGGAGAGGTTCTCGTGTTGAATCCTCGTTTCCTCTTCTTGTATGATTTGACTCCTTGGTGGGGAGTGGATGATTTCTGGTTGCAATTAGAATCGTTTATTTTCAGTTGGATTCTATTAGTAAAGAGTTTGGTTGCAATGAGCACTATTGTGCGTCAGTGGTTGAAGGAGATGCTCCTTGTTAAGGTAAAGATATCGATTGAGAGTTGAAACACGAGATACTTGTGTCGTGCAGGTTGTGTGGATTGGTACTAAAGGGAATCATAACCCGAGGTATATTTAATCTCTTCTATTAGTTGCGAGGATTTGGAGGTTGACCGCCTTGGGACCAAAAGACAACTGAACAGGTGGCCTTGGTGAGGCAGAATCTGTTGGTCGCCTAGAGTAGGCAGAAAAACTATGCGGATGTGAGAAGAAGGGATCTGAAATTTGAGGTGGGGGAATTAGGTGCTCTTGAGAGTATCTCCCACCAAGGGTGTGGTGAGGTTCGATACAAAAGGGAAGCTTAGCCTGAGGTACGTTGGGCCTTTCACGATCCTAGCTCGAATCGGGAAGTTGGCATACCGCTTGGATCTTCCAGAGACAATGCGCGGGGTGCTTAACGTGTTTCACATGTCTATGATGAGGAAGTACTTGCGAGATCCGGAGCAGCATATTTCACTAGAACCGCTAATACTTGAGCAGTATTTATCCTTTGAGTCCAAGCCAGTTCGAATCCTGGAAAGATCAGAAAAAGTGTGGAGGAATAAAACCTTAAAGTACGTCAAGGTGCTTTGGTCACAGCAGACAGAGAAAGAGCCACATGGGAATTGGGATCTCAAATGCGTGAGCGTTATCCAGAATTATTCACAACAGGTGCGTGTTAGTATGTTTTTAGGTTAGCTGTGATTTTCTCCTTGCCGCTTGTGTGAATAGAATTCGGGGTCGAATTCTGTTTAAGGGGGGTAGAATGTAATACCCCGAATGTTTTGAGAGAGAATAGATTAATCGGGGAAAAGGGGGGCAATTGGAAAAGGTTTAATAGAGATTTTAGGGGGGGAATTCTGCAAATCAGAGGCAACCTGGGCCTGGGCCAAGGCCCAGGAGGGGAAACCAGCCAAAGGAGGGGAGGGAGGCGCCCACCCCCTCCAAACCCTAGCCGCCTCTCCCCCCTCTCCCCCCTTGCGCCTCCCCCTCTCCCCTTTGCACGCCCCAGCTGCCCTCCCTCCCCTCTCCTCCATTGCCGGAGATCAAGACCTCCATTCGCTGCCGGACAAGCGGGAGAAGGAATAATTCGCAGCTAGGCGATTGGACTCGGAGGAAGGGAAGAAGAAGGGGCAAAGAGGAAAAGAAGGAGAGGAGAGATTCGTGGGGTGTCCGTGGTATTCTTCAGCGTTCGTCAAGGGTAATCCATGTTCTTCCCCTAGTAGATGTAAATTCTTATTGCGTTATCAATGTCGGTATTCTGGACTGCTAGATCAGATCGGGTTAGTCGGCTGTTTTGGGGAAGATTCGTGGGGATTTAGGTCTGGCCTTCTCCTAGAGATTTGTAGAGGACATCCTTAGCTTTCCATAAAGTGCTAGAACGCATCATTCCGACCTCTGTACAGAAAGTTATGATTTTTTCTAATCGGACTGTTCTGTAGATCGGGGAAATTCCTGTCAGGTTTCGGTAGATGGGTTTGGGCGATTAGAAATCAGGAGAATCAGAGGATCTCCATATTACGAAAGTTTTAGATATTTTCCTTAGCTTTCCAGAAAGGTCAATAAATCCGGATTCCGACTCTCGGGGTGAAAGTTATGACAGTTTTAGTGCGCTGTCCAGAGAACTCGTTACAGAATTGATGATCTAAGAAAGTTAGATGGTGCGGGTAAAAGTTGGCCGAATCAGGAAGACTCACCAACTAGGTTTAGTTAGATAATTTAATTATCTTTCCAGAGAATCTGAGAATGCCCTGTTCGGACTTCTGTACCATTAGGTAAGGATTTTTGAAGTTGACTGTCCGTAGAAGGGGACAGGGTGGCCGAAAGGAATTGGGGTGTTAAGTCAAGTTAATCATGTTGGGTTAGTTTGGGGTTGTTTTGTTTAATCTAAAGATTCGTTACAGTTGTCTTAGCAATCATTATAATTATTATTCAGGAGGAGGAAGGATTCCAGGGGCCGCGCCTTCTGATCATTTCCCATTTTCTCGGGGTTAAGGCAAGTATAATGTTGGTTTAAATTTTATAGTGTGCATTGTTGATGGTTGTTGCTATGAAGATGGTTGTTCCATGCTTTGAGACTATGTGATCTTGATCATGATAATGATATGTTGATATTGTTTATGGTAGATTGCAATTGAAAGAGTTCCTGAGAATTTATGATGCATAGTTGTTGTGAATGCAAGTTTTATTTGTTGAGACATTCACATTTGTGCATCATGCTGATTTATTGAAGTCTTGGTCACGAGATGACCAAGCGCCGAGATCCCCGACATGTTGTTGTCATGACGGGCTAAAGGTCCCCATACTTGTGGAGTATGGGCAATTGGTCCCTGTACCAGAGGGTACAGGCATGGGTGTGCATTGACGGATGCACACTCCGCATTACCGGTAAAATGCGCAAGAGAAGAGATAAAGAGATTTTTGATCATATTGCATAGCATGTTTATTCATATGATTGATGGATGAATTTGTGAAGTGATGTTCACTTTTATCCTTGCTGCCCCTATTTATATTTGCTGAGTCTTTGAACTCACTCTTGTTGTTGTTTGTTGTTATGGTTGTTGTTTGTTTTAGGTACCCACATGAGATCGGCATGCATGGGAATAAAGAGGGATTAGTTTTGATGCACATGCACGGTCTATTCACCATGGAAGGCAGAAAGAACATTAAACATTATTTGCTGAATAATTTAAGTGGTATTTGATTATTGTCTATCAGGTTCAATGTGTAATAAAGAATAGAACTTATTTGCTTTGATTCCGTTCTTTATCTAAGTAGAATGGTTATGAGTGCGATGGTGATCATAACCCAGTTTTGCTTATAAATGAACCTATTGCTTATTGGTATTCATATCAGTTGATTAGGCTTGTTGAGACCTTTGATTTACTCAATAAACAAAGGAAGTTCTGCCGAAATTTTGTAAGATGAATATTAGTTTCCTTATTATGCTATTAGTTTGGTAGCATTCCAGGTCATTGATTGGCTGGGGTGTTACAGATATCATCGGTAATGAAGGAGAGGTGACGATAGTGTCACCGTTGTGTCACGACAATGACACTAGACAAGACACTCTTACGACAAGAGTGCCTTCTATAGTGAACCGTGGCATCACAACCAGAGACGGAGAAGCTCAAAGTGGTAGTCAGCGTCATCAAGGGGACGGGGCGCTATGATCAGTTTGGGGGAGGCAGTGCTGAGGAGATAACGAAATCGATCGAGAATAGTTGGGCGTGTGTAGGCAGTATATATGGCAGAACCAATTTGGAGTAGTTGAGAGTTTGTGGCGCCACTTCAGTTTGAAAGTTTGAATAAAGGGGGCAGCCAAAGCGAAATATCACAGACGGTTTTTAATACAATCCATCTGTAATGAGTTAATTATCACAAACAGTTTGTATGAAACACCATCTATAAAGTATCACAGATAGTTCTTGTTAATAACCGTCTGGCATACTATTACAAACGGTTTTCAATATGAACCGTCTTTGATATTACCTCTTCACAGATGGTTTTGGTCAACCATTTATGATGAGGCTTTTAGTATTAGCCTTTTTGTAGTAGTGAACTATAATTAAGATATGATAGATCCAAAAGTTGGAATGATTGTAAATTCAAATCAAAACTAGTGTTTGAAATGGGATTCAATTTAAAAAACATTAAAGTATCCAACAAGAGTTTGCCATTTTAAAACTCTAAAATTTGAGTATGGGAAAAACCAATGAGATTTGATGAAGCAAATGAATGAAAATAATACTATAGTTAATTTGGCTTTTAATTGAATTTAGGATTTAAATTGAAATCCAATTCTAAAATCTGTGGAAAATTGAAAGAAAAAAATGAAAATGGACTGGGCTTTGCCCATTCTGCCTTCTGGCCTGTTGAACCATTAGGCTTGGCCCAAATCTCCCTTCTCCTTGCCCCTAGGATGGCCTGCCAGCACCAGACCATGCACGACGCGCCAGCCTCGCGCACCGGCCATGCCCACACCGCGCCGCCTGCGTCGTGTTCAACCTCACCGTCATGCCACGAAGGGTTCGTTAGCTTGTTATCCTATAATAGATCTGAATGTGTTGTTGTGCTTGCCTCTGTATTTGCTTGTTCCTTGACGACGCCGACTACTGCCGTGAGCTAGCGCCTCTGTTGCGGCACGACGGGAGGCTGGACAACACACTCATGCCGTAAGTGTCGTAAGTGTGTCTTGTTCAGCCTCACCGTCGTGCCACGAAGGTTTCGTTAGCTTGTTATCCTGTAATAGATCTGAATGTATCATTGTGCTTGCATCTGTATTTGCTTGTTTTCAAATGGCATGGGTAACATTATTTAATTGCTTGAGGCTGGCCAAAAAACAGAAAAAATTTCAGTTATAGAGTGAACTATCACAGACGGTTTGTGGTATAAATTTTAGCGCAGATCGAAGCTCACTTGATTCGAAGGGGTTTCAGAAAAGGGTACAAATGTTGGACCAGTCACGGTGAAGAGAAAAGTACACAAAAAGGTAGTTATGACATAATCGAGGGAGACAGCGATATGCCGATTGTGGACTGTGCTTTCGATCATGAGGATAGGTCACAGGATGACAACCTGGATCAGATGTTATGTGATGCAGAAGGGAACTATAGTGAGAGAGAGTTTGGTAAATTCGAGGGTTTGGTAAATCCAGCAGAGCCAGCACCTATTTGGAAATTGTTGCAATGTAATCATACTTAGGAAACTTGGCATGTAATTATGTAACTATATTCCATTGTAATTGTAAAATGGCTCAGGAACTAAGAAATAGTTATATTTGTGATTATGCTTGCGTTTTTCATAATATTGCATGGCCAGCATGATTTGTTTGGTAGATAGGTGCAGTGAACTGTCACAGGCGGTTTATCGGAAGGAACCGTCTGTGATAATACATCACAGACAGTTCTATTTATAGAACCGTCTGTGATAATCCAATATCACAGATAGTTCTATTTATGGAACCATCTGTGATAATCTGCATATCACAGACGGTTCTATTTATGGAACCGTCTGTGATAGTTTTGCTATAAATATTCACAGTTAGGTTTTGCAGATTCCTCACTCACGCACTCTCCACCACCCCTGCTCACTCGCGCGTGACGCCGCCGCTCCCTCCCGACACCAACTCTCCCGCGCGACGCCGCCGCTCTGAGAGACCATGTGGTCGTGATCCCATGTTTGTGATGAGTAATTGACAAGTGGTTTGGATAGCTTGAGTTTGATGTGAGTGGTTCGAGCCGAGTTGTCGCGTGATGCGGTTTGGTTTCGGTCGGACCTGGTCAAACCTAGTCAATCGTGTTTAGGATGAGTATTCCTTTGATTCGACAGGTTTGGGCTTTATCATGCTAATTTTGATTACATATATCGAGCGGTGCTATTTGATGTGTTTCTTGTCTGTGTTGGCTGCAGGACATCGAGGCAGAGTCGTGGCGAGACACGGTGGACCGGACTAGGCGCAGGTGGCGCTGAGGTCAGAACGGTCAGGAGGTGTCGAAGACGGCGAGGGCTCGAGGTGGCTGCGAGGCTTGCAAGGCAAGAAAGGAGGAAGCTTCCTGGAAGGTGCGCGAGGGGCGTTTCGGTAAAAACGCAAAGCTGCACTAAAGGAAACGGGTTTGGATAAAGCATCGAGTAGGTGGTGACCTAATGGGTAAAGCATGTGCAAACCCATTAGTGGGAGGCTATAAAAGGAGAGGGAGAGGTTGTGCTGAAATTGAGAGAGTGGGTGTAAGAGTTTTATGTTTGTTTCTCTCCATGTATGCATGAGATATGAGTAGGCAGCAGTAGCTTTAGGTTTTCATTTGCGTGTGTTGATCCATGAGAGAAATGGTGTGATATGGTTGTAGAAACTGTCATTTTAACCATTCATGTCTCTGTCTCATTTGAGTTTGTTGTAGGGGTGGCCCCCACCTAAGCCCAGCAGGCCTGTTAAGAGAGTGTAAAGCCCAGAATGGGACATGTATAGTGACATAGGTACCCCTGAGGGAAATACTCATGTGTAGGGGTATAATTGTAAAGGCACTCCCCATGTGGATGTATATATGTAGGACATAGGCCATGGGAAAAGACCCGAAGCCATTCATTTACTCAACTCCCCACTACCATACTCTCTCTCTGTTTGGTCTGTAACCACAATAGTTGGCACCGTCCGTGGGGAGGACAAGAGCAAGCCTCCAGATCAGAAGGAGGATGGCACCAAAGAAAGCTTCACCGGTGGCGGCGAAAAAGAAGAAGGCGGAGGTGGCGAAGTCTCGCGTCAGCACTAGGGCTTCGGCTTTAGCAGCCGCAGGTACGAGCGATGGTGCAGGTACGACCACCCCCGCCATCGACGCGACGACCAACCCCGCCATCGACGCGACGACCAACCCCGTCAGCGACACAACGCCAGACCCCACCAGCATCGCCCCGACGACCAACCCCGGTGACGGCAGCGCAGGCGCACCCGTTTTTCCACCCGGCGCAGAGGCGGCGAATGGCCCCAGCGGCGACGCGAACCTCGGCACCGGCTCCAGGGTCCTCCAGGACAACGCGGCGGGCAGCCTGACCGCGCAGGCCGTGGTCACCGCCGCGCCGGTAGCACCGCCAAGCGTACCGACGGCCCCAGCCACGCCCGCGGTGGAGGCTGCCCTACTGGCGGCCCTCAACGCGTTTCAGCGGGAGCTAACAGACCTCCGCGGAACCGTGCGAGATATGCAAGAGGCTCGGAGCCAACACGCCCCCCCGGCGGTGGCATCCGAACCCGCTCCGGAGAGGGCGGATAGCCGCGATGCCCCTAGGTCCAGTCGCGTCCCATTGCGGCGCGTAGACCCAGAGTCCCCGCTCTCCGCAGGCCTACAGCAAGCGGCATGGCCTGAAGATTTCAAGTTCCTGAGCGTCATCGAGGCCTACAAAGGTGACTCCGACCCGCGAAAGTTCGTGCGTGTGTACGAGACCGCTATCGAAGCCGCTGGCGGAGACGACACCACGAAGGCGAAAGGGCTCCCTCTCGCGTTACAAGGGGTGGCGCTGTCCTGGTTCTTCACCATCGAACCACAGTCCATCTACACGTGGGAACAGATCCGTGACCAACTCTACAACAACTTTCAGGGTAACTACGTCGAGCGTGTCGATGTGGACCAGCTCTTCGCAGTCAAGCAAAAACCCGAGGAAAGGCTCCGGGATTACTTCAAGCGCTTCACGAAAGTGCGCTGCCAGGTCAAGGACATCAAGGAAACAACCGTCATTAACGCAGCAATCCAAGGCCTCCGACCGGGACCGATGGCCGAATACAACGCGCGCAAGCCCATTAAGACGGTCGCGAAACTCTTCGACAAGATGGAAGAGTACGCCAGAGCGGAGGAGGACGCGCGCAGGCAACACGGTGAGGACTCCGACACCAACAAGGCGGAGGCCTCGGCAAAGAGCGAGGGCTCACCGAAGCAGGGCTCTTCGAAGGGTAAGTGCAAGCAAGAGCAGCCGAAGGGCGCCCCCGAACGCAAGGACCCCCAACACAATGACCCGCCAGGCGATGGGCCCAAGTGCGACCAACGCAGGTCCAGGAAACCCCGTTATGTCTTTGACATCGAGGGTGGCTCCGAAGAGAACACCTCTGCAGGTCGCGGAGGCAGAGGGCGCCGAGGCCGAGGATGGGGACGTGGTCGGGGTCGCAACGACAGAACCCGTGAAGAGTACGGCGACCAGCACCACGGGCCGTGGTGTGAAATCCATGGCCGAGGCAACCACGACACGCGTGCTTGCGCCACCATCGCAGCGCTACGGCAGAGCGTCGCCAGGGATAAAAGCCCGGATACACGCGCGCCCGTGGTGGCCCATGTCCAACACCCCCAGGACCAAGGAATACAACCCCCGGAAGGCCTCCTGCGAATTCAGGCACATGTGCAACAACCCCCGGAAGGCCTCCTGCGAATTCAGGCACATGTGCAACAACTTCGGGAGGGCCTCCTGCAGTTACAAGCCCCGGAAGGAGCCCAGCGCAGGATCATCAATGTCATTTTCGGCGGCTCCTCGCTGGAGTTCATCTCGGCGCGGCAACGGAAGGCTTACGCAAGGAGGCTGCACCACGTCGCGGCATACCCGGCGCAGGCTCCGCCGGAATGGGCACAACACGAAGTCACATTCACGCCCGCTGACGCCGAGGACGTGGAGTTTCCCCCACCAAGACCCTTTGGTCGTCCGGGTCCTTGTAGCCGGATGCGAAGTCAGGCGCGCCCTAGTCGATGGAGAAAGCTCCGCGAACATCCTGTTCGCCGCGGCCTTCGACCAAATGGGGATCCCTCGGAGCCGATTGGGCCCTTCAGGCATCCCGCTGCAAGGATTTGGAGGGCAGCCCTTGCGCGCTTTGGGCCAAATATGCCTCCAAGTCTCCTTCGGCCGAAACGACAACGTGAGGAGCGAAGACGCCATCTTCGACGTGGTCGACATCGCATACCCCTACAACGCCATATTAGGGTGGCCGCTCTTCAATACCTTTGGGGCAGTCCCGCACCACGGCTTCCTGTGCATGAAGCTTCCCGGACCGCACGCTATCATCGTCGTCCATGGCGACCAGGACATGGCTCGACGCATAGAGCTTGGCGCCAGAGGTCCATGCCACGCGGCTCGCCAAGGCACCTAAGCCGGGTATGCAAATGCCAAGCCCTCGGGCGCCCCCCGAGAGCGTCTCGTGTTCCTCGGGCACAAGGTTGCCCCGGTAGCAGCGACTTGTCAGCGGTCGCCCCGTCATAGCGGTTAATGGTCAGTATCCCCCTTTCTTTTTTGTAATCGCTCACCCGCGCAAACGGGAATTTAATAAAGTGCATCGTTCATGCAAATTCTCTCGTTTACATACCAAAAGCACACGAAGGATCACCTTCGTGTGCACTATGCATGAGCATGAATAAAAACGCATGGGGGGACGCCTCCGCGCGTAGTCTACGGACTCTAAATAAGACGTAGCATCGAGGTCCGCCTCCGCACGCACTCTACGGAGTATAAATAAGACGTAGCGTTGAGGTTCAGGTCCGCACGCAATTTCACCGCCCGCAACGCGCGGAGGCTCACCTCCGCGCGCAGTCTACGGACTCTAAATAAGACGTAGCGTCGAGGTCCGCCTCCGCATGCACTCTACGGAGTATAAATAAGATGTAGCGTCGAGGTTCGCCTCCGCATGCAATTTCATCGCCCGCAACGCGCGGAGGCTCGCCTCCGCGCGCAGTCTACGGACTCTAAATAAGACGTAGCGTCGAGGTCCGCCTCCGCACGCACTCTACAGAGTATAAATAAGACGTAGCGTCGAGGTTCGCCTCCGCACGCAATTTCACCGCCCACAACGCACGGAGGCTCGCCTCCGCGCGCAGTCTACGGACTCTAAATAAGACGTTGCGTCGAGATCCGCCTCCGCACGCACTCTACGGAGTATAAATAAGATGTAGCGTCGAGGTTCGCCTCCGCACGCAACTTCACCGCCCGCAACACGCGGAGGCTCGCCTCTGCGCGCAGTCTACGGACTCTAAATGAGACGTAGCGTCGAGGTCCGCCTCGCACGCACTCTACGGAGTATAAATAAGACGTAGCGTCGAGGTTCGCCTCCGCACGCAACTTCACCGCCCGCAACGCGCGGAGGCGAGCCTCCGCGCGCAGTCCACGGAGTATAAACAAGACGCGAACCCCGTGCACGCATGGGCATTGCCCCAGTGCGTACTCTTCGGAGTATAAATAGGATGTGGATGTCGATCCCACGCACTCCCCGGAGTATAAAAAAGACGCGGATGTTATCCCTGCGCACTCTACGGAGTATAAACAAGACGCGAACCCCGCGCACGCATGGGCGTTGCCCAGTGCGTACTATTCGGAGTATAAATAGGACGTGGATGTCGATCCCACGCACTCTCCGGAGCATAAAAAAGACGCGGATGCTATCCCCGCGCACTCTACGGAGTATAAACAAGACGTGGATGTTAGCCCCACGTGCTTAGACAGCTTACCCCGGTTAATTCTACGGGGTGCAAAGGGCACCACGGGGCTCACTCCCACGCGCCGCCCACGAAGTGCCAAGGCGACGTGCCAGAGGCTAGCTCCCGCGCGAGCGCACTCGCGAGCGAGAAACACCAGAGGCTGTTGCATAATCTTGCGAAGGAGCGCTCGCGCGTCTGCCTCGACCAAGGTGCCAGCTCCGCTGCCGCCACTTCGAAGGGTAGGGGACGGAGCGCTTGCGCGTCTACTTCGACTAGGCACCAGCTCCGCGGCCACCACTTCGAAGGGTAGGGGACGGAGCGCTCGCGTGTCTACTTCGACTAGGCGCCAGCTCCACTGCCGCCACTTCGAAGGGTAGGGGACGGAGCACTCGCGCGTCTACTTCGACTAGGCGCCAGCTCCGCTACCGCCACTTCGAAGGGTAGGGGACGGAGCGCTCACGCGTCTACTTCGACTAGGCGCCAGCTCCGCTGCCACCACTTCGAAGCGTAGGGGACGGAGCGCTTGCGCGTCTACTTCGGCTAGGCGCCAGCTCCGCTGCCACTACTTCGAAGGGTAGGGGATGGAGCACTTGCGCGTCTACTCCGACTAGGCGCCAGCTCGGCCGCCGCCGCTTCGAAGGGATATTGAACGGAGCGTGTGTGCGATTATTGCAACTACGCGTCTACCTCGACCCCGCTGCCCTCGCAAGGCACAAATCGTCGCATACGGGTGAGCGTAGTAACCCTCCGAGTTTACCATGGGACAGTGTAGCCGGAGGGGAAGAGATGCACTTCGCAAGATCTAATCAAGACTGTTCTTTGCATTCGCTAAGGACGCTTACAAAGGCGCACAAACACCTCCAGCGCACCATGCCGCTACTCGGCAGGCTCATCCTTAACATGCGTCCGTGCCGAGGCTCCACTCGAAGACGCCCGACCTGCCCAGAAGTTCAACGCTTCCTCGGCCCTTTGCCAGCGCCGAAGACGCCGTCGGGTTGCAAGGTCGGAGATTAGCAGCCGCCCCCGGCTGTGCAGCTGCTCGGGACAAGGGGCAGGAATCAGAACAGCGGGGAAACAACTCCGTACTTTACCAAGAATAAAAAAAGAGAGACAACCCGGGCTTCGCTTACAACGCACACCAACACGCGACACCCTCCTGTCACACCTGTAGGTTCGCGGTGTCCTCCGGGGCCACAGCGCCATCCTCATCACGCCGGGGGACCTCGTCCAAAAACCGGCCAAGGTTCCCCTCACCGTGCAAGTTGTTCTGCAGCTCGACCATGGCTGCGGCCTCGCCGTAGTACTCCCATATCCGCTCATGGAAGAACTTCACGGCGCGGCGTACGGCGCGCACAGCGCCGGACATTACCCCGCCTCCGGCGGGCATCTCCAGTTGAGGACCGACTAGCCCCGCGACGTGTTCACAACCGCGGTGTCGCAGGAGCGCTCATGTCAGACACGACGCCACGTAGGCACCGCATGCAACGTTGGCCGCATCTCCAATCCACCGGAGTGTCCGCGACAGGTCCTCGGGCCCGAAGGACCGCTCCGGCACTTCGGCGACAAGCCCCTTAAGGGTACCTTCCAGGGCCAGCATGGCGTCCCAGGCCGCTACCGAAGCATCGCCCAAGGCTCGATCTCGCTCCGCGAGAGAGGCAGCAAGTTCGCTGTTTTTTTCATCTAGAGCAGCGATTTGTTGCAGAAGGCCGTCCCGCTCCGCAGCAGCTTCTTACCGCACCGCTTCCGCGGCCGATGCTCGCGCCGCGGCAACGAGCCCCTCGGTGCGCGTCTTCATCTCCGCGCACTCCAACTCCAGGCGGCGTATACGAGCATCCTGGGCGGAGCGCCCTCCGGCAGCTCCCTGCAGCTCCTCTTCGGCAGCCTGCAGCCTACTCTGCAGCGTAGCTCCCTCGCGAGCGTAAGCACCTCGCAGGGCCTGGGCCAACACGAGTGTCTGCACGGCGCAGGAGTTAGCAAGCACTAAACGACGGCAGGTGGTCTAAAAGACAGATGCTTACCCTCACTCCTGACACTTCCAATGCATCCCCAAGGCGCCCTGACCCGTAGGTCTACAACGCCTGTTGGCCGATGCTGGCGGCCGCGTCCTCCGCAATCCCACGCCATGCCCTCAAAGCATTTGACTGAGGCACGAAGTCCGCCGGGCCCGGGCGCGCGACATCTGTGTCGCCAGCACCAAGACCCCCGCGCTCTAGGAACGGCTCCTCCTCCAGGATAAGTGCCGCTGCAAAAAGGAAGTACGCATTTGTCAGGGGGCGTGCAAAAAACTGTCGAAGGAGTGCCGTCATAACCTACCTTCGGTGGCAGACGGGGGACTTCGCGGAGACATCTCCCTAGCTGCGGGCGGCACCGCTTCCACTTCGGCCCCAACGGACGGCGTTGTCTCGCAAGCCCTGGGGACCACCGGGTCGGGACCTAGCGCCAACCAATCCTGCGCCACGATCACGGTGGTCCGAGGGTCCGGGAGGGCGCGGTGTGGAGGAACCTCGGTGCCCGAAGCGGAATCCCACAAGCTCCCAACACCAGTCGCCACAACAAATCCTCGCGATGTCCGCGGAAGGGGGGACTGCAGACGCGGCCGCTTCGCTTGAGGGGAAGGTACCACCTCGGTACCCACCACGGAGGGAGCCCCTGCGGCAACACTCGCCGAAGGGGTCTCCCCAGCCACAACGACAGCGGTCGGAGGCTTCGCCCCCACGACCTCTGCGGGGGACACTTCAGCCTCGGTCGCCGCTATTAGCAAAGGCTGCGCTCCACATACTCCCGTGGAGGGTAGCCCCGCCACAGCCATGGCTGGAGACAAGGACTCCGCACCGGTGCCGCCAGCCAGCACCACCGGCCCGGCGACAGTTGCGGGCAGCAAGACCTCCGCGGTGCGCCCTCCACCGTCGGCACCTCCGCCCTCGGTACCCGCGCCCTCCAAGTCTGAGTCGGCATACTTCGCCGAACCCGACTCCGGGCTCGCCGTGCCAACGGGAACAGCGGCAGCCGCCGTACTGGGCATGGTCGCAGTGCTCCGGGCCCTCTTGCGAGATGACGCCTTCGTCTTCACGGCACCGTCATCCTCATGTTGCTGGTCCGGAGGGGCGCGATCCGGCACAGGAAGCCCTAAGGCCTCACACACGCGATTGATCCGCCCCAATCCGGCCTCCGCAGTCGCAGCTGCGTGTTGCCCGTGCTCCTTACCGCTGTATGGCCCAAGGAACACGCGCGAGGCGCGCTCCGCGTCCTCAAGGCGAGTCCCTGTGCTAGACAGCACATTTACATAATGCAATACGTACGAACGAAGAGGAAGACATGGTCGAGGCTTACGAAGACCAGTCGGCACGGGCAGCGAGCAAACGGACGGGCGAACGTTATCATCCCGACGTTCACCGGTCGTGAAGCGCCAACTGTGGGAAAGCGGCGTCGCACCAAGCATCAGGTACTCCTCGGTGAGGTCGCGCATATTGAAGCGGGCGGCGACCCCCACAAGTCTTCGAGCCCTCAGCCTATCTTCCTGGTCAAGCGTTAAGCCGGGTGAGGTCTTGAATGTAATTGGCCCGCCTGCGCACTCAAGGCCGCTGCCACTCGCCACACGATGGTAGAACCACCGCCTCGCCCAGTTGGCCTCCCACTTCCCTCGGGTCGCGTTCGCGGGGAAGAGCTTCCCACATGACGTCCGCAGGATGAAGTTGACGCTGCCAAATTTTGACAGCATACCGTCCTTCCGCTCCTTCGGTTGGCACCGGGCTTCATGCAGATACGCGAACAGGGAGGCGCTGGGCCAACAGCCCTCCGAGCGCAGGGCCCAGCTGTACACGGCAAGGCGAGCCACCGCGTTCGGAGTCAGTTGTGATAACTCCAGCTTGAAGGTCCGCAGCACGGCCCCAACAATTGCTGCGGACGGAATGCGAAGTTCGGCTTCGAAGTACGCGACGAAGACAATCGCCTCCGACTCCTTAGGGCACGGCTCTGTCTCATCATCGGCGGGCAACCGCACCGCTTGGCGGTCCAAGAGCCTCCCCTCTCGCAGCAGTGACCGGATCGTGTCCTCCGTCACGAGCGTGCGGCCCAACTCGCCGGAGTACGGACCCTGACTCTTCTTCGCCACCCACCACTTGTCTGCCGCCGCCGGATCACGCTCCTCCAGCGCGTATTTCACCTCGAGCGGTGAGGACTGCCAGCGGATGGCGTAGCCGCCCACCTGAGTACGCTCGTCACAAGTCGCCATCAGCATCCACGAGGAACTCGGCGGCGAAAAGGAGCGCAGGAACAGGGCGAGCGAATGCGGGGGGCGGCGTGAACAACCAGAAAGTGTGAGGAGGCGCAGGCGCAACGCCACGGGGGGTACTTAAAAGCCCCCCGCCTCCCACCGTGGGCCAGCGCAAACGGCGAGCGACAACCGCTCACCTCCCCACGTGCGAAGCCGAAGCGTCGCGGCGGTACACGCAGCCAGCATGCACCGTGGTCGTACAGAATCCTACCACCACACGACGCCTCACTAGCGTCCCACCACGTGTTGGTCAGCGCAAGGAATAAATGCAGGTCGCGTGACCCGACATAGCCTTGGCAAAGGATCACAAAAATCAGCTATAGGAGGAAATTACAAATTCGTTCGAGATCTCAGCAGAAGTACAGGGACTCGTGCAACGGCACGCCCTCCTCTCAATGGGAAAAGCATGGAAGAATTTTAAGAGCACTCTTGTAACGCAGTATGTGGCCAAGGATCTCATGCCCTTCACAAGGTATTCTTTCGTGTCGCCGGAAATATGGGAGGCCTTTGTGCAGATGAAGACAATGACCGAATTTGAACAACAAAGTGCGGCGCACAAGGCTCTCCAGTCACAAAACACTCACCCTCATAGACTCGGCACCGCTGGGTACACAGGTAAAATCCTACAGTGGAGGATGCAAGACGAGGTCGCAATCCGATCGGATGCCTCCCCGCCATTTGCCGGGATCACAAACGAGCGCGCTCAAAACTGGTTAAGAGCGAGGTCATCAACCACATCTTCGGGTGTCCCTTTCAAAAACCCCGCAGATGAGAAAGTGTCCCAACGCCTGGTAAGATATGTTAAACTACATAGTTGTTAACACCTCTTGAACTTCATGGGTTCGAAAATAACATGATTAATTGCCTCTTGCGGCAATCATTGACTACCGAATCTTCTCGTGGCTCCTTTCAAGAATACAGGGAGAGAGATTTACTATCACAGGCCTTGGGAAACAAGGAGCACCCAGGTCACACACGAGTCTTGGGGGTTTACGTATCTTGGAGGCACGGATTTGCAGATTATTCCGAGACATATATGTAACATCCCAATTAGGGAGCTAGTGTAATTGTAAAATTTCAAAATCTTTTAATCGTTTTCTTGGGTAATTCAAAATCTTTGGTGTTACTCGAATTTTTTTTTTCAAATTGGTTTTCTTGCCAAAAGCCCAATTAATAAAATTCGAATTTTGGGATCAAGAACCAAGTTTGAAAATCAAGATGAAAAAAAATCCAATTCCCCTTGGAAGTCTTGATTTCAAATTTCAAATTTGAAATCTGGACCTCCAAAACCAAGAGCGGAAAGTGAAAACTAATATAAAGTCTTTCCATCCAATTTGCATATCTAGAAATTCGAATTCGGAAAATTAAGATTTATCTCGCCAAAACTCAGCAATCTAAAATTTTAATTTGCTGGATTCAACAATGTGAACCAAGATTTCAGATTCAAATCTACTCACAAATTTAATTTCTGAAAATTCATAAAATCCCCAAAATTTCCCATGGGCCGGCCCACTTCCTTTTTCTTCCGGCCCACCATTTTTTCCCCCCTGGCCCGTTTCCTTTCCCCAAGCCGCTCGGCCCTTCTCTTTTTCTCCTGGCCGATTGGCCCCGTCGGCATGCTCGCCTTCTTCTTCCCCCCTGCTCATGGCGTCGCCGGCCCGCTCCCGCGCCGCTGCTCCTCTCGCTGGCCCAGCTCGCGTCGCTCGCCCCGCCCCAGTTCGCGCCGCCCCCGGTTCTTCCCCCCCGTCACCTCTGCACTAGCGTCCCTACCACCGGCCTACCCCGGGCGCCATGCCCCTACGCCATGCCGCTACCCAGGCCGCCGGACGAGCCGCCCATACCGCCGTACGCCTCGCCATGCCGGCGGTACTTCCCCGGGCGTGCGCGCCAGTGGATTGACTGCTCCCCTTCCTCCCCTATAAGTAGCCGAGCTCGCCTCCTCCCCATTCCTTGCTCCCCTTTTCTTCCGCCTTCCTCTGAGCTCACGCCGGCCGCCGCCATTTCATGCCACTCGGCCACTCCGGCGAAGCCCCCACAAATCCACCCGCGTCACGGTGCGTCCCCTTGTGCCCACTGTCTCCCCGTTCAACGAATTGGAAGATCGTCGCCCGAGCTCACCGCGCCAGTTCCTCCTCCGTCTCCGGCCGATAGCCGCCATTTTCGCCGCCGCCTCCACCCCGGTCGACCAATGGCCGATTCCTCACGGCGGGAGCTGCTCCTCGGTGTCCCGAAGCTACTCCAGTAGTTGGCCGAAGCTCTCCGCCACCCGAGTCCTCCGGCCACGGCGACCCGAACGCGCCACCACTCGTGCTCGTCGCCAGCACACCTCGGCCACCCTCCGGTCGAACCAAGCGCTCAGGTGAGTCTCTCGCACCCTACCCGTGCTCATGCTCACTCTATTTTGTTCTTCCTCCTCTCCGGCCACCGGCGCCTCGATCGGCTTCACGCACCCGACCACTCCCCGCCGTCGCCGGCCCGCCTCCGTGTCTCCCGGCTGGAGCTACTGCCACCGTGAGCCTCAACGTCGCCTGGGCTTTCCGTTTCACTGTTCATCGCCGCCTCCCCGGTCGTTCCACGCCGTCGACGCCGTCCGGCCCTGGCGCCGCCCTCCCTCCTCTGTTACTGCCGCTTCTGCCCTGCTATTCTTTGTTTTCAGCAGAAGCTGCCCTCCCTCTGGTTGTCTCCTTATATGACAAGTGGGCCCAGCTAGCTAGCTGCTTAACTCCCCATCCTTTGGCTCAATGACAATTTCAGGTGTAAGAAAATATACATGCATACCTTAAGGCAATCTGTGAATGATAGTAAGAATTTAATTGTAAGAAGTAAACAAATATATATATATATATATATGATCTATTTTCAAATGGCAAGAAAATTGACGTGGAGTAAATGGATGTTGCTGTTAAAATCTAATTGGTGAAACTGATTAAAGGATCCTCTTTTATAAATCAAAAGAGCTAGAAATTTAATCCTAAGAATTAAAAGTTGCATATTTGAAGCTTATTAAAGACAATTTTGATGCTTTCAAACGTTACTCTTGAAAACTCGAATAATAACTTTAATCCTGTATCGAGTGATTGCGATGCTATCCTTCATCCATCGATCTAAATATATTTAAACAAATTAAGCAAATCAATTTAACAAGATTTTGCCACATAAAATATTGACCATAAATTGATCATCTTTAAGATCATGTCATCTCTCTTATTATTGCTTAAAATAAACATTGGCAAGCCCCATAAGATATCAAGTGTGGTTTACTCATCTTCTGTAAAGCCCCGCATCCTAAAAATACAAAGTTCTATTCCTCTTTACTATCTTCGCTAACCCCTTTTATCTGTCCGTAAGTCTTGCCTGACTCATGGGACTTCCTTGATAAATATAAAATTAATAATGAGAATGTTATCCAATAAATGGTCGAACCTCGCATTGCCCCCATCAGTTATGTTTTGACCTCTACCTTTTCAAAAGGGGGTATATTCCTGTAGATACTTCGTCATTTTGGTCTCTCCTTATTCTAAATTTTCCCTCACGGTAAAGCTATTCTGCCACCTCCTTCCTTCGCCCAATTCAGCTACCGCTGTGTTCATGGCGCGCTAATCCGAATTCTCTTTCTATCCCCAAATCGTAATAAGTTGCAATTTAAATTTAATTGGGCATTTGAAGTGTTTGGTTTATTGGTCTTTCTTTTCTTTGCTGCGTATTAGAATTTGAAGACTCGACAAGGCAACGGATTCGAACAGTAAGACTGGGTAAAAGCGAAGACTAGGGAATTAGGATCGTTGACTGTGCAGCTTTGAGCAATCAAGGCCGCGGTAAATCAAGCAAGGCAAGTCATCACTTTGATCATATTGATCCTACATTTTATGCAAAACTATGTTCTTTTAAACTATCAACTTGCATGCCTAATTCGTTATGCAACTATATGTCAAAGCTTAAGGTAGCTACATGCCCACTTGATGCTGTATTAAATTTATTATGCCATCCTTTGATACTTGAATCACCTGATCCTTGTCACCATAGATATTAATGATAACTTTACTAGCTATAAGTCATATTAATGCCGTGCTAGTCCTGACAAGTCCAGGGCACTAGTGGCCCTGATCATCAATCTTTAAATATGAAAACTGGTTTTGGGACAGTCACGGGATGTACGCGGCTGATTATTTGAGATAACTTAAGTTATGCTTCTCAAAACCTTAAAAATCTGCTATACCAGTCTGGGCGGATGGTAAGAGTGGTGGGTGTGGATGTAGCACAAGGATTGTGGTCTGTGGAATGAACCGCCCGGACAAATTAAGGACTTAATCCTGTGATGACCCCTCCGTGTACAACAGTACAACCACAAGCTGGCAAATTGTAGGCTTGGCTGAATAATTTACTAGACTCTCTAGCCATTTCACGGAGAACGTGTGTAGGTGGGTAATAAAAGCCCCCGTGAAATGGGACATCGGATAAAGGTGACGTCGCCGAGGCTAGCGTATGGTGGAGAGTGGAGTCCGAGTGCGCCAACCTGTGGTGACATCCCGCACAACCTATGGAAGCAACCCCATAGGAGTGAGATGCTAGAGAGCGAGGTATTGTAAAGGCCTCGTGGTAGTCTCTCGATCTGCATGACTAAGGAATCATGTAGAACCATCGGGACGATTACCTCTTGTGGGTAAAGATGTACAGACTCTGCAGAGTATACAACTATTCGAATAGCCGTGCCCACGGTCAAGGGCAGACATGGAAATCTTCCTCGAGTTAGTTCTATTTCAAAAACCTTTGTGGGTGGGATAAAAACCTATCAGAGGGAGGTACTCTGATTTTGGACTTTTTCCTGGAGGGACGTACTCCAGCGTGGTTGATAATATGGAAGTGGCATAAGGATCAAAAGCTAGCATAGGTGGTTGGAACCATGTAATTGGTGGATGGAACCGACACCGCTATATTTATTGCACAATTTCGAACTCTTTAAAGCATGTTTCTAAAATGCCAAGTCATAGGAATTTTAATTATGAGTATTGCAAATGTCGCACTAAGCAAATAAAAGAACCTCAAGCCTCCTTTGACAACCTTGCATCTATTATTATTGCATCCTGTGTGGTGGCTTGCTGAGTATCATCGTACTCATTCTTGCTTAATTGCTACCATTCAGTTAGAAAGGAAATAAAGTCAAGCCCTACGATGCCTAAAAAGGGTCGACAGAGCTGGAAGACGATGAGGTCATGGACTAGGTCGCGAACCCCAGTTGGCTGCCTGTGGGCAAGTCCCGCGGGTCCCACCTGTGTGAAGTCTCCGCTGCTGCATTTTATCATTTTCGGCCTAATCGGCCCATGAGTAAGTATTACTGTATTATTTACGCTTCCGCATGATATGTTTTCGATATACAGTAATGTATCTGTGAGCACTATCTACTGATCCAGGGAATAGTGCAGTGAATCACAGAGGATCTGGGTTTTGCTAACCCGAGGTCCGACAGAGCTGGTATCAGAGCATATCGACTGTAGGTCGTAACCTTAGTTAGCATGGCCGTTAGCTTTATGACTAGAATTATCTCTTCAAAATCTAACTGCAAAATATAAGTAGTATTACTACACTTATCCCTCTTAGATGATTCCCTCTCATCTACTTGCTGCCCTGGCCATTTTTAGTTCCAAGGCTCTCTTATCCCGAATTCAAACTAACGCGTGCCTGAGTTCTCTTCTGAAAAATTACCTTGGGCCAAAATCATAAAACCTATATTGAGTTTTATTTGCAAAAGTTGTTTATCCTTGGAAGGTCAAATTATCAAAATTATTTACAAAGCTTATTTCCAAGCTCATTTCAACAAACCTACACTTCCAAGGAAGATTTTCAGAAAGTTTAAAACCCCCTGCCAATTTATTCTAAAAATTCGCTTTGATTTCTCGGATATATGCGTAAATCTTGGTGGATTCATGTCAATCGTAAGAAAGAATCAATGGTGTGAATTTCTAGGTGAAAGATAGGCAGATCAATTTGAAAGATGGAATTAGTTACATGGATGAACCAACTTGATGATCGGATTGACTGAATGGATAGATAAGTCTACTTGGTTGGATTTGTTAAAAACGGGTGGACTAATTTGAATGATTAGATTGGCTAAATTAGTAGACCAATGTAAAAGGACTGGATTGGCTAAAATAATCGGATTAGTTAAATAATTGGAGCGATGTGGATGATTGAATTGACTAAATGAGTGGACTAGCTCAAAAAGATTGGATTGGCTAAAATAAGTGGATTGATGGAATTTTGGAAAAGTACGGAGCATAAGAACAATTGTTGGTTTGCAGCTTTACTAAACAATTTAGCTCCCGGTGAATGTTTACACTGGTGGGATAATGGAGTATAGCTGACTACTGGATGGATTATTGGAAATTTTGAGGAAATTAGGAGAAGTAATAATAATCCTTGATTTATAGATTTGAGTAATAATCTTATTCTCGGTGGACGTTTCTGAC
Organism: Dendrocalamus latiflorus; assembly: GCA_017311315.1. Lineage (NCBI taxonomy): Eukaryota > Viridiplantae > Streptophyta > Magnoliopsida > Poales > Poaceae > Dendrocalamus > Dendrocalamus latiflorus. The sequence continues at coordinate 18,226,607 of CM029653.1, read as the reverse complement.
AATGAAGTTGCTTGGAAGAAAATTTGTTAGTAGTAGGACTGACCACTGGATAAACAGATTATGAGTATACCTCAATGGTGGAAAAGGTTGGATTATAATACAAATGTTACTGGTGGATTGAAATATTGGAACCATAATACGAGTAATACTGGTGGATTTAAAATGTAAAATATGTGAATGGTATTGGTGGATTTAAAACATGGAGACATTGAAGCCATGATACAAACAAATACGATTGGATTTAAAGGTAAAGATTTTGGAGTAATGATTCAGGTCAATAGTTGAATGGGTTTGTGGAATGATAAACCCAAGACTGGATTTATGATTTTATGTAGGGAAGTGAGATCCATTTGTGGAATAGGTAACCCTGATTTGGTGGAAGAAACTATAGATGATACCTTGGAAATTGTATGATCTGTGGATTGGATGAAGGATAACACTCACTAATTGGAGTATTAGACAATAGTCGTGCTGAGACTAATTACGAAAGGGAGTTACTTTTAGATTCAATCAAGTATATGCAAGATTGACAAGGCCTTGGATTAATAGCCTATGAATAAAAAGATTATGGGAGTAAATTAGTCTGTTGATATTGTGATATTGGAGTATGCTAGGATACCTTTACAAAAAAAAGAGGGTATTTTAAAAGTTCCAGCGTTTCAAAGTCATTTCGGAAAAATCAACCTTGACATAGAACTCTATATCAAGAGTACACAATGTATTTTCATTGCAAAAAAAAGGGGGTTTGATTTCAAAATACTTTGAAAACTTGGCCCCAGTATTTGAAAACCCAAAGGCTCAATTCCCAAGAACTTGCTTTTAAAACAAAAAAAAAACTTGGGAATCTACTTGCCCAAAAAAAAAATAATAAAATCAATTATTATTGATGGGGTTACCTTGGAAAAAAAATGTCTTCAATCTCGATATTTCTGAAAACGGTTTTCTAAAAAGCTCTATTCCCAAAATAATAATAAGAAGCATGAGCTTCGCTGCCAAAGCCCTCTCGGTACTCTCCTTTCTCTACCTCTGTCTGAAAAAGGAAGTTGATTTTTCCTATTCTCTCTCCCTTGCTTCAAAGGCTTAAGCTCGAAGATGTCAGGGATGCTCGTGAAAATTTGGTGGCCTCGCTTCAACAAACCTAGTGTTCAGTACCCTATGCTCTCTTGTGTGTGCCTCCGTGCATAGACGTTGCTTGGTCAAAGGAGATTTTATTTGGCCCTGTGCACTGCCTTCTTGCCCTTGGGCGTTGTATTTCGTAGTCACAGGAAGAGTTTGTTTTCAAAAAGCTTGGTCATTCTGTGTGGCTTGTGTACTGCCCCAGCTTCTGGGTGTGCACTCCTTAGAATGGGTTAGAATATCTCCTCCCTGTAATCTTTTCCGTACCCCGTGCTAATTCCCCCTCACCTTATTGCTAAAAACCTCGACAGGTCTGCAGGCAAGAGGTAGCCGATAGCCAAGACAAGACACTTCAAGTTTTGAGGTGGAAAGAGGCAATATCTTTAACAAAGACAACAACTAAGAGGCCTTAGCCTGCAAAAATGATCCAGACTCAAGCCTCTATTCCACAGTAGACTCGCTGATACAACCATCGTCAAGACATTGTCAATGGCCAAAAAGAAGGCTAGAAGCAAGAAACTAGAACCAACAGTTTCTACTCACCCCCGTCACAAGCCAATACTCAGATCCATTCCGCCAAGACCACCAAGAAAGAGTCGCCACATGACAGGCAACCGTACCACTACATCAGGTGGACCCCGAAAGAACACCACTTGCTTTTATTGCAGAGGAAAAGGACATGACATTCGTAGATGCCCTGAGAAACGGAATGGTAAGGGTGCTTATCCCCTTTGCAGTAACACAGGATGTTGCGTGATCCAATGTCCCCAATGGAATCTAGAAGGATTAGCCTGGGATGCTATCACCACCAATCAAGGCCCTCAGAGGAAGCCAGGCCAAGGGTTCAACTGCTTCAAATGCAGTGACCCAGGACATTATGTGAGAGACTGCCCTCTACGAAAATCGAACAAGCAAGAAAAGGATGTCGACGCCACCAACCTCAGTCTTGGCAGAGAAAAGTGTAGTAGCTCCAAATGCATTATCCAGGGACCAACAAGACCCAACAAATCCCTACTACCAGGTCTGGGAGCTCTGCCAGTTACTGCATGTGCTGAATGTGGCAAGACAGGACATGACGCCCAATCATACCCTCCACTGCGACAGGTTACATGTTTTGCTTGTGGACAAACAGGGCACTACAGCTATAATTGCCCAGCTCCGTACTATCCTTACTGCAAGAAACATCCTCTACCAGAAGGCTGTCTCAAGAACCTAATAGCATGTAGGCGTTGTGGAGAAAAGGGATATGAGAAAAATCAATGTACTGCAAACTGCCCCAACTACGAAGAAGATCATCAACCTGGAGAATCCTCCATGAGCAGGGTTACCTGTTTTCTCTGTGAAGGACAAGACCATTGCCCCAAGGATTGCTCCATGAGCCTGTTGCTGACCAAGGCTGCTGAGATACAGAGACTGAGCTTTCAAGTCGCCATCAGACTCGTCATGAATGGAGCTGACAAGAGCAATTAGTACCAGTCACTCTTCATGTTAAGGGGGGGTAGCCTGAATAAATAAGAAGTGTTGGAGCACCTTGATGTTAGGCCCTACTACCACCCCAGCATAAAGAGAAGTTAGCAATCAACACTGAAGAAACAGCAAACCCCAGAAATGTCAAGCACTGAAGTGAAGCTAGCTGCAAGCTATCCAAAAGAACAAGGTCTCCTGTGTGGTGTTTTCTCCAAGTGTTGATCCGCTTTTGTTTGGATGTCCTCTCTTCGAATGGCTCCAAGGAAAGGGCGCAGTATCAAGCAGTACTCTAGAACCTATGCTAGCCAGCTTGTTCCCACCTCCTTCTTTCTACTCTACCCGAATCTCGGGGACGAGATTCATGTTAAGGGGGGTAGGATCTGTAACATCCCAATTAGGGAGCTAGTGTAATTGTAAAATTTCAAAATCTTTTGATCGTTTTCTTGGGTAATTCAAAATCTTTGGTGTTACTCGAATTTTTTTTTTCAAATTGGTTTTCTTGCCAAAAGCCCAATTAATAAAATTCGAATTTTGGGATCAAGAACCAAGTTTGAAAATCAAGATGAAAAAAAATCCAATTCCCCTTGGAAGTCTTGATTTCAAATTTCAAATTTGAAATCTGGACCTCCAAAACCAAGAGCGGAAAGTGAAAACTAATATAAAGTCTTTCCATCCAATTTGCATATCTAGAAATTCGAATTCGGAAAATTAAGATTTATCTCGCCAAAACTCAGCAATCTAAAATTTTAATTTGCTGGATTCAACAATGTGAACCAAGATTTCAGATTCAAATCTACTCACAAATTTAATTTCTGAAAATTCATAAAATCCCCAAAATTTCCCATGGGCCGGCCCACTTCCTTTTTCTTCCGGCCCACCATTTTTTTTCCCCCCGGCCCGTTTCCTTTCCCCAAGCCGCTCGGCCCTTCTCTTTTTCTCCTGGCCGATTGGCCCCGTCGGCATGCTCGCCTTCTTCTTCCCCCCTGCTCATGGCGTCGCCGGCCCGCTCCCGCGCCGCTGCTCCTCTCGCTGGCCCAGCTCGCGTCGCTCGCCCCGCCCCAGTTCGCGCCGCCCCCGGTTCTTCCCCCCCCCCCCGTCACCTCTGCACTAGCGTCCCTACCACCGGCCTACCCCGGGCGCCATGCCCCTACGCCATGCCGCTACCCAGGCCGCCGGACGAGCCGCCCATACCGCCGTACGCCTCGCCATGCCGGCGGTACTTCCCCGGGCGTGCGCGCCAGTGGATTGACTGCTCCCCTTCCTCCCCTATAAGTAGCCGAGCTCGCCTCCTCCCCATTCCTTGCTCCCCTTTTCTTCCGCCTTCCTCTGAGCTCACGCCGGCCGCCGCCATTTCATGCCACTCGGCCACTCCGGCGAAGCCCCCACAAATCCACCCGCGTCACGGTGCGTCCCCTTGTGCCCACTGTCTCCCCGTTCAACGAATTGGAAGATCGTCGCCCGAGCTCACCGCGCCAGTTCCTCCTCCGTCTCCGGCCGATAGCCGCCATTTTCGCCGCCGCCTCCACCCCGGTCGACCAATGGCCGATTCCTCACGGCGGGAGCTGCTCCTCGGTGTCCCGAAGCTACTCCAGTAGTCGGCCGAAGCTCTCCGCCGCCCGAGTCCTCCGGCCACGGCGACCCGAACGCGCCACCACTCGTGCTCGTCGCCAGCACACCTCGGCCACCCTCCGGTCGAACCAAGCGCTCAGGTGAGTCTCTCGCACCCTACCCGTGCTCATGCTCACTCTATTTTGTTCTTCCTCCTCTCCGGCCACCGGCGCCTCGATCGGCTTCACGCACCCGACCACTCCCCGCCGTCGCCGGCCCGCCTCCGTGTCTCCCGGCTGGAGCTACTGCCACCGTGAGCCTCAACGTCGCCTGGGCTTTCCGTTTCACTGTTCATCGCCGCCTCCCCGGTCGTTCCACGCCGTCGACGCCGTCCGGCCCTGGCGCCGCCCTCCCTCCTCTGTTACTGCCGCTTCTGCCCTGCTATTCTTTGTTTTCAGCAGAAGCTGCCCTCCCTCTGGTTGTCTCCTTATATGACAAGTGGGCCCAGCTAGCTAGCTGCTTAACTCCCCATCCTTTGGCTCAATGACAATTTCAGGTGTAAGAAAATATACATGCATACCTTAAGGCAATCTGTGAATGATAGTAAGAATTTAATTGTAAGAAGTAAACAAATATATATATATATATGATCTATTTTCAAATGGCAAGAAAATTGACGTGGAGTAAATGGATGTTGCTGTTAAAATCTAATTGGTGAAACTGATTAAAGGATCCTCTTTTATAAATCAAAAGAGCTAGAAATTTAATCCTAAGAATTAAAAGTTGCATATTTGAAGCTTATTAAAGACAATTTTGATGCTTTCAAACGTTACTCTTGAAAACTCGAATAATAACTTTAATCCTGTATCGAGTGATTGCGATGCTATCCTTCATCCATCGATCTAAATATATTTAAACAAATTAAGCAAATCAATTTAACAAGATTTTGCCACATAAAATATTGACCATAAATTGATCATCTTTAAGATCATGTCATCTCTCTTATTATTGCTTAAAATAAACATTGGCAAGCCCCATAAGATATCAAGTGTGGTTTACTCATCTTCTGTAAAGCCCCGCATCCTAAAAATACAAAGTTCTATTCCTCTTTACTATCTTCGCTAACCCCTTTTATCTGTCCGTAAGTCTTGCCTGACTCATGGGACTTCCTTGATAAATATAAAATTAATAATGAGAATGTTATCCAATAAATGGTCGAACCTCGCATTGCCCCCATCAGTTATGTTTTGACCTCTACCTTTTCAAAAGGGGGTATATTCCTGTAGATACTTCGTCATTTTGGTCTCTCCTTATTCTAAATTTTCCCTCACGGTAAAGCTATTCTGCCACCTCCTTCCTTCGCCCAATTCAGCTACCGCTGTGTTCATGGCGCGCTAATCCGAATTCTCTTTCTATCCCCAAATCGTAATAAGTTGCAATTTAAATTTAATTGGGCATTTGAAGTGTTTGGTTTATTGGTCTTTCTTTTCTTTGCTGCGTATTAGAATTTGAAGACTCGACAAGGCAACGGATTCGAACAGTAAGACTGGGTAAAAGCGAAGACTAGGGAATTAGGATCGTTGACTGTGCAGCTTTGAGCAATCAAGGCCGCGGTAAATCAAGCAAGGCAAGTCATCACTTTGATCATATTGATCCTACATTTTATGCAAAACTATGTTCTTTTAAACTATCAACTTGCATGCCTAATTCGTTATGCAACTATATGTCAAAGCTTAAGGTAGCTACATGCCCACTTGATGCTGTATTAAATTTATTATGCCATCCTTTGATACTTGAATCACCTGATCCTTGTCACCATAGATATTAATGATAACTTTACTAGCTATAAGTCATATTAATGCCGTGCTAGTCCTGACAAGTCCAGGGCACTAGTGGCCCTGATCATCAATCTTTAAATATGAAAACTGGTTTTGGGACAGTCACGGGATGTACGCGGCTGATTATTTGAGATAACTTAAGTTATGCTTCTCAAAACCTTAAAAATCTGCTATACCAGTCTGGGCGGATGGTAAGAGTGGTGGGTGTGGATGTAGCACAAGGATTGTGGTCTGTGGAATGAACCGCCCGGACAAATTAAGGACTTAATCCTGTGATGACCCCTCCGTGTACAACAGTACAACCACAAGCTGGCAAATTGTAGGCTTGGCTGAATAATTTACTAGACTCTCTAGCCATTTCACGGAGAACGTGTGTAGGTGGGTAATAAAAGCCCCCGTGAAATGGGACATCGGATAAAGGTGACGTCGCCGAGGCTAGCGTATGGTGGAGAGTGGAGTCCGAGTGCGCCAACCTGTGGTGACATCCCGCACAACCTATGGAAGCAACCCCATAGGAGTGAGATGCTAGAGAGCGAGGTATTGTAAAGGCCTCGTGGTAGTCTCTCGATCTGCATGACTAAGGAATCATGTAGAACCATCGGGACGATTACCTCTTGTGGGTAAAGATGTACAGACTCTGCAGAGTATACAACTATTCGAATAGCCGTGCCCACGGTCAAGGGCAGACATGGAAATCTTCCTCGAGTTAGTTCTATTTCAAAAACCTTTGTGGGTGGGATAAAAACCTATCAGAGGGAGGTACTCTGATTTTGGACTTTTTCCTGGAGGGACGTACTCCAGCGTGGTTGATAATATGGAAGTGGCATAAGGATCAAAAGCTAGCATAGGTGGTTGGAACCATGTAATTGGTGGATGGAACCGACACCGCTATATTTATTGCACAATTTCGAACTCTTTAAAGCATGTTTCTAAAATGCCAAGTCATAGGAATTTTAATTATGAGTATTGCAAATGTCGCACTAAGCAAATAAAAGAACCTCAAGCCTCCTTTGACAACCTTGCATCTATTATTATTGCATCCTGTGTGGTGGCTTGCTGAGTATCATCGTACTCATTCTTGCTTAATTGCTACCATTCAGTTAGAAAGGAAATAAAGTCAAGCCCTACGATGCCTAAAAAGGGTCGACAGAGCTGGAAGACGATGAGGTCATGGACTAGGTCGCGAACCCCAGTTGGCTGCCTGTGGGCAAGTCCCGCGGGTCCCACCTGTGTGAAGTCTCCGCTGCTGCATTTTATCATTTTCGGCCTAATCGGCCCATGAGTAAGTATTACTGTATTATTTACGCTTCCGCATGATATGTTTTCGATATACAGTAATGTATCTGTGAGCACTATCTACTGATCCAGGGAATAGTGCAGTGAATCACAGAGGATCTGGGTTTTGCTAACCCGAGGTCCGACAATATAGGAGTAGGAAGAGATCCAAGGCGTACCGCAACAAACAAATAAAATAGAAGCTTCGTGCTCAACTTGAGGAACAACTATCTGCCTCACTTCAAGAGCAGACTACCTCACTTCGAGGAGAGATAGATTCATTGAGGAAAGAACTGAGACAAGTTCGCAACCAATCGCAACCCACCCCTACTACTGCGGTACCCAGTCCCCCTCAACGTCGTAGTAGCTGCGTGTCCACACCAATTACTGAACATAGCGATGCCCACTTACCTATCGACGACATCCAAGTAAAGTACCTCTTTAGAATGCTACATAGATCTCTCTGGTGGACGCTTTAACTCATCTTGTGTCGTTATGTAGGAGCCTATGCCTTGCATCCTCAGAGTCAGGCTTGTTGGCTCTATTCCCATTGACGCTGGGCAGGGGATGGCGTATCCATTGCTGTCAGGGATGCTGGTGCATGGTGTACAAGTAGAGACCGGTTTCATACAGGTTCAGGTGGATATGATTAATGTTGTTTTTAAGACCGTCCCTCTTGAGAAGCCCCCAAACGAAGAGATTAAGACATTAGGGGATGACATCCACACATTCATTCAGTGGCCCCAGAGGGACATCGCCCTCGACTTGTCCGTGCCACGATCTCCACATCCAGTGGCCCAAAAGGGACATTGTAACATCCCATTTTCAAAATCCTATGTTAATGAAAATTTTCAAATTTGTATTCTATAGTTCAAAGAATTTTATTTTCCAATTTAGTAACCTTTGTGCTTTTCAAAGAAAGAAATAAGAAGTGCAAAATTGTTTTAAAATAAATACCTTGCTTTATCCCCAAAGGAGAATTCAAAGTCACCTTTCAAAATCTAGAATTTAAAGTCATCTTTCAAAATCAAAAAATTTCAAAAAAGAAAATTTTGCTTTATCTTTTAAAGAGGAAAGGGAAGAAATAATAATAATAAATAAAGTGAAATCCCAGCCATTAATTCACTTGGCACCATTCCCCTTCTTCTTCCTCCATCTAACCCGCAGCGCCTCCCTCTCTTTCTTCTATCACCGTCGCTCGTCGTCTTCTTCTCACCCACCCACGTCGGCGAGTTAATGCGACGACGATAACCCTCGTCTTCAGCACTGGCGTCCCTCGCCTTCAGCGCCCGGCAATGGCAGGCCTCAGGCTCGTCTCCTCGCCCTCGACTTCAGCGCCACCGTGGACTGGCCTCTGCTCACCGTCGATTCATCGTCTGTCGCTGCCCGGCCAAGGAGCAGCAGCTGCCGCATTGTCACGTCCCCGGTCATCTCCTGCACGTCCTCCGCTCGCATTGACCTCCGCCCTGCCCGTACGCCGCTTGTCACCTTCGCCCCTCGCTGCGCTGCCGTAGTACTCCCTACCACCCCATGCAAGTCACATCACCCGCCTTGTTTTCTGCTCCACCTCGCGACCGCCGGACAGAGCGAAGCCCCTCGCCTTAAATTGTGCCCGACAAACCACCGGTTGCAGCGCCCGGACTGTGGATGCACGGGGCTGACGCCACCCGCACGCCGATGCCATGCCGCCATGTTCCCTCGGCATCTCTTCCCTCTCCCCCGACCTCTATAAATTTGGCACCGAGTCCTGCCTCACACCCCATTCCAGCTCAACCAAAGTTTCCCTATCACCACCCCCTTTGCCGAGAGTGTTTCTCCGGCAATCCCCGCCGCCGACGCCACCTAGTCGACGCCAAGGCCTTTTTAGCTTCTCCTCGAGCTAGCGCTTGCTCCCTCTCCCCTCTCCCTCAACTAATTGGCCTCTCTTCCCCTGCAGGCCGCCGGCAAAGCTTCTTCTTCACCGACTCCGTCGCCGAACCCCCCCTTGGAGAACCACCACACCCCAGGCTGATTCCTTGCTTCCGGAGCACCGCCTGGACCCCGCGAGCACAGTCCCCACTTCGTCGACCTCTACCTCCCTCTCTGGTGAGCCAGCATCGTTGACTTCCTCGTCGTCAAGCTCTTCCCCGCCGCCAGCCCGCTCGGCTCCATGCCGGCCACCGCTCGAGCCCTAGGTAGGCTCAAGAACGCCCATGGATGCTCCCGCGGTGAGCAATTGAACTCCAATTGCCCGAGCCGCCGGCGCCCCTGTTCCCCTATTTTGGTCACCGCCGTGTTCATCGTCGGTCGCTGCCAGGCCAAACCCGGCTGCCCCAACTCTCCCCGAGGTGCGCACGAGGTCGTGCAGCCCGTTTCGACTGACGCCGTCACACCGCCGTGACCCACCTCACCGCCGGTCGGCTCCGCCATCTCGTGGCCTGGACGAACCAGAGAAGAGGCATTAACTGAGCTAATCAATTACTGTCCTAAGCCGGCCGTTAAACGGTTAATAACACCGCTAATGTTGGCCCACCTGTCGGCTGCGGTACAACAGTAATTACCCAAGCGCCATTTAATCCTTCTCGGGCCCCACCTGCCAGCGACACACACACACTCTCTCTCCCTTTTTATTTTCTGGATTTTCCTGGAAACGAAACTTTGGAAGGCTATTTCTCCCTAGCCCTAACTCCAAATTTAATGAAACTTGTTTCTAAATTTTTCTAAAATCAAGATCTACCTAATGATTCTGGTTTGGTACAGTTTAGAGTTCATTTGAGTTTTTGTTTTATTTTATTTAGTATTTATTTGCTTTCGCTCGTTTGTGTTGTTTTTCCAGTGCGTTCTTCCGAGTAGAGTTCGAAGACATGAACGAGCCCCCGATTGAAGCAGCACAAGACCCCCCAAGCTCTTGATCTAAGCAAGTCAACACTTTGATCATTTTTTGACTATATTTCATGCAAAACTATGTCCGTTTAACCTATCAAAATTGCATGCTTTACTTTATATATGCAAAAGTATGTCACTTTTAAGGTAGCTAACTTCCATGTGTCTATCCAGCAATATGATACCCCATCTGTAACACTTGAATCACCTAACCATTGTCACCCTAGATGTTATTGATAACCATACTAGCTATAGGTCTTATTACTACCATGCTAAACTTGTCAAGTCCAAGGCACTAGTGGCCCTGATCATCACTCTTAAATTATGAAAACTAGTTTTGGGATAGTCACGGGACGTACGTGGCTGAACGTTTATGATAACTTATGTTATGTTTCTCAAAACCCTAAAAATTTGCTATACCTGTTTGGACGGACTGTAAGAGTGGTGGGTGTGGATGTAACACAATGTTGTGGTTAGTGAAATGAACCGCCTAGACAAATTAATGACTTAATCCTGTGTGGACCCCTCTGTGTACAACAATGCAACCACAAGCTGGCATAATGTAGGCTTGGCTGAGTAATTTACTAAACTCTCTAGTCATCTCACGGAGAACGTGTGTAGGTGGGTAATAAAAGCCCCACATGGAACGGGACACCGGATGTAGGTGACGTTGCCTAGGATAGCGTATGTGGAGAGTGGAGTCCGACTGTGCTAACCTATGGTGGACATCCCGCCAATCTATGGAAGCAACCCCATAGGAGTGATATGCTAGAGGGCGAGGTATTGTAAACGCCTTGTGGTGGTCTCTCGATCTGCATGACCAAGGAATCATGTGGGACCATCGGGATGATTATCTCTTATGGGTAAAGATGTACAGTCTCTGCAGAGTATACAACTATTCGAATAGCCGTGCCCATGGTCAAGGGCGGACATGAAAATCTTCCTCGAGTTAGTTCTATTTTAAAACTTTTGAGGGTGGGGATGAAAACTGTCAGGCAGATGTAAACCTGACTTGGTGAGTTTTTTTCCTGGAGGGATATACTCCAGTGTTGGTATTAGGGTGGAAGTAACCTGCTAATCAAAAGTAAGCATTGGTGGATGGAACCATGAAATCGGTGGATGGAACCTACACCGCTATAAATATTGCACAATTTCAAACACCTAAGCATATGTTTTTTTTGTGAAATGCTAGGTCGTAGGGACTTTTAACTATAAATATTCCAAAGGTAGCTTTAAGCAAATAAAAGAACCCGAGCCATCCTTGTTAAACCTTGCATCAGTAAATATATGCATTCTGTGTGTTGATTCGCGGGGCACAGTTGTTGATGCTCACCCTCGCTTTGAGGACCTACCCTAGGTACCTTACTGTTTGCTCCAGGCAGCGGTGTATTCATGGTGTAGGAACGGTTGGAGGATTAGCTTCATTCTAAACGGATTTAGATTTTTGGCTTTTAAATTTTGGTTTTTTATTTTTAACTTTTTTGGCTTTTCTAGTTTTTCTCTTTATTCTTTTGTATTATCTAAAAAGGTATAGTATTGTTTTTTGTTGTTTTTATTTTTTTTCTTAGTTTTTTTTCTTTTTTTATATTCATGGTAGATTGGTAGATTGCCTGATCAAGCATGCATGCATGTAACGTCCGTGCACGTGTTTGCACCGGCAATGGCGGGTCTGGAAAGGCGCCCTCACGTGCACGCGTGTATGGCAGGTGAGTAAGGGTGGAAACGGATCAGATGCGGTCAAATAGTCTCAAATACGAATACGAATCTATATTTTTAAAACAAATACGAATACGAATATCCTTAAATACGGATACGAATATTCTCGAATACGAATACAGATATTTTTTAATACGGATTTTCTCGGATACGAATATCGGATAAAACAGATTCCTAGCGATTTTGCCAATTTTTCACCGATTTTTGACTGGTTATCGATTTAAACTACCTAAATTCAAATTTTGAATCATAAAATTTGTACGGATTTTTCATGGGTTCTAGAAACGGATCGAATACGAATCGAATAGTCTCAAATACGAATACGAATACAAATATTCTCGAATACGAATGCAAATACGAATACTCTCATATACAGATACAAATATTCTCGAATATGAATACAAATATTTTCGAATAAGGATTTTACTTGTCACATTCGTATTTTTTAGATACGAATATCGGATAAAATGAATTATTCGTTACCGTTTTCCACCCTACAGGTGAGGACTGCAGTGAGGCGAGAGAGAATGGGATCTGAAGCTTCGATTGGGGAGTACTGGGGATCTTCCCCCGCTCCCTGGAATCTCGGCCGGCGAGCGAGCTCGCTCGCTCGGTCACTTTTGTGTATTCGTGTGTACTACGTACGTTCGTGTGCCTGCTGTGCCAGCTAGCTAGTAGGTGGTGTCCGTGCGTAGGTCATTTGAGGAGAAGGTTCCTAGATATAACTAATCTCTGGTCTTAGTCTGCAAAAGGTACTAGTTAATTAAGCTCTAATTCCGTTGCAGGCGCGTTACGTGTCTGTGTGACGTCGAACGCAAAGGGCAGTAGGTACCTAGCTTGTACGTAGCAAGACTGAGATTTCGAGTAACTAATCAGATCGGCTTCAGGCATGCATGATCCTCAGCTCTAATTAACTTGACTAGCTAGCTGGTCGTACCACTATGCTACCAAATTTTTGCACACAATTAGTAAGGTGTCGTAGCTCTAATTAACTTGACTAACTAATCAGTTCTTTTATATGTAAGGTGTCGGTAATCTTGTAAAACTTTAATCACAAATATACATAAAAGATATTGAAATGATACTAGATTTTACGTTAAAAATACTTTTATAACATTGTGCCTTTAAAATTTTTCACCAACATATAATTACAAAAGTAACGGTCAAATGTGTATATTAAAGGCCATATTTATATACAGGATGATAAATAAAAAGCAACAGACAAAGTATTTGTCTATTTGTTTGTGTAGTGTGGGTACATGAAGGGGTGTAGAACACAATAACCAATTCTTAATTCACAGTACTGATTAAGGCTTTCTTTGGCAGTTCGGTGGGTGTTATTTAACCCTATCTCTTTCGATATTATTGTTAATTTGAAGAATTATATCTTTTATTTGTGGTACATATGTAATCAATATTCCTGCTTCCCACCATTATGGTAAATTTTTTACATCATATTTGTTGCAAGTGGTATAAACTACTTCAAGACTAACTGCAAACTTTACATTTGCAATAGTCTAATTAAGCAAAAAATTCTAAACCTTAGTTTCCATAATCCAATCTTTAACAGGCCACTACTACAGAAAGCCTAATACTAGACGGCCAATCACAGACGGTTTGACAAAACCGTCTGTGACCGACACTAACACAGACGGTTTGAATTTGGACACCGTCTGTGTTGGCGACGTCTGAGAAAAGGAGTATCACAGACGGTTCGTACCGATAAACCGTCTGTGATACTTTAGTATCACAGACGGTCTGTATTAAAAACCGTCTGTAATAATCCCAGATTATCACAGACAGTTTTTATTAAAAACCGTCTGTGGTAAGCAGTTATCACAGACGGTTTGTAATAAAACACCGTCTATGATAATGATCACTAAGCATTTATTGCGCTGCTCAGACCACATCTGTCTTCATCTCGATTCAGATCTAGCCACTGTTGCGCACTCTTTCGCTCAGGAGGCAAGCTAGGCGATTTCAGGCCAGTTAATTTGGTGGGAAGAGGCAGAGATTGAGCTTTGAAGATTCATACTTTCCTGGTTGCTCTAGATATGGTTAGTAATGAAATTTATTTTTTCTTTGCATTACAATTTAGATCTAAGTAATTGGTGAGTTATTGAAGATGGTTTGCAAAATTGTTGGTTATATAATAGCTGTTGTGTTTATAATATGAATTGAGCTAGCAAATTAAGCCTCAATATAATACATGTGGCCGGTATATATGTAGTAATAATTAGTTAATCTAATTTTTAATACTAAGTTGTTATATATGTACGTAACGTAGGACCGAAGCTGGATGTATGACGCGAGTCATGTGAGTGAAGAGTACATTAATGGCGTGTCTGCTTTTACAAGAGCCACCGAGGAGGATATGTTGAATAAGGGGGTGGAATATATGTACTATCCATGCACTGACTGTGAGAATTTAAAGATGTTTAAGAACCGAGGGCAAATTGAAGCGCACTTGATTCGGAGGGGTTTCAAAAAGGGTTATACGTGTTAGACCAGTCATGGCGAAGTGAATGATCATATGCCGCCGGATAACATCGCCGGTGAAGTGAATGATATGCCGCCGGATGACATCGCCGGTGAAGTGAATGACATGCCGCCGGATGATGTCGATTGTGATTCGGATTCGGATAGGTTGCACGATGATAATCTGGATCAGATGCTTCGTGATGTAGAAGAGAACTATGATGAGAGAGAGTATGTTAAATTCTGGGGCTTGATGGAGGACTCGGAGAAACCTTTGTTCACGTGCTGCAAGTATACGAGGTTGTCGGCCGTGCTTGAACTGTTGAAATTGAAGGCAAGCAACGGTTGGTCCGACAAGAGTTTCATGGCGCTGCTAGGTCTTTTAGCAGACATGCTTCCGGAGGGAAATGAGTTGCCTAAAACCACGTATAAAGCCAAAAAGGTTCTTTGTCCGTTGGGAATGGAAGTAGAAAGAATACATGCATGTCCGAACGACTGTATCCTCTACCGTAAAGAGTATGCCAACATGCATGTATGTCCGGTGTGCAACGCATCCCGATACAAACGTAACAATCAATCAGATGATGGCGAGGGAACAGAGGCGAAGAAAGGACCTCCTGCTAAGATGGCATGGTATTTTCCTATAATTCCCCATTTGAAAAGGTTTTTTGCAAATCCAAAGGAGGCAAAACTGCTGCGTTGGCACTCGGAGGAGCGCAAGAAGGATGGAATGCTAAGACACCATGTTGATTCCGCGCAGTGGAGAAACATCGATAGGAGTTTTGCAGACTTCGGTGCAGAACCAAGGAATATAAGGTTTGGACTGAGTACAGATGGAATGAATCCTTTCAGTAGCATGAGCAGCCGACATAGCACATGGCCCGTGACTCTCTGCATCTATAACCTTCCTCCTTGGTTGTGTATGAAGCGAAAGTATATTTTGCTGTCGATACTTATCCAAGGGCCAAAACAACCTGGAAATGATATTTATGTGTTCCTAGCATCATTGGTGGAAGATCTAAGAGTACTGTGGAACGAAGGGGTACAGGTATGGGATGCATACAAACAAGAGAACTTCACTCTGCGCTCCTTATTGTTCTGCACCATAAATGGTTATCCTGCCCTTGGTAACCTATCGGGCCATAGTACAAAAGGTGCCAAAGCTTGTACTCACTGTTTATATGGTACCGAGAGTGTGTGGTTGAAACACTCACGCAAAACCGTCAACATGCGTCACCGCCGGTTCCTTCGGAGGGCTCACCCATACCGCAAGATGAAGAAACAATTTGACAGAGAGAAAGAAGATGGTTCAGCTCCAAGGCATTTAAGGGGACACGAGGTTTATGATATGGTTAAGGATTTAGATGTTGTCCTTGGAAAGGGACGTAAATTGAGGGCTCATGAGAAGAACACCTGGAAGAAGAGATCAATATTTTGGGACTTACCTTATTGGAAGTACCTAGATGTTCGACACTGCATCGACGTCATGCACGTAGAAAAGAATGTATGCGATAGCTTGATTGGTCTCTTACTGAACATTCGTGATAAAACAAAGGACGGCGTCAACGCACGGCTTGACTTGGCTTATATGGACATCAAGCCTGAGTTAGCACCGACATGCACTGATAATGGACGAACGCACCTTCCCCCTGCGTGTTACACTCTGTCCAAGGCTGAGAAAACAGAACTGTGCCAGTGCTTGCATGGTGTCAAAGTTCCGTCTGGTTACTCCAGCAACGTGAAGAAACTTGTTTCGATGCAAGATTTGAAGTTAAATAGCATGAAGTCTCATGATTGTCATGTGCTGATGACACACATGCTCCCTATTGCAATTAGAAATATTTTGCTGATCAAAGTCCGAGAGACAATCATGAGGCTATGTTATTTCTTTAACACAATTGCTCAGAAGGTCATCGATCCCAAAGGACTAGATGCTCTGCAGGACGAGGTGGTGATGACTCTATGTCACCTTGAAATGTATTTCCCTCCTTCGTTTTTCGATATCATGGTCCATCTCATTATTCACGTTGTGTGGGAGATAAAAATGTGCGGGCCCGTATTCCTACGTAGCATGTACCCATTTGAGAGGTTCATGGGAATTCTCAAGTCCTACGTACAGAATCGTTCTCGGCCGGAGGGCAGCATCGTCGAAGGTTATGCAAGCGAAGAGGTCATTGAGTTTTGTGTCGATTATATGGCTCAGATTCAACCGATAGGTGTGCCTCAATCTCGTCATGAGGGGAGGCTGAAGGGTCTCGGAACTATCGGAAGGAAAGCAATCACTCCAGATATGGACACGTATACTCAAGCCCATTTCACGGTGTTGCAACACATGACTGAAGTCTCGCCTTATGTCGACCAGCACAAGGATGTGCTTCGGCAACAAAATCCGGAGCGGCCGGGTGTTTGGATCATGAGGCAACACAACAATCGGTTCAACCAATGGTTGAAGGAGCAAATCGCTAGGAGCTCGCCAAGTGAGACGCTGATATGGTTGGCAAAAGGGCCGACATTTACAGTTGTGACATGGCAAGGATATGACATAAATGGGTACACATTCTATACGCAGTCTCAGGATGTACAGAGCACTAACCAGAATAGCGGTGTCCGCATAGATGCGTTCAGTACAGATGGGTCGAGAAACTCGTACTATGGCTTCATAGAAGAGATTTGGGAGCTCGACTATGTGGTTTTCAAGATCCCCTTATTTCGTTGCCGTTGGGTGCATCTCCCACAGGTGAAGGTTGACAAGTACGGTGTCACGACCGTGGACCTCCAACGTGTCGGGTACAAAGACGAACCATTCGTACTCGCCAATCAAGTTGTTCAAGTTTTCTATGTAACCGACCCGGCAAATAAGAAACGCCATGTAGTTCTTCATGGAAAAAGGAGAATTGTCGGAGTAGAGAATGTAGTGGACGAGGAAGAATACAATCAATTTGACGAGTTACCTCCTTTTGGAAATGGCATAAGGGTCGACGACGAACAACGTGACGAAACTAGTTACGTACGCATTGATCATGATGAAGGGCTAATTTTTAAAAGGAAATAAGCAAGTGCAATGAGAATGTGCGACATATATGTGAATGTATATGTGAATTGGCATTTATGTATATGTGATGTATATGTGTGATGTACATGTGAATTGGCATTTATGTATAGAACAATGCTGCAGTGTGATGTATTTGTGAATTGGCATTTATGTATATGTGTGATGTATATGTGAATTGGCATTTATGTATATGTGATGTATATGTGTGATGTATTTGTGAATTGCCATTTATGTGTGAATGCACTGTGTGAATGCAGCTGGTTGGTGTTGTATATGAATGCAACTGTTTTGTGGTTGATCATGAATGCAGCTGGTTGGTGTTTGTCTTAATAACTACAGTCGGGTAAAGGCTTATCACAAACGGTTCTATGTTTAGAACCGTCTGTAATAATCCTTCCTATATATACCCTCTGGCTAGGGTTTTCTGTGTGCGCTGCAGTTATTCGATCTAGATCTAAATCCCGAGCCCGTCGCCGCCGCCGCCTCCCCGAGCCCTCGCCGACTGCCTCCCCGAGCCCGTCGTCGTGGCCGCCTCCCCGAGCCCTCACCGGCCGCCTCCCTGAGCCCGTCGTCGCGGCCGCCTCCCTGAGCCCGTCGTCGCGGCCGCCTCCCCGAGCCCTCGTCGGCCGCCTCCCCGAGCCGGTCTTGTGAGTGATTCTGTGATTTTTGTATGCAATCTGTGTGGGCTGTGCAAGTTTGTTAATCTTCCATATATTATCTGGCACTGGGAGACATAGATTGCCTGTGGGATTTACAGTTGCTCGATGATGATAAATTCATATACTGAGATTGGTTCATTTGGTCTTTGAGCTCTAATAGCTGCCAACTCTGTTGTCATAATTAACTTTAAACCCCAGGAGACAATCTCTAGACATTGATATATTGTTCTTGTTCCTGTCGGTTCATGCAGTTTTCAGATTATAGCATGTTATTAAATTGATCTGTTAGGCTTTAATCTTGACAAGTTAAAAGACTGAATTATTGGGCAAAGTTAACTTGTATGGTCTTGATCTGTATGAATACTGCTGTCTAAATATATGCATGCTGAATATATCTTGATCTTGAGATTGTAGAGTTTGTATCTTGAGCTCAAAAAACTGAATTCATTATTTGGCATAACCAATCAAGGAAGAGTATATGATTTAGTAGCGGGACGGCCAAGATTAATCTTGTGCAACCCTACAATTTGAGAGCATAAATTAATCAATTAAAACTTGAGCTTGTTGCTAGTCTTAATTGATACATGCCTTTTACATTGTCATACATATTCATGTTTAGACTGTTATTGATTCTATTATTGATGCTTGTTGCTTGTTGCTTCATATTGCTACCATTATATATGTATATATGTAGGTATATATATGTATATGTATGTATGTATATACACATATATATATGTATTGTAAACGCCTATATTGAGCGAAATAGATAGATATTGCACTTTCTTATCTTATGGTATGGCACTTTCTTATCTTATCCTAATAGACCCATAAATTGATCAACATGTCATCCGCGCATTCTTCAACACCATTGCCGGAGGCGTCCGCTCCAACATCAAGACGCCAAGGAAGAGGGCTATCGAAGAAGCCTGAGGGCCGATTTACCATCACAGCGGTCGATGGATCTGGGGTCCCTCTCCTTCCTAAGAAAGCAGTAAGCGCATTCCGAACATTGATCGGAATAGTTGCACGAGAACGAATTGAGATCACATTCAATTCGTGGAAGAACGTGCCTGAGACTTAGAAACGTGAGCTGTGGACCGAAATTTTGGCATCGTTCGAGATCCCAGAAGAACACCAAGACGTCGTGCAACGACAAACCTACCTAGCGGCGTGCAAAGCATGGAAGAACTTCAAGAGCACGCTTGTCAAGAAATACGTGGAGACGGACGAAACGCCTTTTCATATATACCCATTCCTGGAACCACAATGGGAAGAGTTCAAGGCGATGAAGACGTCCGAAGATTTCAAAAGTACAAGTACGGCGCACAAGGCCCTCCAAGCAAAAAACACACACCCCCACAGACTTGGCACAGCTGGGTATGCGGGTAAAATCCCGCAGTGGAGGAAGGAGGATGAACTGGCAGCCATGCAAGACATCGCCCCTCCATTTAGCAATATCCCGGATGCCCGCGCTCGAAATTGGATTAGAGCAAGGTCATCTACAACGACATCGGGGGACGTCTCCTTTCGAAACCCTTCGGACCAGCAAGTGTCCCAACGTCTGGTAAGATATCGATCGAACTACATAGCTTGTAATTACTCCATAACTTCGTACGAATTGAAATGACATGTCGTGCTCTTGCAGGAAGAGCTGAGTTTTGAATCTACCCTGGGATCATTCCAGGGAACAAGGGAGAATGATATGCTCTCTGTGGCCCTGGGAAAAAAGGAGCACCCGGGCCGTACGAGAGGCCTTGGGCTTTACGTTCCTTGGAAACATGGTTTCCAAGATGACTCCGAAATGTAACGACGTAGGAAGAGAACTAAAGCCGAGCGTGAGGAGCGGCTACGAGAAGAGATCAAGGCATCTCTTAGAGAGGAGCTAATGGATGAGCTGGCTGATGTAGTTAGAGATGAGGTGCGGAAACAGACAGAAAGTCAGCAGCCCGCCGCTCCTGTGCTAGCTAGCCCGCACAACCGTCCGAGTAGTTGCACATCCAATCCGACAGAAAGCGAGGCCAGATTTCCTGTGGACAACATCCAGGTAATAATTATTATCTCTCGAATGCTTGCTCCATTGATAGGCCTATTGGAGTAGCTAATTTTGTATCGTTATGTAGGAGCCTACGAAGTGCAGGCTCCAAGTGAGATGTGCCTCCGTTACCTTGTACACTGCTTGGGACCAGGCATATCAGTCTGGTATCGAGGCCATGGTGCACGGTCAACCTTTAGCGCCAGGCTACGCAAAAGTTAATGTGGATGGTGTGCATACCAATTTTGAGGTCGTCCCGCTACCGAAGGCCCCCAACGATGAGATCGTGACTCTAGGGCAGGCCATTGGAACATTCATCCAGTGGTCCAAATGCGACATCTCCCTGGAGGCTTCTTCACCGGTGGCCGGACCAGAAGGGCAGGGTGAACCAGAGCTAAATGCACTGGTGCTATCTCCACAAGGGCAGTGCGAAGCAGAGCTACCTGCACCGGTGCTATCTCCACGAGTGCTATTCTCGCCAAAGCAATTTGCACCGTCTGTACCATTACAGTCGACTACCATAAAGTCGACCTACAGTCGAGGCAGTGGCCAGGGCAAATCAAAGACGAAGGATGATGACGATATCCCGTACCTTCCATTGGCCCGCAAATTCGTGCTAGGTGAGCTGATGATATTCCCGGAAGAGCGCCTCTTAACCCTAGGACTTGGTTGCCAAAGATATCACTGTCAAATTCAAGCGGGAACATTTCAAGCACGAAGTTCAGGAATGTGTCTTCGCGGTGACCTTTGACGATATATTTGGTCTTTTCACGCTCAACGCTCTCGACATCTCACTCGTTCGATGCTGGACGCTGTAAGTCTATACAATCACAGTCTCTGCTCATGTAATACCGATATATGTCACAATTTGTTGCTTTTCTGTGTATATATATAGATTCATGCTGATCGAAGCTAGATCATCGAAATCACCAATTGGTTTCCTGGACCCACGCTTGGTCGCCATTGATACCATCAGCGAGGATGCATCCTTCGTCGAGGACTATATTACAACAACACTGCTGGCTCACCACGATAAGGAATTTGTTCTTATGCCATACAATGAGCACTTCCATTGGATTTTAATTGTAATTATACCAAAATGGAACAAGGCTATATACCTTGATTCTCTAAGTAAGAATAAATCCAAGTACACAGCTATCGCCCAAATACTCGATAGGTAAGTACATTGTACATTGTACTCTTTCTTTCCTTCCGAATGACTAATCTAATTTTTTCGAATAACGAAGGTCGTTCGCCACATACGTTCAACAAACACGTGGCTCGACAACAGGGGCCAAGCCCTTGAAACATGCTCGCAATTTTCGGATATTCGCTAGCTACACATTAATTAATCCTATACAACACTTAGCAGTAATACCTTTTGATTCAACACATTCTATTTTTTTGCAGTGCCACCAGCAGCAGCCAGGCAACACGTGTGGATTCTACGTGTGCCACCATATGAGACTACTCCTCGATTCCTCGAAGATCACCAATCTAAGGTTTGTCAATCTTCCCACATGTATTTCATACTTGTCAGGTTATATATGTACGCGCGTTGATATTCCTATCGACAGGCTGCGCCCATCTCTACATCTGCTTTATCACAGCCGGACTTTGCAAAAATTCGAGGAGAGTTCGCTTGGTTTTTGTAGACTAAAGTCATAAGATCAGATGGAGAGTTCCACTGCGCACAATGATTTTTTATTGCTCTTATCACTCCGGAATCGAGGTCTCGCGAAAGGAACAGATCCATAATCAACGAATTTGTCGGCTACACAAGCAATACTTGAATGGCAATCATGCACCATCCAAGTATAGCTTGTTTAGCCTAACAAGTTCGTTGATTATGGATCTGTTCCTTTCGCGAGACCTCGATTCCAGAGTGATGGAGCAATAAAAAATGCAATGTTACCATCTAAGTGCAAATGCAATGTAGATCTTTTGTAATTGTGTATATGTTAATGGATATTTTATTTCATTTCAATGAATTGATTTGCGAAATGGATGCTTTATGTTTGTGAAATGAAGTGCGACGTGAATTGGATGTTTTATGTTTGTGAAATGAATTGAGATGTGAATTGTATGTATATGATCTGCTTGTTTCAGAGGGTATGGCTAGCATTTCCTGAGGCTAGCCAATAAATAGGAATAAATGTAGGGGTAGGAAAGAATATCACAGACAGTTTTTAGTTAAAAATCGTCTGTGATTATCAGCTATCACAGACGGTTTTGAGTTAAAAACCGTCTGTAATCACAGACGGTTTTTAGAGAAAAAAACCATCTGTGATAGCTGATAATCACATACGGTTCGAAAACTGTCTGGGATAACCTTCGATTATCACTGACCCATAAATTCAGACGGTTCACAAAACCGTCTATGATGACGTTTTTGAACCGTCTGTGATGACCTTTTCTGTAGTAGTGGGCCATTCTTGCTTAGAACCTTTATTGTACAACACAACATGAAGTAGGGTAGCGCATGCTATTTTACCAAATAAAGCCTAATTAGCCATAACATTTACAATGGCATCATTCCACTTCAGTATATATTGGGGCACAGTCATGTGGTCGTAGACAAAATTATAGGAATTTTTACATAGATCACAGTACAAATTAAATTAACGCCGACATAATAGATGTCAAGGACTTGTGTATAGAGTCCTTAATAAAACCATAACTATATGTACGGGGACCATGCATGCAGTATCAAGGATCTGAGAAACATACCCAGTGGCATAGGTAGCCTAAAACTGTAGGGTCAATCCATAGGTTTTTGCAAAAATGACTAATTACTATTGATATTTATAGATAAATTTATAAAAGTCTGAAGATTTTTGGAAGAGTTGACCCCACGGAGTTTGGATCCTTACTACACCACTTTACATACCTAGTACAATGTATGTCATGCGTCCAACCTGTACACTCAATCAAAGTACTACTACACTACATGCATGTGTCAGTATTTTTCCACAACAAAGAAATAGCGAAAAGTTTCGTTGCAAAAAAAATAGCAAAAAGTCGGTCTTCTACGTCGAAATTTATGGGTGAGTTCGAATGGGCTTTGACTTACATAAACAATACGTTTTTTTAGAACAGAGTCATTGTAAATCTGTTTAGACAGGGGGATTTGAATTCAAACTTTTAGACCCAAAGAAATAATCCTCATCCGAACACCTCCTAACAAAAACACTAAGAAAGGCACATGAAAACCTTACCATTCGACCAAAACTTGTAGGCTACCTATACGATGATTCAGCACTAGAGTGGTAATTAAGGAAGAACGCGAAATGCTAGGAGAAAAGCTTTTGTAACATCTAGCCAATTAAGGGCACTCCCAATGCAGAAACTACCCATAGTTTCTATACCTCGAAGACCTCACAACAAGAAACCATCCTCCCCAATGCATAGTTTCTAATAGTAGTTTCTATAGATAAAGAAATTTAATATGCAACAGAAAGATAGCTGATCAGCTGTGGCATATTACCATGTGATCCACCCTACACATCTCAACAACAATGCATCATCAACAGATATCATCCAACATCAAAAGCGACATGTAAGACATACTTCGATGAAAGTTTAGCCATGAGTCATCCATTACAATAGCAATAGAAACCTAGATATGAATTGTAAAATAAATAGATAATAATATTTAGATAATATTGAGCCATCCATCATCATCCTCCACACAGAACTCCATGTCCATCATCCTCCAAGCAGAACACCATTGATACGACTGAAGTCTTGAGATCTGTTAAAAAATGACAATGGGTTAGTAAATTAACAAAATTATACAGGAGGTTAAATTAACAAAATTTCAATTAACAAAATCATACATGTTTAGCAAAGCCGCCAACTTATTATTGTTTTGGTAGCTTTGGCACCCATCTATTAATATAAGAAAAAAAGAGGAATAGGATTGTCCACAAAAATTATGGAATAACACAATGATGGACCAATCTATCCTATGTTCAGATTCAAACATGCTTGTAAAATCTACAGCAGTCACTAAGTATTTTACCTCGCTGTGGAGACTTAGATGAACAGTGTACACTAGATGTCTGGTGAACAACCTAAGTCATTCATTGTCGTTTTAATTGTTTGGAGCAACTCATACTGGACCAATATATTCTTCATCACATACTGGAAAGGATATTCTAAAGTGACCACATACAGGAGAGTGAATCACCTAGTTCATAGACTACAGAATTACAGCAGCTAGTTCATACATGTTTAGCAAATATATACACATATATTACTATGGTGTTCATACTACAGAATTACAGCGGCTAGTTCATACATGTTTAGCAAATATATACACATATATTATTATGGTGTTCAGACTACAGAATTACATGTTCATACCACAGATAAGCCTACAAGCAACAAATTTAGCAAATATATACAGATAAGCCTACAAGCAACAACTTTAGCAAATAAGAGACATAATTTCAGAACTGCACTGTAAGTATACACAATTCCAAGTAAATAAGCATCAATCTCATACCTTAATCATCTTTAGCAAATAAAAACAATCTCATACTCTCCAGCGCTTTATCTCTCTCAGCCAAGCAGCAGGAACACGGGCACCTTGAACATCCGCTACAGTAGTACGGGCAGCAGGAACACCATTGCCTCGCCGGGAGCTTGGATTAGGCTTTCTTGGTCTTTTCTCATGCCCAACGGCTTCTTTTCCTGGCCGATTCATTTGCTCAGAGATTGGGGATGGATTTTGGGTAACGGTGGTTGGGGGAGGAGATCAATTGGAGGGGCTAGGTCATGAATTGGGGAACGGTTCGGTTTGGGGGAGGAGATCAATCGATGCTTCTGGGCGGGAGAGGCGTGAGTGCGCGCGGGGGAGGGAGCTGCGGGCGGTGTGGTTTCGCGGGGAGGGAGCCGCGGCGTGAGAGCGCGCGGGGAGGGAGTCTCGGGCGGCGGCGCGCTCGGAAGGGGGAGGGAGAGGCGTGAGCGCGCGCGGGGGAGGGAGCTGCGGGCGGTGTGGTTTCGCGGGAGAGCGCACGGGGAGGGAGTCGCGAGCGCGCGGGGAGGGAGTCGCAGGCGGCGGCGCGCTCGGAAGGGGGAGGGAGCACGGGATCCATAGAAACGATCCCCTTGTTCCCCAACGCAGTTTAGATGGTTTCTAGCCATATCGATGCACGTGAAGACACCGGTTCCTAATGTAGAAACCGTTTCTCTATTTTCTCCTCTCTTTCTTCATTAAATCCCTTGCCACATCAGCAAACTGGTTAGCTGGCAGGATAATAAATGCATATAGAAACTACAGTAGTTTCTGCATTGGGAGTGCACGGATACATCTGTACGGCCTGTTTATTATAAGTTGCATGCGTTGCTCATGGAAAAACAAGTTTTTGCCCGACATGGAACCAAATCATTAAGACGCTTTTGACTATGCATTTCTCTATGTATAGGATCGAGCACATATATGTTTGTTACGCTCCTCTTGGAGTTTCCGTTCCATCGTAGAAAAATCCGGGCAATTTTATTACTAATTGCTTCATTTTCAATGTTGTGTTGTGGTGACCAATAGTGGAGAAATTACAGCTGAGAAGTAACTCATAATATTAGCGGTTCGAGCTAAGAACAGAAAGAAATTCATCTAGTGGATCACAATTTTTAGTACGAGTGGATTATTTTAGACACTACTACAGAAAGCCTAATACTAGACGTCAAATTACAAACGGTTTAACAAAACCGTCTGTGACCGACACTAACACAGACGGTTTTAATTTTGACACCGTCTGTATTGATAGCGTCGGAGAAAACGAGTATCACAGACGGTTCTTATCGATGAACTGTCTGTGATATTCCAGTGTCACAGACGATTTTTATCTAGAACCGTCTGTGATATGTTTCCCGCCTTGCAATTCCCCAAAATTTCATAATTTCCCGCTGAGTCCGAATAGGATTCAGTTTTGAGACACCTTCAGTAAAACGGGCATAACTTTGGCATACGGTGTCTGTTTTCGATGTTCTTGTACTCGTTGGAAAGCTAACGACGATCCCAATCCAAAAAAACTGACCAGCATGTGCCCGTCGCCCTCCAAGACCCCAAAAATCGGCCATCTTTGGACCTAAACCTGCGTCGCAAGTTTTTTGTTTCTATTTTTGCCCTTTTTCTTAGTCTTCCTTTCAGAATTTGGATTTTGCTTCAACTGAAAAGTTGTAGATCTCATCGAAACCTTTGAAATGAGTATATATAAGCCATATAAAACTTTGCTATTTTATCTTTTCAGATTAGTTGTTTATATTGCATCGGTATATAAAATTTTGGGCTCTAATTCACAGACGGTTGGCATATAGAACTGTCTGTGATATTCATTCATCACAGACGGTTCTAGCCACCAACCATCTGTGATAATCTGACCGCTGGACCCATCGATCCTCCTCAACCCAATCATAGCCAATAGAAATCCACCAATTCTCACCCCACGGATCGTAGCTCCGCCTCTCCGTCCCCGCGCCAAAAAATTTCGCACTCCCTCCCCTATAAATAATCACTAGAACCCAGCCTCCTTTCTGTTCTCCTCCTTGCTATTCTCCTCCTCCTTGCTGTTTTCCTCCTCCTTGCTGTTCACCTCCTCCTTGACCCATACCATAATAGCCCACGAAGCAGACGATGCAAAGGCAGCACTCAATCAACGCTCGTGCGCTACTTTAGGGGCGAGAAGGCCTACGCATAGAGGATCTTTGCTTTTCTCTGTTCTTGTTGTGTTAGCTAGATGGGCAACCTATTTATTGTTTTGGGATATTGTAATGATAGGCTCTAATATTAATAAAAATAAAATGTGTATTGTGTTTCATACTATATTTGCCTGTTTTCATTTCAATTAATTGATTTGCGAAATGGATATTTTATGTTTGTAAAATGAATTGAGATGTGAATTGGATGTATACATGTACATGTTGATCTGCTTGTTTTAAAGGGCATGGCTAACATTTCCTGAAGCTAGCCAATAAACATAAATAGGTTTAGGGGTTTTAGAGAATATCACATACGGTTTTAACTAAAAACCGTTTGTGATTATTAATATTACAGATGGTTTTTAGTTAAAAACCGTATGTGATATTTGCACCACAGACGGTTCGAAAGCCGTCTACGATGACCTCGTATCATCACTGACCTATAAATTCAGACGGCTCATAAAACCGTCTGTGATGACATTTTTGAACCGTATGTAATACGGTTTTATGTAGTAGTGAGAACATAAGAATTTCACAAGAATTTCGCAATAAACAATTCAATTTTCACAAGAATATGGGGGGAAATCCAGCTTTTCAGAAAGATCTTACAACATGTAAAATATTTGTTATGATCAGTGACCAATCAGGCACTCAGCACAGCTGAATCGAATAGCAATGTTGCATTGCAAAGTTGGTGTCCTACAAAGCATCAGCGAGCATCCCCTTCCATAGAGATCAGTATTCCATGTATGTCTCCAGTGAACTTACTGTTCGCTGTCTAAAGATGCACCTACCACTACCATAGAAAGAATTATCACAGACAATTCTAAACTATCATCATAGACGGGTTTTGAACCATCTAAAATTTTTGTGTTTGTGATAATAGACAGTCATCATCGACGGTTTGTAAGCCGTCTATGATAAGAACAATATAGACGGTTCTTATATATAAATACCACATATGGTTCTTATATATAATTATATGTGATATGTCACATATCACAAACGGCTAGTATAAAAACCATTTGTGATATGTCATATATCACAAACGGTTATATATAAGAACCGTCTATGATATTTGACATATCACAGACAGTTATATATAAAAACCATCTGTGATATCTTACATATCACATACAGTTATATATAAAAACCATTTGTGATAGTTCTTTGACTAAATAAAAATTTTCTGCTTTATGGTTAACCTCAGAAAATGCTAGCCATGCCATCTAAAAACAAGTAAGCATATCACAGATAATTACAGATCTTACACAGATCTCACAAATGAATCACAAAGATCATTACATATAAGTACAATGTGAAATGTTTGATGAAGTACAATTGAATCAAATATTTGAATATCTATAAATTGTTGTCGCTGGGATAGAACTCTCCCTTCGAGTTAATGACCTCCACCATCAAGAGGGTGGAGAGCTGTCCACGAATTTCGAAGAGTTTGTTAAGAGCGAATGCG
The DNA here is from genome assembly GCA_017311315.1 of Dendrocalamus latiflorus. Lineage (NCBI taxonomy): Eukaryota > Viridiplantae > Streptophyta > Magnoliopsida > Poales > Poaceae > Dendrocalamus > Dendrocalamus latiflorus. The sequence continues at coordinate 18,198,382 of CM029653.1, read as the reverse complement.
CTTTTATCAAATTTCACACCCTGTCACCAGTATTAGTATAGTCATAAGCATATATATGTGTGTGTGTGTGTGTATATGTATGTATGTGTATATATATGTATGTATATGTATGTATGTATATATATATATAGGATGCTAAAATGGAGCACCATGGTGTCTAGGCACCAAGCCTCCTTGCCTTTGGATTGCTTTTAGATGCATGCAAGTGCAATGATATATAATATATCAGGATGGAAAGTCTTAATCATGGATAGAAAGTCTCAATCATGGATGAAAAGTCTTAATCATGAATGGAAAGTCTCAGTCATGGAGCCTAGACACCATGGTGCCCCTGTTATTTATACTATATATGTGTGTGTGTGTGTATGTATGTGTGTATGTGTGTATGTGTGTATGTGTGTAGGTGTGTAGGTGTGTATGTGTGTATGTGTGTATGTGTGTATGTGTGTATGTATATGTATATGTATATGTATATGTATATGTATATGTGTATGTATATGTATATGTATATGTATATGTATATGTATATGTATATGTATATGTATATGTATATGTATATGTATATGTATATGTATATGTATATGTATATGTATATATATGTCTATTGGTAATCACGAAATAATTATTACCAGATTGATAAACCTCTAGATCATTCATCTGAACGCCCAGATTTTCTGCATATAGCGGCAAACGTAGAATGCACACACATTGTCTAGTAGCTACTAGTGGCACTGCAAAAATAGAATTTGTTGGATCGAAATCGGAAACAGAGGGGGTGAATGGTGCCTTTTTAAAATATGCCCCCCAAGTATCCACATGCGAGATTCTCCTCTCCGATAGCTACGAAAAGCTATGAAGTAGATGAAATATGCTCTCTGGAACCTCAAACCTACACATCCATCAGAGGGACAAAATAACGGAGAAGAACCAAAACGAAACGAAAAATCACAGCTGCTAAAATGCCTGGCCGGTCAGACCGCCGTATGGGGGCCGGTCTGACCTCTCCTTGTGGGCCGGTCTGACCGCCACATATGGGCCAGTCTAACCGCCCAGGGTCCGGTCTGACCGCCCTTTACGCACTGGTCTGACCGCCTCGTCTCCTCTGGTCAGACCGCCGGTGTAAAACCGGTCTGACCGGGCATCGATTCCAGAGAACAGCAAAGGCTGAATTTCAGACAACAAACCGAGAACTCCACACAACTGAGAAATCTGTGATTTACCTCTGGTTTTCTCAGCCCAGAACAGCAAGACTACAACCTAATTAGCAGAGAGATGCCAGGGCTCAAAGGAAATCACCAAAAAGGAGAAGGAATCAAGATTTGAGCAAAATCTGAAAATGTACTGAGAGTTGGACCAATATTTCAGATTACTCATGATTCATCCATCCTTTTCTTGCAAGCTTTTGCAAAACACTTAGCAATGAACTCAGGACTTTAGACACCAAATCTCATGCCATCTTGCGAAGGGAAACAAAAGATTCAAGAATCCCCTGCCTCAAAACCCTAGAACAGGAAAACACAGAGGAAAAATGACGAGGGCTTGAGAGATTCCAGAAACCAACTAATCCTTGACTTCTCCTGAAAATGAAATGATCAAGGGGCCTTGAGTGTTTTCCCTTCACAAAGCAATCAAGGGCAAGCCATAAGATCAAAGATTTAGCTCAAGAACACAAAACAACAGAGGCAAGAGCAAAAACGAAATCCATCACAAAAGAGCAAGATAAGGAAATAATCCAACATAATCCTTCTCATATTGATAGGAGATTATTACAAAGGAGTCCCCATACGCGATTGATACAAGATTCACTACATGGCTCTCTCAAGAACACATGCACACACTCAGAGCACTGCCTCTACTGCTTGCTGCTCACTGGAACACACGCACAGAGAGAAGACAACCTCCTGCTCTTCTCACCAACTCTCCAACAACTAAAGCACAAAGCAAAACAAACTCTTAAAGCCTCTAACTCCTCTCCCAAGCCTTACATCCACCAGGAGACATGCATCTATTTATAGCCTTTCATAATGGGTTCACAAATTGCTTTGCCCATTAAGCTTTAGCGCTTTATCCGCTAACTCTAACCAAATCCACTTCCTTTAGTGCAGCCTTGCATATTCACCAAAACGCCCCTCCTGCACCTTCCGAGAAGCTTCCTCATTCCTTGCCTTCCAAGCCTCGCAGCCACCTCGAGTCCTCGCCGTCTTCGGCACACCTCGACCGCTTTGACCTCGGCACCGCCTGCGTCTAGTCCGGTCATCCCGTGCCTCGCCACGACCTCGGCTCAACGTCCTGTAGCCATCATAGACAAGAAACACATCACATAGCATCGCTCGACATAATGTAATCAACAATAGCATTAAGAGTAATCTTAAGCAAGAAAAAGCCCAAACCTGTCGAATCAAAAAGAATAAGCATTCTAAGCACTTCGACCAAGTTTGACCAAGTCCGACCGAAGCCGATTGCACCGCGCAACGACATGGCCCGAACCACACAAACCAAACTCGACTTTCCTAAAACAAATGTCAATTACTCATCACACACACGAGGTCACCTCCACATGGTCTATGAGAATTACATACATAAGTATAGTCTGTTCTAGAGGCATTGTTACTATGTGTGATATAGGATTGTTGTGTTGCAGCGGATACCTTAAATTGCGTATCGTGTCGCAGTGTGGCGCTGGATTCCTTCTGTCTCCCTGCCTTGGCAATGTAAGCACTGAACAGCCTACATGATTCCAAAAAGTTAGCCTCAGCCATTCTAAAAAGTTAGCAAACGAAGGGAAGGCTACGATAAAATTATGTATGAAGGAAATGAGTTTACCTATCAATTGTTTATTGCACATGGGTGAAGTCATGGTATTTGTTGAGTAGGGAATCAAGATATATCACCTACTCATGTATGTCACTATAGTCATTAAATCTAAGTTCGTGTTGCGTATAAAGTAGGAATAAAACTTGTATAACAACTAGTGAAAAACTTAACCCTATTTGTAGGGTAGGAAAATGTAGTTGTTGTTGCTCTGAGCAAGCAATCCCGCTGTTATGTAATTTTCGACGTAAGATGCATTGCTTAGAGACCAAGTGTGGGTCGAGGAAACCCACCGGTTCTCGCATTCGTTGGGCATGTTGCACTATTATACAAAGGGTCATCACAGACGTTTGTAACTCTCATCAAAGATGGTTTCTGAACCATCTGCTTTATTGTACTGTGATAATAGGTAGTTGTCACAGATGGCACTCAAACCGTCTGTGATAATCACAACATAGACGATTTTTAACAATAACCGTCTGTGATATATCACATATCACAGATGTTGTTATATATAACCATTTAGAATATCTGATATATCATAGACAGCTAATACAAAAAACAGGTTGTGATATGTCACATATCACAAACGGTTCTTATAGATAACCATCTAGGATATCTGATATATCATGAATAGCTAATACAAAAAATCGTATGTGATACATTAGATATCATAGATTGTTCTTAAAAATAACCGTCTATGATATGTAACATATCACATACAGTTAATATAAAAATCCATCTGTGATATATTAGATATCACAACCTGTTCTTAAAAATAACTATTTATGATATATGATATATCATGGACGGCTAATACTAAAAACCATCTGTGATAGCATTTGACTAGCTATAAAAAATATCTTTTTCTCGGCTAGCCTCACGAAATGCTAGCCATGCCCTCTGAAAACAAGCAAGCAGATCACAGATATGCAATTGGAATAAATAATCACAGATACAACTGACTAAATCATAGATAATTGTAGATCTTATAGTACACGACAATAAATACACATTGAATGAAATGTTTGATGTACATTTAAATGAATTGCAATTGATGAAGTACCCACTACACAACATCTATAAATTGTTGTCGCTGGGGTAGAACTCTCCATTTGGGTTAATGACCTCCACCATCAAGAAGGTGGAGAGCTATCCTCGAACATCGAAGAGTTCCCTAAGAGCGAATACACTTTTGTCGAATTTCACATCCTGTCGCTAGGAGTAGTAGTATAGTCGTAAGCACACGCGCGTACGCGCGCGCACACACACACACACACACACACACACACACACACACACACACACACACACACATATATATATATATATATTGGTAATCACAAAATAATCATTGCCAGATTGACAAACCTCTAGATCATTTGTCTTTAGCACCTATGATTTCCTGCATACACAACTATAAAAGAGGCTAAACTTGACACTTACATCATAGGCGGTTCCTAGGAACCGTCTGTGCTATAAGTATCACAGACGGTTTATACGAATAACCGTCTGTAGTATTTTCACAAACGGTTATTTATATGAACCATCTGTGATAATACAAGATATCACAGACGGTTCCTATCAAGAACCGTCTGTGAATTATCATAAACGGTTCTTGATAAGAGCCATCTGTCATAATGGCAGACATCATAGACAGTTTTTTATTTAAACCATCTGTGATACTTCACAGACAATTTGTATTAAAAACCATCTGTGATAATAAGTTATCACAGATGGTTTGTATTAAAAACCATCTGTCATATGTTTCCTGCCTCATAATCCCCCAAAATTTCATAATCTCTCACCTAAGTCCGAGTAGGATTCAGTTTTAAGACACCTTTAGTAAAACGGGCATAACTTTTGCATACGGTGTCCATTTTCGACATTCTTGTACTCATTGCAAAGCTAACAATGAGCACGATTCAAAAAAATGATCGACTTGAGCTAGTGACCCTATAAGACCCTCAAAATCGCCATCTTTAGCCCCAAATTTGCGTTTTAACTTTTAACTTTTTATTTTTGCCAAAATTTTTTATCTTCCCTTCGGAATTTGGGTTTTGCCTCCACACAAAGTTGTAGATCTCGTCAAAACCTTTCAAACAAGTATATATAAGCCATATAAAATTTTGATATTTTATCTTTTGAGACTAGCTATTTATATTGTACCGATATATTATCTATGTGACGCCATTATCACCAACTGTTTTTGTTATGAACCATCTATGATATCTCCTATTATCAGAGATAGTTTTTGTTATGAGCCATCTGTGATGTCTCTATCATAGATGTTTTGTAATCCAAACCATCTGTGATGTCCTGCCACTGTTATCATAGATGGTTTTTGTTATGAACCATCTGTGATGTCTCTATCATAGACAGTTTATAATCCGAACCGTCTGTGATGTTCTGCATGTCACCGATCCGCGGCATATCCCTCAAGATCACAATCTCACCCGTCCATTCCCTCCACATCGAATGGTAGGCACCATTCTTCTCCCACCTCTCACCCCTTATTAACCCCCTCTCCCTACTCGAAGAACCAATACTACTAGTGCTACTCCAACTCATTTGTACGCGGCAAGGGTGGGAAGGGTTCGGCAAGGGTGACTGAAAATTCGCTTAAAGCAAAATGGAAAGGAAGAAGGCAATGGCAAATCTGCACTATTCTAAGTTGTCAGTATAGAAACTGTTGATTTTGTCACAGAAGCTGAAAATGGTGTTCGTTGCCTTTTTGTTTCTACTACTTGAATATTTTCCTGCACCATTTGTTTTAGATTATAGTTTAATAAAGGATGTGTAAGTCTAGCTTGCATTAACCTAAAGTTTTTTGTAGTGTAAGTATTTTTCTGAATCTATAGTCGTAAAGCTTATCTTTGTAAAATTGTAAATGTCCTCTTGTGTATGCAGTGCTATGGGTAACCTACTCGATATCTTGTAATTGTGGACTCTAATCTTAATAGAAATAGAATGTATTGCTGTGTTTGTTGATGTATTTGCTTGTTTTCAAATGATATAGTTAACATTTCCTGAGGCTAGCCGAAAAATAGAAAAATTTTAATTAGGTATAGAATGAACTATCACAGACTGTTTTGTGGTATAAGCTGTCTGTGAAGAATTATCACAGACAGCTCGAACCAAAAACCGTCTGTGATAGGGAAGTATCACAGATGGTTCTATATACCAACCGTCTGTGATACTCACACATCATAGATGGTTCTAGCTACCAACCATCTATGATGTGTGAGTATCATAGATGGTTGGTAGCTATAATTGTCTATGATAGTGCTCTTCATAAATGGTTCTAGTTATAAACTATCTATGATGTATTTATCACAGACGGTTTACAAACCGTCTGTGATAACCTCTGATTATCACTGACACATAAATTCAGACGGTTCAAAAAACTGTCTGTGATGACAGTTTTGAACCATCTGTGATGACCCTTTTTGTAGTAGTGATATGGCAACAAACATAGAATACACATACGTTGCCCTGTAGCTACTGGTAGCACTGCAAAATAGAACTACATACATAGGTATAGTCAGTTCTAGAGGCATTATTACAAAGTGTGATATAGGATTGTTGTGTTGTAGCAGGTACCTTAAATTGTGTATCGTGTTGCAGTGTGGTGCTGGATTGCTTTAGTCTACCTCCGTTGGCAACATATACGCTGAATGACCTATGTGATTCTAAAAAGTTAGTATCGACCATTACAAATGAAGAGAAGACTATAACATATGGAGGAAATGATTTTACATGTCAATTGTTTGTTGCACACGGGTGAAGTCATAGTTTTTGTTAAGTAGGAAATCAAGATATATTACCTTACTTCACTTTGGTTCAATCACAATCAAAATCCAGTGCCTACCTACTCTATAATCATTAAACCTAAGTTCATGTTGTATATAAAGTACAAATGAAACTTTTATAGAAACTAGTGAAGCATTTACCCCTAGTTGTAGGGTACCAGAATGTAGTCCTTGTTGCTCTGAGCAAGCAATCACGTCATCGTGTAGTTTTCGACGTAGGATACATGTTTGTTAATGCATTGCTCAGAGACCAAGTGGGGGTCGAGGAAACCCACTGGTTCTCACATTCACTGGGCTTGTTGAATCATGTATCTATACATTAGCATAAACTATACATTAGCAATGAGTTATGATATTTATCAATATTACATGAATGTAGAACTTGCCTGCACATACTTACAGTGTCCAGCATCGTAGAAGTGCAGCATCAAGAGCATCAAGGTTAAATAATTGGAATAAGTCATCGAATCCCATGACAAAGTAACCCGATTCATAGAGGAAATGCGGCTTCTTTTTTTAGATGGTGAATCCATTATGCCGATTTGTCTTCTACTCATTGGACCTCTGCATGTACCAAGCATGCAAACTCCCACAACCCAGTCCAAGGCTGGGTAATTATGTGTTGGGGACCAATAACATTCTGAGAGAGTACGTCTAGAGATTGAAAGGCGCAATATTCTTCTTTCATTTGGCCTTATTAGCGCCTCACTTGAAATACATCTTCCTGGGAGATGGCTTGGCATGATTTTCTTGTTTCTTTGGTGTCATCTCCAAGAGAGCCGACAAGGTGGCCGTCTAAGGTGGAGTCATAGAGGGTTCTATTGGACATGCATGGATGTTTGGAGATAGTGGCATTGCAGGGTCTACGGTGATGTCCCTCTTGGGTCACAGGATGAATGTGTGGATGGCATCCCCTAGTGTCATGATATCGTAGTTTGGGGGTTCTCTAGTGGGACGGCCCTAGAATGTCATGTAAAATGTCAAACTACACCTTCGTGAAATTGGTGTCTAGCTAAGCACCATGCACCAATGTCCCTAACGAACATGGATACGCCATCCCCTACCCAGCCTCAATAGAAATGAAGCCAACAAGCCTGACTCTGAGCTTGCACGGTGTGGGCTCCTACATAACGAAACATGATTAGCTAAGGCATCCAATAGATTTATATATGTAGTATTCTAGAGTTGTACATTTTCTGGATGTCATCGATAGGTAAGTGGACGTCGCTATGTTCAGAAATTTGCGTGCATAAGCAGCTACTCCGATGTTAAGGGACAGTGGCTTCGGAACAACGAGGACAGCTTGTGATTGATTGACGACTTGGTTCAGTTGTTCCCTCAATGAATCTATTTCACCTTGAAGTTCTGTAGTTATCTATCCTCAAAGTTCTTCACCAATGTCCTATTTCAACCATTCCTCACACTCGGTCTTCGATCTCTTCCTAGTCCTATACACTTGGAGTCATCTGGGAATCCCTGCCTCTAAGGCCTCACATGTGACCTGGGTGCTCCTAGTTTCCTAGGGCTATGGATAGTGTTTCCCTCTTCCTGACTACCTCGAAGGAGCCTTGAGAAGACTCGGTAGTCAATGTTTGCTGCAAAAGACAATCATGTTATTTTAAACCCTACAAAGTTATGGACTTATTAACAACTAGGCAGTTTAACATATCTTACCAGGCGTTAGGACACTTCCTCATCTGTGGGGTTGATGGTCTCACTCTTAACCAATTTTGGGCGCGCTCGTTTGTGATTTTGGCAAATAGAGGGGAGGCCTCTGATCGGATTGCAACCTTGTTCTCCCTCCATTGCGGGATTTTACCTGCATACCCAGCGGTGTCAAGTCTATGGTGGTAACTGTTTTCTGCTTAGAGAGCCTTGTACGTCGCACTTTGCTGTTGAAATTCGGTCGTCGTCTTCATTTGCGCAAAGGCGTCCCATGTATCCAACGACATGAAAGGATACTTCGCGATGGGCGTTCGATCCATGTTCACGTACTGCATGACAACATACTCTTGGAGGTCTTCCACATTTTTTCCATCGCGAGGAACGTCGAACATCGCACAAGTCCCTGGACTTCTGTTGAGATCTCAAAGGATCTTTAAATTTCCACCCACAGCTGCTATTACTTTAATTCTGTTAGAGACCTCCAGCTTGCTGTGGTGATAGGGACCCATTCCCTTCCATCTATCCCGCATGTAGTCCGTAATGCTACCGCTGCTTTCTTCGGATGTAGAGGGATCCCAGCCAGAGAGACCTCTGTGATGGTCATTTGGCTCTCAGGCCTTTTCGATGTTCCTCTACCCCGCTTAGTTACCCTGGTCTTTGGAGCGTCAGACACATTCAGCGACGTCAATGACGGCGATGTTGGGCATGTCGACATCATCTCTCTTTGTGAGACCATGTGGAGGTCACCCCAAGGTTGTGATGAGTAATTGACCTTTGGATTAGAATTTGTGTAAAGGTTAAGTTTGGTTTTTGGGGTTTTTACAGAGGTTTACTTTCTGGCTGTCATTCTCATGGTCTACGACTTGGTGGTCATAGGTGCTCTTACGACTTTGTGGTCGTAAGTGCTCTTTCGACTGTATGTTCGACAGTCTTTCTTTTGACTTGGTGGTCGGCAGGTTCTACGACTTCAGCGTTTACGACTTGGTAGTCACAGAGGCTTTCACGACTTGGTAGTCGGCTGAGGCCTTACGACTTGGTGGTCGGCAAAGGTAGTCGGTAGAGGCCTTATGACTTGGTGGTCGCAGAAGCCTTTACGACTTGGTGGTCGTAAACGCTTTTATGACTTAGTGATCGGCTGGCTCTATGACTTCTGGCTTTATGACTTGATGGTCACAGAAACTTTTACGACTTGGTGGTCGGTAGTTGGTTTTACAATTTGGTGATCAGCTGAGGTCTTACGACTTGGTGGTCGTAGAGGTTTTCACGACTTGGTGGTCGGCAGAGGTTTTACAACTTTATGGTCGACAGGTGCTCCTACGACTTGGTAGTCGTAGCCTCTAGTTGATGGTCGTAGCTCTACCTAGTCGTGATCGTTAGTTGTAGTCGTTGTGCGTAGTGGTCGTAGCACTCTGCCTGGCTTGTGTTCGACGATAGTCGTAAGTTGTAATAACCAAATGCTGTGAGTGATAGTCATTGTGCGCAGTGGTTGTAGCACTCTGCCTGGCTTGTGTTCGATAGTCGTAAGTCGTAATGACCAGATGCTGTGAGTGATAGTCGTTGTGCACAATGGTCGTAGCACTCTACCTGGCTTGTGTTCGATAGTCGTAAGTCATAACCAAATGTTGTGAGTGACAGTTGTTGTGCGCAGTGGTCGTAGCACTCTGCCTAGCTTGTGTTCGATAGTTGTAAGTCGTAATGACCAGATGGCTTGTGTTGTCGTTCTCGATTTGATTTCTTCGGTGTTGCTGCTTGTTTGATATGTGGGATTATGCTCAAAGCCATTTTTGCTATCCTCTTCCCACAAGCTACGCATCGTTCTTGATTTCAGATCTGGTGGTCGTGCGCCTCCTCTGGTATTTGTAGTCGATTAAGACCACACTTGCTTTCTATTGCTCAATGGTCCTAAGTCGTGTGGTCACTCGACTTCTCTGCAACCTCTAGTCATTTACAACCGCACATGGTTTCAATCGCTCAATGGTCATAGATTTCTCGGTGATTTGTTACGACCATGTACTGGTTTTCAACTAAACGTATTTTCTATCTGTACTTTGGTCATCGACTACGGTGGTGTCGACCACACATTGGTCTTCGACAACGTAGTTTGTGATCACGTCGGTCTTCGACAACGCTGGTTTTCGACCACTTATTGGTTCTGAACTACGTTGGTTTTTTGACCGCACATTGGACATCGACAATGTTGGTATCAACCACGTCGGTCTTCGACAACGTTGGAGTTCGACCTCGTTGGTTACGACCACGTTGGTTTCGACCATGCTAGTTACGACCACGTTGGTTTCGACCAAGCTAGTTTCGACCATAGTGGCTTTGACCACGTTGTCTGCCCTTCGACCACGTTGTCTGAATTTTGACTATGCTGCTTTTCTCTGCTGATTGATTGTGTTCAGTTTGGCTATCTTGTGCTTTCCATCTAGTAGTCGTTAACGACCAGGTTATGCTTCCACTGAGTGGTCATAATTCGACCACGTTCTCTGATCTGGTCGTACGGTGATCTGTGTTCCTCTGATTTCAAATAGACCTCATATCCTAGTCTTCATAACTTTATAACTATTGGAGAAAAAGGGATATGTGAATATTTGGAGGAAAAATCTCTAGGCACTATTCCCCCCTGTTGCCTGTTCGATCCTACACTCTTACAAAAATCTAATTATAGTGAGTTGTGGGTGCTTCTCATCTTGGCATATATTATTAAAACAATGTACATGGCTTCAATATTTTTTATTCAAGTCTAAAAGTATATGGTTCTCCAAATTGAAAGATGGATTGATTCCTCATCGGTAACTAGATTTTCGAACCTTTACATGTTTAATCTGCCGCTAGTCTGGTATAATTCATAGGTTCTATTCCTCACAAAAACAGAAATGCAAGAGTAGGCAATTAAACATTTAGTTAATCAAAAAGTAAATGTGGATTTGGAAAAGAAAACAAAGCCAACATTAAAGACCCCTAGCTGTGCACTGTGTATAGTCAGAAGATCCGATATGTACTATGAACTTACAATTATTCAATCACATAAACAACATTATTTAAACTGGTTATGAAAACTCAATTTAAAAAAACCATCATGTAAATATGCTGTCACATATAGCATTCCCTAGTTTTCCTCTATAATCAGTGATCAAATATTCTCATGATATGGTAAACCTAGAGCAACTGCAACCCCTAGCTCCAGCTGCAAGGCTCCCCTATTCCACCCTACTGAGATTTGCATTTTTCATGGACAATCAAAGACTAAACAGTATAAGAAGCGATTAACCATCTCAACCAAACCTCAAGATATGTGCATGCAACATGTAACTATTTTGTAGAAATTTGGAGCTATATAAATCAAATAAAAAACATATCACATGTAACTCACGATGCAGCGTCGGGAGGAGAGTAGGCGGCATCGGGATGAGAGGCGGTGGCATTGGGAGGAGTGGCAGCGGCATCGGGAGGAGTTGGTAAACATATTCAGATTATTGCAATCAATGCATGGATAGTACATATGTTCCATTTCCTTCTTCAACATATCCTACTCGGCTACTCTTCTAAAAGCGGACATGCCATTAATATACTCTTCACTCACATAGTTCTCAATGTACATCCAGCTTCGGTCTATCTACGCTACGTATGTAACAAATTAGTATCAAATTAGATTAATGCTCCTATAGTAAACTACCAAGCAAGATCGAATCCTAGCTATCATTAAGAACAAATTGATCTCCAAGCACACTTGCATATAATCAGAAGCAAATACTAACCTCTCAAATCACCAAGAACAAATCGATCTACAAGCACACTTGCAAATCTGCGGTATGCTTTCATTGAACTTCCCAAAGCCGGCCGTCTCCTTCAAAGTAGCACAATGTCAGAGCAGACATATTTGTCGGGATTGGCTAGCGACCTATTTAATAACGTGACGTATCGTAGATGGTTCACGGTTGAAAGTGTCTATAAATTATTACAGACGGTTATTTACAAGAATCGTCTGTGATAATGGAAGACTTTATAAAAGGTTCGTATTAAAAAGCGTCTGTGAATCATCATAGACGGTTATTGATAGGAACCATCTGTGATAATATGAGACTTAACAGATGGTTATTTATTAGAACCACCTATGATATTTATCACAAATGGTTCTTAATATGAATTGTCTTTGATAATTATGTACCACTTGTTTACATAAAAGACAGTAAGATATACATCATTCAATAAACATGTTCAAGAAGGCAAGCAATAACTTCAACACCAAACAGGAATTTTTTTAAAAAAAACAAGACAATAAGATACACGTTATTCAGTAAACATGTTCAAAAAGACAAGCAATAAATTTAACTCCAAACTGGAAGTTTTTACATAGAAGACAGAAGACAATAATAACTTCAACTCCAAACTGGAAGTTTTTACATAGAAGACAGAAGACAGTAATAACGCATCTTACAAATTTTAAAACGAAAAATAAGAAACCTAACTAATCGAAGTTTTCTAGTGGCAGAGGTAGCTTTCTATCTCTGTCTTCAAAATTTCATAGGCGACGTTGTCAGCGTTGGACGGTTCGGGATCATCAATGAACGAATCCCGAAATGCATCCACCCACTGATGCACTCATTTGAGTGTCTCCTGAAGGCCCTCCGATGGATTAATCAAGTCGATTTGAGTCCATAGTCTCTCTTCCCTTGCTTAAGGGGTCTCGGCATGGTTGAATCGTTTGCCCGCCACCTTGATTAAGCTGTTGAAATGAGAGTAATCCGCCTGGAGATGTGCAACATCGTTGTGGAGGAACATGTCGATGGCGAGATTGGCTCTCCGGAAGCTGGAGACCACTCAATAGACACGGCGAAGGAGGACGTCCATACGATGGAAGGTGGCCATCACATGGCCCGACATTACCTCCAGTGTAGGAGGGAGGACACTGTTCGCAGCATCCGCCAGCGTATGACCGGAGAGGTGCTCATAGAAAATGGCTAGGTAGGGCATCAACGCCGGCATTAGGGAAGAAGAGTGGGGAGCCATTTTTGTAATTGCTATTCATTTGTGCTTGAGAGTAGCTAGAGTGATGTGGGGCTTCATCTTCAGTGGTGGATGATCAATTTTATAAAACAAGGAATAAATTCAGCGTGTGAGACGAAGAGACGCATTGGGCAGCTGAAGCACCATTTTTGCATTTAAGATATACGTATCATAGACACCCTCAAGTTTGGCGCGTGAGACAAAGAGATGCATTGGGGAGTTGAAGTGCCATTTTTGCATTCAAGAGATACATATCACAGACATTTCCAACCATAAACCGTCTCTGATACATAATAATCATAGACGGTTATTTTTTTAGAACCATTTGTGAATTATCACAGACGTTTGTTTTTTAGAACCGTTTGTCAATTATCACAAACGGTTCATATTACAAACCGTTTGTGAATTAGACAGACGTCACAGATGGTTTTTTGTATGAACCATCTGTGATATTATCATAGACGGTCCTTGTTAATAACCGTTTGTGATTATTATGTATCATAGACGGCTCTAGCCATTGCTAGTAACATAGACGGTCATGCTTATAAACTGTCTGTGATAATTGCAACACTAAAGGTTCTCTAGAACCGTCTGTGATGAGGGTCTACTATAGCCTTTTTGTAGTAGTATATGTTCCTGAATTTATAGTCCATCACAAGACACTACTATAATTGGAGCAAGCTAGATACTACTACACAAATGGTCATCACAGACGGTTCCAAATCATCATCACAGATGATTTTTGAACTGTCTGAATTTTTGCATCTGTAATAACAGGCGGTTATCATAGACGGCTATCAAACCGTTTGTCATAAGTCACAACACAGATGGTTTTTAACAATAACCGTCTGTAACCATCTGTGATATCTAACATATAACATACGGTTAATACAAAAAAAACCGTCTGTGATATCTAACATTTCATAGACAACTAATACAAAAACCGTCTGTGATAGTCTACATATTATGGACGGCTAATACAAAAAACATCTGTGATAGTTCACTTGAGCTTTAAAAGACAAGAAGCAAATCACACCCTACAGTCTATTAGCTTCTATGAAGTAGGTCATGGCTGCTGCCTCTTCCTCCTCATCATGTTGCGTGTTGAGTTTAGTTACTGTCTTAGGCATACTCACTGCCTTCTTTGCGACCATCCACCAGCTTATTCGCACTCATTTTCTTCATTTCTTGTCCTAAGAAGCCAATGGATAGTGTCACGAAGAAGGCAACAAGTACGCCTAAGATAGTATCCAAGCCCAACACACAGCATGATGAGGAGGAAGAGACAATAGCCATCACCTACTTCATAGAACCTGACACACTGGAGTGTGTGATTTGCTTTATGCCCTTTGAAGCCCAAGTGTACAATGCTTTAATGTTCCTCTTGTAGTTGTTGAGACAAGTGAGAAGTGAATTGCAGTGAACTAGATTAAACAACCTAATGAACAAAGTGAATCACAGAGAATAGCTATCAATGACAAAAAAAATCATGTGTACAGATTGACCAAGAATTGCATGACACAATAATAAAACGGCAAGTAATATGTCGTGGCATAACGTGTAATCTAGTTAGGAGGACTTCTATCAATTCCAAATTGAGCCTCTTTGATCAAGCTTGTATTCCATTCTCTGGAGTATTACCTTGAACAATATATCTTATGTTTGCTCAAGGAGCCATCGACCATATTATGTCTTATGTTTATTCAGGAAGCCTCCACTTTTGATCCCATTATCAGTGCAATACTACCTTTTTGTGGAAGAAGTAGTTACTTTATTTTTGAAGGACTCAGCCAAGCTAATGTCAAACATTGAGCAAGCTCTGTAAGTACTAAGTATTGGAAGTTCCATAGGCAGGTATGAAAAAACTGGAAGAAGATCTTCAAATCTTGCAAGTTCTGTAAGTACTAGGTAAGGAACTTCCAATAACACATTTTTGTTATGGCTAAATAAGAGACCTATATAAACTTTCCTAATATAAAAAGAGAAAGCACATTCCACTACTGTTAATCATAATCATAATCACAAGAAGGAAATTAAATGACTAGTAATAACCATTATAATTGATAGTCTCTTATAGTACTAACATCAAAAGATCAGTCCAACCATAAGCCCTAATTCACAAATCTAACGAGAGGGAGAGATACCGAGGCACGGTCGGCGAACAACGTCGTAGGAGGAGAGGCGACGTTGGGAGGAGAGGCAGCAGCATCGGGAGGAGAGGGGGCATTGGGAGGAGAAGTGGCATTGGGACGAGAGGCGATGGCATCGGGAGGAGGCAAAAGGATGTGACTGAGGGAGTGAGTGCGGGCACAAACCCAAGCGAGACACACTTATAGGAGAACTATCACAGACATCTTGTATTTAGAACCGTCTGTGATATGGGACAATCATAGATGGTTATTTATTAGAACCGTCTATGATAATGAGAGAATCATAGACAGTTATTTATTAGAATGATCTATGACTTGTTTATGTAGACAGTAAGATAAACATGTTATTGAGTAAACATATTCAACATAGACAGTAACGTCAACATGGCAGAGTGAAGAGGCAGAGTGAAGTTCTCTCGTCAACACAGACAGTAACATAGACCTAGATAGTAAATATGTTGTATTCATAATGACCAAGTAACATGGTTAGTTGGTCTTACAAGAGAACTTTGGTCTTTATGCCAAAGTTAAAAGGAAAAGAAACTTCCAAAGTTTGGTTTTCTATGCTTCATAAGCTTCTTCGTCGGCTTTTGGAGTAGGAGGATAGGCAGCTGTGTCCTCAAATAACTTCAATTTTTGCCTTTTTCTCTTGACTTCATCTTCCAACCTTTCGAAATCATGAATTAGGTCTATCATCTGGAAGAAGAAGCCATCCCTAGCTTGCTCAGAGTCGGCCACTGTTGTTTGATTGGCTAAAGAGTCCATGTGCCTCTCCATTGCCTCAACAGCTTCCAAGACTTTGCATGTTTCAACTAGGAGGATGAGGTTGAGAGCCAGGTCCCTTTCCCTAACCATAGAGAGTAGCTTCTGTCAATGGCAAATGATCAGATCTTGTTGGCGAACAGCATCACTAACCACCTGGGGAAGGACAGCAGGGTGCAAGTGGAGGATCTTCTTCAAACGGTAATTATTGCTCGCCTCTGTGAGGTTATGGCCAACCAACTTGGTGTGGATGGATGAAAGAAAGGAGAGGATGATTGCTGAAGGAATGGGCGCCATTGTTAAAGAATTAAGGGATTGCGGTTGATGGAATGAAGGATGATTATTTATATAAAACAAGGAATAAGTTTGGTGCGTAAGATGAAGAGACGCATCAGGAAGCTACAGTGCCATTTTTGCGTTTAAGAGAAACATATCACAGACACTTCTAACCTCAAACCGTCTATGATACATAATTATCACAGATGGTTCATTTTTAGAGCCGACTGTGACTCATCACAGATGGTTCATTCTTAGAGCCATCTGTGACTCACCATAAATGGTTCTAGTTAAAAACTGTCTATGATATTTCAGACATCATTGACGGTTTTTAACTATAACCATCTGTGATGACTGATGAGTCACAGACGGCTCTAAAAACAAACCGTCTATGATAATTATATATCATAGACGGTTCTAACCATCGTTAGTAATATAGACGGTCACGCTTGTAAAATCATTTGTGATAATTGCAACACTGACAGTTCCCTGGAACCATATGTGTGAGGCGTTCAGTATATCTTTTTTTGTAGTAGTGAGAGTTCATTAGTAAAGAATTCGACAAACTAAATAGTAAACACCAAACCCTATATATACATTAACCAAATTCTGCCACAAAGCAGGAACAGCAAGAATAACTCATCAAGACAACACCATCCCCAAGCACTTGCTGAAACAAATATTATGTCGCTGTAATGCCCTAGATCTTAATTAACTAGGTTACATAGTCCGCAGCCACTGCTCACCCTATTGCATTTCTTCATCCGTGGTGTAATTAACTAGGTTGCCTCCCTGCATATATACACCGGCCGCGAAGTACAGTAACATGCCATTTCATGCGTAATGTAACCAAGTAGGCAAAATTGCACGGTAATTACACACTTTGCAGTGTACGTAACCTTTCCTGACATGACAGACTAATTCGTTGGACTTTTGCCACCGACGCCAACAGCATCTAGGCACGGGCAGATTAAAACTAATTTGGAAGTTTCTCGCCACTGCCATTGCATAATTAACTAGACGATCACATGCAAGGCCAACAGGCCAAAACGCAGGTCAAACCGCATTGTTTATCGATCACCACCGTCCCAGAAGCTGAGCAGAATTAAGCTAAGCTTGCAGGTCAACCCTATCTAGCTCCATGCATGCATGCCTACATAGGCAATATAAAACGGCTCTGATGCAGGGACTCAATGCAACCTTGGACAACCGCTGGACTCTAAGCAAGGCAATTACTAATTGATTTACTTAATCTCTGATCGATCAGGGAGGGCGTGAGGCTCATGTGACGGATCTTGATTCCTGAATTGGAGAAATGACACAGCAAATTGAAGGAACGATGACGTTACAAGGGCCTGTCTTGTAGACGTGTTTGTCAGTGGCTAAGCAGTGCGAGCTTGCGAGCAAACTTCGATCAACAAAAAAAAAAAATCCCTAGTCCCAAGAGCATTTTTTATTATTCTTTAAACGCTAGCTATGCAATATATTTTGTAAATTGCCTACTGCTTTTGTATCCTCTACTTATTACATATCTCTTCTTTCAGTTCCCACATTTCGCTTGAATATTGATTTTCAGAGACAGAAATTCTCTATTTCTGCTACATAATGGAAGACAATACTAACCACTAGCTAGGAAAAGAAATAAAAATGCAACTGAAATAGGACTCCGGGATAATTTGATCGAAACAATTTCTCCTGGAAAAATCTCAATATACGGTAGTGTTTTTTCTCAAAAAGTAGAATTGTGTGCTGCGTTGAGACTTTTGGATGCGGTTTGAATCCGTAGTGATCAATTCCGTGACAATGTCCATATCCGTAACGTGGGCCAATTTTTCAGACGGGTTGGAAATGGGCCGAACGATCTCTGTCAAAATGGGCCTTTAGGCCAGGAAGGTAAGCAGCCTAACCCTAATTTCTTTTCCAGATGAGCCTAAGGATCTCTTCTTTCTTTGAGCCATTCTTTTTAATTTCCTAAGTTACATATATTTTGTTATGAAGTTAATGGATGACGGATTAGTTTGCCAAGACAAACACGTAACAATTATTACGTCCGTTGCTGTCCACACTACTAACACCTATGTTTGCAAACAAATTCTTCTTGACAAAGTTATCAAGACACCTGCTGGGATGGGATGGTGCGCATGAAAAAAAATTCAGTAAACCCCACCCATCAACAAATGATTAGAATGTCACATTTTCTTTTCCTTGCATACAGGAACAATCATTGTCAATATTTTCGTTATAAATTACCCGTAAAATCCCGTGCAATTACACAGTAAACTCTTTTAAACCGCTACCAAAACTTGAAAGAGTTGCGTTCGTAGAGGGGTTCTTTTATTTATCCAGTATCTTAACGACTTAACACAATACAACGTTATAATCTGGGTCAACCAAATATGCTACTACGCACGCGTTTCTCTGATTTTCCAGCTGATTGCTGTGGGAACTTCTACTTTCTAGAGCGAGTGGTGGCACCTCCAATTTTTTCAGTTTCAATTACGAAAACAGAAAAACAAAAACAGATTCAGTTTCTAGCCTCTAATTTTTTCAGTTTCCATTACAAAAACAAACTACTAGAGATTTAGACAACAAGGGATTGTAAGCTACTAGAGAAAGCTTTTCAGCTTTGTACGCGAGGCATATGGACCATTTCCGCTTCATTGATAGAACCATTAATCAGGGGGCCCCTTGCTTTGATTTGAGACGAGATGGGCGGTGTCCTCTAGTCTTTGCCAGCCCTTGGGACCTTTATGATGGGTCGCTTGATTCATTCCCTCCTCCCCCAGCTGCCCCAGATTGAAAGCAGGACTGGGAGGAAGATATCGACATGCCGATGGATGACGATGCCCATTGCTGGCCCTCTGATGGCTGGTAGATCCTTTCCTTTGGAATTTTGGCTTTTTGCCTTTTGGCTTCTCCGAAAATTAAAACAAATGTGACAACTTCTTAAAACGGATTCTCCAAATGGCTTTCTAAATCTAAAACTGTGTGTGCCGTTTGATACCGTCTCGAAAAGTACAGATAAAAACCATCAAGTGCAACCAAAAAATATCAGTCGCAGCTCAAAAGAACAGCGTCATAAATGATCATGAATTGATGATACAGTAGTACCACCAAGAATGCCCTTTTTTGCTGCTTTGGTTTCAAAGGCACTATTAAAAAATGTTATGGCTTTTGCCTAAAATGACACTGTAGCGACTGTTAGTTATTTCTGATGTATTTAATTAAAGAAAAATAAAAATACCGTTATATCGTCATAGATAATACAAAGTAAAAAAGGGGAAAAGCCATATTGAAAAACCCAAAATATTTCACACGACCGAACTAAGAAGCCAACATAATCCACATGGTAAAACCAGAAGCTATCGTTGTTTGAAGCAGACCCTAAATTAGTTCTTCGTTACTATCTCAATTTCCATACACAAAATCTGCAGTGCATAAATACGTCCATTTCTTTCAGGTTCAGCCCACTCCCTTCCACAGATGCAAGTGTGTGTGTGATGCAACCAACTCCCCGGCATAAATTTGGTGGGGCCCATCGGCCTGGGACCCACCCTGTATGAAAAATATCAGCAGCCATGGGAGACGTTAGTGTCAGGCATTAAGTTCGGTCACATTGGCTGACTGGCGATTGGGCTTGTGAAAAGAATGTAGCTGTTCAGCCAGTCCGTAAACTGTTCTGCTGGAGTTGGAATTGAATCTCATCTCACCATGTGAATTTGCTTCAAAATTTTACACTTAGATTCCGCCAGGGTGATATTTACTGTTTGAAAAAACGTTTGGGCCTTTTTCCGAGCGTTGGATTTGAAATGTAACACCCTTGTCACAATCCGGCAGATAGATTTGCCTTCTTTTTTTGCGAGGAAGATAAATCAATTACCATTGTGTCCATCCTTTTTATTGTACTTGACTAATATTTTCGGATCTCTCTCTTTTTCTTTTCTTTTTTTTTTGAGACGGTGGTTTTGGCTCTTATTGCTATCATTTCCATTGTGGGAACTCATTCAGTGAAACGGACAGTCCTTTGGTGAGCTTTGAAGGTGACCCACCAATGAACCTTGTGAAACGAACATATAAACTTCCAAAAGAAGAGTAACTTTTGCAGGCTATCAAAGCTATCAATTTTACAATAAACGGGTCGTTGGTTGAAATTTTTGAATTTCCATTATTCACGAGAGAGAATACGCAGAGAGACACTCGTGTATGATTTTGGCCGATATAGCTGAAGTTAGTATAATGTCTATTACAATCGACTTATAGACTCTGCATTAAAAATAAAAAACACTCCGTTTAAAAACTAGTTACTGTAGTATAAACCATAAGCCGAATAGAACGGCCCCCAAAGACTTCTTCCCATGGTATGCTATTGCTAGGTACAGGTACTAGCAACTAAAAGGTCCATGTGTGAACATGAGGAGAAAAAAGAACAGAAGACCAATCCTAATTATTGCCTCTATGCATGGGTTTCTTTTGAGAAACAAAATGTCAAAAAAAAAATATTCTGTCCCCATGTGGCTCAAAGAAAGTTTTCTTGGCCCTAGGTGCAACAGAAACATGACACTCCAAAATCCATGTTGATGGATCTCTATTTAGTAACCACCAAAGGATATATTTTTTGATTCTTGAAATACATGGTGCAGGACCACAAGAGAAAGATGATCTTTGCTTGAGGGCCAGCTAGTGTACACGCACTGATGCTCCCCCATGGCTTCTTGGGTTCTTCCTCACTTGCAAGCACCCCCATTGGTTTTTGCCCCCACCACTGTCCTGTTCTTTTATTGTGTGTATGAACCCACTATTGTCCTTGATGATTGGAAACAAGAAAGCATGCAACAATGAGGACATGGAAAGGGCCAATCCTTTCCTTGGTCCTCGTTTATTCCCTTGGAAAGTTTGCCTTGCCTAGTCTCCACTACAACAGGCAATGTAGGGCTAGCTCTCACTAATTCACATGTGATGCATGGGCATATGTGCAAAGGAGTTTGCTTGCTGGATTTTGGCGCCTCCATCCAAGCTTTACATTATTCCAACGCCTCACTTGGCTTTGGATCATCATGCTTAGCCACCGACCTTTTGTTCTTCTTGTGGATGTGGATGACTCATGACTGCACCTTTGCTTTATTGTACAATATGGACATTTGAGTAAACCTCTACCAAGAAAATGACAAACATGTGTGAGGTGAAAGTTTACATGGAGGTGACCTCGGATTTGTTCAGTTATTTCATTTAACTCCATAAGGTTCAATTTTGTTTAGGATGTCCCTAAACTTACCTAGCTAGCTCTAGGTCACTTAGTTATGTCCATCTTCAGTTTATATTTGTGGGGCGCCGTGAAAAGGCCCGTGAACTTGCTTAATTATGTCATTTAGGTTTCTAAAACCCATCAAATTGTACTACTTAGGTCCACGTGAAATCATTTTGTTTGTTGCCCCATTGATAGAGATGGACTTAAGTGGTACAGTCAAGCAAGTTAAGGACCTACCGCAGAAAACTGAAGTTAAGGCATAACAATAGGGCAAGTTTGATGGACTTTTGATGCAAACTAGAACTAACTTAAAGCTATGCTGGATGTACAGATAAATTATTAATGTTGCAGACTTCATAGATTGTACCAAATTTAGTTTTCATGTACAATAAATTATTAGTGTTTTGGGCTTCGCAAACAATTCCAAATTTAGTTTCTAGAGGGCCGTTGGGTTTTCCTTGCTTATATGATTTATGCATCAAAATTGTTGCTTAATTATGTCCATCGTCAGTTACTTGACAGAAAAAGTTATGTATATGGGACACCATGGAGAGGCCCATGAACTTTCTTAATTATGCCATGTAGAGTTCCTAAAAAACCATCTAATAATGCTACTAAGTGGTACAGTCAGGCAAGTTTAAGGACGTACTACGTACTATATTGAAAACTGAAGTTAAGGCTTAGGGAAATTTTACCATCCTTGAGGGGGAAGAGGTACCAAATTTGAGCCGTTGATCACACTGATCGAACGGCTGAGATTTGGCAGTACCTGGTGGTACCGGACGCGAGGTACCAAGAGGTACAAGGTACCAAGAGGTACCAAATTTTGAGCCGTTGATCACACTGATTGAACGGCTGGATCTAATTTGGTACCTCTTGGTACCTTGTACCTCTTGGTACCTCCTCAAGGATAGGAAAACTGCTCTAAGGCTTAAGTGAGACAATAGGGCAAATTGAAGGACTATTAATTCAAACTCGAACGTACTCACTAACTTAAAGCTGTACTTCATGTACAAATAAATAAAATGTTTATATACTTTTCTCTCTAATAAAAGTAATATTAATCTCAAAACATACGAAGAGACAAATAACATCTATCCACTATTCATCGTGCTTTAAAAATTATGTAAATTACTGTTGAGAAAAATATAAAAGCACCCTCCATAAATTATTAGTGCTGTGGGCTTCAAAGGTTGTTCCAAATTTAGTTTCCATCAGTGGGCCGTTGGTTTTTTTCTGGCCGACAGTTTTTTTCTTAATTGTTCATATGATTTACACGTCAAAATTATTGCTTCATTTATGTTCATCGATCCAAGGATTTCTTGATCCTATGTCAGTTTGGTATCTTGGGGATTCGGGAGGTATGTCACTGGTACCTAGCAGTAATCGTACGTCCAGTTAACCCAAGGATTTAGTGCACCGCTACCCAAAAATACAAAAGGGCATCTTAATATTTCTCCTGGAGCCTTAGGCTATTCATACTAACATATCATCTTATCTTACATGAAAATACCTAAAAGACCTTTTAAAATTACCGAAGGAATGAAATGTTTGTGATCTGAATTATAGTAAGGACGGTTTGTAGGAGCGGAGGATCGGGTTAGAGTTAATTTTCTTATTTGTTTTCTTTTCTGATTTGGCATCCTTTTATACCCGATATAAGTCCTAGCCAAACGGAAAAGAACAATCATTGTAACTGTTAAGGGTATTCGAGATAGAATAGGAATTTTATTATTCCTTCTTTATATGCCTCGCTTTCCTTATCCGCGTATGGTATATTCCTCTGTAATATCCCCTTATACTCCCTATATATATTGTCTATTGGGCCTCTTCAATACACACAACATTCATAACATGGTATCAGAGCTTAGGTTAAAATCCTAACCTCGATCTACTTCCACTGCTGCTGCCCCCGGGAGCATCGAACTCCTCTCCTGGGGCAGCCATCTCACCGGATCTGCGCCGACTAATCCCAAGGGTAGCCATCCTCGCCAACCACTGCGCCCACGCGCGCCAACTCCCATGCCGCCGCCTGTCGCCACCGACCGTTGCTGCGTCTTGGTATCATCTGCAACCCGCAACTCGAGGGGCTCACGCGGCGAAGGCTCGACGCTGCAGTCGACGCCCAGGACCACACCGCTGCGTCTCCCTCCTCTACCCGCGCCCGCGCCCAGCCGCCAACGCGCCGTCGCATCCGCCCATGCCCGCACACACCTTTGCATCGCGCCGTCACCCGAATCTGGCCACCTCTGACGCCACCAAGTCCAGCTCCGGCCACATCCAGGCCAGATCCAATCGTCTTCGTCGCCGACGAGCTCAGATCTAGCCCGTCTCCCGCCGACACCAGCCCTCTCCGCTGCCACCGCGCCGTGCTAGGCCACCTGCGCCTCCGGCTGCCCGAAGCTCGCACCGACGCCTCCTCCTGGCAATCACCACCACCACCGGATACCGCCACTCCGGATCCGACCACCACTGCCTGGATCCTGTCACGCCTCCTTCATTGCTACACCGAGGGAGCCGCCATCAGCTTCATCTGACCTTCGCTGGCAATCGGCGCCGCCTCTTCTCCGGCTGCCTCTCCTAGATCCACCTGCCGTCGCTGCCGGATCTCGCCGCCATCACCGCCGGATCTCGCTGCCGCCCGGCCCTAGGGAGCACGGATGCTGGGCACGAGAAGAAAGAGGGAGTTGAGCGCAATGAGATGACGCAGCGTGGGGATGGATCGAGAGGGAGGGAGAGACAGAGGATATGCTGCTGGTAGTATCGCTAGTGTCTGTGTTCTTTTGAGTCAGTCTTCAAGTTATTTTTCTTTTGAGTCTTCCGTTGCGTCCATCCAAGTCCATATTTTTCTAATTTTTAGTTCGTCCAAGCCGTATGAGTCCACAAATTTATTATCAGTCATAGAAGTATAGGAATTTTCTTTTGTATGGCAGCAGCCGTCGCTCTACTCTCTAAGCCGCGTGCAGATGGTACAAGTCGTTATGATGCTGCCGCTTCTCTAACCGCCGCCCCGAGCTTCTAAGGCCGCCACGCGTCTTCTACACCTTGTGCACTGCACCACCGCCGTCTTGGGCTTTGATCTGCGCCGCCATGCTTCTATCTATTCCACTTCAGCTTGATTTGACAGTTTATTCAAAAGCTGCACGCAAAACGACATTATCAAGACTCGGACTTTGGATTTTTCTTATTTTAGTGTTAACCCTTTTTCAAATGCAATGCTATTGCATATACCTTACATTTGAGATGGTGTTAAGGGTATTAGAGATAGAATAGGAATTGTATTATTCTTTTCCTTATATGCCTCACTTTCCTTATCCGTATATGGTATATTCCCCTGTAATATTCCCTTGTACTCCCTATATATATTGCCCATTGGTCTCTTCAATACACACAACATTCATAATAGTAACATCCCTTTCTTGTAACACTCCTCGCATAGTGGATCTCCGCCACTCTACACATGTGGTTTTTTCTCCAACTTGAATTTTACATGTTAAATTATGTGTCTACCGTGTTTATTATCTTTGCCATAAATTTTACAATAAATGGTACATGTAGACACTACAAACCACGTGTGACGACCCATGCCATCACTACCTTATGTAACGGCACTAGTCTATGGTTATTACCTAATAAAATAGAATAATTCTCATTTTATCGAATAATAAGCCACATCAGTGTATTGCAGTGGAACAATAGTTAGAGATGATACAGTATTATTACAAAACCATCGCCATGTATGGCTACAATCTTAAATAAGGCTTAAAAAGTGTTGCTTGAAATATTACAACACTGGGAAAAAGAAGTGGTACCAACTAATAATTATACAAATATAGATACTAGAAGATAGCGTCCTACTGCTATACTCAGGTTCATGCAATGGCTATCAACCGCCGGCTACTCATCCCAACCACCACACGGGGCATCCTCTCAAACGCGTCGTACTCTGGGTCCTCTATACTCCATCTAGTGTGGTTGTTGTCCTCCACGTAGATTTCACCCAAACCGAGTAAATCTTTGGACTGATTTACTTTCAAACAAGGGAAAATAATAATAGAGTGAGTACAAAAGTACTCAGCGAACATTAATAATAACATGTAATTTCCATGCCAACAATTCATCAGCTCAACAATCTTTTCTCATTCATTTTCATTTTGAAAATAAGTTTTTATGTGGAAAAAAGTTCGAATTATAGTTTATAAATCTACAAATCACACGTACTCAGATAAAAGGCCACCAATAGGTTCCTGTAGCCTCCAGTCTAGAAGACAGATGTGAATCATGTTTTAACCTTGTGCAGGTGGGTATCACTTTACCCATTGCTACTCTGACTTTAATTGCAATTGGTTTCCTCATATTTCCTTAGACGCGATGCTCAAATCAGAGTATAAAGTTGTTTCCATTATTCCATATACTATACCTACACCCGGTTAGTCATAGTCGTTAGCTTGGGGTGGTTTCTCGACTATGAGCTAGTCGTTGGTTGGGCCGGGGCTTTCACTCAATACTCCAATAATGAGCTACTTATAGGCGCATAGGTTTAGCCCTCTCTAGCCTTACCCCAACCATACAATCATATACTTCTTACCCATGTTGAGTGTATAGTATCTTGATAAGGTAATTGAGCTTTGCTTGTCTTCGATGAGACTATGGTCGATATGACAAATACGGCCCATTACACAGTGAATATTGGTTTATCCTTATATATATTCATATACAATGGGACCCGAACCTGCCACTATCTTTCCATTCTAGGGCACCCTCACCCACCTCTTATTTATCTGCAAGACAGTTGCTCCATCAACTGCCTACCCTTTCATATTCATCATTATTCACATCAATCACATGATTAATTCCAAAACTCATTTTATACAGAGAATTATATTAATCTAGCATAAAAATAACTTTTAAGCAAATTTACTCTAGTCCAATGATCAAAGGCATGCTTGCCTGCAAGTTGGTCATATGTCCAACTCTTAGGTGCGCTTGGGGAGGGACTATTCCGTCAGACCTGGTTCAACCTTGCATTTAATGTGTATGCTACAACTTAATTTATAGAAACAAAAGATAAACTATGTCAGTGCATCCCTGTGCGATTCCTAAGGGTGTGTTTGGTTCGGTGGATGGAACTATTCTGTCCCGGATGATGCCTCGTCCCCTTGTTTGGCTCGATGAATGGAACCATTCCATCCCGAATGAGATGGTTCCATCTAGGTGGTTTGGTGGAGAATATTCTACCCAGATGATGTATGGTGTCATTTGGCCAAATGGAGTGAACCACGCCATCCCGAACAAGATCATCTCACCACCGTGGTACCACGAACCAAACACCCCCTAAGTCAATTTAGACGATCATGGAATTTGACAAATTGAAGCTACTTTATACCACCGCGTGAAGTTATTTCACTAATGAAAATTATTTCTATTTATTATCTATGAATGTTTATGAACTAAGTTTTGCAAGTTAAATAAACTTAAAAGATTAAGCATTAAACTAAACGTGCAACTGAGTACTCAATACAACAATATGCTGATATATACCCTCTACTCCCTCTCTTTTCACACTTGGCTGACTAGGCTAGGCCATTTACTCCCTACGCCAACACACATACACACACTCTCTCATTTCTCTTTGATCCCTCTATCTCTCAATTCCTCTCTCCAGCCGATGCTCCCGCACATTGCCGCCTCTCTGCCGATGCCACCGCTCTCTCCAATGGTTGCCCCTGGGCCCGTGGGCTACTAGAGTTGTGCCATGGCCTCTCTCCCTAGCTAACTCCTCCCTCGAGCGCAATTGGCTAAATCTTGGCTACCTCCTACCCGGTTGCTGCCCTCAACGCAGCGCGGCTGCCACAGGCGCCCTAGCGCCTCCTCGCTTCTCCACCGGCTGAATCTGGCTCATGGCCCCATGGATTTAGTTTCGATGCTAGGATCCAAAGCTTCTTCCCTCTACTTATGTTTTTCTACTTTTGATTTACTCTTGGTTATTGGCTTTACACTTGATTTAATCTCTAGTTTTAGTTTATTTTGACGATCTTTGAGGTTGAGGTGGTGATGGTTGTTGAACTAGCCAGCTTGTCGTGGTAGGGCTCGAGGCCTTCTTGTGCATCAGGGAGCACGGGATGGCTGTTGGGCTCGAGCGGTGGTTAGCAGTGACACGCCATCACTGTGGTCTAGTTCTCCTCTATTATATGCTACTCCCTTCCCTACCTTCTCCTAATACCTCTAGCTTACCTGCATGGATTTCTACAACTTTAGTGAGATGTTTGTGAATATGGTGATGAATGTGGTGTGGTCTCATGATGGTGATCGCAAGATCAAAAATAGGTTGTGCAGGATACCTTGTCGGATGTAGTTGACTTGATTTGGGGGATGACCTAGTGGTTGTGCTTGGCTCAGCGGAGTTCTAATTAACTATTGTAGTACGGACTATTATATTTTTATTTGAGCTGTGAACGCTTTTAATTGGCACTTGATTAATGTGTTTTCTTGCTTGATTAATTGTATTTCTTAATCTCGTGTGCTTAGGTTGTATTATTTAACTAGAATGAGACTAGTGAATACATTGTTATTTATTTAATGCCCTATAGGTTTCCAATGACTTGATGCATGGGAAAAGCTCAATTTACTTAGTAATTTATTTATTAGATAATTAATTAATTTTTTTAGCTTCATGATTGTCGCTTTGAGGTCAATTGAAAACATGGGGGATTACAGCCTCCCCTCCTTAAAAATGATTTTGTCCTTGAAATCGAGACTGACTTAAAAAGGGGTTGGGATAGGTTTCCTACCGATCCTCCACACGATGCAAAGGTCAGTCGATTTTTGAAATAAAAATTTCAAGAGCTAACTAATTGGGTGGCACCGGATTCAAATGAGTTGTATAATTAAAGGTAGTATACGTAGATTACTTGTGACAACATTCGATGTTTCCCTCAATTGTTCTGCTGCCACTTGATTCAATCTACCTAGTTCTCCCAGAGGTTCTACATGTCTCACTCCTCATTCTGTCATGTTTGCAAGCCCTCCTTGTCCTCGTTCCACGGGTGGATTTTGCACTCAAGCTTGCATCTGTAGTAGTCTAGCCAGTCGTATCGGTGGTCAAGTTAATTTGATAGGGTAGGGGCAATTTTCCCAGTGGTATCCTCCCTACCCACAATTAAAGCACACACCGGTGCCCATCTTGCAATCTTTGGTAAAGTGTCCCCTTCCACATTTGGCACACTAAAGTGCTATGGGTTGCTGATTTAGTGGGGCGGGTCGAAGTGGTGTCATTAAACAAAGTCATTGATTTCGAACCTCATCACGTGGTAGGGGAATTTGAGGACATGCTCGCCCTAGCATCAGGGGGCGCTAGTCCATCCTGGCTTTCTTTCTCTTTTCTTCATTTAAATAAAGTCATTGATTTGGAACCTCATCACGTGGTAGGGGAATTTGAGGACATGCTCGCCCTGGCATGGTCCATCCTGGCTTTCTTTCTCTTTTCTTCATTTAGGCTGGTGTGTTCATTTTCAAGTATGATGGCTCAATTTGTTAAATCCTATAATACAGTGATTTTGTGAATGGACATATGCATTCTTAGGTATAGATTCATCCCTTCCTTGAATCGGTCCATCTTCCTCTCGTCAATGGCTACATCATCTAGGGCATATCAGGATAACTCATTGAATTGGTGCAGGTACACCGAAATCCTTCTACCTCCTTGTCTCAATGCCCAGAACTTCTGCTTCTTAATCTCCATTCTTCCTTGTGGGACATGAGTATCGCAAACATTCTTGGTGAATTATTCCCAAGTAATTGGATAGTTCTGGGCTTGGTTCCACTTGAAGTTTAGCCACCAAGTTGCTGCTGATCCCATCAATTGGTGTGAAGCATAATGTACCTTCTCTTCTTTTGAGCACCCTACCATGTTTAATTTCTTTTCCACTTCCTGCAACCAATCATCTGCTTCCAATGGGTCTACTGCTCACAAAAGGTTAGTGGACGAGTCTGTAAGAACTCCCGCAGACTGACTCTAACATTGGGTTGATGTTGACCCTGTGGAGCTATCCTTGCTATCAGGGCCTCCAAAAAATGGTTTTGGTTTTCCTGAGACTCCTTATGAGAATTCTTCATAAACTTAAGAATATCTCCCATATTGCTAGTATTACCGGTGTTCCCAAAGTTCCCAATGTCGCTGACTTCTGGTTGGCTTAGAGGTTGTCCTTGTCCTGCTAAAATGTTTTGATTGTCTGACAATCGGTTATCTCCAGATTGAGCATTACCGGTGGATCCTAGCCTAATGGTGAGATCAAGCTCGGTCAGATTATGGTCATCCATCCTATAGAAAACCAAAATCGGTTTTGTTAGTTTGTGTTATAAAGTTTGGTTTTCTGGAATTTGTGTTGTTGTTATTAGTTCTTTTACAATAGGTTGGAAAGTTTGAATTTCTTGCAAGTGAAATTGTTCATTCTTTTTAGACTAACTTTTCGTTATGGTTCAGCATAGTATGAGATGAGAATTTATCCAAGTTTAGTCATTAGGAGGTTATGTTATGTCTTTCCTTTGTTCTCATCATCACATCATACATTGACAAATAAAATCTGAGAAACAAGGAGATTCAGTAAAAATCAAATCCTACACTGCCCTGGATCCACACGCCCAGGCACACTTGAGAGACTGACTTGGGACCGCCCCAAAATCACATGTTTGGGGAAACGCTCTGAGCGCCTATGAGTGTGAATTCCTATACTATCCTGGAACCACACGTCTAGGCATGCCCAAGAGTCTGGCTCGAGACTACCCATACTACGTGTTTGGAAAATGCTCAGGACTCATTCCTGAGTATACCTAGGACT
The DNA here is from genome assembly GCA_017311315.1 of Dendrocalamus latiflorus. Classification (NCBI taxonomy): domain Eukaryota; kingdom Viridiplantae; phylum Streptophyta; class Magnoliopsida; order Poales; family Poaceae; genus Dendrocalamus; species Dendrocalamus latiflorus. The sequence continues at coordinate 18,167,814 of CM029653.1, read as the reverse complement.
TCATTCGTTAGTATGCCTAAGCACCACACCCAGGAGCGCCACGGACTACTCGTCTAGAAAATATCATATGTAGAAGTAAGGTAAGTCATTTTTTCTGGGTCATCTGCCATCATTAGAAGTTATGTCTTTTATCTTTCCTTACTTGCCTCTAGTAAGTTTTGTGATGCCTGATGAGTTTATTTAGTTACAAGAGTGAAAGGGTGAGAGGTCTCTCATGGTCCACTCCTAAGTTATTCCCATCTCTAATACCTACACTACATTTTCCTATGTTGCCGCTAATGGGAAAATACAACAGCACACATATATCAGTTTATATGTAGCAAATACATCTAGAATAAGTTCAAATATTGTAAAAATCAATTATGTAGTACTAATGCGGTAGTACTAACACAAGTTCTAGTAATAATGTAGCATACAAAATCTTCACATCGCGTAATAACAAGTTCATAATTAACTTCACGTGTAAATACGTTACGAATATAGCCATAAATTCACAATCACTAATACTTTAATCATTGGTTGGCACTAACATACCGCGTAAATCAGACATCCCAAGGCTAAAATGAAATAACATCTTATGCTGCACCCTCGTTGCTGTTGCCCTCGATTCTAATTAGCCGTGGTAATCTCACTTACATTTTTGCAAGAAAGGAAATAGTATTATGCTGAAATTAAATTTTTGTTAGGCAATAAATAACATAATGATGAGAGTTACTACAAATAATAAGTGCCATATAGCAAGTGAAAGAGCTTACTTAAGTCGTGCAACTGTCTCTAATTATATGTGTGCCCTCAAACTATAGCTCCGATACCACCTGTTGTAAGATCGAGGAGGCCAATTAGAGGGGGGTGAATAGACGGTCTAAAAATTTTCTTCTAATTATTATTAACAATTCAAGATATTTTCTATTTGTCTAAACTAAGTAAACAATGTGGAAGCTTAAATCAATTTGGTTTAGCACAAACAACGCCTATATCAATTAAGTTCACCTAAGTGCACCAACAATTTTAGGCTATGTCAAGGTGTGCAATTTTAGATGACAGGTAATCAATTTAATTCTATGAAAGTAAATTGCTTGAAGGTAAATTGAGCACAAGAAAACAAACCACGATAGACACAGTCTCTTTTTACTGTAGTGTTCGGAGAGTTACCATTCTCCCCTAGTCCACGTTTAGGTTAGCCCAAATAAATTGGACCGGCTCCATGAATTAAGCCGAAACACCTCAATCCACTAGTGGTAACTCTTTCCCGCTCTGGGTAGGTAAGCTCCAACCTTCACACTTCGTCGGGTCTTCTCACAACCTTCTTTGAGAAGATCACCGCGCACGATGCTTCCAACGCTGTCTAGGAGTCGACAAACTCTAAGAGTAACAAGTCAAGCCCCTCGCTTGACTCTCACCATGTGCAATGAATGCACAAGCACATATGGGCATTAAGTCCACCTCTAGATGCAACACATGCAATCTAGATCCTTCTCCTTGCTCACAAAATGCAACACATGCACAATTAAATGGAGAGCCTCACACTAGCTCAATGAAATAGAAATGGGTCAAGCAACTCCTTATCCAACCGGCCACAAGTGGGTATTTATACCCCACACAAGAAAACTAGCCGTTGGAGTTAAATTCCTGAAAAAACAGGGAAATCAGAAGTACTGCCGGCTTAAGGCCGGTACTTTCGCTCCCCTTGCCAACGGTTGGAAAACTAGCCGTTGCAGACAAATCCAGTAGTTCCGACGTGCAAAGTCCGGTACTACCGATTATCGAAAGTACCGTTACACTCCTGCGGAACTACCGATTTCCTCGAGGATGAGAAGACTCCACACATGTGTCTCTCTACAAAAAATGTGTCGCTACACAAACCGGCACTTCCAGTCGCCGGTAGTACCGCTCACATATAGCTGGTACTTTGGCTCGCTGGTAGTACCACTCACATAGAGTCGGTACTTCTACTCGCCAATCGGACCAGTCACACAGAGCTAATTGGACCGCTCACACAGAGCCGGTCGGAAACTCTGATCGTCGACTACCCTGGTCTATGACCACGTTGGTCTTTGACCACGTTGTTCGGATTGACCACACAGGTCTCCGACCATGTTGGTTTCGACCACTCAGCTCTCGACCATATCGATCTTCGCCACGTCAATCTTCGATCACACAGATCTCCGACCACCATGTCGATCTTTCACTGTGTTGTTTTAATCATGTTGTTTCGACCCTATCGATTTTGACCATTGGTTTATGACCACAAAGGTCTACAACCACGTCAATTCCGACCATGCTGGTTTACGACCATGTCAATTCCAACCATGCTGGTTTACGACCATAAAGGCCTACGACCACGTCAATTCCAACCATGCTGGTCTACGACCATGAAGGCCTTCGACCACGCTAGTTTCGATCACACAGATCTAGACAACGCTAGTTTCGACCAAGCTAGCTTTGACCACGCTGGTTCGAACAAGTCGATTCGACCACTCTGGTCTTTGACCACTAGGGCTCGACCGCTCTAGTCTTCGACCACACAGGTCTTCAACCACCAACGCACGTGGTAACTTATTATTTGTTTTTCTCGCAATTAAATAGATGTCGATTACTCCAACTTAGCAAATATTGATCTATTGTTTTAATTGTGCGGTAATTTGTTATATTCATGAGACAATTGACTTGACTGAGGTCAAGAATTGTAAATTAATGTAATCTGGACTATAATTAATTAGCTCTTGTAATACGATTTGTTATATTTTTACTTGAGTTGTGAACGCTTTTAACTGTCGCTTGATTAATTAATTAATTATATTTCTTAATCCGGTGTGCTTAGGTTGTATTATTTAACTAGGATGAGACTAGTGAATGCATTCTTATTTATTTAATGCTCTTTAGGTTTCCAATGACTTGTTGCATGGGAAAGCTCTATTTACTTAGTAATTTTTATTATCTTATTAATTAATTTCGTTTAGCTTTATGATTTGTTGCTTAAGGTCAATTGAAAACGCGGGACGTAACACCACCCATAACAAACCACATAAGACAATTTGTTCTTAATTAGCTTCTGATCTCGGGAAGATGACCTCGCACCAGTAGCTGGATCTCACTTTCATTATTGGTTATATATTTGCTTTCCAACAATGTCACTGCATCACTATCAGAAATACAATGTAGCTCACGATGTATCATTATCAGTAGTACTATTTCCCCTTTATAGTCTTCCTTGAAAAATACCCTTCTGGAATTCATCAATAAATTTGGCACCAATAGGAGCTTTTTGTGATCACCTCATGCCACTGTAGTTAACTGAAAAGAATTTGGATGCAAGAAAGGAAAAGGGATGGAGAAGGCAAAGGAAGTTGCAGGCATCATTTTACCCTGCAAATCAAGACAACATGTCCTTATGATGCTTTCCTCCTCACTTTAGGTCAGTCTTTCCACCAGCAACTTTTCACTTGTGATCACTTCAGGTTCCCTTTACATAAAGAAGCAGATAATGCACTTCAGTGGAACAAAGCAGGCATGCCTACCTAGTAACTGAACCTATATCACCACTCTATTTTTTTTTCATTTTAAAAGAGGACATAGTAGTGCTGTTGTACTACAGGTTGGTAGTGCAACTTTTGGTCCTATAGTGCGTTTGTTTTCCACTGCTGGGAGAGGCTTTCTGAGGTATCCGAAAGGTACTTTATGAGAGAGCATGGCAATTGTATCAGCAAGCCAGCCTTTTGGAAAGGCACACTCCCCACTAGATGTTCTTTCTAGTCCCTTTTGAGCAACACTTTGAGACATTCCAAGGGAATGATTGGCCTCCCCTGCCCTGATTGATGCATCAAATTCCCAAGAAAGAGTTCTCCCAAAAGCAGCCCCCCTCCTCCACTCTCAAAAGTGAGTGGAGTCCGTTTAGGTGCCAAAGGAGTTCCTCTACTTGTGGATCCTGCCAAAAGCCTGGGCCTGTTCTTTTTGGCTGTGACTTGTGGCTTTTGATTGCGGCTTATGACTTCTGAGCTGTTTGTATGAGAGATTACAGAGTAACAGAAACTCACGTACGGTTTTTACTGATATAAATGAAGTCAGTAAAGTATGTACTACAATTAACTAGTAGACCCTATCTTAAAAAGTACTCTGTTTAAAAGCTAGTTACTATAAAAAAGCCGAAAAATAACTTTTAGAAGCTGAAAAGAACAGTGCTGCCTACCTCTACTGATCAGAGTTGAGATGGCTTTTTTGTTGTTGCTTCAAGCATGGCCTACGACTATGCAAGGGAGGAACACTATGGAGAACCAAAGGTTACATGGAACTAGTAATTGATTGCAGAGCTTGCCCCCAGGAGTAAGCAATTGCAAGGCCCAATGGAGGTGGACCAAATTCTTGTTTATCTTTTTTTTATTTTTGCATAGCTTCCATGGCAGTGTTACTGACAGAAATACAATTATAGAACATGTAGCTCCGGATCTGGGATGGAAAGCATTGATATGTTCTACAAAAAAAAAAAGAAATGTCGTACATTTTCAACAAAAGAACAAAACAAAATAGTGCCGATACACCATATATATCCATGGTACTTTCCTGCGCTGTACAAACACTTGCACTTCCTTTTATTTTTCTCGTATATTTTCTCTCTCTCTCTCAAACAACTGCTTGCATCTAAGTCGATGTCAAAAAAGGGGAAATCTAAAAGTGAAAAATAGACAAACATAAATGAACTCTCTCATTGTTATTCTATTTGTTCACCAAATTTAGGCTTTGAAATGTTTGTGCTTGGTACCTTGTATACTCACGATAAAAGTTCATTGCAAGAATACATCAGTTGCCGACAAGACGTAGTTGAACAACAGTGTGCACTTTTTAGTTTTTTGTTTTAAATAAAGAACAAGAGGAGGATGATGAGGAGAGAGACTATAATATATAAGGGGAAGCACCTTTTAGAGCATTTGTCATAGGATCATGGGGTCTTGAATTTGGACAAAGATGAGGTAGGCATGATCTTTTGGGGGTTAGAAAGGGACTCATAAAATAATGCTGCTGCCATTGGAGGCCTCGATAAGTAAGACTGGGAAAGGGAGATGCGACGAGCTCGGGAGCATATACTTTTCTGTAATATTCAAAGCGACCACCGCTACTGAATTATGTAAATGATGTGCATCGATTTGTCATGTTCTGCCCCCTCCTTTTTCTTTTTCTGTTATTATTGCTATTCTTCGCTTGTCTCAATCTCCCATGCTTTTTGTCAAGGAAAGCCATGAGCCCGTGCTAGGGCTCTTTTTTGTGTGTGTCTAGATATCATCTAGATGTGTTTTCCTAACAATTATCTAAATTTGAGATCGTTGAATTAGAGATCGAACGTCCCTTTTTTTGGAGGGGAGATTTTTTTGGAGGAAGAAAAATCGTGGCCGTAATCCAACGGTCATAAATCTGAATGATAGTTAAAAAGAAAACATCCGGATAATATTTATCAACATCCTATTTTTTACCCTCATGATCAATGCGTGAGAGATGAACACACATGAGTCCTAAGCTTGTAAAAGACTATATTATCAATTTTAGGACCGTTTGGAACACTAAAGTTCTTTCCCAAATTTCTGTAAGAAACCAATGAACTTGTTATATGATTTTTGCAAAATTCATGTATTCCAAATAGGCCATGATAAATTGCGGTGCCATTAGCTTCTCGAACTAGCATCAGATTTTAGTTGACTGTCAGAAGAGGAGAAAAAAGAATAGCATAGCTACTCTCCACACTATTCACTTTTGAAAAATAAAAGTGCATTTTTTCGGCTTCTTTTTGGCTTTTCATGATAAGGGAATTTCATGATCTTCTACTAATCATATATATGGATGTAAGAAGCACACCAAAACTAGGAATGGATTGCCCTCGTGTCATACACACTTTGTTAGTCCAACTAATAATATGAACACTCGATATTTATATAGGAGGTTGTGACCGTGTGCGAGTGTTATAATTCTTTTTATAAAAAAAAACACCATGGATTTTCCTTCCTTTTGGAAAAAAAAAGAAATCGAAAGGATGGTAATCTTTTCTTGTCGCATATGACGAACGTCAATAATTTATTCTCCCTTCTATCAATTCCTACTTTTTAAAACCCTGCATTAATTATATAAAACAAATGGCCTAAAACTATATATGCTAAACGTGCAACAACGCAAGTTTTGACTAAATGTGCATAATCTTTTATATCTTGCCACATATTTTCTAATCATTAATAATTATCCTTGTCGAAGTTTTAATTCAGCAACAGCCACGGCTTTGACAGAAGAAAACCATAAAACGACGTTATTTATTAGCCCAACTTTTGACAGTACTGTTACGTGTCCAGAGCTAGCATGCATCGACCGTACTGCACTCGAAAAAATCGCAGATTTTTTTTTTGCCTGCAAAATTTTTAAATTTCCTATTGGAAAAAATAAAATGTGTCGATGCCCCATGTTCCAAGAGGGTTTTCGGAATCTTCCGATCAAGACCTAAAATAATTCGGATGGTATCTTTTGGAATATAAGACATGGCCGGCAAAGTTGTTTTTTTTTTTTTTTTTTGGCCGGCAAAGATTTTTTTTTTTTTTTGCCTGCAAAGTTTTAAAATTTCCCACCGGGAAAAAAATAAAATGTGTCGATGTCCCATGTTCCAAGAGGATTTTCGGAATCTTCAGATCAAGACCTAAAATAATTCGGATGATATCTTTTGGAATATAAGGCATGGCCGGCCAAGACCTTTTCCGCGTAGCTTGCAGTGACGTTAACGCGCAGCACGCGGATAAAAGTATTAGTGTACTGGAGAGTAAGATAACCGAGAATACATGTACAGAATAAAGGTGAGAAAGTCGCTATATATCCATCCTGCAGTTGCTTATTTTTTTTCCCTGTACATCGATCGACCTGATATTTGAAGGTATGCCACACTTTCCTCCATTAGCTCAACAATTCTTTTGGTAAATTTGGGAGACGACGAAGATAAGAAGTGTAATCGTACATTAAGGACCTGTTTAGAATACAGAAATTTTAATCATAGAATCAGCTTATCTTTCGTAAGAAAAAATCCACATATTTTAGAAGCGGCCTAAGAGCCTCAGACTTACGCTAAGGACCCTTGGCTCGCCTGGGAACGTTAAGCTCATTGGGATTAGTGTTCTATGTACTAAACGTAGCAGTGACACAAGAGAATATAAGAATAAATGTACATAACAGAGGTGAGAAAATTGATATTAATCCCTACATTGAGCCAAAATTTGAAAGTACGCCACACTCCATCTACCTCAACTTATCATTTGCGAATCTTCGATAAATTTGAAGCTAGCGAAACCCAATCGGCCTAATCAACAGGAAAATTCCCAAAAAATATATATGTACTTCTTAATTTACTTTAACTATGTCAAAGTTTGAAGCTCAAACCCAATCTATATACGTGGGAGGGAGAAATGACTTTTTAAGAAAATTGTGACAAATAATAAATCAAAAGGAAAAAAAAAAGACAAAGACAAAAGGAACGTACTACCAACCGCAAACTTCTCTTTTTTTGTTTTCTTGTAACACATGTGAGTTCATAGTTGAAATTTTAAAGTGCGCTACAACACCCTGTAAACTATATCATCAATTTTTAGGAACATATCATGCTAATTTGATGCGCAAATTGAGAGGCTTGCACGATTCAATATCACTGTTGGTTTCTGGCCACAATAAATTAACTACATGAAAACTAGCCTATGGCCACATGGCTAGGCGTGCGGATATGCACATGGCCCACTGAGATTAAGTCACAGATTTGGCGGCAATATCTACCGATTTTATAAGTACACATATGCGTACGCATTCAATGGGAAAACATGTGCTCACGCTCCGTGAAACCTTGGATGTCTCCAATAAATTTCAAATATGTGTAGAAGATGCACACGTATGTATGCATAGGTGGTGTGAATATGGTGTGTGTGTACTGCCTTGTACTTTCTCAAAAAAAATAAATTAACCACACACACAAATACATAAATACATACATACATACATACATACATACATATATATATATATATATATATATATATATATATATATATATATATATATATATATATACATGCCATCAGTTATAACACTTTTTTATAAATCCTCTAGTTTATATTAATAATAACACAACGATTCGAGATAAACAACCTATTACCATTAAGCCCTTAAGTCGATGAACATGTTGAACTTTTTTCTCTCCTCGTTGTAGACTCTGAATCTTGCAACAACAATAAGTTGATACCAACGTTGTCGGACTCGGAAATTCATTTCCGAATCCTATGTGTTTGTCGTGGTAGTCCCAAGATCAGTAGCTAGCATATACATAATACATCGTTGCATCACATCCATACATGAGTAAATGAAACATAGTAGTACATAACATTAAATGGTTTAACATAGGCCTACAAGACTAAGTTTTGCACAAATGGGCCGACCGGCCAAATAGTTCATATAAAAGAGTATTTGCGGCGGAAATAAATGATAAATAATACAAAAGGGTCCTCATGGTGTGCTATAAACCCGCAGGCAACTGACTGGGTTAACACCCTAGTATTCAGCATCCACATCACTAAATCACGTGGCATAAAAGAAGTTAACAAAGGTATCTTCCTCCTCTTGCTCTGATAGTTGTGAGACCATGTGATTGTCGTGTATGCTGTTGATGATGAATAATTGACATTTGGTTTTATTGGAATTTGCTTTTGTGAAAGTTTTGGTCGATGTGCTTCTGTGCTTCAGTTTTCAAGGTGGCAAAACAACCACGTTTGGTAGTCGGTGGTCCGAACGGCCTTGTATTGTTGGTCCGAACAGCTTTGTGCTGGGTGGTCCGAACGGCTTTGTTCGATCCACAGACTTCGACCACGTTTGACTTCAATCACGTCCAGCTACAACCACGGCAATCCAACCATGGCATTTCGACCTCATCATTTTTCAATCATGAAATTTTGACCACGGAACATCATCTACGGCAGAACAACCATACCTGGTTGGAGATAGTAAGTTACAGTACTTTTCGATGATTATACCTACAGTACTTTACTGGTCGTACTAGATAGTCGTAGATCTTACTGGTCGGAAGTCATAGACTTTACTGGTTAGTGGTCTAGATTTCGTGATTGGTAGTCGTAGACTATGCGGTCGGAAGTCGATGACTTTGTGCTTGATTGTAGTAGGCTTCACGGTTCGTACTCGTAAATTTCATGGTCGGTACGAGTGCTTTAATTCTTGCTATCTTTGAGTACCTCAAGTACTCATGTTTGGCCAGCGGTATGACTAGCTAGGGCAGATGGTCGTAGTACTCAGTAGTTGGAAGGACTCGGTACTCGATAGTTGTGGTTTCCGCAATCGTGATCAGCGATTGGTCGTCGGTGATTTCTGGTTGGTGCTTTGGTACTGTAGTCTATGCGGTACTTGATGATCATTGGTGCAGCGAATGGTTGGAGATCAGTAGTCATGGACTTAGCGATCTGGTGCTTTAGCGATAGCGATCGATACTCGGTAGTCGGCACTCGGTGGCTCTGTGGTTGGTAGCGATGCAGATGTTTTTCTGAGTGTTTTGAGCGGAGTGTTGGTAATTCCCAGTACTTGTTGTTTTCGAGTACTTGTTGTGCTAACGGGCGTAATGAGTAGCCTGAGGGTGTTTTCTGGATAAGGATAAAAGTGTGGTCTTGGATGACTTGGTTGGTGGTCATCGATGATTCTTGTCAATGGATAGACGAGGGTGTGCTTCAAGTGTGTGTGTGCTAATGTTAGTCAAGTTGTGAAGAACTTATGTCGAGAAAATATTCTTTGGTCTTTGCATGTGTAGGTGGGTGTGGAGACGATCATGATCGGTGATGAGGAGGATCCATACTAGGATAGGGAAGTCTAAGGTCCAAGCAATCGCGGATGTCACGCGAGGTGGTCGGGCTCACGCTGGAGCACGTGGAGATCAAAGGTGGTCATTCATAATGAAGCTATAGGCGATGTGGTTCCAGAGGCTTCGGCACAAGTGGTCATGATGCGTGATGAAAATTCAGGAGGTGCTGTCCTGGAGGCTTCGTCACGTATTGGGTAGGAGTTGTGGATGGAGTCCATAACTACGAAGATTGCGAGAGTTACAGATAGAGTCCGTAATGTGGAAGAGATAGAGATTTGAATAAAACCCATATTAGGAAGGGTTTCGGGTCCCTTGATTTGAGGAAGAGATAGAATTTTGTGTTCGTGTTTGAAGCAGGCATGATTGGACATTAGCCTATAAAAGCAGGGGAGGGTAAGGGCTAATGTGTGGCTTTTGTAGAAAGTTTTTAGTGTGGTTGTAAGAGGGCTTTCGTTGAGAAGGTTTCTAAGGGTACTTATAAGGGCACTTTGTAAATCCACTGATATCCTGCAATAAAGATAAGTTTGAATCAATCTGGTTCTTATTTTGCTTGTAGAGTGGTTGTGATTGTAGGTGTTGTGGATCTTACGACAACGTTCAAAATGATCAGGCGAGCAGTCGTACAGAGTGATCGGGTATGTTGTCATAAGCTGAGCAATTGATCAGGTGATTCGACTTCGAGTGGTCGAAATCTGCTCTGACTGCTAAAAGACTCCAAAAAGCGGCAACAATCATTCACCCCCCCTACCCCCTCTGATTGCTTTTTTCGATCCTACAAGTGATATCAAAGCAAGGTACCGATGGAATCAGAGAGGGATGTGAATCATTCCCCCATGTTAGATGGTACTGATTTTGCTTTTTGGAAGTGCCGCATGCAAGCTTACATTGAGGCTTAAGGTAATGATGTCCAGAAAAAAGTTTCTCAAATTTATCTAGTTCCTGCGGATATTACATTCAAAAATAAAATAGATGTAGATTTGAATGCATGTGCTCGTAACTTGCTTTTTCAAGGAATTTCTTGCAAAGAATTTGATCGTGTAGCTCACATTGCTTCTACTCACTTAATCTGGAAAACTCTTTGCGATTATTATAAGGGAACGACTAAGATTAAGAAAGTGTGTAAGAATCTTTATCTAAAGGAGTACTCGGATTTTACTATAAAACCTGGTGAATCTAAGATGATCTTTTTGCTCATTTTGAAAAAATTTGAGTAATTTGCATGGAGTTAGTGTTATTCCAATGGATGGAGATAATGCAACGAAAATCTTACGGTCTTTATGTTCCGAGTGGTTGATGGTCGTCACGACTATTAACCAAATTATCGATCTAGATACTCTGACTATGGATGATATGTACTCTAGATTGAAAACCTATGAGATAGAAGCTTCGCCATCTAAGACTAATAAATCTTCATCTTTAGCATTTGTGTCTAACCCTAGATAGACTGCTTCATTGAGTACAATGTCTTGTGTTTCCTCGTCTGCTCTGACTTCCCTTTCAAAAGAACAATTCGAGCAATTACCCGAAGATGATCAGGCACTGATCTCCTCATGGGCATACAAGGCACTCAACAACAGAGGATGAGGAAGCGTGGTGGCACTCCAGGTCCAATCAAATACTTGAGTGTGGTGAGTTAGACCATATCAAGATGGATTGTCCCAAGCTCAAAGGAAAAGTGATCAAGGAAGACAAGACTCATCGTCGTTGACTATTCAAGAGTAACTCCAAGGGTAGATCCTTCTGTCGTAAGGTTCTAGCAGCAATCAAGTGCCTTGATCTGAGCGATGAGGATTTCGAGAGCTGCAATGATGACGACCACAACGACGATAATGCCAAAGGCAAGAAGAAGAGCACCGATGACTTCACGGGCATATGTTTCATGGTAAACAGTAGTGACAACGATGACAACTACAGTGATCCCGATGAGGTAAGACCGTTATACGATCAGTTTGAAGATGGGTTAGTTAAACTTGCTCTTGAATTGAAAAAGACTAAAAGAAAATTGAAAGAAAACAATCTGGTAGTCGAAAGCTTGAATTTTGAGATTAACAGACTTAGAGCATCTATTCCTAAAGATGATTCTTGTGAAGCAGGTCTTACACTCTGAGTTAGAAACTGTTAGATCTATTAATGCAACAAGTCTAGTTCAACTTAGAGATACAACTGATAGATTTGACCAGCTAAGATTACTACATAAAACTTGTGATGAAAAAGTTAAACTTGGTAATGATAAAATTGAAAAGCTTAAGTCTAGCCATTCTAGAGCATGTTCTAAGTGTGATTTTGCTGCAAGCTAGACTTAAATCTTCTCAGGAATCAATTCAATAGATGCTTTATCATGAGACTCTCTCTTGCTCTAACTGTCCTAAAGTTAACACTAAAATAGAAGATTTGACTAGACAACTTAATGATTTTGCTAAAAAGGAGAAGTCAATTCAGTCTAGTGCTTCTAAGGGTCTTGCTAATAAATCTATTAAGTACTCACATGTTCCTCACTAGCTAAAGAGAATGAGCACCTTAAAGACACCTTAGAGATGTTTTCTTTTGGCAAAAAGAATTTGAACATGATACTAGATCAATCAAAAACAAGCGTGAAGAAACATGGTCTAGGATTTAACTCTGTTGAGCATGTCAAAAATATTCCTCCTAAGATTGTTAAACTTCTTGAATCTAAAAAGTTTGAAGTAGAATTTGAATCAAAACAAATTATTTTTAAATCTACTGGTATAGCAAAAGATCTCTCTACCAAAATGAGTGGTCCAAAGTTATCAGATACGACTTCTCATCAAGTCAAGTATCAATGCACTCTTTGTGGTAAGGGTGGTCATTTTGTTCAATTCTACCTTAGAAAATCAAAGAAAGAGAAGAAAGACAAGTGGAGGAAGTATTTTCGACCAGCTACTTCTCGCAATTGAACGAGCGAGGCTAGACCAGACGTTCGACCAGTTGTGTCTCATGGTCAGATCAGCTTCTCAAGATATTTTCGACCAGCGCTTTCTGCTCGACTAGTCCAATCAAGAGGTAGACCGGCTTTATGTAAGGGTCAGATTGTTTTCAACCTGCTTTTACTGCTTGTTTAGACTGATCGGCTATCAGATCAGCTTTGCCGAGGAGGTCAGACCGCATGGTCGAACTGTGACTCATCAATAGTCTGGTCGTAATATCTCAAAAGCTTCACTTAAATCTTTATCAATACATGCTTTTTCTCCTATTCGTCGAGTATGTCGGTACTGGATACCTAATTCTTTACTGTCTAACCTCAGTACTAAGGTACCGATGATTGTTCGTGCTCTGTAGGATCATCATAAAAGGAAGGAAAACATATGGTTGATTGACTCGAGTTGCACACGTTACATGACTGGAGACTTATGATGGTTCTCATCTCTCGCTCGTACCTCCGGTGATGAGATTATCACTTTTGGTGACAACTCTCAAGGACAAATTCTTGCTAAAGGCACTGTGCGCATTAACAACAAATTCATCTTGAAGGATGTCACTCTCATCAACCTGACAATGCAGGTATACAGGTCTCTGATGAACTTGAAGACATCTTCTATGACTCAGACAATGATAACAAAGAAGTCCCGGCCCACTCTACGACACCTACAACCACTCCCACAACCATTCTGTAAGAAGTGACTCCTACGACCACTAATGAGGCAGAGACCACTACAACCACTACGTTCTCACCAACTACTTCTACGACCACTAATGAGGCAGAGACCACTACAACCACTACGTCCTCACCGATTACTTTTATGACCACTCTTGCGACCACTTCACAAGCACCTCTACACATTCAACGGAGACATCCCCCAGAACAAGTGATCGATACTATGGGCAGGGAATTCAAGATAAGCAAGATAGATCTACTTCATCGCTTTAACATAGGGACAGTCAAACTAATTTCCACACCTATGGGATCTACGGCTGTATTGGATCCAGACAAAGATGGAGAGCCTGTTGATCAAAAGGAATACAAAAGTATAATTGGCTCTCTTTTGTATCTCACTGTTTCAAGACCAGACATACACTTTGCTATATGTTTGTGTGCTCGTTTTTAAGCTTTTCCATGTGCCTCACATTGTCAAGTGATAAAACGAATCTTCAGGTATCTTCAGTCAACTTTGGAATTTGGCTTATGGTACTCTTCTTCCTCTTGTCTTACCCTTAGAAGCTATTTAGATACGGATTTTGGGGGTTGTCGAATTGATAGGAAGAGTACGTCAGGCACATGCCACTTTTTAAGCACATCTCTTATTTCATGGACTTCTAGAAAAAGGTGTTTGTTGCACTTTCAACTGCTGAGACTGACTATGTAGATGCTACTTCTTGTTGCTCCCAATTACTTTGGATGACAGCTACTCTTAAGGAATTTGGCTTAAAATTAGATAGTGTTCCATTTTACTATGATAACACTAGCGTGATTAGTATAGCTAAAAATCCTGTGCAACTGTCAAAAACCAAGCACATTGATATTTGCTATCATTTTCTTAGAGACCATGTGAAAAAGGGAGATGTCTTGCATTTTATTGATTCCGATTCTCAAGTTACTGATATTTTCACCAAACCGCTTGATACTTCTCATTTTGCTCGGTTGAGAAGCGAGTTGGTTGTGTTGTATCCTATGGAATTATTCTAAGGAGGAGCTTGTTGCTTAAATATGTTGAAAGTTTTATTTATTATACTTGTCATATAGTACATCAAGTCTAAGTCTTTGAAATCACATGAGAAGTAGAGCTGTCTTTATCATGTTTACCCATATACTATGCAGCTTTGATCATGACAACTTGTAATTAAATTTTGTCTACTTGAACAAACAACATGACAAGGCTGAATTTCTTGGCTAAGTTTTGATTAGAGTGATTACTTTTTGAGATGTGTCATGTTTAAATACCTAGTTAAATCATAATTCTAGGTCAAGTCTAAGTTTGAGCCATTCCAGTTCCTTCTTGAATCACTTTTAGCTTGTCTAGAAATACATGTGCAAATTGTGGTGAAATTGCTAATCATGTATGCATCTCAACAATTCTCTCTCACGAGACAGCTTGTTATTGCACTAGCCATGAACTTGAGGGGACTTTTATCTAACCGAGATCATGAAACCTTAAGCTTTTTGGCTTAGCATGATCAATTAGTTAAGGCTTGAGATGCTACACCTAATGAAATGTGAATCAAGTTGGCTCAAAAAGACCATTTTAAATGTGATGAAATTAATATGGGCTGAAGCTTAGGAGGCTGTTGTAGATGGCCCCTAGTCTAGGACATACTTTACTGAGATAAGTCATAATCAAGTGTCAATGCTATCTATTGAGTTACGTAAATCTATGTTAAGCTTTGTGCTTCAGTTTGTCATTTGTAGCTCACTTAGCACTTGATTCTAGCATCTAGATTTAAATTTGTATTTTTATATGCCTATCTTCTTGAGTGAGATTTTTAGCCTAACTGGTCATTTTATGAGAGTCTGCCATGTACATTAATTTGCTTAATCATGCTAAAGACTTATTTTTGACACTGCTATATGATATATGAGTTTACAAGATCCAGGGAGCTCTACATAAAAAGATGACTTGCTCAAATTCTTAAATCAATGCAAAGTAACTTGGGTAATCTACAAAGCTTCTGGATATTTCTTCTCTTACTCCTTTTTAGAATTATTCTCTTTCTGGAGTCCTTGATGATTTCATTACCCAAAGGGGGAGAAATTAGAGAAAGGGGATAATTGAAGAAAGAAAAATTAAAAAAATCGCTCACTGAAAAATTCGCTCGCTGGAGTTAAGAGGGACTTTTTTTAGTGTTCTGAGCTCTTTGGTGTTTTCTGCTGTGGTATATGCTTTCTTTTGGTTGTGGTCAGTCTTTCGACTGTGGCCGATTCTTTTGTGAATTCTCTCATTCAAGAGTGTTTTAAGGTGTTATCAATGTATTCATCAAGGGGGAGATTATGAGACCATGTGATGGTCGTGCATGTTGTTGATGATGAATAATTGATATTTGGTTTTATTGGAATTTGCTTTTATGAAAATTCTGGTAGATTCGCTTCTATGCTTGAGTTATCAAGAGTGGCAAGACGACCACGTTTGGTAGTCGGTGGTCTGAACGGCCTTGTATCGCAGGTCCAAACAGCTTTATCTGATCCGCGGACTTTGACCATGTCTGATTTCAATCACGTCTGGCTGTGACCATGGCAACTCGACCTTATCATTTTTTTATCACGACATTTCGACCACGGAACATTGTCTACGACAGAACAACCATACCGGTCAAAGATGTTAAGCTACAGTACTTTTCGATGGTCATAGATACAGTACTTTACTAGTCATACTCGATAGTCGTAGATCTTACTGGTCTATAGTCATAAACTTTACTGGTCAGTGGTTTTAGATTTTATGGTCGGTAGTCATAGACTATGCGGTCGGAAGTCGAAGTCTTTGTGCTTGATTGTCGTAGACTTCACGGTCTATACTCGTAGATTTTATGGTCGCTATGAGTGCTTTAATTCTTGCTAAAATGAGGTTCAAAGAGGAGTAGAGATGGTGAAAAGGACCATGCTGAGGCTTAAGGCTCTCTGGTGAGGGAGCTGTGTAATGACGATGGCGGTGACCGGAGGCAAAGAAGACGACCCGGATCCAACGATTTACTAGAGTGGAGAAGAAATCAAGTGAGGGGTTTTACTAATGGATAGAAATGGCACAAAGTGGCATGAGTGTCAAGGTTGAAGCTCACCGGGAAATGACGATAGCCACAGCAGAGTGTGGTGGAGGTGCACGCTGGAGCCAAAAATGAAACCAGCATTCCAAGCGATGCAGTGGAAGAAAGGGATGGGCAAAGGGCCAGAATGGAGATGGCATGCTAAGAGGTAGGTGATACGGTCGACTAAGGTATTTATAGCGAGAAGAGGGTGCAACACTTGTCGATTTCTCACTGCTAAGCTTGAGAACTCATGAAAATGGCAGTCTACGGTGTCTCCCACACACCAATGGCTTCAAGACAGTGCACAGACAACTCGGAGCTTCGCGTAGAGCACTTGATGTGGTCAATGGCATCAGCTAGCAGTAGCGCATGTGAGCACTGTACATGAATAGTAGCTCGGCTGGCAAGCTCTAGCGCATGGGCCTGGCTCGTCAGTGAGAAGGGAGAGAATGCAAAGAGAGCGGATTCTACAGAAAGGCACTTTCACATGGAGAAAACGGGAAGGGGAGGTGGAAGCTAAGCCGAAAGCAGAGATGGGCAAGGCCAAAGATAATATTAATGTTCTGGCCAAAGAAGGAATTTTGAATTTTAATTCATTTTTGAATTGATTTAATTCCAGGAATTGCATTTGAGCTTAGAAAGTTATCAAACTAAGCTCAAAACTTTTTAAAACTTTTGGAGAGGCACTTTATAATATTTAGTACTCAAATAAATATTTCTAGGTTTTATAAATTTTTATTTATTTTCAAAATTTTGATTTTCAACTACTGAAAATTAGGAGAAATCTTTATGAAATGCTGAATTTTTTTGAAAAAGCTCAAAAATTCAGAAATGATGGTTTGAACATAACTCAAACTAAAATTTGAAGTTTTGGGACGTTACAATAGCCTACAACTATGAAAGTAGGAAGCAGGTTGTCACGGATGTTCACGAATGTGTGGAATGTGTACCTCGTAGCGGCGTTTTTTAGCGGAAGAAAAGTAGAGGAGATTTATTTATAACCAACTCTCTCCAGTGTCAAATCGGTGGTAACACTAAATGTTATTTTTAAAAAAAATGTTATAGATAGGGATTAAAAAAATCTCAGTTAGAATTTGAAGTAGAAAAGCAAGAGCTATTAGGGCAAACAAAGCTTCTTGACTCTTAAAAAAATGCTTCATTTGTAGGCCAAGCTTATCAAGATTAGAACTGAAGCTACAGAAACGTTCTCAAACACCACAAGTAAAAGGTGAAAGATTGTACTACTAGTAGCAACGTTGTCAGGATCGTGATATGGACCGTACTGCGGTCCGACAATCCTATAGACTAACATGACACAGATCGATATGTGAATCAGAATTTTATAGAATAGTGATCCTGTAGGTAGGATTGTATAGGATTGGGTAGAAGTACGATCCTACGATCCCATGGAGCTAACATGAAACGGATCGCTATACGAATAGGAATTGCATATAATTGCGGTCCTGAAGGTAGTATTGGGTAGAATCGTTTGGATCGGATTGGATCATAATCTTAATAACAAACTATTTCAACACAAGAAATTTGGTATTACCTGTTGCTAATTTAGTTTAACTTTCTTTCTTTTTGCTCTTTACTTGTTCTAGGGCAAATATACTATCATTCACATATTAGACTTTTAAATGATTAATTTATACAAAAATGAAGTAAACAATGTTTGTAATGCAAATAAATGCACCAGAATTTAAAAAATAATTAAAATTCAAACTTTGTATTATATGCTTACACATTTTAAAATATAGTTTTCTATATAAAATATATGTGTTTCCTAAATTCTGATAGAATTGTCATTCTATAATCCGATCGGACTAAAAAAGTATCCTACCTAACATCTCGCTCTGATAACCTTGACTATTTCGTCAGTCATCATCATCATAATCTAAAACGGCGGTCAAAGTGTACGTGCGTGGGGGTGCCTACATTAATTCTCGAATCAATGTTTTTTTCCTCTTGTGCTTCCGAGGATTCATCATGTCAGTGATCGGTAGTCACAGTTAGCCAAGACCTTAGCTTAACTGAGAGCGTCAAATTAGTCACCTGTCCACACGTTAACCCGATGCGTCGTTGTCTCTCCTTCCGTTTAATGGCTTGGCTAGCCTGGTCGTTGCGTCGTGCATGCGTTGCTAGCTCTAGCTATCCGTGCATGGAAGCTTCTGGACGTGGATTCCTACGCCTCTCCTGCCGTCTTCATGCGTTCGAACATGGGAAAGCGAGTTGGGTTAGGAGACTAAAAGTGTATCTAATAATCATGAGGCTAGTGGAAAAGAAAGGCTGGCTTCGAACCTGTTTTTTTTTCTGGTTTATGTCCATACTATTTATAATAACAAATTTTTAAATTATGTGTTTTAAGGTAGGATCGATTAAGGCCCTGTTTGGATTCCTCCATCTAAAGTTTAATCACTAAAGTTTAGATCTAAAGTCTCCAAACAGGTGGTCTAAAGTTAGATCTAAACTTTAGCTAACCCCTAAAAAACACTTTAGACCATTAGTCCACCAAAGTGAACTAAAGTGGTCTAAAGTTTTGGGTTCTTAGGCACAAAGACGTGTTTACCCATGCATGTTGGTCTCTCACCTTCTATTTAATGGCTGACGCACGAAACGAGGAGAGGTAGTATGGTCTTTTTGAAACTTTAGTCCTATCCATTAGTACAGGATCCAAACAGGACCTTCGACTAAAGTTTAGTGGCTAAAGTTTAGCCAACTAAAGTTTAGTCCAAAACTTTAGACAACTAAACTTTAGACCATGGGATCCAAACAGGGCCTAAATGGAAGTTTATAGTAAAAAAATATATTGAGTTTATCTGTACCGATCAAAATCACATATGATTATTTTTTCTGTACATACTACCTCTCACAAACTGTCTGAATTCAAATATTTAAGCCATAAGTCATAAACCATCAATCCAAAAATACCCACCTTTTAGTTTAGTTAGTTACTTGTCAGCTCATTGGTCGGTAACGTATGACTGGAGATGGGAAGTAGAGCGTGTAAAGTTCGTCAGTAGTATGAGTTTTTCTTACCTTGTCTTTATCTTTACATTTTGGAAGAACTCGAGAGGTTACGCGTATTTTTTTCAAGGATATGCATGGTTCTAAGAAATCAATATTGTTGTGTACCTACTAGATGGTTTTATGTTAAGAGTAATTCATATATACAGAGATATCAGGTACCTACATGACCTTTATGTTAGACTAATTTACATGTACTTTTCAGTTTTCACATGTAGTAGTTCCCATTATTTCGCGCTAATTTGTACAGTTTATATTCGATGGACGTCTTTTATAGTTTAAAGTTATGAAACAGAACAATCGGAACTAAAGAACTTAATGTTGTCTTCTAAGTGTCCAAAAGGTTTTTCCCTTTTTTCCCCTGGTCACGGAACTTCCCATGAAAGGAAAGAGCACTTTTAACCTAGACATGCTGACATGCGAGTCATGATTATGGCCACACACGTGCCTGCTCAACCCAAGAAAAGCTGAAGGAAAAAGTTAGTAGTTGTGTATCACTATAGCCATGATAATGTGTCTGATACCAAAATCCTCCTCTCACCGCCGCATCATGTCGGTATTAGATTTGCTTTTACTCTCAGGTGTTCAGCATATGTTTCACTTTTCCCATGAGACCCATCACAAAAATAAGAGTAAAGTCCATTACCGATCCTTAAACTTTTTATGCTGTGTCACCCCGGTCCATAAACTTTTAAAGTGTGTCATCCCGGTTCTTAAACTTTCAAAGTGTGGCAATTTCTTTTGAAAGTCTATGGACCGGGATGACACAGCATAAAAAGTTCACTGCTACAACTACATAGGATATTGCCACACTTTGAAAGTTTAAGGACCGGGATGACATACTTTAAAAGTTTATGGACCGGGATGACACAGCATAAAAAGTTTAAGGACCGGTAATGGACTTTACTCCAAAAATAAAAAATGATTCTTCTCTCCACTCCTCCCTCATCGTCACTCTCTCTCTCTCTCTCCCATCGCCCTCTGCTTCCTATGGCAGCCACGCCGCCGCTGATTTGCTAGCTCCAGCGGACTCCGCGGCCGCCGGAGAGACCTACATGCTCCTTTTCACCTCCTATCCCAATTCACTTCACCAAACCGGCCCGCCACATCTTAAATCTCCTCTACCACCAAACCCTAGCCAGCGACGATGAAGCTCGACCTGGTAGCAGAGGAGCTCGTTCTGGTAGTGGCAAGTCTTGACTGGTGGGAGCGGCTTCTGGCGAGGGCGAGCAGTTGAGCGCTGGCCTCCATCCATGGTGCAACATCATCGTGATCCCTATCCATAGCATGGCGGCTTGGCGATGGGCATCAATCACTGCTACAGAGAACGTCATACTGAATGTCTCATCACAGACGATTCTCTGAATCCGTCAGTGTTGCAATTATCACAGATAATTTTATATACATGACCGTCTATGTTAGTAGTGATAGGTAGAACCGTATGTGATACATAATTATCACAAATGGTTCTCCACCTTCTTAATGGCAGAGGTCATTCACCCGAAGGGAGAGTTCAACCCTGGCAGCAACAATTAATAGATGTTTAAACATTTGATTTAATTATAATTCATTCAATTGTACTTCATCAAATAATTCATCCAATTATAATTCATTCAATCATACTTCATTCAATTGTAATTCATTTGTAGAATCTAAGTAATGATTATGTGTGCTATAAAATCTACAACTATCTATGATCTGCTTGCTTGTTTTCAGAAGGCATGGTTAGCATTTTCTAAGGCTGGCCGAAAAAAAGCAAATATTTTAACTATTTAAAAAGCTATCACAGATGGTTTGTAACACGAAACCGTCTGTGATATATCAAATATCACCAACAGTTATATTTAAGAACAGTTTGTGATATCTGATATATCACAAATGGTTTTTAGTATTAGCCTTATGTGATATGTCAGATATCACATACGGTTATATTTAAGAACTATCAGTGATATTTCTCTGTCTATGATATCTGAAATATCATAAACGGTTATCTTGAAAACCGACTATGTTGTGACTTTTCACAGACGGTTTGAAGCCATCTGTAATAACCATATATTATCAGTCATCTGTGATAATCATTTATTATCACAAATACAATAAATTAGACAATTCAGAAACCGTATGTGATGATGATTTAGAACCATCAGTTATGACACTTTGCATGGTAGTGAATCCAGCGACAGCCAATGACCCACATCCGCTAGCAACCTTCATTGACGAGGCAGCAGCCTCTATGACGTGTCGTCGAGGCTGCTTAAGGTGACGGCGATTAGTATGATAGGTGGGTCCATTATTATTTTTCTTTTTACTTCCTTCGCACCGGTGCACCCACATGCACCGGTTCCAGGGATCTTGCCTCTAGCACCATCTCCTCTAGTAGCTAGAATCAATGAAGTAGGAATACTGGAATAGTGGTACGCTTCAGGGTCTTGGGGGAACGAAACCGTGTGCCGGAGAGTGGAAAAGCGTCGCCTGCGAAAAGCGGTTTTTGGCGGCGTCAGCGGCCGGTGGATCCGTGTGGGATCGAGGAGGGTAAGCGTGGGCGGCGGGCGGGCAGCGGTTGACGCCGACTCCCTGCCGACTTGCTTGACCTTGTGACCTCCCCCCCGTCTCCAGCAATCAAGGCCCCGACAGCGAGAGAATCACCGTCTCGTCTCGGCACGTACGCAGCGACGGGCGACGGCAACGCTGCGCGTGCGTGTGATCCGACGTCCCTAGTTACTTCGCTGTTCTATCGACAGATCGGTCCATTCAGTCATCATTGAGGCTAGTTCTGCCTAACCAATCGATGCTTTTCTCGATGCATGTTTTCGGCTTCCGAAAACTGAACCAATAATTGAGATTAAAATTCTTATTCTTCAATTTCAACCATGGCTCCTACCAAATGTGCTACCATTTTCTTAATAAAACGGTCACCTTGTAAAAAGTATCGAAGGGAGAAGACACGAAAGCTAGTAGTAGACCTAGGAGCTGGGCTTTGGGGCACGTCAAGTTGTGCTGGCTCGGATGGCCACCCCACCGTATCATGCTGTACCGTTACAATTTGCTTCCTGTGAGGCCCAGGCACATGCTTAGGGCATAACGGGCCACCATCGTGTCATGTCAACCCAAGTTCAGCTCTATTAGACGTGTGGAGTCGTGCACGCCACCGTCATCAACCCATCGTCGTGGACGGCACCGCCAACAAGGAGTGGGCAACGGCCGTCGGTGAGGACTTGGTGGAGTAGAGCTGGACCACACGAGGAAGCCGCCTATCACCCTAGATCCTTGATTCGCTATTGGCTCCCTCCCCCCCCCCCCCCCGGCAGCACCGCTGCATGCCCACAAGCTGTACCGCCTGACCCTCTCTCTCTCTCAGCTCACTCTCTCCCTCTCTTGTTGGCCGGTCGGCGATAGCCATGGCCCACACAGTCTCTTCCTCTCTCTCCCAGATCTGAGTGATGATGGCCACAAAGCACACACGACGATGGCGGCTGCAAGCACCCTTCTCCACTTCCCCCCCCCCTCCTAGGTCTAAGTGGCGGAGCGGCCACGAAGCCCACCATGATAGCGGCAGTCACTAGCGCCCTTCCTCTCTCCCTCCCTCCCAAATTTGAGCAGCGGCGGCCGCGAGCCCACAATGACAATGGCGGTTGTCTAGCTATCCCCTCTCCCAATCTGAGCAAAGCCAAGCACGGGCAGGATTTGAGGCAATGAGTCGACGACAGGCCACGATAGCAGTCTTCCTCCCTTCTTCTCAATGACCATGGCGACATCCACAAGATGTGTGGGGTTGCATAGGAATTTTCGGACCATTCCAGCCCAAGCATAGCCTATTGGAGCATACCATGCCGCCCGACATACCCGATTCTCAGACCCGACCCAGTCTAGTCCAGTAGTTCCTACTGTGCCGACCTAGCCCACCACGCGTCATGCCTGGGACATACCATGCCTGCCGACCCTTGGGCCGGCCGGAAAAAGCACAGCCCAACTACCAGGACTAGCTACTAGCTTCATGAATCGGTACAATAGGGACCATCCATGAGTAAGTGTGCGGCCAAGATCGGTTTCCTGACTGTGATAGTTCTATCCTTGTTGAGATTTTAATAGTTTAACGTGCTCTGCTTTTGGTTTGTGTTGCACATTAATTACTCTGATGTGACTTCCTAACTATATAGTAACTAGAGATCTACAAGTCTCTCGCTATCGTGGGCGTAGTTTTGCGAATTAAGACTCGACTATTTCCTCTATTTTTTTTAGTCAACTATTTCCAATATATAGCAATATCTATCCAAACATCTTATATGTATAGACAACAAAATGTAAAGTAAAAATAATAACATAAGACTCAAATACCCTTATCAAGAAAATATATAAAATGCTTTAACACTCAACCTTTTTTTCTCCCGACTACAAATGTATGGGTGGAAATTGTAGGATCATCGATAGCAATCAAAAGGGGTGAATAATTGTAATCCATAATAAAAAAAATTGTTTAATCTACTATCTCCGGATATCCAACCTGCCAACACAACCCAAATAGAACCAAAAACAAAAGACAACAAAAGAAGAAAAAAAATTGGTACTGTAGCTATAGTGTTTGGTACTGTAGCTACAATACATAATACTGCAGCAAATTAATAAATTAGAGATGTCACTTTCGATCAATACTGTAGCATATGAAAAGAATCAAAAATGCTTTCGTTGCATGCCTCCTCCTGGACGTGATGCATTGACCGGTATGTAGGAGCCACCTGCTCCCTATGTGACCTGCTGTGAGACCCGTTTGCTATTGACGAGACTCTAACACAGGGGATGCACAGCACAACAAAGTAGGCAGCACCACTGTCTCTCATATGCATGCAGTAGTTCTTGCTTCCTGATCTTCATGTGATGCTTTCGATCGCCTGTCTCCCACCAAAAATTATATCACCCACATAAATCTGAACAAGTAATAAATCATTGTCATGCCTAAGTATGAAAAGTGTTTTGTCTATCTTATCCATTTGAAAATGATTTTCTGAGAAGTATGACTTGAGCCTTTCATACCATACTCTAGAAACTTGTTTCAATCCATATAAGGCTTTAGATAATTTGTCAACATGATTACAAAAATTTAGAATTTTCAAACGTAGGTGGTTGCTTAACATAAACCTCCTCGTCAACAAAGCCATTAAGAAAAGCACTTTTAGCATCCATTTGATACAATTCGAATAACTTCTAATCTTGCAACAGGAGCAAAAGTTTCACCAAAATCAAGACCCTCCACCTGAGTAAACCTCTGAGCAACCAGTCTAGCTTTATTTCTAACCACAATACCATTCTCACTTTATTTATTTTTAAAAACCCATTTAGTTCCAATCACATCCAGACTTTATTACACTCAAAATTTTCTAATTCTTCATACATGGTATTGATCCAAGACTCATCAGATAAACTATGACTTACATCATTGGACTCAAAAGAGACAACAAAAACAGAATGAGCATGTGAGTAACGAGAAGTAAACCTAGAATGTGTTACCCTTTCATGAACATCACCAATCATCAGTTCTGAGGGATGACATTGCTAAATAGAAGATTCTAAGGTAGCTTCAATATTACCTACATTTTTTGTAGGTGATCCATCAGTTGATTGCAATGCATCAGGAGGTAACATCCCACTAGCAGTAGTAGTGTCTCCAGCTAAAGTGGAAGTAGAAGGTGAAAGATCCTTAGCTGGTGCAGGTGATGGAATGGAAGGAAAAAACATCACCAAAATCAAGATCCTCCACTTTATCAAGAAATATGCTTTCGAATTCCCCCTGAACCTGTGTACTTGAAATGTCAGGTCTAGTACCAGAACTAGCCTCATCAAAAGTAACCTCATAGATCTCAAAAAAGTTTGTTAGTCTCTAAGTTGAGTACAAGACAACTATGAAAGTGAGCAGGATAACCAAGAAAATGACATCTGAAGATTTTGATTCAAATTTATCAAGATTATCGTATTTAAGAATAAAGCATTTACACTTAAATATTTTGAAGTGAGAAACACTAATCCTACGACCAAATCTCAACTCATAAGAAGTCTTGTGCAATGAGGCACTAAAAAATATTCTATTAGAAACATGACATGCAGTAAAAATAGCCTCAGTGTCGGACCACGGGTTAGCAAACCCCAGATCCTCTGTGATTCCACTGCACTATTCCCTGGATCAGTAGATAGTGCTCACAGATACATTACTGTATATCAAAAACATACCATGCGGAAGCGTAAATAATACGGTAATCCTTACACATGGGCCGATTAGGCCGAAACGATAAAATGCAGCAGCGGAACTTCACACGGGTGGGACCCGCAGGACTTGCCCACAGGCAGCCAACTGGGGTTCGCGACCTAGTCCATGGCCTCTTCGTCTTCCAGCTCTGTCGACCCCTTTTTAGCGTCGCAGGGCTTGACAATCCTGTTCTTTCTAACTGAATGTAGCAATTAAGCAAGAATGAGTACGATGATACTCAGCAAGCCACCACACAGGATGCAGTAATAATAGATGCAAGCTATCAAGGGGGGGCTTGAGTTTCTTTTATTTGCTAAAAGCATTGTTTTGGAATTACAGTAAGTAAGAAAATCTCCTGAGACGTAGCAATTTTAACTGAAACATGTTTTTACTAAATTGATAGTGAGAATGCGATTATAATTGTAGTGTAGGTTACATCCACCTTTTAGAGTGCATGGCTACCTCCACCAATGCTAGTTTTCGCCGCTGGAGTACATCTCTCCAGGAAAAGTTCCAAATCAGAGTACATCTCTCTGATAGGTTTTTATTCCACCCACAAATATTTTTGGAAATAGAACTAACTCGAGGAGAACCCCATGTCCGCCCTTGACCGTGGGCACGGCTATTCGAATAGTTTTCACTCTGCAGAGTTTGTACACTTTCACCACAAGAGACGATCCGCTCGTTGCTCCACACGATTCCGTAGTCATGCGGTTGAGTAGATCATCACAATAACTGTTCAAAATATCGAGCCCCTTTTTGTCATCTCATGTTATGGGCTTCTCCCACTTGCGGTGGGTCCCATACTTTGCACGGGATGTAACCACGGAAACTAGCGCATTCGGACTGCAACTCTCCACAACGCTAGCACGGCTGGAAACTTCACCCTGCACTTGGTGTCCCTTTAGGCCTTCTCTTGCCCTTATAGCATCCTCCTTTCCCCTACCAATGAGATGAGTTCCGGGGGTCCGATAGATTTACTTAGCCAAGTTGCACTTTGCAGACTTGTGGCTGTACTGTTTTACACGAAGAAGTCATCACAGGATTAAGTCCTTAATCCGTCCAGGCGGTTCATTCCACAATCCAATGTGCTACTTCCACACCCACCACTCTTACCACCCGCCCAGACAGGTATAGCAGATTTTTAGGGTTTTGAGAAGCATAAAACAGTTGTAGCAAAATATTCAGCCACGTACATCCCATGACTGTCCCAAAACAAATTCTTATGTTTTGAAGATTGATGATCAGGACAACTAGCGCCCTGGACTTGACAAGACTAGCATGGCATTTAATATGACTTATAGCTAGTAAAGTTATCATGAATATCTATGGTGACAAGGATCAGGTGATTCAAGTATCAAAGGATGGCATAATAATTTTAATACAACATCAAGTGGGCATGTAGCTACCTTAAGCTTCAACATATATTTGTATAACAAATTAAGCATGCAAGTTGATAGCTTTAAAGAACATAGTTTTGCAATAACGATGGGATCAATATGATCAAAGTGATGACTTGCCTTGCTTGGAGTATCATGGCCTTGATTGACCTAGGTCAAAGCCTGCTCAGTCAGCGATCTTAACTTCCCAGTCGTCGCTTTTACCCGAGTCTTGATCTTGTTCAAATCTGTCGCCTCGTTGAGCCTTCAGATTCTAATACGCGGCAAAGAAAAGAAAGACCAAATAAATCCAAACACTTTAAATGCCCAATTTAATTTAAATTATACATTTGTCATGATTTGAGAATAGAAGGATGATTCGGATTAGTGGACTATAGACACAACGGTAGCTGGATTTGAGTAAGAGAATGAATTGTCTGAATAGCTTTACCGTGAGGGAAAATTTTAGGATAACGAGGATCAGAATGATTAAGTAACTTCAGGCATTTATTCATTCTGGAAAAAGGTAGTGGCCAAACTAGCCGATTTGGGGGAATGGCTAGGCTCGAATGCATCGATTCCTATTTATCAAGAAAGTTCCATGAGCCAGGCAAGGCTTATGGACAGATAAAAGAGAGTATCGAGGGTAGTGTAGAGAAACATGATTTTATGATTTTAGAATACGGATACGTAAGGTGAGTATAGTTAAATATGCAATGTAACTTTGATATTTCATGTGGCAATACTTATTTGAGATTGCCGTAGCCAACTTAATAAATCTTTATGTTAGCGACTTAAGTAAATGATGGGGTTGGCCATTTTAATCCAGTCATTATTATGAGTAAAGTTAATCTTTTTGCTTGCTCAACCAAATTGTTAGAAATGGCCAACGGTTATGTTTTACTTAAAAAGAGATGCTATGACTTTTTAGGGATGTTCTTAGTAAAGCTAGTTCTTCTATTATCAATTATTCCCGACTATCGAATTTAAATCCTGAGATAATGATCGGAGATTTGGATGTGAGACAAAGATGAAGGATTGCTCTTTCGTATTCCAGAATTCTTAATTATATTTTATTTGTCATCTTAAATCTCAGTATTCAAGATAATGTTAAAGTCTTTACTACAAATATTCTTATGCACTTTTGAGATGAGTAATTCATGGTTAATATTTCATGTGACACAATCTTGCTGAATTGATTTATTTAGTTGTCGTAGACTTGGGCAAGATTACATGGGTACGAATCTTTTATCAAGTTTCATTACTAAATCATTTAACCATATTGTTATTAGTGTATTAACTTCTTGTAAATTCCCTGATAATAGTAGAATAGTTTATGGCATAGATTTAGCTTGATTACTCTCGTACATGAGGATTAGATTATAAATCTTGATTGGTATAAATTTACAAATGTGAAGTTGTTAATTTAATTGTAGAAATCTTTTTATTATGCATTCATAAATAAGTCCTTATTCTTATTCTCATTATTAGACATAATTTTATTTTATTAGAATACATGCATTAACATTTCTTACACAAGATTTTAGCATTTAGCAAAAAGGGGTCACAGATCACTAGGCACCTCTTGCTTAAGAACTTAGCCACTTGATTGGGCCCACCTGTCATACACAGAGAGAGACATACAATGGGGGGTGTCTAGGCTGGCTAAGAGCAGAACAGAAAAGGGGAAGAATAGCGAAACAGAGGAGGGGGACTGGCGGTGGAGCCGTGCGGCGTCGCCGGCGGGGAGCAGTCACGGAGGCGACGGTGACCGGCAAATTGGGATGCCCAGGTGACGGGGTAGCTAGGGGGGTGAGTAGTTTCGGCCGTGGAGGCGCCCAGGCGTGCCGGCGGTAGAGCTAGGCGGTCGGCGATGAGGGTAGACGGGGCGCCGGCGGCCGGGAAGGGATAGGGGCAAGATGAGGCGCACATGAGCAGTAGTGAAGTACTTGGAGCTTACCTGAGTGGTTGGTTTGATCGGAGAGAGGCCGGAGCGGGCTGGCGGCGAACACGGGCGGCGGCGCGGGGAGACCACCGTGGAGGGAGGAGCTTAGGCGACGGGGAGCTTGGCCGACGTTTGGGGAAGCTTCAGGGCATCGTGGAGATGCTCTCCAAGTGGGGAATCGAAGGGAGCTCGACCGAGGAGGGAGCGGCGTGAGCGGCGGTGGTTTCGGCCGGAGATGGGGAGGATGGCCGTCCCGGCGAGCTCGGTGCACGAAAATCCGATTAACTCGGAGGGGGAGTAGCTGGGGAGTGGAGGCACGCCATGGCACATTCAATTTGGAGAAAGAGCCGTCGTGGTGGCCGGAACATTGTGAAGGTGTCGTCGGCCATCACTGGTGCTCGACTAAACACAAGAAAAGAGAAGAGGGGAAGCTTCGGGGAAGCAGGGCAAGACCGGGGGCTATTTATAGCTGGCGGCGGTCACTGTGGAGAAGCTGTAATCGACGACCCGGGCACATGGTGTGGCATGGGCGACGGCGTACTTCGGCATGGCGCGGCGTACCGCCGGTATGGGGCGCGTCCGGCGGCATGGGCGCAGCGGCGTGGAGTAGGGGTATGGCGCCCGGGGTAGGCCGGTGGTAGGGCACTGGCGCAGAGGTGACCGGGGGCGCTGCGCGGGTTGGGCCGGCGGGAGGAGCAGCGGCGCGGGGGCGGGCCGGCGACGCCATGAGCAGAGGAGGGACTCGGGAAGAAGCAGGGGAAGGAGAAGGCAGACGCGCCGGCTGGGCCAAGAGAAGGATTGGGTTGGTTGAACCAAAAAAGAAAGAGCAGCCGAGAGAATAGAAAGAGGTGGGCCAGCCCAAGATGAGTTTGATGTTTTAAAGAAATTTCTGAATTTAGATTTGCGAGCAGATTTGTTCAGCAAATTAAAGATTGATGAGTTTTTGGAGAATAAATCTTAATTTTCCGAATTTGAATTTCTAGCTATGAGAACTGGAAGGAAGGATTTTATTTGATTGCCATTTCCTAATCTTGGTTTTGAATTTCTCAATTTCGATTTAAATTTGAAATTAAGACTTCCAAGAAGATTTGGTTTTTCTCCGCTAGATTTTCAAACTTGGTTCTTGATCCCAAGATTTTGAATTTTATTAATTGGGCGCTTGGCAAGAAAATCCAATTTGAGAGATTCGAGCAATGACAAAGATTTTTGAAATACCCAAGAAAACGATTAAAAGATTTTACACTTTTCGCAATTACAGTAATTCCCTATTTGGGATGTTACACTCAGCCCAATACTTCCTAGGAGTAGCATGTTCATCAAGTATAGTCCTAACCATCTCAACTAAGGTTCTATTTTTTTCTCTCTCTACAACCCTATTTTGCTGTGGGACACGAGGGGGAAAATTGATGTTCTAAACCTTTTTTAGAGCAAAAATAAGCAAATGATAAATTCTTAAATTCAGTCCTATTATCACTCCTTATAACTTTTAAAGCATATGGCAATTCATTATTAAGTCTAAGAAATAAATCTTTAAAATGATCAAAACCTTTATCCTTAGACACCATAAAATAAACCCAATAATATCTAGAGTAATCATCAACAATTATAAGAATGTACCATTTGCCTCCAACTGATTGAACCCTAGCAGGACTTACAATATCTATGTGCAACAATTGACCAAGGCCTTCTGTGATGATCATAGAAAGAGATGGGTGTGGAGCAGCTACTATCTTACCATATCTACTAGGGGAACAAACCAAATTTTTACCACCCTTAAGTTTAGGTAACCCCCAATGAGATCCATCCCACTAATCCATATAAAGTGATCAAAACCAATGTGTTCTAACCTATAGTGCCAAAAGAATAGGTCTCTACATTCAGAAGCTACCAAACATCTAACATCAGATGAAAAAGAATGATTAAAATCAGCTCTAAAGACCTTCTCCAATCGAGATATATTGAAAATAAGATCCCAGAAGCATCTAAAACTCTACAAGCATGTCTCTTAAAGCTTACCTCAAGGTTATCACCTATCAACTGTGAAACTAAAAGCAAATTATACTTTAATTTACTTACGAAAGCAATGTTCTTGAGAATGAATTTATCATTAACATGCATTGCACCTTTAGCCATCACAAAACCTATTGAAGTATCCTCAAAAGTGATCAACTCATCACTAGATGGCTTAGTGAGGGAGGAGAACAATCTTGAATCACTAGTCATATGCCTAGAACAACCTGAATCCACTAGCCACATGTTACCCTTCCTCATTAGTTATACCTACATCATAGGAAACATTGGTCTTACAATACTAGAGTTAGTGAAATAAGATCTAGAAATCTAGTACTGAGACACACGACGCGGAGGAACAACAACAAAACTAGAACCAAAATCACATGGATGTGCGTGATCAGCATGCCAAAAAGAACGTGAATTATTTGAATTATATCATAATCTAGCATGTGAAGTAGATTTAAAATCATCATAAAAGTTCTCTAAAAATTTAGCTTTCGCATTAGTTCTAGAAATAAAAGAGGTAGCATATTTTTATCTTAAAGCATTCAATCTTTCCTTCTCTTTTTTGGCATGCCTAAAACAAAATCCATGCAAGTGTCCATCTCTTCCACTATAGGTACAATGAAATTTAACACAATTGAAATTCTTTTGAGATGATGAGCTAGCACCTACAGCATTATTTAATAAATTTTGCACAAAACTAGTAGATTTAAACACAGTTTTATGAGGCTCACCTTTTGTTTCGATTAGCCCACATCCAATGACCTTAACAACTTTAGGTGGATTATTCTTGACATAATTAGCAACATTAAATTCTAGACCAGTGTTTTTGACACTTGCTTTTGACTTGTCTAAAATTATATTCAGATTTTTCTTGTAGAAAAAATCTCTCTAAAGTGTTCTTAAGGTACTCATTTTCTTTAGCTAAAGTGAGACAAGTTATGTATTTAGCAGGTTCATTCACAAGATTCTGAGAAGCACTAGACTAAGCCAATATATCTTTTTTAGCAAAATCATTAAGTCATCTAATCAATGCTTCTATTTCTGTACCAAGCTTAGGACAATTCAAGCGAGACAATATCTCATGATAAAATATATATTGAATTGATTTCTAATATAAATTAAATCTAACTTCTATCAATTCACAATTAGAGCAAGCTTTAGATTGAGCATTTGAAATACTTGACTCTAAATATGTAGAAGAACTAAACTTGAGCTTTTTAATTTCATCATTTGCAAGTTTTAACTTTTTATCATAAGAGTCATGTGCCAATCTTAATTCATCAAGTTTAGCAGTTACATCACTAAGTTGAATCAAGTTTGATGTATTAATTGTTCTAGTAGACTCTAACTCAGAATATAAAACTTGAAAAGATTTACAAGATTCATCATCAGGAATAGAAGCTCTAAATCAATTAATTTCATAATTTAATCTCTCAACAACAAGATCATATGTTTCTATTTTCTTTTTATACTTTTTGAGCTCTTTTGTTAACCTAAGCACAACACGAGATAAAATTATATAAGAAGGTTTTACCTCATCAGGATCACTGTAGAGATTATCATTGTTGAGTTCCTCACTTCTTGCCATAAAACGCATCCCTGTGAAGTCCACCTCCTTTGCCTTCTTTCCATTATCCTCATCATCGCTTCCATAATTAACATCATTCAAATCAATCTCATCAAGTGCTAAAAATACTTTGTTGACCATCCTGCGATAATTGCGCTTCTTGCTTGGGTCAATCTTGAATTGAGAGTGATGAGTTGCCTTGTCATCTTTGACCTACTTGCTCCTCAGTTTGGGACAATTCATCTTAATGTGGTTTAGCTTACCACATTCATAGCATCTGATTGGACCTCCTCTCTGTCTTGTTCTGATATTGTTAATTGCCTTCGTCACCCTATTGGAGAAAAGTACAAGCTGCTCTTTTGGAATCTTCTCTAACTGTTTAGCTGTAATAGAACACAGTGTAAACAAGGAAATAATAGAGGAACTAGAAGAATTTTCAGTTTGGTTAGTCTCTAAACCTAAGGAATTAGACTTGTTTATCCTAGCCAAAACATCAATCTCGTGTGTTTTATCTTGGAATAAAGATCATTCAAAATGAGTATTTCTATATTAACATAATGATTAATAGCAGTGACTAACATATTCCAAACAAACATATCCAAAGCATTTAAGATTTGATGACCATTGCCAGAATCAAAATATATGACATCAATATATTTCAAATTATTAACAATTTTATTGAAGCGATCAAACAGTGCACTACTGATTTTCTAGGTTTCATCTTAATTTAGAATACTCTTTCTTTAAATTAATTCTGATGAATGCATTTAACAGACTTAGAACCTTCATGATAATCAGCTACAGTAGTCTAAATTTTATATCATTTCTACTTACACCTTGTAACAAAATATTTATAGCTTTAGCATTAGCTTCAACATCAGTAGTATATTCAATAGTAACAATAGGAGGAAATAAATATGGATTTTTAACTTTTTTGCCAAATAGCATTACCTTGTCCTTGTAGAAAAACTTTCATACGTGCTTTCTAATAGATATAATCTGATCCATCAAAAACAGTGGCTTACCTGAAAAATAATCTCGATCTGATGCCATTGCAACATACTTTGATACCACTTGTAGGATTATCGATAGCAATTAGATGGGAGTGAATGATTGTAATCCACAGCAGAAACTTTTTCTTGAAATCTACTGTCTCCTGATTATCCAACCTACCAATACAGCACAAAAGAACCAAAACAAAAGACAATAAAAGAAGAAAAAAGTATTTTTTGGGGTACTATAGCTACAATGTTTGGTACTGTAGCTACAACACATATTACCGTAGCAAATTAAAAAAATTGGAGATCTCACTTTTGATCAGTACTGTAGCAGATTAAGCGAATAAACAACACTTTCGCTGCATGACTCTGATCTCCTGTTGTTGCTTAATCTCCTGACAGCTTGCCTCCTCCTGGACATGATGCGTTGACCGGTATATAGGAGCCACCTGCTCCCTACATGACCCATCGTGAGACCTATTTGCTGTTGACAAAATGCCAGCACAAGCTAGCACATGTAGGGGATACACAGCACAACAAAGTAGGCAGCACCTCTACCTCCCGTACACATGCATCACTTCTTGCTTCCTGATCTTCACATGATGCTTCTAGTCACCTGGCTCCTCCCTTCTACTGGAGAGACAAGAACCAAAAACAAACTAAGAAACACACAACAGATTGGTTTTTCTTTTGGAAGCACATGCGCTATTTTTTATTGCTAAATCATTATGTTTGTGGCTACAAAGGCACCCTCAAATCCTAGCACGAAATTGCATCTATCTAGCCTTCGGGTTGGCACCTAACCCCATCTCTATTTATAGTTTAGAATTCAAACGAGTTCTTATCCAATTCTAAGAAATAAGGGACCTAAAACCCTAACATAACTCGGATTTTTTTACTTTTGTGACACTACCCAATTTTAGACACTCCAAAATTATCATGTGTCATAGCCTCCGGACCACATCTCTGTAGCTCCAACACACATCTATCTTTGATCTCCACGCACCCCAACTCAAGCACGACTGTCTCCTCTAGCATCCTTGACCCTTTGAACTATGACTTTGTACCAAGCCATCTCTCGATCTTTGTTGTAGACCACGATCGTCTCCGAGTTACCTTGCACATGCAAAGACCAAAGCAGCATCTTTTCCTAGCATAAATTCTTTTCAACTTGACCGACATAAGTCCACACACACTGCACGCCTCAAATAACATCAATAAGCAACATTATCAATTATTCATCATCATAAATATTCTAGACCTAGCCACATGGTCTAATGATCTCTCCATTGATGAAAGTATTGCTAAACTCTATAGTTTTAAGGTCCATTATTCATCATCACAATTATCGTAACTATATACTACAATATTATCCGTTATTAATCATCATAATTATAGTAACTATATACTACAACATAATTTTAAGGTATACACGGTTACGTGAAAGTATTGCTAAACTCTCTAGTTTTGTGAAACAAATGACAACATACTTACGGTTAAGTGTAATTTTCTCAAGAAAAAAATATTATGATATATGCGCACAGCAACAATATGAAGTTGGTTACGTCGGTTTGGGTCATATATATGGCACTGTTCTTTTCAGCTTCTAAAAGCTGCTTTTCGACTTTTCTACAGTAAGGCCCCGTTTGGCACGGCTCAGCTTCACTAGTAAAGCTGTTTTTTTGTTTCAGCTTCATGAGCAGCTTCACCGATGAAGCTAAATCTGTTTTGAAAAACTGTTTGGCAAAACAGCTTCACCAACAGCTTCATGCATGGCTGAGAGAGCGCAATTGTCCAAGATGCCCCTATCTACCTGACTTGTTCTAACATTTGGAGTTGTATGTTTGTATATGGTCATATGAATTAAAAAATAATATATTTGAATGAGTATGAATTAAAAAATTAAAATAATAAAATAATAAAAAATTAAAATCGTTAGGAAGCAATATTAGTGCCTTGTTTATGTTTCGTAGTCAAATCATTAGGTGCAGTGAAATTTTGGTGAACGGGAGAGGTGAATGGGATGTACTAGTGGCAAATACATGTAATTTTGGTGAACCAAAGGGGCAGTGGGTTCCTAGAACTACGGGCCTGAGGGAGAGAGCTGTGAAAATCTACTTTTTTTCAGCTTCACCTCTCCCCATTCCTTTGTGAGAGCAGAAAAAAAGGAGCTTCACCCATGAAGCTGTTTGCAAAAAGGGTGTTTGGCAAAAAACAGCTCACAACAGCTCAGGAAGCTGTTGGTGAAGCTGTGCCAAACAGGGCCTAACTATCTTTTAAACGGAGTATCTTTTCAAGATAGGGTCTAATAGTTAATTGTAGTACATACTTTACTGAATTCATTTATATCGTCAAAAACCGCACGTGGGTTTATATTACTCTGTAATCTCTCGCATAAACAGCCCAAAAATCAAAAGCTATAAATCGCAACTAAAAAAACAGGCTCTATATGTAGGACAAGACGGTTTGATGAAATTTAATTACCTGTCTAACTCGTTGACGCATCATGCCACAGTTGACAAACTATGTCTTGTTGACTCGGTCAATCTACGGCTTTTTTAGACAGACAACAGAATTACGGACGTACCGTTTCTATTAATTCCCTCTGTAAAACGCCCCCACCTTAACTCACTCCACAGAGAGTTTGCGAAACCATTTATAATCTGCCCTGAAACTGCTCCGCGGGCGGTTTCGGTTTCTCGCCTGTAGTTGCGGTAACCATTCAAAAATGTGAATTCAAATTTTGAGTTTGCTTTTGAAACCGGTAAAACCAACCAAAAATGTTAGAAGACGGGTCAAACCAGATGAAAACCAACTGCGGCCTATTTTTCAAATTTGATTTTTCGAAAAATTCGAGCAGTATAGAAATTTTCGACGGCCCTGGTAGTTTTTGGAAACTGATGGTAACTGCGTCAGTCTTTTTAAACCTGCACGCACGAACACAGAATTATGCAGTAAATAAACAAACACATGAAATTATAGCAAGAAACAAAGCCACCTCTCTCGACGCGACCACAAGCTCACGCATATGCGAGTGCTGGTTAATTCATGACTTGCTAGATAGTCATTCTTAAACTTTAATTCAGAGCTAATCAGTTTGTGCTTAGCTTTTCACCTTTAGACCAACCAAGCAAATTAAAGCTCGAAGTGACACTAAACCCTCACCTCAAGAAAGATTTTTCACTCTTCTTTTCCAACATAAACCAGGTATATCCGGGCAGTAGAAACCCAGCACTAGCCGTCAACACACATCGCATCAACTTCATTAGTGCCAACAGCATCCACTACCGAAGCATGACAACGCAACTAGCTGAACAATCGTACCTGCCAAGGGAGCCTTTTCACAAATCAGGACAAGCTGGCACGTTGCCCTTATCGATTCCAGAATACTGCGTTCAAGGACACCAAGATGAGCCAAGGCTAGGCAAATGGGAGAGACACCAGAGCCACAAGATCGTATCCCAGCTTATCCTGCAGGCCACAAGATAACAGGAAAAACCATCGAAACGACAAACGGGACAAGCTAGCGTTTTTGTGTGATTATGAAGGCGTGCTGGGTGATTTGTCTGTGTTTAACATGGATAAACAGGCCAAATATATATCGGGTATATTAGGCATATATTGTATGTGGTATTTGGGTGCAACAGCCTCTACGGCAATCGTCCAGCAGCGCACGGCTCCCTTCCATGCTATGGTTGGTATTTGCAATCTATGTCTTTTTGTAATAACTCGATCAATAAATAATATAATGAACATGTATTACTAGGTAGTCCAATGAAAATAGTCATCACCTCATCGCAATTTTTAGGCCCCGCTCGGTTGGGCTGAAAAGCTATGGCTTATGGCTGAAATTGCACTGTAGCAGCTGAAATTTTACTGTAGTTGAAGGTGGCTTATTTAGCGTAATTAAATTTAAAAAAATTTAAAATAGAAAAAATATGTTAGCTCATTACGGACAACGCGAACGAATACGAAAAAAATAACCAACAAAAAAGCTCAAAAAACCCAAACATTCAGAAAAAAACTAAATTTATGAATAGTGAAAAATAAGCCAGAACCTAGAGGTTGAAGATGAAATAAGCGGGGTTAGCCCATATGCAAACACACCCAAAAGGTGACACCAAGAAACACGCAATGAGTTGCCTGGCCACCTCTTAGGGCCTGTTTGGAATGCGGGAATTTTTCCCGATTCCTGCGGGAATTGAACTGTTTCCTGTAAAATTCCTGCAAAATTCCTGTGAAATTCCTCTGTTCCAAACAGGCCCTTACTGTTTCCAAGCTCAAGGCAGAATTGTTTAGGAATTTTATAGGTAAGTATGATTCCCGTAAGAACTTAATTTACGTAATTCTCACGTCCTAAACGAAGCTTAGTCCTTCTTCCTTCAATTTGACACATATCCCCTAATTAAAGCCTTTTTGCGAGGGCCCAAAAGCTTACTTTACAAGGGTGGTCGGAACTTTGAAGACTAGTCTAAAGAAGACAAAACGGTTGGTGTTCAAGAATCAAAAACCATTTTACTAAAATAGCAGCTAAATGCCTAAATTGGATTAAAGGTAGGGTGTCAATAGAAGGTACTGTGAAGGGGATTAGAGTATTTAGTAAGTCTCGTACGTATATGGGGTCTTTCTAGTACGTACAACCCAAGAATTAAATTGTGATATTATATATATATATATATATATATATATATATATATATATATATATATATATATATATATATATATATATATATATATATATCAAACTATACTATCTAAAAAAGGATAAATTAGATATTAGGGGACGAAATAAATGTCGTCTGTCAGGGCATGAAAAACTGTGCATGACAAATGCAGAAAAAAAATATAATGGCTTATAATGTGGAAATATTAATAGAATTACATAAGGCATAGCTATGGTACAAAGGAATTTTAGCTAAAAAGGTGCTCGACTATTTCATCTTTCTACATTTTTCCGCTTCCGCTATTTCAATTATAGAATAATTAGTAGTGTATGGTGAAAAGGGGTATGTAAATACAAACATACATACCATAGTTTTCGTAATATTTAATCTTCATTAAAGCTAAATGTAAAATAAGGCATAGCAGCATAACAGATAGTGCCACATCGGCATATTTTCTTCCTACTATCTATACAACTAGCTGCATGAGCGCGGCGCACGCCGCGTTAGCTGCCGTGTGGACCAAAGTAAAAGAGACGACAATTCGCAGGGAGTTTCATAAAAAAAATCGAGGACACGTGCGTAATTTCGGAAAAACCAAAGGCCTTTTTCGTAAAAAGTCGAGGACTTGTAAGGACCTGTACGTGAGTAAATAAGGACCTATACGTAATTTTGGAAACCTGCGGGGCGCCATCCAAAATTTTTTTAAAAAAAACTGGGCGCAGGAACCTATTCGCGAGGAAAAAGGACCTTTACGTAATTTTCGAAAAACAGAAGGGAAGTGGCTCCCCCGGCCGTACGCGAAACCGGGCACCACGCGCCGGCCGAGGGAGCGAAGGGGGCGACATGGATAGGCTCGCTACCCCGGAATGCTTCCGGCTTTGTATCGGTTACGATGAAGGAAAAGGCATGAAATACACTTTATAAATCATTCACATACTAGAACGTACTAAGAAATAATAAAAATAAAAAACAAACTAGATTTGTCCCTTGTTGGTGTGCTTAGGGCATCTGCAACATTTGTTGCAAAAGTAGACCCTAAGGTAGGATCCAAAAGAGAGGCAACATTGTTAGTGCTATTTTCTGCAATTTATAAAACCCCTCCATTAAGAAACCTAGCCCTCTCTTTTTTCAAACCTACTCCAATAAGCTTCTGATTCTAATTTTTGTTTTCTAGCTTCTTAATTTTGTTTTTTTCTAGTTTTTTGCCTTTTCTATTTTCCCATTATTCCTTTGCATTGTCCGTAATGATGTAACCTTTTTCATTTTGTCATTTTTTAAATTTAATTACGCTGAAAACGTTAACAGCAGCTATAGTGCATTTTTAGTCGCTACAATGCAAAAACAAGCTAGAAGCTTGAGCTTAGAAACCCAAATAAACACCACTTCTTTCTCCACCACCGCTCCCTTTTTCTTCTTCCTCCGCTACCCACCTAACACTGCTCCCATTTATCTAGTCCACCACCGCACTGCCCCTTTTCACAATCACCCTACCACTCCCCCGCATTCTCTCCACCTCAATACCCCTTCTACCCACCGCATCGTCCCACTATCCAGCAAAGTAAGGTGACAATCCAGTTGCAACAGCTCTTCCTCAGACTCACTATGGCCAGATCTGGCGGTGGTGACTAACAACAACTTCTTTGTCCTCGCGTGGTTGAATCCGGTGGCGGCGAGAACCCCTTCCCGATGTAACAACTAGTGACCACAACGACCACCCATGCCTTGCTCCATTCGACAGGTGGTCCCCGTGTCCTTTTTTCTCTAAGACCGGGCCTCAAGCTTTAGGCTGACTTGTTGCTCTTTTCCCTTTATGCCAATCCCTCCAATGCGATGAGTCAACTTCA
This sequence comes from Dendrocalamus latiflorus, assembly GCA_017311315.1. Lineage (NCBI taxonomy): Eukaryota > Viridiplantae > Streptophyta > Magnoliopsida > Poales > Poaceae > Dendrocalamus > Dendrocalamus latiflorus. The sequence goes on along the minus strand of CM029653.1, from coordinate 18,127,582 downwards.
AGAACTCCACCTTAGCCCCCGTTGGCGTCATTTGCAATCGCCACTAGATTTAGCACATAGCCCTTATCGACAAAGTCATCCATAGTTGTGGCATCACACAACCTCCAGCTCTACCTTCACATGGAGCAAGGGACGTACATATGTCCTCAACCGAAAGTTAGGCGGGCTAAAGATACCTAAGCCACATGCTGTCACGGAACATGAAGAAGATCACACTATCGCTGCAATGGGATGCCACTAAAGAAAGCTCGACAATTCACATCATCCATGACTGATGCCCTATACAACTTAGGTGCTTCATAATGTTTAAACTCCAAAGGTACTATTGAGTTGTATGCACCGGTCAATTTACCTAAAAACCTAAACTGGTGAAAAAAAAGGTAGACAATATACTTCAACACTCCCACTCATGTCTAGGCTCCACTAGACGGCTCCAACAGGCCTAAGATGTGGATTGAAGTGGGCCGCAAATATTATTTTTAAATATTTCGTTAGCCTGGTCTTAAACCCAGAACCTCTTAGCTCTGATACCATATTGAATTGTATGCACCAACTAGTTCATCCAAAACCCTAAGCTGATTAGAATCCCTACTTATATTCGTACAAAAGTCAAGGTCATCTTCGTACCATCTCTTGCAAGCATCCCTGCTTAGGGGGGATTCAAGGTTTTTTATTTTATTTTTCTTTTTCCATGGTATTTTCTTAAAATATTGCAATGTGCTATACATAACTTTCTTTTATCTAGTTAATTAATCCCGAGTTCTAGGCCTTGTTAGCTTATTTATCTTCAGGAAAATAAACTAAACATGTTATTTTCGAGGAAATAAACTAAACATGTCAGCAACATTTACCATGCTAAGATTGGTATAATTTCACCCCTTTCAAGAAAATAAATAGAATTACAAGAATATAGTAGTAGAGGGAAACATTACATAACTTGTATAGGCCAGCTCCTTGTCTGCTTACGACGGTTATATAGTGATATACCTTTATATCACATATAGATAAGATTAAAGACAACGTATATAATGGGTTGTTTACATAGTTATACATAATAGCCTTATATAATTAATGAGTTATCTATATAATGATACAGACAGTAGAAAACTATATATAAGATTATCTGTTAAATACTAGATATTATCTTTGTCACTTTTCTACATCATTCAAAATTTTATGTGACATAGAATTATAGACAACTGATATGTATTATTGACATGAAATTATTTTCTTTTACAACCAGCTCCCTGATTCAAACCGTTCGCGTCTAGCCATCATAAGCTACCTACGCAGCCCAAAATCTCCTTTCCCACGACACAAACCGTCGTCTTTCTTTTATACATATTCTCCAAAAAAAAACATTCACCTTTCTTCTTTAAGCGGCGTTCACATTTCTCGCTAAAAAATCTTCACGTGTAGTTTTCTATGTACAAGGATGGCGCACATACTCTAAAGGCATGCCCACATAAACATATATGTAGGTACATCTTTAGCACACAACTAATCCAAAATAGAAATTTAAATCTCATAGAACACGAATATATACTTTAACCACTAAATATATGTAGTGTATAATACTCTTCGTACATGGGGCGTCAATCTATGGAAAAGATGAGCGTTATCAACCTAAAGTTCGAACGCTGACGAGCAGGTCGCAGATCTTTCCAAACGACCGCCCCTCGCTCCTCGTTTAGGTCTTTATCAACTCGACTTCTGACTTCTGACTTCTAACTTATTTTTTACTATTCATAAGTTTCATCTTTTTTTGAACTTTTGGTTTTTTATTGAGCTTTTTTACCGGTTCTTTTTTTCTCATATTTGTTTGTATTATACGTAATGGGCTAACATATTTTTATATTTTTAATTTTTTTAAATTTAATTATGCTAAATAAGCCTCTGTTAGCTACAGTGCTTTTTTCAGCCAGCTACAGTGTTTTCAACCATAAGCCATGAGCTTTTCAGTCGAACCATCACCACCTTAGTTTGGTGATGGAAGGCGCACGAATACGGGTAAAAAAAAAAGACAGAACAAAAATAAAGGAAAATAATATTAGTAAAAAAAGAAAAGAAATTCTACTCTCTCTCTCTCCTCCCTCCCCTCCTGCGCGGGCGATGGCAATGTAAAATGCAGAGGAGGCGACGTCGGAGACGGAGAATCTATTCGCCTCCTCTCTCTCTCTCTCTCTCTCTCTCTCTCTCTCTCTCTCTCGGCTCGTCGAGGTCTCGTTACCTCCCACCACTCCCCTCCAAGACTCCCCTTTTCCACCCTCCTCTCCTCTCCTCCCTACTCTTCCACTCCCCGCACCACGGCGGCGGCGAGCCAAGAACGACCGGCCTAGACGAAGGAGAGGGGGGGAAGAGAATTCCGCGGGTTCTTTGATCGATTGATGAGCGGCGTGCCGCGGCGGCGGCGACGACGATGAGGGCGGATCTCAGCACCATCCAGCAGACGCTCACGCAGGAGGCGGCGGCGGCGCTGGCGCGGGCCATGGACGAGGCGGCGCGGAGGAAGCACGGCCAGACCACGCCGCTCCACGTCGCCGCCGCGCTGCTCGCCGCGCCGATCGGGCTACTGCGCCAGGCCTGCGCGGGGGCCGCGGCCGCCGCTGGCGCCGCGGGAGGCCCGCACCCGCTCCACTGCCGCGCGCTCGAGCTCTGCTTCTCCGTCGCACTGGACAGGCTGCCGGCCGCGGCGGCGCAGGCGGGTGGGGCGGCGCCGCCGCCGGTGTCGAACGCACTCGTGGCGGCGCTCAAGCGCGCGCAGGCGCAGCAGCGGCGGGGCTGCCCCGAGGCGGCGCAGCAGCCGCTTCTCGCCGTCAAGGTCGAGCTCGAGCAGCTCGTGCTCTCCATACTAGACGACCCTTCCGTCAGCCGCGTCATGCGCGAGGCGTCCTTCTCGTCCACCGCCGTCAAGTCCACCATCGAGCAGTCCCTCTCCTCGCCCTCCCCGTCCTCCTCCACCGCCGTCTCCACCCCAGTGGCCACTCCGTCCCCGCTCTCCCCTTCCCCTCTCCCGCGCGCCGGCAGCGCCAACGCCTACCTCAATCCTCGCCTGGCGGCCGCCGCCGGTGGCGGCGGCGGGGACGATGCGCGCAAGGTGCTCGACCTCATGCTCAAGCCCGCGCGCCGCAACCCTGTGCTCGTGGGCGACGCCGGCCCCGACGCGGTGCTCAAGGAGGCAATCCGGAGGATCCCGACGGCCGGCTCCCCGGCCCTGGCCGGGGCGAAGATCCTGCCGCTGGAGGCGGAGCTCGCCAAGCTCGCCGGCGACAAGGCGGCGATGGCGGCGAGGATCGGAGAGCTTGGCGCCCTGGTAGAGAGGCTCGTCGGTGAGCATGGCGGGGTGATTCTTGATCTCGGGGACCTGAAGTGGCTAGTCGACGGCCCCGCGGCGGCGGCGGAGGAGGGGGCCAAGGCGGCGGTGGCGGAGATGGGGCGTCTGCTCAGGCGGTTCAGTCGCGGCGAATTGTGGGCCGTCGGCACGGCGGCGTGCGCCACGTACCTCCGGTGCAAGGTCTATCACCCAAGGATGGAGGCCGAGTGGGACCTCCAGGCGGTGCCCATAGCCCGCAGCGCGCCACTCGCCGGCGCTGCTCTGAGGTGCGTCCGCCTTTCTGTTTCAGCTTCTTGGTTGGATCTACCATGTCTGTTGTCTGGTGTTGTTCGTCATCCTGTTCTTTTGGTGATTCTGCATTTCTACAGTATCTTGGTGTTCATTTTGGAACCAAACGGCAACTTAGTCTGCTGTTTCAGCCGAGAAAAGATTATTTTTGGGGGGGAAACTTTGCTCTGATTAATAATAACCAGAATTTTTAGTTCAGTGTGATTGGTGCAATTCCAAAAAGTTTGCTGCTTTTTGTGTACCAACAGTAGGTTTCTAATTCTGTATTTAATCTCACAAACTGTAGTTAAATTCTGGGATATGTGGTTAATTATTGAATTTTGTAGGCCTGGAGGCGCTGGAATCCTCAGCAACTCGGTGGGGATGTTGTCGCCAATGCTGCGGCCTACGCCGGTGACACCGACGCCGCTCCGATGGCCGCCAGGGAGTGACCAGACTCAGATGCCGAGGCCGGCCATGTGCCTGCTTTGCAAGGGCAGTTACGAGCGTGAGCTCGGTAAGCTTGCGGCGGAGCGAACCGACAAGCCGGCATCCCGCCCTGAGGCGGCCAGCCCTGGTTTGCCACACTGGCTGCAGCTCAGCAGCGATAAAACTCAGGTTTGTGTTTTTTCAATGCTTAAGCTTGGTAAAGTCAGCGCTTGCTCCATTGGAGTCGTGATTGATAGTCCTTTGCTTTTGTACAACCCAAGGAGCAAGAGTCGAAGTGGAAGAAGAGCACAGAAGAGCTTGAAAAGAAATGGCGTGAGACGTGTGCCCGCATCCATTCAACCCGTGCTGGGGCGCCGGCACTCTCTGCGCCACTGGCCTCGCTCGGTCCACGCCCGCTCGTTCGGTCCAATTGGGAGAAGCCAGCAGCCACCCCAACACTTGAGCTCCGTAAGAGCCCACCAGGTAGCCCAGTGAAAACTGACCTTGTGCTTGGTCGCTTGGACCCAGGCGTCAACCCTACTGTCGAGAAAGAGCAGAAGGAAGATTACGAGGGGCTGGCAGGCCTGCAGAAGGCTAAGGTCGCCAGAATTTCTGATATTGAATCCTTCAAGAGGCTCCTCAAGGGGCTTACAGAGAAGGTCAGCTGGCAATCAGACGCCGCTTCAGCCATCGCTGCTGCTGTAATACAATGCAGATCTGGCGGCGGGAAGCGGCGGAACTTTGCGACGAGGGGTGACATGTGGCTCCTGTTTGTTGGCCCTGATCAGGCAGGCAAGTGGAAGATGGTGAACGCTTTGTCTGAGCTGATGGCAAACACCAGACCGGTGGTTGTAAACTTCGGTGGTGACTCCCGGTTGGGCAGGGTTGGCAATGATGGGCTGAACATGGGTTTCTGGGGGAAAACTGCGCTCGGCCGGGTCACTGAGGCAGTTCGGCAGAACCCGTTCTCAGTTATTGTTCTTGAGGGCATTGATCAAGTGGACACTGTTGTGCGTGGAAAGATCAAGCTGGCAATGGAGACTGGTCGCCTACCGGACTCCCGTGGCCGTGAGGTCAGCCTTGGCAATGTCATCTTTGTCCTCACTACCAATTGGGTACCTGAGGAACTTAAAGGATCAAACATCGATACCTTGCTCCAAGGTGAAGGAAGGATGTTGGAGATGGCAAGCTCGAGTTGGCAGCTAGAGCTCTCGATTGGGGATAAGCAAGTCAAGCACCAGGCGGATTGGCTATGCGACGATGTTCGCCCTGCAAAGGTAGCAAAAGAATTGTCCAGTGGCCATGGTCTGTCACTTGACCTCAATTTGGCAGTTGGTTGCTTGGATGACACCGAGGGCTCGCATAATTCGAGCGATGTCTCAGTGGAACAAGAGCAAGAGAAAGGGCAGCTTGCAGTCAAGCGTTTGACACCAGCCCCTGACTCTGATCTATTGGAGCTCGTTGACGATGCCATTGTGTTCCAACCAGTCGACTTCGGGCCATTTAGGAAGACTGTTACAGATTGCATATCGGCAAAATTTGAGTCCGTCGTTGGGAGCAGCAACTCATTCAGAATCGATGAAGATGCCATTGACCGGATGATTGGAAGCATCTGGCTCACCGACGAGAAGCTTGAGGACTGGGCCGAGAAAATACTTAAGCCAAGCCTTGAGCGATTGTGGCGTAATGTGAAGCATGATAATGCGCGTGCTGTTGTCCGTCTTGCAGCAGTTGCGGACAAGGCATCGCCAAGGTGGGGAGGGGGCAGGGAAGGGCTACCGGCGGCGGTAACGATCGCCATCGATGGCATGTAGAGAGGGAATTGGAGGAAGTGAATTCTTTGTATGGTAGATATGTAAATATTGGGGAGAACTCCCTTGTTATGAGCTGGGGGAGGTTACTATCTGAAGCACATAGGAGGGGGGAGGGAGAATATCCTTTGACTACCAAATAGGCATGGAAGTTATAGATCTTATAACACCCAAATATGTTCTATAGTTTTGATAATATTTATAGCTAAGTTCCTTGAAACGAAAAAAAATTCTTTTGCACTTCCTAATGTTGCAAGGATTTACTGTGTAGAGGAAGTAAATTATGGTATTTGCTATATTTTCTTGGCCCTGAAACCAAATCCGCTTAAACCAATTCTTGTAATGCATGAGCCACTGAGCTTGCATCAAGTTGCAAAGATGTGAATATATGAAAATTTTGCTTGTTTGTTCTATTTGATGTGAATATCGGCCTGTTCGGCACATAAGAAGTCGAGCGGTATTTGGCTTTTACTACAGTACTTAACTTTCAAACGGAGTATTTTCTCAAGAAAGGATCTACAAGTTAAACGTAGTACATGTTAAAAATCCAACATCTGTACGAGCCAAAATCACAAGTGAGTATCGGTCTTTCCGTAATCTGTACCGTAAACAACCAAAATTCAAAAATTTCAGTCAAAAGCTATAAACCGCAACAAAAAAGAACAGGCCCTATATCCTCCTGCTTCTTGTATAGTATGTCTTTGGAAGATAATGCAAGGAGCTAAAGTCCTAATATTTTCATTTTACAACCCGTTTGAGATGTGGGAATTTTCACTGGTTCTTGCAACTATTGCATTGTTTCCAACGAAGTCCCTACCTTCCGACAGACACTTTGCAAAAAAGTCCCTCCCTAACTTTTATCCGGGCTTCTCTACGCATAACAGGGTGAAATATATACACTTTGCATTGGATTGGTTTATCTTCTTTTTTTTTTTTTTGCATTGGATTGGATTGGTTTAGCTATTTTCTAGAAAGTTGGTATACTTATATGAAGTAAATAAACAAGGAGAAACATGACCTTCGAATTACCAAAGCTAATTATTCTTAGCCACTTTTTTTGCCTATAACTCTCATTTATCCTTTGTACACATCGTTTTCTTGATTGAATTTAATCATGAATCTTGGCCATACCGTGGTCATTGTCGAACCCTACTTTAACAAATTTCCACAAACTTTTTAAAATAATAATCTAAAGGCATTCTCAGTTTCTCACGACTTTCATTATGATGACATTTCTCACTAGGTACCTCCCCTTTATCTTTTTTATTTACATGTTAAAGGTTGATCATACCTCAGTATCACTTCTTGCTATGGTCTTGTCTTTTTGCTCCCTTGCTTCCTCTGCTCTCCAACTTGAATCATCAAAAGATTATGCTTTAAAAATAATCAAAGATCTTTTTGTTTTTTGTATGGCATGTGGCCAATTAGGTGTGGATCCCTCATCCCTGCCACTAAGCTTAACCACCCCTATGTAATGTGTGTTTAGTTATGTGGCATGATTTACTCCACCAATACTATGTTTGGAGCTGAGTCATCTCTTGTTTTACCTATGGAAAAAAAAGAGAGAGAACCCTTTTGGTCCAAACCAAATTGCCACTTTTTGGCCTAATTGTGGGGCCATATTGATGTGGCAGATCACCAACTCAAATCAACTTGGAAACATTCTGTGCTTGTTTATATTATTAATGTTGGTGCCATTTGTGAAGCTTAGTTTTTTAATAGAAGGTTGCATGAGTCACAATGGCAAATGGTACCCCTAAGATTTCACTAGCGACTCATGGAAAGGATTTTAATTTTATTAGCAATGGAGTCTACTTGTCGGTGACTCATCAGAGGGATTATGTACGCTCACCGTGAGTGCACGTGCCATTGCTATTTTTCTTTAATCCCTCAAGTCGGCTCTATTATCTAATTAACTTTATACTTTGCAGCCGTCCTAATTCTTTATTTGATCCAGGTAAGCGACTCAAAACTTTGCAAAAAAGTATGCATTTGTTAAAGTTCCTTTTCATGTGACAATATATGGGTCATGCACCATATTTGTCTTATTAACATAAAAAGTCCAGAGAAGAACATCCCTTCTCAGAGGCAGATAAACTTAGTTTTCAGGATCCACTTGTCATTAAATGATTATATTACATACTACTACAGCGGCAGAGATCATAAGTAATACGTTTTACTCACTAATCATGCCGGAAAAGTCACCATCAATTTCGACTCCGCCTCACCGTCCCGTCTTCCACCGCCGCCCACTACCCATTGCCCTCTGTTACTGTGCACCACCAGACCTCCACCTCTCAGGCCTCTCTTTACATATGGGGGCCACAATGAACCCGTTGGTGACTATGGAGGCAGAGGCGACTGTAGCACGTCATCATCATAGCCAGAGTAGAATTAGTCGTCGATGAGATTTCTATGAAAAAGATGGTATACCATCAAGGTGAAGTCCGATGGTATATCATTTTCTAGCATTTTTCTTATTTTTGTGGATCTAGATTGAGCCCGATCCTAAGCCTGATCTAGGCCCACAGCTGCTGGAGAGGAGAAGGGTTTGTATCCCTATGGAGCTCAATGCTGAGCCTGACCTAGGCCCACAGCTGCTGGGAGGAGAGGTAGAGGAATCCGGATCCCTATGGCAAGGAACGAAGGTATGTGGTAACTTTGCTGTAACACCTCGGCTCCTTTCTGAATCTAAAGTGCTACCGCCTACTCTATAATATTACCAATTTCAACTTTTGCCGCTGATATTACGAAGCATTCTTTTACTTAAATATCAATCAAACGACAAAAGTTAATACACTTGACACTAAATACAGCAGTATAATGTTACCAATTTTAACTTTTACCGCTGATATTACGAAACAATTCTTTTACTTAAATATCAACCAAACGATAAAAATCAATACACTTACTATAATACAATGTGGTAGCTTTGCTCCAATGAGATGTGCCTGACACATCACCTGCCTCATCATTCATGCACAAACTCGTATGTCACAACTGCAGTTTCCCTTCACTCGCACAGCAGCTAGCAAAAGGAGCAGCAGTGCTGCCTTTACTTCGTGCGTGACTTACAGTACGCCTTTGTAGTCGCAACAGTAATGCTTTTACTGCGTGCGTGACTTACAGTACCATCCTCCAAGATGGGCAATAAAGATCTTTCAGTGCCACCACAGCCTTTGTCTCCTGCAGTACACACCTCGCCTCTGAAGAGAGAGAGAGAGAGAGAGGGAGAGACGAAGCCATGAGCGAAGGCAAGCGTCGCACACACGTACAGAGACAGGGAGACGTGAGGTTGCAGATGCTGTTCGCGTGCAAAGTCCAAGGAGGACGCAGGCAAGGAACTAGGACAAGGGTACCTTAGCCAGTTCATGGCCTTCAATCATGCGAGACATGGGTGTGTGTGCACGCACTGTCCATGCATCCCCCTCACGAGCCTCAAAGTCGTATGGCTTGTGCATGTACGTGTGTCCCTCGGCAGGCAATGGGATGTTTTTTACTTGGCTAGGTCAGGGTTTTACCTTCAGAACTATGTAAGTTTAAACTCAATAACTGACAAGACTGACTTATTAAGTTAAAACTTTATGCAGAGTAAGCTGCTTTTCTGAATAATTTGTCAAATGTTTTTTTCTGAAATTTTCTTTGATTTGATGCCTGAACCAACATGATTTTTTACCCTCGCATGCACCAAATGAATGGTTTACTGTAGTGTACGCTGTAGTATGTACTGCAGATGTACCTCCCATCAAGATGCATGCCTCATTTTTCACCGCGGGGAGCATTTGAGTCTGGACTTTTGTAGTTACCATGATCAATCTCCATCTTGTTTGGTTCCATTAAACCTTATGCATGTCATTCAACGTGACATGATTTGATTTAGCATTTATGCCCTTGTCTTCGCCACCATTGTCTGTTCTCGACACCATAGATAGGGATGCCATTCTCTCGCTTTCACACGCCCCTTCCACAAGGAAAAAGAGTCAGTAGTAAAACTCTGACCTGCGTTTCTAGTTTTCCCTTCAGATCAACGTTCTCTAGCAATTGAGTGACTATTCCTTATCTGACCACAACAGAGTGTGGTTCAGGCCATATGGACCACACCTTTTCTTAATTTCACTTGGCTATCTTTGAATAGAGTCCAAGCACAATTTGCATCTACACTGGTTTGCTACATGTGCACTGATCCAGAGTTGGTATCAATTCCTACAAAAGCAAGCCAAAGTTGCAAGTTTTCATCTTGATGGTAAGGAAGGATTGAGTAGCCAGCACACAAGAGGCCCTTGGAAAGGGTGGCCACAAGGGATAACAACAATTAAAGAGCCGTTTCTTAGAAGGAAGCTAGCCAAGGATCAGAAAAGTCTAAAAAGATGAATGAAAGATGCATGCCTTTACAGGTTCATAGAATCAAACAAGAAAGGACATAGGGACTTTTAAAACTGAAAAGGAGATTAGGCCCCACTACTCCCAACTGCATTTCCATGTGCATCCATTTACTTGCTTTTGCTCTAAACGTTACTTTTGGTTTGGTTTGGTGCTCTCCCCTCCTTAGACTACTCCGGCTCTATTCTTTATGGCTTCTAAAAACAGCTTTTGGTTTTTCTACGGTATCTAACTTTTAAACGGAGTATTTTCTCAAGATAAAGTCTACAAATTAATTATAATACACGTTAAAAACCCAACATCTGTATCAACCACTCTCCATAACTCCATGGCCTCATCATGAATATCTCCCTCCATGCCTTTTCCCCTCTCTCCATGACTCCATGTGCTCATAAATATCTCCCTCCATGTCTTTCCCCATGCTCGTTGTCAACAATCAAAATGGTTGAATTGATGACCACTCCAAAAATTTGTAGAAGTGGACTAAGGTAGCTTATTGCGCTAGTTGTGTGATTGTGTCATAAAAATGTACTAGAATACATAATCAGCAAACATGCCCATTCTAGAAACTGGCAATTGATCATATACCCTCCATTTAGATGGAAATTGAGAATTTACCCTCCTGGCCTACGTGTCAGTGACTTATGATGACCCCACGTGTCATTGAGATGTGGAGGGTAAATCCTCAATTTCCCAACTAAATGGAGGGTATATGATCCAATCTCCCTTCTAGAAAAAAGATGCATTTTCTTACACCCTGACTCAGGGATTACAATTTCAGGCCGGATTTCGCGAAATTCGGTAAAATTCGGTTTTTCTCGATCTACCCTAAAAAAATTTGACCCGTTTTGTATTTTTTTGGCCCAACTCATATGATCGATTATGGGTTTTCTCTCCATTCAGCACTCCCAACCTAAAGACTCGATCCCCATCGCGACTCCCTCTCGATTCCCCATCGCGACATGACTCCCATCTCTTAGCCGCAAGTTCTTGATTTCCCATCACGATGGCATGGGAGAAGGGGCGGGGAGAGGCGGCGCCGGCACGGGAGAAGAGTGGGAGGCGCTGGCACGAGAAGGGGGAGGTGGCGCTGGCATGGGAGAAGGGGCGAGAGGCGGCGCAGGCACAGGAGGGGGGGGGGAGGCGGTGCCGGCATGGGAGGAAGGGCAGCGGCGGCCACAAGGGAGGGGTCCGAATTTTTAATATTTGGACCGAATTTTTTCAAAAAAAAATCCGAAATTATTGAAATTTCCTAAATTCAGATTTTTCGGAGGGGTCCGAAATTTTTTTAAAACTGACATTGTTTTCCCTGCCCTGACTAGGACTTGCAACTTGCAAGTTGTGAAAGAAGAAAACAAATGAAGGCAAGGTTTTTAGAAGAAAAAAATCAAGTTGAATCAAAGGAACATTGACCAAGTTGCTTCTGGCCATGGGATTCCATGCAGGCGAAAGGAACCATCTTTGTCAAACAGGAAAGTGTGGGTTCCACCAAGATGGATTTTACTACAATATGTCACCTAATATTTGTACACATTCTTGCATTTCAGGAGACATATCCAATACAACCAACACATTCAGTCCTTCCATACCCCACCCAATTAATGCAAATTATCACCAAGGGGTTGTTTTCTAAAGCTTTTGAAAGTAGGGACATAAATCCATCTGTCTTCCTCTATAGACAAGAAAGTACAAAAAATCGAACTAATAGCTTAGAAAACAAACAAAGAAAGGAAAAAAAACTAAATTTCATCTTGCCAAATTTCTAGATTACCTTCAGTCTTAACATTTCCCCCAACTTCTCTCCCTATCTTTGTTGAGTAAGTTAGGACTAGGAAGTCTATACGATAGTTGATGATTCTTATGCCGGCCTCCTCCTTTAGTATTTATACTATGCCCTTTGATATACAAGAAGATGCCAATAACCAAGCCATAGCAAAAAACAACAAAACAAACGGGAAACAGATGTAGACAGAGATAGCAAATCATTGAATCGAATCTATACCTTTTTTGTTTTCATGTATAATCATTCTATTTTTCATTTGTCCTCTTTGTTAGTTGAATCAGGACTGGGAAGTATGCTAAGCTTAGCCCTAGCCTCTAGCCAGAGACTAGTACACACAGAGAGAAACCAAATTTTAGTTCTTCTTTTTTTCCAACAACAAATAAAAAAAAAGAGCATGGCAATTGTGTCATTCATGCAGCTTGACAATTCCCTCCCAACCTTATCCCAGCATACAATGAGCATGGTACAGTCAGAGAGCGAGTGATCCATCCATAAAGGCAGAAAGGTGCTGCAGACGATGAGAAGACCTTCAGAGAGTTGGCTAGCTTGTTGGCACTCATCTCTCTGCCTGACTGCCTGCCTGCCTTTCTTCATGGCAAGGACAGCCAACCCACGAGACCCATGATGGATCCTTCAATCCATCCTTCTAGCATTGGGGGCAGAAAGGCAATGGGGCCAGAATGCCATGATGCTCACTTTCTCCCAAAAAGGTTTATGGCCAAAAGGCAAAGCAAAGCAAAGCAAAAGATAGCTATGATGCAAAGGTGACCATGACTGATCTCTTGTTCTGCCCAATCTAGCGTGTGCGCATGAGTGTGAGTGAAAGGGGAGGAGGATGCTTGCAGCTGCAGTGCAACTTTGTCCAATTTGCTGCGACCTTTTTGCTGCTTCCTTGCTGCGTGCCCTCCCTCACTTTCTGGTGGGAGTCGAATGGGATTCCTAGTGCTTTCTGTCAGTGTTTTCACGTTTGCAGCTAGCTGGTGCATGGATACGTATGAACTACTGTCAAAGTGCTGCATATTTTAGATCTTTCTCCCTTCTAGATCATCCGAATAAAGACTTTTGTTGGTCAGCCATTCCTGGTCCAACTGGTACGGTACAGTACCAGAAAACGGACATTTCCTCACGGTTGACAACCGTCAACAAAATAGCAAAAACCGTTAGGAATAATTTTCCTGACGGGCAACCGTCAAGCAAATCCTCTTAGGTCTAGCTGGTCGAGAAAATTGAATTTGCTTGATGGTTAACCATCAAGAAAATTATTTCTGATGGTATTTGTTATTTTGTTGACGTTTTTTTTTTCGCTCGTCCATGAAAAGAATTTGGCTAATGGGTCAGTACTGTCAGTAAAAATAAACTTGATGGTTTTTTTCCCGTCAGCAAAAATAAACCTAATGGTTTTTACCTGTCAGAAAAATTATACCAATTAGGAATGCTAGCAACCCAAACATTAGCAATACTTGAAGAAATTATCAATTAGTTGACGTCATATACACCACATTAATATCTATTTCATAGTACGTATCACCAATGCATAAATCCACAAAGGGTTCAAGTTTCATTGACATCAATCCATACACAATACCATCCATGAGCACCATACAAGCATTATCAGGTTCACTACCACATGCAGTACCACACGCATATCAACCTATAAGGTTCACTTCCAGAAACAATGCCAATCCATCCAAAAGGCATCTAAGGTTTAGTTCTAGTTGCATCATCCGTCGGCGTTGTTATTTGCAGCATGGTTGTTGCCACCACCGATGTCGCCGGTTGCCCCGGTCGTGGTTGGCAGCGTTGTCATCCAGTTGTTAGCTCAAATGGGAGGAACCAGTCCAGTCCCTTGCTGCAAGGTGAGTATAATATGTTAACTTCAGATAAAGAAAGTAAGAAACCATCATGACTTACATAGCACATATGGATAGATAGATACATAGCACATGTATTAACTAGGGCATCTACTTCAAGAGCACGTCGGAACAAACAGTCCACCACAACAGAGCTTGCAACTTCACAGCTACATTTGGGGAAAAATGGCATCACTGCAGCTGCTACAGAAGAATGTGATATATACATGTTGAACAATCAACATAGAGACAAATTAGTCAACAAATATGTGTTAGGTAAGATTTCATACCATGTATTTCTTGGTGGCTGTGAACATCCTCGGTATCAACTTGAAAGGGAGGCAATCAATGCTCCAATTGATCTGACAAAGGGTGAAAGCGGTAGATCAGAGAAACCAATCAAATAAAGAGAGAAATCATAAAGAGAACACATAAGCATGCAGTAGTAATTACTTAATCAATGTTCATGTCCTAAACTGTCCATATTTGCTTCCAGGTTAATATTTACAAGCTGAGTTAGCATTTTACTTAACCATTGCAAAACTATTATAAATATTCTTATTGCTTGTTCCAACACAAGCATAAGTCATGCTATATACTATATATCCAGGTCCATGGCTATACCAATCTACACCAATCCTTCATAAATTTGTACATTGAAAGAGCACAACCATGGAACTTCAGTGGCTAAATCTCAGTTGTTAGTAATATTTAGGTTTCAAAAAAGCGGTTCTTTTCATGAATTGCAACATAAAAATAACCAGAGAAACTTCCCTGGTTCAAGTTTTATTCTATCTAAAGTTCCAAAAATTCTACAAGCATAAGAACCCACAAGTTTTGAACCCTGAATTGGAGCTACAAACGAAAATGTAGCTAAAAGATTTCTAGCCCAAAATCATGCAGCAGTCTAAAACTTTATTTTCTTACTTATACATCTTGATAAAGTTCGAATGTTGACCAGCTGAACCAGATGTGAGGAGGCACCAGATCTGAGGGAGAGAGCTTGTATGCTAGATCAGAGAGATTGGGAAAGGGAGAGGTCCATTCTTGGTTACAGAAACTTCTTCTCAAAATTCGATTAACACATCAACAAAGTAGATCTGAGCAACTAATTAAGGTATCACTAATATTAGTAGCACAAGCAGAGGATGGAGAGAGATATGGACAGAGAGAGAAGAGAGGTGGGGCAGATGTGTGAGAGACAGTGCTTACTGGGAGACAGATGTGGTGCACAGACAAGCGACGTCTAAGAGCAACTCCAACAGTTTGCTATCCCTCCTCCCCATCCTTGAATTTTTGGCAAATTGACAAAAAACAATCTCCAACAGTTTCCCATCCCTCCTCCCCATCTTTGGCAACTTGGGAAAATTCCCTCCCAGGCGCGGATATATGCGCGCTCGCCCCGACTCCGCATCGCGACCACGCGCGCCGCCCGGCCTCTTCCCGCGCGCGGCAAGTCTGAGGCTGAGCACGTGAATTGTAGACGGCGGCGGCGATCCTCTGCTTGCCACGCATCGACATCCAGGGAGACCACGCCGGCGGCGGCGATCCATCTGCAGCCGCGCGTCCACATTCAGGTATGGACGATCGAAAGTTATATGTGCCTTTATTTCCTAACGAAAGCCGGCACATGCTATGTGCCGCGATGACAATTCAAGGCACATATATGTGCCCCTGTATTCAAGGATTGCCGGCACATTCTATGTGCCGCGACGCGAGGGCGGCGGCGTTTTCCCGCAGCAAAAAAAATTTTGTGGGCCCAATTTTGATTTTGCCAAGTGAATTATGACAAACAATTGGAGATTGACCTTTTTTTCATTTGCCATAACGTTTGGAGAGTTGCCAAACTCCAAGATTTGGGAAACAAAAAATCCCAAACTGTTGGAGTTGCTCTAAGAACGGTAGGAACTCGACGGTTACCAGGTTCGTGTTGGCCAGATGACGTCGAAGACGGATCTAGGAGAAGATGAGCTGAGGTAGGTGCTTGTGGGTGGTGAGGCATCCGTGGATGTGGGGGATGGTGGTATCCGGTGAGGATAGCTCGAGCACGGCAGCTGCAAACAATAAGGATGACCGACGCAGCTGCAAACTCCATGGATCTCGCTGGCTATGGAGCCTGCGGCGGACGCAGCTCACCATTGCAACGGCTGCTGATTAAGGAGGGAGTGGCTGCGGGTGAGGGAGGAAGGGCTCTGGGTAGAGCGTGGCCGGAGATGGGATGGAGGCGGTGGGGCGCGGCCGGAGATGGCGTGGAGGTGGCAGATTGGGGATGGAGCTAGGGAATTGGAGAGGAGGAAGGCCTAATGGGGGGAACGCAATTTTTCTCACCTGCCGAAATGTGGAAAGAACCAAATAATTAACCTGACGGTTGTAACCGTCAGGAAAATATATTTTGTTGACGGTTTTCTATGAACCGTTTTGCTGACAGAATTATCATTCTCATCACAAATGGTGAATAGTGATTACTTACCCATTTATATACTTTGAGATTAATACTGTTTTTATTAGAGTCGAAAGTATTGAAGCACTACTCAATTATAAAATGTGACGGTCGTTTACGGGTCTGTCAGTAATTCTCGGCCATTAGGGTTTTTTGGTTTTCTGGTAGTGGTACCTGGTTAATTTGTCTTAGCGGTTTATGGATTTTTTTTTTTGTTATAGGTTTATCAGGATTTGATCCAATAGTCTCTTGTGTGCCTATATCTTTTGGACACGTGTCCTAACCAACTTGGGTTGTACTTTAAAATATAATTGTATTCGACTACACAATATTTATTCTTGAATGATGGCTGACATCATACCCTTCATACTCCCCGCGGAGTTCCCGGCCGCTGAGAGCTCCCACATCACCCGCGCGCGCTCTGGCCGGCGCGTGGCGGCCGAATTTCGGTACGGTCGGGAGACCGTTTTTGCGAAAAAACACCTGCATTTTTTTGAAATTACGTAAAGGTCCTCGGTTCTCGCGAAAAGGTCCCTGCCAATTTTTTTTAGCCCCTCCACTTTGCAGGATAGCCCCCGCGGTTTTCTAAATTACGTACGGGTCCTCATTTACTTACATACAGGTCCTCGCTTTTTTTTACGAAAAAGACCTTTGCCTTTCCCGAAAATACACATGTGCCCTCGGTTTTTTACGAAAAAGACCTTTACCTTTTCCGAAAATACACACGCGCCCTCGGTTTTTTTTAAAAAAACCCTCACGAATTATCGCCTCTCTTACTTCGGTACACACGGTGGCTGACGCGGCGTGCCGCCGCGCCTATGAGGCTAGTAAATACTAAAGCTAAAAAATTATGTTGCTCTAGTTGAATCACTTACATTTGCACTTAGTAATAAACCACTATCTTTTTTACTTGCAAGGATGAAGAAGAATAGGAGGTTTTTTCCCTCTTACAAATTTGATGGAATAACAAGTGTATATATATATATATATATATATATATATATATATATGTATATATATGTATGTATGTATATACATACATATATACATACATACATACATACATACATAGTAAAAATAACGAGTGCTCCTTAGTGCCCGGACACCATAGTCTAAAATAGGTATGTATTGTGTGCGAAAAATTTTAAAATTTCTTGGATGCCAAGTTTAACTAGTTTACTAACTAGTTCAAATAAGTTTGAACTAAAATTCGAATTATAGTTGCCTTTTTATGATATTTTGATTGTAGGCATATGCTGATTATATATAAAAATCAGCAAATTATGTTGTAACACCCCGCCCATTCTGTAGGCCGAAAATGTTACCACCATTTCATACTTTTACCATAATCATCAATTGCTAGAAATTTTAAGCCAACACTATTTTGGCCCTGTTCTTTTCAGCTTCTAAAAGCTGTTTTTCGACTTTTCTACAGTAACTAGCTTTTAAACGGAGTATTTTTTCAAGGTAGGGTATACTAGTTAATTGTAGCACATACTTTACTGACTTCATTTATATCGGCAAAAACCGTACATGAGTTTCTGGTACTCTGTAATCTCTCGTACAAACAGCCTAAAGTCACAAGCCGTAGTCAAAAGCCACAAGCCGCAGCCAAAAAGAACAGGCCCTTTATTTATGTTGCAGCAACCAGATATACCATATCATTTTAAACAATTATTCTAGCATAGTAGTGGAGTTTTAACATGCTACCCAAAAGCTAATACACGAAGTGATGCTAGTACGTGAAGTTATTCATGTACTACTTCTGCCCATGCATGACGTCCTCAACGGTCACCTAAAAAATCAACAAAGCAAGGGTGAGTCCAAAGACTCAGCAAATACAAAACAAACAGTAAATAATAGGTTCACAAATCCGTCCATAACCATCACAGTTTCAATATCCACTTGCTTCCATTTAATCTCTTTAAATCATCATTAACCAATCACTATGCATTTACACCCGTTCTTTGTCATAATGCAATTGCATATGCACATGCACTTCTCTCTTATCTCTTTATCCTATACCGGTATAGCAACGTGAGTACCCGTCGATGCTCACCCAGGCCCGCCCTGTTTCCATGCAGGGATCACAAGCTTATCCTTTTTCATACGGGGACCTCAGTAGCCCATCATTTTCATATGGGGACCTCAATCTCCACTCCCGTGGAGCGTCCACACAAAGTGGACCAATGATTCCACAACACTATCTCTTTTCATGACATGCATGCAATGCAAGTTCTTCATTTATGCATATCAACATGTCATGTCTCAACAATTGTCATTCATCATTCCTCATTATGCATATAGAAATAGTTAATTTACCACAACATGGTAAGCAATGCACCATCATTTATCTAACAGCAAACACTACCCGAATTCAACGCTTTACCATGCACTTGTCCGGTTAGCCTCAGGGACGATGCGTGGACGACTCTGACCTGGGACCTCCACCTGTACAAACGTCAACTCAACTTAACGCATCATATCAAAACCAGTGCTTAAGCGAGTAGCGATGACTCTATGCGCATATCCCTACTCTGACATAAAATGCCTAGGGTTAAGGACCCGTCGCACAGATACCAAACCCCCTTTTTCTTTTCTTTTTTCTCCTCTTTTCTTTTCTCTCTTCTTTCTCTTCTTTCCTTTTCTTCTCTCTTCTTCTTTCCTCTCTTTTTCTTTTATCTCTCTCTTCCCTTATGTGATGCGGCCGAACCGGCCTTAACTCCAATCCTCTCTCTCTCTCTCTCCTTCGTTCTCAATTTGAGGCTCCTCCAGGCGGCGACTGGCTCACGGCGCACTCAGGTGCGCCGGCCCATCCTCGCCGCCGGCCGCTTCTCGTCCACAGCTCTCCCTCGCTCCCTCTCTCTCCTGGAGGATTGCAGCGCGTAGGGGCTCTCAGCGCGTTGGCCTGGAGTGCACCGCCAGTGACTCCTCCCAGTCCGGCCAGCTAGGGCTAGATCCTGCCGTCGCCCTGTCGTCGGTTGCCTCCCCTCTAGCCACTCCGCCTCCCCCTCACTCTTCACCTCGTATCCGGCAGATCAGGACTAGATCTACCACCTCCCTTGAGCGCGTGCACGGTGGCGAGGCACTTGGCGCCGACACTCAGTCAGGCCGCACCCATCACCGTTGGCCGCCACCCTGATTCGGTCCCTCCCTCGGGCTCACTAGCCACGGCATGCAACCAACCGGGAGCCCGGCGCCTCCTTCACCACCGGTCGCTCCACCTCTGTTGTGACGTCACCACCTCGGTGCTGACTTCCGGCCATTATGCCTCCGTCTGTCGCCACCATGAGCCCTAGGGGCGGCGCTGGTTCATTCTTCCCCCCTCTTTACTATTGTGCTTTTGATCTAGGTACTACTTTTGCCTTGCTCTAGTCACACAAATGGGAAGGCTCATGGTGGTCGTTGTGTCGGGACTTGGTGGAGTGCTTGCGCCGGGGAGCATGCACTGCCATCCAAGGGCGCACGACGGTGCTACGGGCTCGCCACCAATGTGTTGGGGGAAGAATAGAGGCTTACTTGGTGTTGGCTTGCTATCGAGTTGAGGAAGGCAAGGTTTGGATGACGACAAGAACAAGGACGGCTGTGTTGTGGTTCGGTTGGGCCTCCTCTCCTCCTTGCTCCCTCTTCCTCTTCTCTTCCTCTCGACTGGCTTGCTGTCGCAATCCTGGCTCCTCTCCATCGTCTTCCCCTACACCTCTTCTCTGTGATGGCTGTGGATTTGGGTTTTGAGACTTGGATGAGCTCGGCTTGCTCTGTGCTTGGTTGAGCAAAGGAAAGCTATTGGTCCTCTTGCTGGTTTTGCTCTCTGAATGAACTCTTGGCTGGGGGAAGGAAATGGGAGTGAGGCTTTGCAGCTTTAGCTGGGAGATGGAAATATGGTGGTGCACTATACATACTGATGGCTTGGGCTTAAGAAGGAGCTCCGGTTGGCTCCTCCCTCCACTGCCTTTTGCAATACTAAGACCGCCCTTCCCTTTCTCTCTACATAACTCTCAAGTCACTAAGGGCTTTTAGGACTTTTTGGTCCAACAGGTGGGCTCGCACTATTTGGGGGTTTCTACTGCGACAGGTAAGTTGGTAAAAGCGGTCATTGGCTTAATTTTCTGCCGAATGACGAAGCCCACAATGGCAAGAAGCGCCGACCGGCTTCAGACGGTCTGGGAACATCTGTGAGCGCTACTTTTATTTGGCTTTCTAAAAGCCGATGGGTCTGACGGCAAAAACTCTACTTTCTTTCCTTTGTTCTCCCTTGGATTGTTTCATTTCTCATTTTTCTTCCCTTTGCATTTTGGTGGTATTACATATGTGATCTAAATTCGTTCAAAACATTGAATTTGAGTATATTTTTTTTAAACTTACATGTTTCATTTGAATTGTTATAGATGAGTGTATACCCTAAAACTGATAGTTTCAAAAAATATACTCGAATTTATATGAAATTGATGCATTTGAAATCATGGTGCCCTATTTCATCATCATATGTTTGTGTGTGTGTGTATATATATACATACATACACACACATATAGGACGCTGAAATGGGGCACCATGGTGTCTGGACACCAAGACTCTCTACCTTTGGATTACTTTTAGATGCGTGCAATTGGACGGAATTTATTGATTTAGCATGCTGAATCAATCACGAATGAAAAGTCTTAACTATGGATGAAAATTCTTAATCACGGAGTCTGGGTACCATAGTGTCTCTATTATTTATACTATATATATAGACACACACATGAAGTACGACCTGACTAATACCATATTTGAGGTGCTTAAACCTCCAGCAAGCAAGTTACACAATAGTATCCAAGACTGCATTGTGCAACCTCAAATCTAAAATCATTTCTCGTAGAAATGAATGTATCACCAATGATGTAAGATCCAAATCGTTCTTTCCTTTCAAGCGTAGGGTAATAATTCTTTCCGCGTGATGCTTTCCAACAACTTCTTAGCTCCTACTTCAATTCCTTTCTGTCGTCGTCTCCTTGTGATGATCTCCTGAGGTATATATGTCATCTGCATGGTCGGTCAGCTGCCCCTTTTTTTAGTCTGGCTGATGCACATCT
Source organism: Dendrocalamus latiflorus (assembly GCA_017311315.1). NCBI lineage: Eukaryota > Viridiplantae > Streptophyta > Magnoliopsida > Poales > Poaceae > Dendrocalamus > Dendrocalamus latiflorus. Next base: position 18,106,218 of record CM029653.1, on the reverse strand, counting down.
TTTTGTGGTTACATCAGCTATTAGGTGCTCTAAATAAGGCACTTAAAATAGTTTATTGGCCGGCTGAGTTGATTAATATGACAAAATCTTGTCATGTCTGCTTGCATGCATCATTGGATTATTGACCTCTCCCAAGTGTTGTAGATGTCTCTTGCTAGATCGAGTCAATGTGTCACTGGAGAAGCAATGTGAACGACATTATGTTAATTTGTCAGTGTCATGACAACATGCATGCGCGTCCACAAGGAAAGACCAATGTAGTCCAGTCCAAAATTGAAAAAGGCATGTAGAATGGGTCATAAATAGCCCCAATAATATTCAGAGATCTGGGAAAAAATCTATCGGTTTTCAAATTTTATCGGAGGGTAGCGATAGAAACGGTAACCGCTGGTTAATGGATTTTTTCGGACGAAAATTTTGAATTTTTTTAGATGAAAATTAGGTGAATCTAAAATTCTTTGACTAGTTTAAAATTTTACCGGAGTCCACTGGGAAACCCGGTAACCGGCGAAATTTCGGTGATAGATTTTTCTTGACATAGATTGAAAAGTTTTATATATTAGAGCAAGTACAATAATGCTGACTAGGTCGCCTCTAGCGAAATCCACGTCAACACAATCCTAAGTGGAAGAGAGAGAAAAGAGGAGAGAGAGGCAAACTGCCCCTCATGCAAGAGGTGACCTCTAGCACATCATACGAGGAGAGAGAGGCAAGCTGCCCCTCATGCAAGAGGTGACCCCTGATATATTTATGCAAGTATTAAATGTTTGAGTGCTTTAGTAGAGGTAACATCTACTCAACTTATTGTATTAGCTACCTCCACATGAGTCACTTGTACTCTTTTTACTTATATGGCTAGTCCTAGAGGTGGCAGCCACCTCTTCTATTAAACTTGCTCTTAAGGTTCATAATTCTGGCGAAACCGGCTGGTGTCCGCTGGTTCTCAGGTTAATTTCCCCCCGTGAGTAGCTTCATTAACATCGGAAATGGAATATTAATACTAATGCTTACGAAAGATGAAGGGAGCTAGCACATAAACTCGAAAAAGAATTGGTACAACAAGGAAAAAAAACTGAGTTGGCTGAGGGAAATGCTTCACATGATAAGAATCATACCTCGAAAAAAAAGATATGTACTAAAAGTGGTACAGACCATTGGTTTCTCCTCACGCTCAATCTCGCTGTTGATCTAACAGCCACCTATCCCGAATCTAGCTAGACCACTCATCCAAATTTGCACACATTTTGTATATACAATTTTGTACGTGCAGTACATAATTCATCCAGGAAATTAAGAACAATATGTTTGGAACCTGTGTCGGAGTTATGATGCTAAAATTTGTCAGCAACTCAGCATCCAGGGAGACCATGCCATTAGGTAATGATTTGCACAAAATTGCGCAGAATCAATTTTCTTTTGTTAATAATGCTATCGAACATTGATCAAAGGACAGAACTAGTACGACTGTTGTTCAAATTTGCATCGCACACTAAGATGTCCAATACAAATGTCAAGCACATTTATTGTAACTTTTGGCAATTTGACCTATTGTCGGTTAAATAATGCTATGGAACATTCAAGACAACTGAAGCAGTACAAGGCAATTGCGACAACGCAACTAAATTGAAATACACGAATCATCCTACCAATATGAAAAGATCTAACCTTCAAGAACCAGTCGTTACATACCATTTGATCTAAATGAACCAGTGCGTTTGCTTACTGCAAATGCATCCCCGGTGCATTCATGTGGCCAGACCAACCGACCGGTATGAAGTTGCAATTCAATCTAGCCCTAAAATTTTCAGCATTCAAGTTGCCGTCAGGATAGTACTACCAGCACAATCTGCACACACAGACTGCAAGGCATCACCTTTACCTTCTCTTTTTGCCCACAATTAAGTCACCATGATGATGATCAGCCCATGGGAAAATGAGTGAGCAGCTGAAAAGGTGCTACTACCAGGACACAGCACAGAATCTATCGATGGACAATATATTGCAGATGCAGCCATGCTGTACACAGAGGGACAATGGGACTATCTGCAAGAGCACATGGTTGGATGGCTCTTAGATTGAGACTGATCATGGCTATAGTACCAGGATAGCAATGCTTCTGCTGCTCGTCGAGAAATTTGTCTATTTTCTCCGCACGGGCGTTGGGGGTGAAAAGTTGTGTGACCAACCAAAATTATTTTAACTCAAATAAGCAAATAAGATAAGATCAATATGAGAACAATCTACAACAGTAGAGAGCACAACAAGGGCAGTATATGTTGTGCTGCTCCCATGAACTCTTACCTTCAGGACTCATGATGTATCTACAAATCCAGTTCGAATTTCATAATTCATAACTAGACTGACTTTTCCTATTACTTGTAAGGATAACATAACAGGTTGGCATAACAGCCAATCAACCTCGAAGCAGTCCTATTACTTGTAAGGATAAACATAACAGGTTGGCATAACAACCAATCAACCTCCAAGCACGCCTTTAAATACAGTAATAAACTAATCAGAGTCTGACGAGTTGCCAGTATCTGATTGCCGAACGCTTCGTTTGCTGGTGGCAGCCTGCTTGGAAGGATTTGCAGATCCTCCTTCTCCGTCAAGGAAGATCACTTGAGCTTTTGCAAGGCGTTCCTCCAGATCCTCGGTGCTGAAGTCATCTTTACCACCGAGCTCATCAAATCCAACCTGGGAGTACCAGAAAAAAACAGCTAATTACATTGTTCACATACAGCTTAACAATTGACTGTGAAGAGCGGTCATACCACATAATCCTCAACCTTGGCATTCTTTACTATAGCAAGAGTTGGGAGCACAACAATCCTTAGTTTTTCTGTCAAAAAGGGAGCCTTTTCAGCATGAACTTTCACAAACCGTGTTTCTACATGCTGTTTCGCAATAATTGACAAGTGTTTGTCCACAACCTGCAGCCCAAGAAAGAAGGGATGTAAGCACATGCTTTTTGGACAGTGCAAGATTACAATCAGTGCAAACAAACAACACAATGGAGATCATAACTGCATTAAATTGGAAAACAAACATAGCAGAGGTACAATAGCTTAGAAGTTATAAATGGGAAAAAGAGTGAAATGAGATTCATCTATAGAACTTTTCTTTGGCATAATAACATCCATGCAACCAAACTTGCATCAAAATTAAAACATATAATAGTTGAATATTTTAAGACAGCCCCACCATTGAAGTTCACATTGTTTCACAAGAGAGCAAAATTATGTTCTCTGAAAAGGAATGGAATGTATTCATAGTATTAACCTGTGGACAATCTATCACACACAAACTCATCAATCCAACTCTTATGGAAACTAGACTTTGGCCAGTGAGCTGCAGCGGCCTTATAATGGAGATATTTTTTACACTTATGTGGTTTAGTATACAGATTAATTTTCAAATTTTTGAAGTATGTTTTTCCTTTTTTTTAAGTGTGATGGAGGAAGCAGATTTTTAAATCATAAAGCCAGTTACAGTATATATTACTTGACATTTTGACAATGGCAGGTCGATTATAGGCAATGAAGGAATCTTGTGGAGACAAAAAAAAAAGTGATAATCACATAGTTCTGGCTGAGGTCGACGAAACCCTTTCCCTCACATTCTCAAATGCAATAAGTGGAGTGTTATGGACACCTCTATGGTGCTGGACAACATCAATTGTCGCAACTCGCAAAAACCATCCAAGGCTAACCTTAGAGGCCCAACCCTGAGGCAACATACATCACCTCCTTGGGCTGCTGTAAAAGACCTCGCCTCTCCTGTGCAATGAAATTGTTGAACCCTTCCTACCAATTGCTGCCGGCAAACCTTAGCTAGCGACCCACTCAATACATTCCTATCGTTCTTCACACAAGCCTGAAATCTAAAAGCAGGTAGTTCAGAATTCATTTGTCGGATCATAGGGTGTTTTCAGTCTGTTGGCATGGGTGATGTTAGTTCTGTTGCCTCTAATCCCTTCTTGACCATTTTTTCAACCAATTGTTTGAATATTCATTAGAGAAGCTCCGACTCCGCTACGTAACATGGCCACCACTTTAAACATAGCAGTAAAAAAGCAGCACTACAACATATTATCAGATTACACAATAAGCGCAATCCATATTAGCATGAGGATTGCGAAATCAACCTCCACATGTAGTGAAGCACTACTCTATGGGGATGTTTAAAAGATATTAATGAACCTGGTTGCCTCCATCTCAAGCTGTGAAATTGATTACCTAATTGCAACGATCAAAACTCACTGAAGATACCAGGAATAGATTCCAAGCTCAGGGTTGAAGAGACCAAACGTTAATAAAGTCCTTCAAGGGTAGAATCCATGTGAGATGCCAGATGGACTCAAAACCAATAAAAGGATCACATCTATGAATGTTAAAAATTACTTGATGAAAATAGATCATATATAAAAGGAAATCCAAAAAAATGGATCATCAAGTTGTGAACATTCGGCAATGTGTCACCCATGCTGTGTCACCTTCCCCATCAGATTGTGACTGCATGCGGAGGAGTGTGGGGTCAAAGGCAGCAACCTACCCAAACTAGGTAGACCGAACAAGGGGACACACAGATAGGAATAGAGTTGGGAGACCCCACCCATCACTAGTGAATTCGGCAACAATAAACAATAAAGGAAGGTAGGCAGACAAGAAATGCTAGAGTGAGGTGAAATAGAAGGCAAAAACAGAGGAAGGTGTAGTGGTATCACGAAGGGCTCCATTTATTGGTTTTCTACAACACAATAGTTTTCATAACTGATGATAAGACTTTAAATGAGTACATTCTACAAGTAATTTTGTGGTACATACAAATCTCTTATGGACTGTCCATCCTTTTCACTCCAAGAAATCAGATTCACTAGGATTTGTTTGTACAAGGGAGTACTATTCTCCAAGGGGCAAAGTTGTATACCACGCATAATTCTTCAAAAGGGTGCATAAGGAAAACCCGTAGTCCCAACTCCCAACACGTCCTTTTCTCTTGCAACCACCAGGTCGCAAAACTAATCCCACTGTAAACCTGATCCCACAGCGCGCTGACTATTGTTCATGTTACATTGATCAGATTCTTATTAAAGATATCAAAATAATTTATGATCTGATGTTCCATGGAATTTGATTTGAGCAGAAGACGGGCCAATTACTTGGCAATTGTTTGAGGGAACCAGCATCCTGATGCAGCAAGCTTAACTTCTTTGGACTATAGCTAATTAGCTACTTTTTCATACATGAGAGTTGGTTTGGAAGCGTGTTATGAGTCTTGGCTCTAGATCTACGATTGTAGGATGGGATAAGTCTTCGATTCCCCGGCTTGGCACTCCTTGCCTTGCCGTGGTTGAATCGGCTTGAGGAAAATAGGGTTTGAGAAAGAGAACTCTTTATTTCTTCTTGCCTCCTGCAGTTCGGCTTGAGGAAAATAGGGTTTGGGAATGAGAACTCTTTATTTCTTCTTGCCTTCTTGCTAAGCGCAGGAGGCTTATATATATTACAGCTGCCTGACTTCCAGACAGCCAGTCGGATACCAAAACCGAGTACTAGACATAAAAGACTTTCCTAATCTTATAGATTACTATAAATATCATAAGGATCTGAATCCGAACAGAACACCCTCAATTCTTGTTGGATTCGGTCACCCTTTTCCCTCTCTGAGTGTAAAACTTGCCCCAGTACACATCCCTAACATTTCCCCCTCCTGAGGAAACAGCTCGTCCTCGAGCTGAAAATGAGGATATTGGCGCTTGGAATCATCCAGAGGGATCCATGAAGCTTCTGAGGCCGGTTGGTTCTCCCAATGGACAAGGACCTGCCAATTGTCTTTGTGAAGACGAGAAGAAACCACCTTGGATGGCATTGGTAACACCTGGCCATTCAATATGGGAGGAAGACTTGGAGGACTGGCTGGCGGAGTACCCACAAACTTCTTCAAAAAGGCCACATGGAACACATTATGGATATGAGCCGAGGATGGCAGGTGAAGCTTATAAGCCACAAACCTGATACGTTCAATGATTTGGTATGGCCCATAATATTTGGGTGAAAGTTTGGAGAGTTTTGCCGTAATGCCAACAGCCTGCCGGTGATGAAGTTTAAGCAAGACCCACTGTCCCACTTCAAATTCAAGTTCTTGGTGATATGTGTTGTAGAAGACTTTCATCCGCTGCTGAGCATGAAGTAAACGGTCATGGATCTCCTTTAGGAGCTCATCGCGGGCGCAAAAAGTTGCTTCTGCCGCTACTTGGGCAAACCCTGCTGAGTAAGGCACAATGGCCAGAGGGGGTTAACCATACACCACCTGAAATGGTGTCGTTCAGAGAGCTGAATGGAGCGAGGTGTTGTAGCAGAATTCTGCCCACGGAAGCCAGCGAATCCAATGACGCGGACAATCTCCACTGAGGATGTGGAGGTACATTTCAATAGTTCTATTGACAATCTCACTTTGGCCATTGGATTGAGGATGAAAAGCGGATGTCATATCGAGGGACATGGTTATTACGGCGGTGCGGCGAGGCGCGGCGCCTCACCACCTTCACACAACAATATCGCTTATGGCGCGCGGCGTGGCGACGTCATACACATAAGTAGCCACAACCATGGTTCGGATTACCGGCGGTTACCGGCCGGTAACCGCCGGTAACCGGAATTCCCGGCGGCGAGCGGGATGAGAAAACCGGCCGGGATGCAAATTTGAAATTTTTGAACTTGTAGATGCTTACTAATCAGATTGGAGACTTGTAGGGTCCATGGGGCTTTTGCTTTTGCTTTTGCTGGTGAACTCTTGATGTTTTGTGCATGTGGGGAGACAAAAGTGAGGCTACAGGACAGCAGCAGCAAGCAGCAGTAGTAACTCGCATTATTGAGGCTTGAGAGCAGCAGGAGGGAGCAGCAGCAGCACTCAGCAAGCAGCAGCAGCAGCAACACGCAGCAGCAGCAGCAGCAGCAAGCAACGCAGCAGCAGCAGCAACACGCAGCAGCAGCAGCAAGCACCGGTTTTCCGGTTTTTTCGCCGGTAAAACCGGTAACCGGCCCGGTTACCGGCCGCCTCCCGCCCCGACAAAAAAAAGCGTTTGACAAATTTCTTCCGGTTTTACACCGGGATTTCCGGTTACCGGGCGGTAACCGGCCGGTTCCCGGTACCGCCCGGCGACCGGGATTCTCTCCGGAACCGGTTTTTCCAACCTTGGCCACAACAATATTGGACTTCCGGAGGGTCTAAACATGCGGTAGCCCTCTTATATAGATGGCTCCCCCTAACAGATCGAATCTAATCTCAATCATATCTCTAACAATATCATATCTTTAACTATATCTCTAACATAAGGAAACTAATCTCTAATTTAAATAGAAATCAATCTCTAATTCCTAATAATAACCTAGCAGAGCAACGTTTGGTTGCAGGCTTCCCTGCGGAATCCCCTCTATCCACCGCGCTCTATCAATTTGGTATCACAGCCATCGATCCCTTCCCACGACTTCTGCTACCATGGCTTCTGCGACTAGTTCTATTGCCGAGTCGTTGGCCACGATAAAGGCTAACGCCATCAAGATGGCCAGCACGAACAAAGAGATGTCGGACACCTTCTTCAACATACATGCCATCCTCGAGAGGTTGGAGAATTGGAGGAAGATGCAACAAGAAACAGTGCAGGAGAGCACAACAGATGGTGGGGAGGAAATCTGCCGCAGTCGCCCGCTCCGCCGCCCGGATCCGGTCCGCACCGGCCGCCGCTCAGCCGCCGCTCTGCCTCTGCTTCCGCCGCCCGGATCCGATCCGCATCGGCCGCCGCAATCACTGTCGCTTTTCATCGTCGCCGCCGCAAGTTCCCCGGGCGCCCGAAGCTGCGCCGCTGTCTCCGGCCGTGGCCGTCTCCTCCCGCGCCGCCGCCGTCGCACGGGGCACTTCCGGCCGCGTCGCAGCCGCCTGGTCCGCCCTTGCTGCAGCCGCTCCGCCTGTCGCCGGTCGCCGCTTGTGCTGCCGCCGCCGTTCGGGCCAGATCCGCTCCAGATCCGGACGTCCCCAGCCTGGGCTTCTCCGCACCGCCTCCGGCCCGGCAGGAAGGGGCCAGTTCATAGCCGCCGGGTCGAAGACCCTCGCCGTCCTCGGTTGCGGGTGACCAGCCGCCGCGCGGGCCGCCTCCGCTGGTGCAGCCGCCGCCGCTCGCTCCGCCTCCGCACGGGCCGTCTTCGCCCGCGTAGCCGCCGTCGGCCGGTCCGCTTCCACCTCCGCCCGGGCCGCAGCCCGTATTGAAGCCGCCGCCGCCGAGAGCGATGCCGCCGGGCCGCCATCGCCGCATCCGCTCGGGCCGCCGCCGAGTCCGCCTCCGCCGCAGCCGCATCTCCGGCTGGCCGCGCCGCACGCAGCCGCTGCTCCGGCTGGCCGTTCCACCGGCCGCTCCGTCGGCCGCACCGACCGCCGCTTCCCGACGCTGCCCTCGGCCGGAGCCACCGCCGCCTCCGCCAGTCCGCACCGGCCGCCGCTCTTCGCCGGCCTCTTCGCCGCCGCCGCGGCGCCTTCAGTCGCCCTTGGCGTCGCCCATGGACCGAAGATGGGTGGGCTGCGTTTGTGGGTTGAGGTCGGTTAAACCGACCGACGACTTAAGACATTCAAAAAAAAAACTTTTCCAGAAAAAAATTTTCAAAAAAAAAAGCTTATTTTGCAGGCATTATATTCCCGAAGGCGTTACACTTGTTCCGCGTGGAGCTGGCCGCCCGTCTCCATCCGCTGCAACACCCTGCCACCGTTCATCTTCTACATCGGCGTCAAAGGTCTTCCATTGGCCGCCATCTAGCAGCTCGAGGACGAGCTGCATGTCCGGGAGGGGTGTAGTGTTATAGGCGTGGGCCTTGGGCCCAGCCAGGTTATTATTAGGAATTAGAGATTGGTTTCTATTTAAATTAGAGATTAGTTTCCTTATGTTAGAGATATAGTTAAAGATATTATATTGTTAGAGATATGATTGAGATTAGATTCGATCTGTTAGGGGGAGCCATCTATATAAGAGGGCTACCGCATGCTATTATAATCAAGCAGAGCAACGTTTGGTTGCCGGCTTCCCTACAGAATCCCCGTCCTCTGTTTCGCCTTTTGCCCTATCCACCGCGTTCTACCAATTTATAACAAATTAACAATACGCCAATTATTATGTTAACATTTAGCTGTACTGTGCTCCGTAATTTCTCTATCTATTGATCGAGAATATGTAGTGTTTCCACAAAGGAATATAATTCAGCCCACCGTCTTATGTGTAATGCAATCAAACAACTTCTATTTCTGCCAAAAGTGTGCATCAGTGCATAAAATGACACAGTATTACTATCATACATATGGCTTATTAAAGGGTCTTGGATTTCCCCCAATATGTCCATATATCTGCCTTCCAGGAACATATCAAAATCCAGATAATTGTGCTTCCTCTTCCTGGATGTACATCAAGGCCCAACATATTCGTTAGATCTATAGCAGCATTGGTCCACACCATGCACGTTTGGCAGAATGCCGAAATTTGTACTTCTTGACTTCTTGTTGATCAATCACTTTGACATGAGCCATACCAGGGTCAAACCACTGCCACTTGACAGACCAGCATGCCCTCGGCATGTTGTGACACCCTACACCAACAACACAAAAGACAGCGCGTGCGACTCTAGTCCATAGTCATTTCATTCCACTCCAACAGGAATGGCCGGGCCTTTTTGTTTTGACAGACTAAAAAATAGATTCATTTTGTTCCACTTCCAATTCAAAAGATATAAATTCAAATGTCTAACCCATCCTAGCAAAGCTATGGAAAAGCTAGAGCTAGGATAGGAAATTCCAAAGGAAAAGGTCCATTTTTCAACACTATTGCATGAACTATTGCTTGAGTCCGAAAAACAACCTCCAACTTCAAAACCATCCACTTTGCATCCTCGAACGATCAAAACTATTCACTTTTCACCCCTAGGTTGGTTGCATTAGTAGTTTTGCCACGTTGGCGACCACATCACTCATTTTGGCTGACGTGGCATCCTAGTAGGCAAGCTTAGGTTGATGTGGCATCCAAGTGGCATCCTAATTAACAAGAACAAATTAAAAAATAAATAGTATATTTAAAACTTGGGTCCCAATTGTCATACTCTAATACATCCTTTTCTTCCTCCTCCCTCTCCCCCTTCTTGCTGGGTGGGAGGGTAAGCCAACACCAGTGATGTGGCAGCCAACATGGTGAAAACCAATCATGAAACCAGCCTAGGGGTGAAATGTGAACGTTTTTCATATTTCAAGGATGCCAAGTGGACAGTTTTGAAGTAGTTGTTTTTTGGACTCAGGCAATAGTTCAAGGTTGGAATATGGACTTTTTCCAATGCCAAATGCCCTCTACAGTCTAAATTGCAAACGCTGATCAAGGATCAAACCATACAAACATTTGCAGATTCAAGCAGCACATTATTTCATAGAACAGCAAATAGTGCACAGGAGGTGCATGTGCCATGGGATTACGACTGTTAAGGGCAAGGTGAAAAACAAAGACAGTATTGGATAAATTTTCCCTGTTAGATGGGCCTACATGTCATACTACAAATCATGTGTTATGGACGTGGGCCAGCTGCATTGGTGCACAAGGAAAGGGCAGCGGCCGGATTAGTTAAGAGATAATGTTAGTTATGATTTGATTAGATATCAATCCCTTAAGGATAGATTTAATTAGATTCCAATCTATTATAGATGGAATTAGTTATTTGTTTCCAATCTGCTTATGCCGCTATACAAGGCTAAGCATTGTCATCTATTTTGATTAAGGAGGAAACATGAATCCTCCCAGCAGAGTTCCTCTCTTAACCCATGCGCCCTCTCCTCTAAGTGCAGTGCTGCCTTCAAACCGTCGCCGTCGGTCTCCCTTCTACGGTGCATCATGCAGTTGGCCTGTCCCACAAATTAGAGAGCAACTAATGTAACATAAATTATAATTGTGGGGCCATCTTTATATGTGTAGAGACCAAGAATGATTCTCTTTCAACGATGGGATGAATCGAAAACAGCCACCTAAGGTTTGTCAATAAATATGGGCCACACCAAGGCAAGGCACACCAATCCATTTATATTCCATCAATTGTTGGAGTAACAAGGTATGCATTATGCTTCAGAAGACAAGCCCTAGCTATGTAGTAGATCAAATCTACATCTATGGATTCAATTACAGGTTAGCTGCCGTATATACAGTTAATATGGTGTTCTAATTCTTGTATATGAGATCATGCTTATAGATCTTATGGTTTAGATCTATTTCTTCTCTCTAGAGAGATACCTATTTTCTTCTAACAAGTGGTATCAGAGCAACATATATGTAAGAAATAGAACAGCATATTAACCGTAGATGCTGAAGCATAAATGCTGACCAAGGCATAAAGTAGACCTTGTTACTCCGTCTACTAATAGGATATATTGTCTATTGTCTACCGAACCTAAAACTAAATCTATAATTGTCTATTGGATCTACAACTAGAACTTTGGTCTACCAAGGCATAAAGTAGACCTTGTTTGGCTTGTTACTCCATCTACTGATAGGATATAGATAGATTAGTGATGCCTTGCCTTGGGAACCTAACCCGCATTTATAGACAAACATTAAGTGGCAATTTCCTATTTCAGCCCATTGCTGAAACAAAACAAGCCTCGGGTTTGTACACGTACAAATATGACCCTACACCGTTACAAATCATGTTATCCATAAGTTAAGTTTAAACTCTACTCTATTCAAATCATGCTATCCGTAAGTTAGTTTGAACTCCTTACTGTAAGAATCAGGACATGTATGTACATACTTACCTGCAAATTACTCCGAATTAACACCACAAGAACAATAAACACCTAAAAATCTTCCCATGCATAAAACATGCACGCACATCCTAACTAAACCCACTCCATGTACATGCATTCACATATGAAGCCCCCATGCATTCACAAATTGGTAATAGGAAGTTGAAGAGCATGGCTAGTGCTGTAGAAATGGGGCTGCCGTCACTCAATCTTGCAGATAACACAGAAATTTCAGTAGTTCATTCAAGAACCAACGGAAATACTATGATCAGGTCGACATCAAAGTATTAAAGCCACTCCAAGATTCGATCTTGATCTACGAAAAGCAAAGCACAACGCAATCGATACAGCATTTCCGACAGAACACAATTTAACACGAGATCCACATGTAAACACGCCAACCATACCACACCTGAACGTAATTCCTAGTTTCTTTCGACAATTCAACCCAAGATCCAACCCAATATTAACTCAAAATGAAAAAAAAAGGAGGAGGAGAACCAAGGCGCGCACCTTGCAAGGCCAGTTGTCGCGGTAGAAGTGGCACACGAGGCGCTCGCTGGCCTTGGCGGCGGCGAAGAACTCCTTCTCGGGGACCTCCGCATACTCGCCGTGTCCCAGCGCGCGCCACTTGGCCCGGCGCTCGGCGGCGCGGCGCATCTGCTGGATCCGGCGCTCCCGGAGCGCCTCGATGTCGTCCGGGTCGAGGCGGTCGAGCGCGGCGATCTCCTCGTCCAGCTTGTCCTCCACCGCCTTGGCCACCGACAGCACCTGCTTCTCCAGGATCTGCAGCAGCCGGGCCACGCCGAGTCAGAGAGAGGGAGTGGGGGAGCGAGCGAACCAGCCGTGGGGCAGAGAGAGGTGGGTTACCTGGCTGACGACGGACTCGTCCATGGCGGCGGCGGGAGGAGGGAGGCCGAGATCGGGGAGGGGGAGGGGGAGGGGGAGAGGGCGTGGAGTGGAGAGGGAAGCAAGGTGGAGTTTTCGCTTCGGGTGGTGGATGGATGGGCCTGCGGGTTTTTTTGTAAGGGGGCTACTAGGCCGTCCGGGTACCTGCGGCCGAGGTTCCAGAATCTCACGTGGCAGTGTGGTGTGACTGTCAGTTTCGTTTTTTTATTTGTGATTTTTAAATTTTAACTGTTTATAAGTAACAATACGTAGAGAGAAATAGTCATATATAATTTTAATCGGTATAACTGAACTCAATATAATATCTATTATGATTTACTTATAGATCCCATCTTGAAATAACGTACAGTTTAAAAACTAGTTATTGTAACAACGAAAGCTAAAGTCTACACGTAAGCCCAACCGAAGGCAGCCAGCTATCACCAATTTGTGAAATGTGGGCCCATCACAATGCTCTTGGTGTATACTCCATGACAGATTTTCCATCATATAGAGGAAAGGAAGGAAAGGTGGTAAAAGCAGAGTGTCAGCGTAATTTATAGACGTCGTGATAGTCTAAGGAATGAGAAGGTGTGGTCCTAATAGTAGAGTAGGTGAGAGAGGTCGGTGGAATAACATCTCTACAATCCATCTTCCCTAGCATTTGATCTACTCGGTGTTGAGGAAGGTGACCGAGGGCAGTGCCATCGTAGCATCTATAAGCAGTCGCCGTCATTGATGGACGTGACGCCATCAACACCCACCAACTCGTGGTGTTGGATGGTGACTAGACTCAATCGAATCTAAACCGGTTTCGACAAATGACGAGAATGATGATGTGGGGTGGTGGCAGACAACGATGAGCGTGGACGATGGCAAACAACAAGTGCTGGTGGTGAAATTGATGTCGATTCACCACAATTGGCGGTGAGATCTAGTGGCATCGGTAGAGATCACTGGCATAGCGAGCGATGGCAGATTCATTTTGGAGAGAGATAGGGGAAAGGATGAGGGAGATGAGGATATATACTGGTTTTGGGAAATGGGGAAAGAGGAGGAGAGCTGGTTGATAGGCGGGCCGAGTAGTGGTGGGTGTAATTTGTTTTAGTTTCTAGGGTTGTTTGTGTAAAGTTTTCAGACAAAAGTATGAGTTAAAATAATATAGGGGCTAAAATGGGAGAACAGAGAATTGAAAAAAATCACTATGGACCTATTTAAAGCCACTATATACTGTAGAAAAAGTTTATGTGAAGTTTTTTATGTAGTGTCCTCAGTTAACATGGGCACTCTCTTGTTGCCTTGGGACCCACAAGTCGACGTGTAATCCCATTGGATTGGACATTCCACAATCAACTCGAGTGAGAATGTATTGATGGAGGATGAGAACCGTAGCCACCAATCAAAGGCCGCAACAGGAGGAGACGAGGAGGTCGCCGCTAGGGGTGGCAAAAAACTCACTAGTGGGGCTCGTTAGTTCAGTTCAAAATTACTTTAATTATACTCGTTAATTGGTTGAACATTGAAATAAGTTGATTTTAAATGAATTTGGATTTTTTTTCTCTAGCTCGGCTCGTTAACTTGCTTCTAAAAATATGTCCAATCTATAACAAAATGATATCAAATCAAACTTTGATAATTTCAAAAAAAAACTTTGATAAGACAAGGATTTGGCTAGATACATACTCTAGCCACAGCCACCGTTGGACAAAGAGATGTGGAGGCCACCAACCACCATCCATGCTGCCAAGCCTGCTGTGCAGGAGCCCACCATAGCCAGGTAATTATGTTTACATTTTGCATTTTTGCTTTTGAATTTGACAAAGCATTTTGAATACTTTGGACGAAATTTTTTGAAACTTCCGGATATTGGGGACCAGATTTCTTAAAGGGGTCCTGACATTTTTCCTTCAAGAGAATGTTTCCCGTGCTCCTCACCACGATGCGCTACTCATAGGTAAGAGAGAGGCAGCATCGACAGCAATTTAAGGTGGTTTGTACCAGGACTATATGATTAACGTCCCGCTCATTTTGGTTTGAGTTTCTGACTTCTGGCTTATTTTTCACTATTCATAAATTTTGTCTTTTTCAAAACTTTTAGTTTTTTAAAGCTTTTTTGTCGGTTCTTTTTTTTTCCGTATTCGTTTGTATTGTCCGTGATGAGCTAACATATTTTTTATATTTTTTAAATTTTTTAAAATTTAATTACGCCAAATAAGTCATCTTCAGCTATAGTATAATTTCAGCCAGCTACAATACAATTTCAGCCATAAGCCACTATTTTGTAGCCTAACCAAGCAGGCCTAAGGCTGATTGCTGTGAGAAAATAGGAAACGCGTGGGCGCTATTCCGTCCATCTATGCTCGATAGAAACAGCGTCCAAAGTTGTCAACAGCAGGGCTAGTAAAAACAGACTCAGGACTTTGGTTCAGGGTTAAGAGATGGGTTAGAGATTTAACCCGTCAAACGCAATTGGTTAGGAAGAATTAACTCAACTCAGTTAAAACGTTTTAACTCTCCTAACATAAGATTAATTTAACCAATTAAATTAATAGAATAAGTTAACCCGGCACACTTAACCTTTCTAAACTTTGTTCTTTTGGCGCTAACTAGCTAACCCATCTAAGCTAAGAGCAACTCCAGTAGTAGCCCTCAAAACAGGACCCCTACTTTTCATTTGAGACCTCCCCCTATTTTTGAGGGCCCTGTTTTCTGGGCTGCACTCCAGCAGGAGCCCTCAAAACATGGCCCCTATTTCTCAATTCCCTCTATTTCCTCACACACTATATGCATATGTATGGGACAAAAGCACAATACACAATAAAATATTTATGATTTCACAATGAGGGACAATATTTAAATATATGAATTCAAATACGAATATTCAAATTTAAATTCAAATTTGTTCCGAATTTAAATTGAAAGCACAAAGTTCATCACATAACATTCAAATTTGTTCCGAATTCAAATATGAATTCAAATACGAATATTCAAATTTAAATTCAAATTTATTCCGAATTTAAATTGAAAGCACAAATATGAATTCAAATACAAATATTCAAATTTAAATTCAAATTTGTTCCGAATTTAAATTGAAAGCACAAAGTTCATCACATAATATTCAAATTTAAATTCAAATTTGTTCTGAATTCAAATACGAATTGAAATACGAATATTCAAATTTAAATTCAAATTTGTTCCGAATTTAAATTGAAAGCACAGAGTTCATCACATAACATTCAAATTTAAATTCAAATTTGTTCCGAATTCAAATACGAATTCAAATACGAATATTCAAATTTGTTCTGAATTTAAATTGAAAGCACAAAGTTCATCACATAACATTCAAATTTAAATTCAAATTTGTTCCGAATTCAAATATGAATTCAAATACGAATATTCAAATACGAATTCAAATACGAATATTCAAATTTGTTCCGAATTTAAATTGAAAGCACAAATGTTCCACAAAAAACGAGAAAGCTGAAAAATGAGAGCCGGAGTAGGGGGCCCCTAGGAATGAGGGCTTGGAGGCCTCATTTGAGAGGCCTCCTATTTTTGAGAGCCAAGTAGGGGCCCTGTTGGAGTTCTGTTTTTTGCTCTGACTCTCAAATATGAGGTTTGAGGGCTCAAGTAGGGGCCCTGCTGGAGTTGCTCTAACAAAACAATAATTTGATTAATAAGGTTTGTTACGAAACACAAAATTTAAATTAAACTAACCTGCTTAGGTTAAGGCTCTCATCTTTTTCACGTATGACTTATGGTTTACAATTTATGCCATAGTAATTAGCTATCAAATGGTACGTTTTTTTCAGGTGGGGTAAGCAGGAAGATTTTAGTAGAAAGTGTAATGAATTCAGTTGTATCGGCTAAAATCATATGCGACTATTTTCCTTTAGCTGCCTCTCTTGAACAGTTAGAATTCAAAAATTTAAGGCATAAATCATAACTCACAGCTTAAAAGAAATTACCCTAAGCTTAGCCAACTCGGTTATTTTAATCCCAATCCAAACGCAGCTCGTCAAGAAACCGGGACTCTTAAAAAAATAAAAAAAGAAGGAAAAGGCTGACGCAAAAATTGGCCAAGCGCAGCCCAGCCCACTACTGCAGCATAACAAGTAGCGATTGCCTGAGCCCAGACACCACCAGACGCTCTCACACCCCATCTCCATCTCCATCGGCGGCGGCGGCGGCGCGAGCAGAGGAAGGGAAGGAAGCGGAAGCGACGATGTCGGCGACGACGGCCGCGGTGCCCTTCTGGCGCGCAGCGGGGATGACCTACATCGGCTACTCCAACGTCTGCGCGGCGCTGGTGCGGAGCTGCCTCAAGGAGCCGTTCAAGTCCGAGGCCGCCACCCGTGAGAAGGTCCACTTCTCCCTCTCCAAGTGGGCCGACGGCAAGCAGGAGAAGCCGAGTATGTCTCTCCCCTCCCGATCCGTCCTCCTATCGCGTCCTTGATTCGATTTGATTTGCCTAGTCGTGTATGACATGATGGGATCCTAGTGTTCGTGGATTTGTCTGTGAGTTTGGGGCGCGTGGATCTTGGTCTAGGCTGATTTAATGGATCATGGATCGTGTCGTGGCTATTAGCGATGCTATTTAGGTTCGCGTGCACGTCGTCTCAGGAGGATCTGTTGCGCACTTGGATTCCCGGAGAGGCTATTACTGGCATAAGAAATCCAATGCGAGGATACGATTGATGGTGTTCGTCCAAATGTGATGTATAGAGAAAAGATTGACCGGTGCAAAGGATGTCTCCAAAATTGACATTTTGGGATTGTGGGGAAGAAGCTAACTTGGTGAAATTGGTCAAATTGGGAGACCTCCTGGGGTCTAGATAGAACGAAAGCTCGGGCAAACTAGATGTCTTGATGTTTAATACTATGTCACAAATCGCACAGTATGAGGAGAAAAGATCATGATTATATACCAGCGTTGTATAAAATGGAACAGTCTATAAACACTAATTTAGTTGTTGATCATAGAGTGGTAAAAAGTAGTACTCGAGTATAAGTTGTTTGTTGGAAATGAGTACATTACCTTGATGGTCTTCGTCTCTAAAACTTAATTGGACAATGAAAATGAAGAGCCTTTGTTCCCCTCTTGCAATCGTAAAAGTTGGCTATCAAGATGGTACAAGATTGACGTGTCATGTAGTAAGAAATCATCGCTACCAAGATGCATTGAAATCAGTCTTCTTACCTGCAGCTGCTAAAAATTGTTGGACTAAGCTCTGGTAGTATTACTTTTCTGCTGGAAAGTGAAGATGCATTAACCTAGAAGTTGTCATGATCCTACACTGAGGGCCTGTTTGGAACAGAGGAATTTCACAGGAATTTTACAGGAATTTTGCAGGAACAGTTCAATTCCCGCAGGAATCGGGAAAAATTCCCGCATTCCAAACAGGGCCTGAATAATGACCTTACATAGACTGGGTAAAAACTAAAATTTGTAGGAAATTATTGGTGATATGCTCTCTGTCTTATGTCACAACTTTAAGAGAGAATATAGTCAATTAGGCCATCAAAGTCAGGAGGTGTTTATTCTTGTTGATTAATCTTTCTGAGCTTTGCTTAATTACTTCAATGGATTTCGTTTCCCATTCGTGATGCATGGACCATATCATGAATTGAATCTGCACCACAATGCACACAAAAAAAGAAACTCCCCACACCCAATGAGGAAAAACAAACATTCAAATAGAGAAAAAATATCAAGTGTTCCATGAAAATTATTTTGTTGTGTTTTACTAACAGATAGGGTAGTTCCATTAAGTTCCATGAAATTTGCTTCTTTATGTTTTATGAGAGAGAGAGAGAGAGCTAGTTCCATTATACTTAGCGTAAGTACATTTCAGCTTTGTTTTATCAGCACTACAAATGCCTCGAGATTTGTCATACCTTATTTGCATGATGCATTACTTAAAACCTTGATTGCATTGGGACACGCACATGTGCATGGTTCCTTGTGATTACAGACGATACAGCTGGCTATGTGCAATACTTTTTTATTGATCCATAACACATGGAGTTTCAGTTTCATATACGTGTTGTCTTTATTATGTGTAGTTGCAAGTTTGTAGTACAGAAACTGCTAATGTCGAGAGACATTGGATGTTTTAGGATATTCAATGGCTTTATCATTGGTGTTTCAATGATTTACATGAAATACTGCATTCAAAATATGTGTTATTCTGAGTAATTAATGGTTTCTGTGATAATCTGGGTCTGGGCTCTATGTTATTTATGTTGGTTCATGTTTTGCCCTGGCTATTTGCTTTATTTGTATAAACTTAACAGAAACAAACGAGATTATTTTCATAATATTATGTGGGTCTAATTTTCCCGTCATGCAATAAAAATAATTGAAAAAATACTCTTGTTGCATTTCATATTTTTGTATTGTTGTTTTGAAACTAATTTGTTTATTCATGTTTCAGCTGTACGCACGGATGACGAATAAATGATCTGGTGCCATGGTGACATAGTCCGTTCTACAGAGGTTTTGAAGTGTTCTTGCGATTCTTGCAAGCTGTTGTACCTGAAACTTGCTGCTGTAAGCTGGCTGGATTTTGTGGTCAACTCTGAAGAATAAATTTGTTCTGCTACAATGAATCTATTTTGAAACAATGTTATTACGTTGCTAATTGCTCTGGTTCTACTGACGCAATCATGTGAACTTTACATGGTACATAATGTCATATCGTGCTTCAATTATACACAATTTTGCTAGCAGTACTGCATTCTGGCTGTGTGACGTGCAACAGTGCCATGCCCTGTTCCCCAGTTGATCAAAATGAAGGTAGCTTTGCAGCTAGCATTGGCTAATTCAAAGTTGCCCTTAAAATTTTGGACGACTAATCTGCTATTATTTGGTCTCAAGTACTGCATTCTGGCTGTGTGACGTGCAACAGTGCCATGCCCTGTTCCCCAGTTGATCAAAATGAAGGTAGCTTTGCAGCTAGCATTGGCTAATTCAAAGTCGCCCTTAAAATTTTGGACGACTAATCTGCTATTATTTGGTCTCAAGTTGATTTCATGCCAACTCAAATAGTACAACAAACTATGTGCTTGGGCATTTTATATTGCGAGAATACTTTTCTGATCATAACTGTGATTACTGCAGTCATAGGATGTTAAAATTTCCATTAAATATTCATTTTGAATATGAATTTCCAAAATGGGCCGGAACCGAACTTATTCTAAAAATGGACACATTTGCTCGCGCTAAGGTGATTCGTGTTAGTGTTATATATATATATATATATATATATATATATATATATATATATATATATATATATATATATATATATATATATATATATATATATATATATATATATATATATATATATATATATATATAGGAAACCTCTTTTCTACTCCCGGGTGTAGTTACTCCCTATGTCGTATCTCACAATGTAGGGAGTATCTCGCGTAACGAAGGGTATGTACGTGTAGTATACGAGTATTTAAGACTATCTAGGTAGTATGTATAATTTTTCAGAGGTGGTATGTATATTTTTTAGACATACTCCTTTTTATATGCGTATATAAAGGTATTTACAAAATACGCTAAAAATTATAGACTCTTTTGCAATTTTTTCGTGTGGTTCACATTGGAGTATCTTATAATTAGTATATGAGTATACCTAAAATGATAAAGGAGTATTTCAAGTTTATTTAGGTGGTATATTAGAGGTGGGAGTAACTACACCCGGGAGTAAAAAGTATTTTTCCTATATATATATATATATATATATATATATATATATATATATATACGCGCGCGCGCGTGTACGAATGCACGTCTACAACAGATCCCGTCTTGCTGATTGTTCTACCTGCCTCGTGAGAGAACCAGACGTGTTGTGCCCGGGCCCAGGGGGTTGTTCACAGGCTATTGATGCAAACTTAGTGCAAACAAAACAACTTACGCCTCAAGTTTTAAACTCGAAATTTAAATTCAAATGCAATAGGCGACAGTATGGTGTTACATTGTGTAATAAAGGCCCGGCGCTACAATCTGCCTTCTTGTCAGATAATGTACCAAAGTACATGGTAACAAATAGGTACCACATTGCACCATTTACGTTAACATCATTATGGTAGTAAGCATAGTTCCTCTTAACTTGTTACGGGTTATATTTATAGGGTAAAACGAAAGTACTTTTCTCTCTTAATATATTTTTCTATATTTCCATTTTAAAAACACTCCATATATAATAAATTCCTATAATTTTTACCTAGTACGTTCTTTTCGGCTACGACTGAGGGTTTTTAATCCTAATACAAGTGTTTATGTAAACAAACCGAATACTGGTAAGTCATTTTAAAAAGACTGTCCTAGTAAATCGTTACAAAAAAACTATGATAAAAATATTCTATTTACTTTTGTCGGAGAAACCCATAACTAACGGTCGGTAGATTTCTGCAGCTTCCAGCTCGTTTGTTATTCCCTGCTGTGCTCGCCTCTTGAGGTGGGAGCGGTTCGAGAAAATTAGTTTTTTGTCATTCGAAACATTGGGCTTCGCAGTTTTGCCATTCTAAATATTGGTTTCGCAAATATGCCATCCGAAATATGTGCTTCTTGATTTCTTTGCCATTTCCGACTTTTCTGTCCCTAGAGCTTGTTATTTAGAGTTTTCTGACTTTGCCATTTAGAGTTTGCTCTAGGGATAGAAAAGTCAGAAATGTTAAAGAAATCAAGAAGCATATGTTTCGGATGGTATATTTGCGAAATCAATATTTGGAATGGTAAAACTGCGAAGCTCAATGTTTTTTCGGAAGGTAAAAATCCAATTTTTTCGAGCGGTTCAGCGGCAGCCTCCTGGTCCTCCTTCCCGCCGTGGGAAAAGCCAACCATACGAAACTCCTCCTCCACCTCCTCCGCCGCTCCGCTCGCTCCCCTCCCCACCTCTGAAGGCGCATCCCCCAATCGCCAACGCCCGATCCCGATTGCGGTCGTGCTCGCAAGCGTCGATGTCGCTCTCGCCGTCGCCCGCGGAGCGGGAGGCGCTGCGGTCGCCGCACTCGCCTCCCCCACCGCCCCCGCCGCTGGTTGGCGCCCTGATCGAGTCGCTGTCGTTCCGCAGCTGCGGGTTCGGCCGCGCCGCCGCGTCGGCGTTCGAGAAGGAGGACCTCCGCGCGCGCGCCGCGCTCCCGCAGCGGCTCCGCGCCGCCATGCACGCCGCACTGCGGGCGCGGGACCCGTCCGCTGGGTCATTCGCGTTCGCTGACGATGCCCGGGGCAGCGCCGCGGCCAACCCGTGGTTCGACGTAGCGCCCGACGACGCCCCTGAGTCCCCCGTCGTCGCGTTCGTCAACCCGCGCAGCGGCGGCCGCCTCGGCCCCGTCCTCAAATCCCGCCTCCAGGAGCTCATCGGCGAAGACCAGGTCCAACCACCGCAGCTCTCTCTCTCTCTCACGACACACACACACATGTATGGCCGTTCGTGTTGCGTGGCGTGGCCTGTCAGTGAGGCGTTTTAGCGAGCGCTTGGAGAAAGTTTCTCGGAGAAACACGACGTGATGAGATGGTCGGCGTCGAGCGCTACGTGGAGCTGCTGTCGCGGTTGCGCGGCCGATCGCGCCGATCCAGGCGGCGCTGATCACGTCGGGGCGGCTCTGGCGCAGCGCGGAGCTCCACGACGCGCTCATCCGGGCGCATGCGGGATCCGCGAGGCCGCAACTCGCGCTCCCGCTCTACGCGCGGGCCTCCTCCCCACCCCGCATACCCTCCCCTCCCTCCTCAAGTCGCTCGCCCTCTCCGCCGCCGCCCCGGGCGCGCCTCGCCTCGCGCTCGCCGTGCACGCCCACGCCGTCAAGCTCGGCCTCGCGGGGTTCCTCCTGGTGAACAACGCGCTCATCCCGCGTCCACGCGGGTCTCCTCGGCTGCCTCTCCGACGCATTCCTGCTACTGCGCACCGCGGCTTCGGTGGACGCCTCCACGTTCAACACGCTCATCACAGCGTATGCGAGGGCAGGGCGGGTCGCCAACACCAGCACGCTGTTCGACGAAATGGCTGTGAGGAATCCTGTGTCGTGGAGCGCCATGGTGAACGGGTACATGCAGGCTGGTGATGGGAGGGAGGCGCTGGGGATGGTCACGCGGATGCAGGCCGAGGGTATCCGCCCGGATGACACGATCCTTGTGGGGATGCTCGCGGCATGTGCCCAACTTGGGGCACTGGAGCAGGGTGAAGTGGGTGCATGGTTACCTGAAGGTGAACGGCATTAGGATCACCGTAGTTTTGGGTACTGCATTGGTTGATGTTTGGTATGCCAAGTGTGGTGAGGTGCAGCTTAGTATGGTGGTGTTTCAGGGCATGAAGGACAAGAATGTGCTGGCTTGGACTACTATGATAAAAGGCCTGCTGATGCATGGCCGAGGCTCAGAGGCATTGATGCTCTTCTCCCAGATGGAGAGCTCAGGTGTTAAGCCAGATGACATTGCCTACATTGGCGTGTTGTGTGCGTGCACACACTTTGGGTTGGTTGACAATGGTCCGGAGCTTTTCAATTGCAGGGTGAGGAAGTATGTCATTAAACCAAAGATTGAGCATTATAGATGCATGGTAGAGCTTCTGGCACGAAATGGCTTGCTTAGCAAGGCCAGAGAGATGGTTGAGAAAATGCCCATGAAACCTGATGCCTTGATCTGGGGAGCTCTGATGGCTGGTTGTAGGTTTCACAAGAATGTGGAGCTGGCCGAGTATGTTGTAAATCACTGGATTGAATTTGAGCCTGACAAAAGTGGTGCGTATGTACTTCCAGCTAACATC
Organism: Dendrocalamus latiflorus; assembly: GCA_017311315.1. Taxonomy (NCBI): domain Eukaryota; kingdom Viridiplantae; phylum Streptophyta; class Magnoliopsida; order Poales; family Poaceae; genus Dendrocalamus; species Dendrocalamus latiflorus. The sequence goes on along the minus strand of CM029653.1, from coordinate 18,082,735 downwards.
TATGTGGCCTCAGGTAGGCACACTTCTGCGAGGGAAATTAGGCACCTAATGCGTGAGAAGGGAATTGACAAGACACCTGGATGTATCAGCGTGGAGATTAAAGGAGTTATCTACCACTTCATTGTTGGAGATCTGTCTCATCCTTGCATAAAATATATTTTGACAAAATGGGATGAGATTGATTGTAAGATAAGGTTGGAGGAAGGTTACATCCCTGGCAAGAAGGAAGTTTTGCTTGACATTGAAGAAGAAGAGAAGGAAGGTGCACTCAGCCGCCATAGTGAGAAGCTGGCTATTGCATTTGCTTTGATTAGTACAAGTGACAACATGTCAACATGCCCATTTGGATTGCCAAGAGCCTCAGAGTTTGCCATGATTGCCATCATGTCACCAAACTAGTGTATGGGAGAGAAATTGTTATTAGAGATCGAACACATTTCCAATTGTTCATGGCTGGTAGTTGTTCATGCAGGGACTATTGGTAGTAACTAACAGCTTTGTCTACTAACAATTGTACCTGATTCATGAAGAGGGTCAGTTATTCAATACAAAAAACTTGTCTTTCATCTTGATGATACACAAGGGATGCATGAGTGGAGGGGATCAAGTTGGTTAAAGGACAAAATTTTGCTAATACTAATCAACATCTGTAGTCATGCTTTGACTAAGCTAACATCCATGGATACTGTTGTTCATCTTTGAGCAAAAGTAATGTAGTGATATTTCATATTTGAACCTTCTGGATAAAATAAAGCTATATTCAGTTGTGAACTAAGCATATCGCTTTTTATCTTTAATTTAAAACTAATCTACTATATGATGATTTATGAACCTTGTTGGTACTTGGTGGGTTAAGCTGGATATGCTACTGATCCATCGTTACCATGCGTAAGCACTGCAAGCAAGAGATGAACTGTTGAAGGCTGAAGGCAGGTAGAGATCAAAACTTTGTTCAGGGAGATGTGGGCATAAGAAGATGGTGAAATGCTCTGAAACACACAACTGAATTAAATGGAACAGGGTAGAATTGGAGAAGTAAGGGACTGTTCTTTTTGGCTGCGGCTTGTGGCTTTTGGCTGTGGCTTGTGACTTTTGGGCTGTTTGTATGAGAGATTACAGAGTAACAAAAACTCACGTGTGGTTTTTGCCGATATAAATGAAGTCAGTAAAGTATGTATTACAATTAACTAGTAGACCCTATCTTGAAAAAATACTTCGTTTAAAAGCTAGTTACTATAGAAAAGCCGAAAAGTAGCTTTTAGAAACTGAAAAGAACATGGCCTAAAACAATTCATATGCTAATGCTGGCATAATAAATGTATGATTTGTGTTAGATAATCCGTACATACAGAGGATGTGTGCCCTGGAGTTATATTATGTCCAAGGGTTTCCTATGTTGAGGAAAATTTAAATTATTAGTACTCACAACTGAAGCAAATACACGAATGATTCTGATGGTCCATACAAAACACTGCCTTAGCTTTTTCTGTTACTCTTTGAACTTCTTTGAAGTTGGTTCATTTCATATAAATCTGGATTGGCTCTATTTTATATAGATTTATTTCCTGTCATTTAAGTTAACATCCATCCTTGTAAGAACTTATTATCCTTTTTTAGGGAATGTTACTGAAAAATATCTGAAACTGCAGAACAGCAGGATATCACTTATTAAATCAGAAAGACATCACTTTTGAGTTCCTGTATATACTTGCTTTGTTACTGGAAGTTGGAGCAACGCTCTTTTAGTTTTTTTGTACTTGCATTCAGATGAAGAGTGGGAATGCTGATGATCATATCATATCTTTAATTTTCAGAACTGCTCTGTTTTTCAAATGGTTAAGCAGCAAATGCATTGTCACTGACAACAGTGTTTCTGATTCCAGGTTTTTGATCTTACAGTTGTGAAGCCTTCCGAATTTGTGGAATATGCTTTGGCTTGTTTGGAACAGCTTGCTGACTTGGGGGATCATAGTGCAAGGTCCGTACGACATAATCTGAGAGTCATGGTATGTATGTAACTTTATTAGCTGCAATAGCTGTAAAGAATATGACATTGGTAATGCATTGCTCGTGATTTTGTTTATGCATTTCAAGGTAGTAGTGACATCATCCTTTACAGTTATTATATTAGTTTGACCATAAGTATTCTTAATTGCACAAAAGCAGTGTTACTGGGACTCGCGTGTTCAAATATTTTTCGGCGCGTCGACAAGCATCCGCTCGTCGACTCGCGTCTGACACGGCAAGATGCGTCTCCAACACCTCTACCCGTGTCCAAAGAGGCGATGGCGGTAGAGGCGGGGACGCCGCTGGCTACAGGAGTTGACACCGGCTGGATCGAAGTCGCCCCTGGCCGAATTGACATCACCGCCACCGTTTCCTCGTCGCCCCTATCGATTCCACCGTGCCGCCGGCTGGATTGACGTCGCTGTCGCTTCCCCTCTGTTGAATATGCTTCACCATCGCCGGATTCAACCTCCCCGCCACCGGATTGTCTCCCTGCCATGCTCTATGCTGATGGGAGGGGCGACGCTGGGGAGGAGATGAAACAGTGGCGGGATGGGAGAGGGGAGAGAAGGAGAGAGCGAGAGCGAGGAGGGCAGGGCAGCCTCCCTGAGGCAGCGGCAGCAGAGAGAGAGAGAGAGAGGCGGCAGAGGAGGGGAATTTTGGACAATTTTAGCGGTTTACGCAACATAAATTCCAAATATGACCCCAAGGTAAGCTAAATTCCATATCTGGCCCCCTTTGAGTAGTCATGCGGTCCCGGACCGCATGACTACGTCCCATTAGCTACAGTTACTTCCCCGTTTAAATAAATACAATTTACGTTTTGTAGTAATTTTTAAAAATAGTAAACGAGCTAAAAAAAATTGAAATTTTTTGTGGGGCCTTCCAACGAAGTGTAATTGCTTCTATAATTTTTGTGTAATTTTTAGTACTGCGAATTATTGTTGGGAATTTATTTAAGCGTGTTATTTGCACGAATATTTCAATATAGAAAATGATGTCAAAATATTATGAAATTTTTTTTGAAGGCCCGCTGCGTATTGTGCACAATTTTGTAAATTTTTGTGATATTGTACGCTCCAAAATTATTTTGGAAATTTAGGATTTAAGTATCAAAAATTAGGGTTTCATGATTTTATATTAAATTATTTGTACTACTAGTCATGCGTTCGGGGACCGCATGTCATACTCAAAGGGGGCCAGATATGGAATTTAGCTCACCTTGGGGTTATATTTGGAATTTATGTTGCATAAACTGCTAAAATTGTCCAAACTTCAGAGGAGGGTAGGGTGAGGAGAAGGAAGGGGTAGCTGCAGCAGTTATAGCCTTATGGGTTGATGGGCCGGACTGGGCCACTCGGCCAGATAAGTTTCACTTTTTTCTTTCATTTCTCCTTTTCTTCTCCACTTCCTTCTATTTGGCTCTTGTCTCCAAATTCTTGCCTATTGTTTTTTATTTCCTATAGTTTTTATGATAAAATATATTTATATTAGAAGAATCCCAGAAATTTATTTTCTAAAGTTTGCCAAATCGGACTCCGATACCCATGTCCGAGTCCTGGCAACACTGCAAAAAACTAGCCAGACAAAATTATGGACAAGAAGTATATTGTTTTAATGTGCCACATAATGGCACAATGCCTAGAGTAGTCAGAAATACCCTTCCTCATATTCCAAAAGATTGAGGCTTGAAAATAATTACAGTTAACCTACCTAGGTTGCAGGAGGTGACGGTACAGTAGGTTGGGTGTTGGGATGTTTAGGAGAACTGTATGTTCAGAACAGGAAACCGGTTCCTCCAGTTGCTGTCATACCACTTGGAACGGGAAATGATCTTTCCAGGAGCTTTGGTTGGGTAAAAGGATCTCTTTCTTTCATTCTTACAGTCTTCCTATGAAGCTAATTACTGCAAGTTTTCATCACTTAACAGTTGTTTTCAGGGTGCTTCATTTCCTTTCTCGTGGAAAGCAGCTACTAAACGATCTCTCTACAAGGCTATTTTGGGCTCAGTTTCTTGTTTAGACAGGTGATTCTTGTACATTGCATTGACAAATTATTAAAATCTTCTTTGCATTCTGCTTACAATTTGATGGTGATAGATCTCTGTACCTTTTGTTGTAATAACAAGTCTTCTTTGCACTGGTTAAGTCTATATCTTGATATCATTTGAACTAGGACTATCATTGTCCTTTCAGTGTATTCCCCCTGTTTCAAAATGGATGTCATGACTCATTTCAGACATCATCACAATCTCCAACGCACATTTGAATATTTGACCATTACTTTTTTTCTTCTAATTATATGTTATAAAGATTATGAAAAATATAACCACAGGAAAGTACTTTTGATAGAAATCTACTATCATTTCTATGTGAAAAATATAAATATGGTTGTGTATATCAATGGTCAAAGTTTTAAATGTTTGACTGCATGCATTCTAAAGTGACATTTATTTGGAAATGGAGGAAGTAACACAAACATTGCTACGGACCTAGATAAACAGGGGCGCGAACAGCACCGGTGCCACTGTAGCAACACATGAACAATACCACGTGTAGTACTGTAGCAGTGTTATGCGTTTAGGCATTTGATTGGTTTCATATCATAGTATAAAATATTAGTTGGTTAGGTAGGTTTTGAGATTCCTTAACAATCAAGTTGTTAGAGATAGAATCTTATCTATTAGGAAGTTTATTCTTTATAGTTGAAAAGGTTAGATTAGATTGTTAAGATGCCAACAATGTATAAGCACATCATTGCTATCTTTTCTAAGCAAGCAATGAATAAACAAAGTTCCTGGTCTCTCTCCCTCATTTTCAATTAAGCTTCAGAGTCTTGGCGGCAGTATAGCAAGCCATTCAAGTTCAAGTGCCCTACTCTCTGTCCTTGGACCCATACCCAACCAACCTATACCGCAACATTTGGTATCAAAGTCATTCACCATGGCTTTTGGTACCACACTATCTATCCTGGGTAGATTGAAGGCTAGCAGCAAGGAGCTGAAGGCTTTACTCGACAACATGATGGCCACCTTGGAGAAAGCTATGGAGTTGGTGGATAAGCTGAAGGAGCAGGAAGAGACTTTGCGTGCCATTGCAATGGCTACGCTGCCACCACCTTCGTCGACGTTGACGTTGGTACTAGACACATTGCCACGCTCACCATCGACAACTCCTCTCTCAGCTAGACTGTCATTGTCTACGCCCTTAGTGCTTTTGACGAGGAAGAAGAATGTTGTCGTTGTTTCGCTAGCGTCTTCACCACGATGCCAGCCAATGTTGTGTTGTTGGTGTTGTGGAATACAGCGGCTTCCATGTAGGGGTCATCGACATCATCGTATCTCTTCCACAAATGTTGCGTCCCAAGGTAAGAAGGATGCTGCTGCCCTAAGCCGGTTGCCCTTGCCTCCGGTGACTCCTGTGATGTCAGCCAACGCTAGAGGGTTGTTGTTCTCGCTATTGTGCATTGAAGCTTCGCTGATCCTCTTCTATGTGAAGCGACGTCGTTATTGTGCCCTTTCGTCGATATGGGGACGCGAAAGTCTTAGTCCGTGGCTACAACCTAATAGCTCGAGGACGAGCTGTCTCGCTGTGAAGGGTGTACTGTTATGGACCAAGATTAGTAGGGGCACGAACAAGACCGACGACATTGCACTTGTTAAGGATAGAATATGATTGGTATTTGTTTCCTTATATGCCTTGGTTTCCTTATCTGTACATGGCATATTCCTCTATATCCCCTTGTACTCCCTATATATATTGCCCTTTGGGCCTCATGAATATACACACAATATTCATAACATGGTATCAGAGCTAGAGCTCTGACCTTGTTCTTCCGCTGTTCCGCTGCCGCCGCTGCTCGGGTCACCTCTGCCTGTGCCACCCCGCCGCTCGGGTCACCTCTGCCCGTGTCGTCGCCGCCGCCCAGGCTATCTTCACCCGAGCCGTCGTCGACGCCCAGGCCACCTCTGCTCGAGCCGCCGTCGCCGCAGGCCGCTGTCGCCCAAGCTATCGCCTGATCCGGCCAGATCGGCGCTTCCAAGTGCCGATCCGAGTCATCGTCGCCGCCTGGGCCGCCGTCGCCCGAGCCGCCGCCAGATTCGCCGCCGCCCGGGCCACCATTGCCCGAGCCGCCGTCTGATCCGGCCAGATCAGCTCTTCCAAGTGCCGATCCGTCGTCACCGCCGGGCCGTCACTCCGCCGGCCACCGCTTTTCGTCGTTGCTGCCAGGCCGCTGCTCCGCCGGCCACCACTCCCCGTTGTCGCTGCCGGCCGCCGCTTCTTCAGTAGCCACTCTGCTGGTTTCCCACTTCGCCGCCCGCACTTCGGCCGACGCAAAGTGAGCCAGTGAGTGAGTGAAGTGACCGGGTTTTATAGTTTTGTAAAAAAAAGGAAAAAGAAAAGGGGGGATTTAATGTTGTTCTGATCGACGCGCCGCCCGGCGTCGCCTGTTAGACTTCGTTGCCTTGGTCGCCGCGACGTCCAACGCCGCCTACCGATGGCTTCCGTTCCATCTGCTGCGATCTCATTCTCGGGAACAAAGCTCCATAGAACGAACTACAGGTTATGGTCTTCTCTCATGGAGATCACGCTTGATGGTCTCCGCCTTTGGGGACATGTCACCGGTGCACGCTCTTCTCCGCCACCGCCGGTTCAGCCTCCTCCTAGGCAGACTACTACTGCACCTCCTGGAGCAGATGAGGCTACCAAGAAGGAGGCACAGGCTGCTGCTGACGTTGCTGATGAGGCTTTTCAGTATGCTATTGATGCTTTCGAGCGCTGGGGTGCTGATGAGGCCCGTGTTCGTGCCATCTTGGTGGTTAGCGTTGATGACTCCATTCAGCCAAACATTGTTGGTCTACGTCTACTCGATAGATTTGGGAGTACTTGTGTGAGCGATACCAGCAGAGCAGTGATGCTCAGTTCTTTTCGCTTCAGCGTGAGTTGGAGACGCTTCGCTAGGGAGATTCTTCTGTTGACGACTTCTTTCGGGCCCTAGCAAGTCTCTGGCGCCAGATAGATGAGCTGGCCTCTCCACTTTGTCAGGAGTGTCACAAAGTGCAGAAGGCGGATCATGATTGCCTTCGCCTTTATGATTTCGTCTGCCGCCTTCGCCCAGAGTTTAAGCCTGTCAGAGCTTAGCTGTTGAGTTGCTCTTCACGGCCGACCGTTATAGAGGCACTTTTGACGCTTCGGGCTAAAGAGCTTCGACTCGGGTTAGCAGCACAGTCTGTTCCAACTATGCTTGTTGCCCCTTCTCTGACTACGACACTGCTATCTGCTTCGACTACGGCCTCTCCCCGGGTGCCTGTCTCCGCTCCTGTTCTTGCACCAACTGGAGTTCAGTGCAACTACTGCAAGAACTTTGGGCCCGACTACCACAGTTGTGCGGTGCGGAAAAAGCGGAACAAGGCATGCGGGGGTGGGCGACAAAAGGGGGGCAAGGAGGCCCTTCCTTCACAGGAGGACAGACCAGCTCATCAGTTTCTGCTCAGAAAGGTGACTCTGTTCAGTAGCTTTGCCTGCTGATTCCTTAACTATAAGTTATTATTATAAATAGAATCTTATCTATTAGGAAGGCTATCTTTTATAGTTGGAAATGTTGGATTGGATTGTTAGGATACCGGTACTATATAAACATTTCATTGTTATCTTTTCTAAGTAAGTAATAAACAAACAAAGTTTTTAGTCTCTTCCGTCTTCTTCAACTAAGCCTCGGAGCCTTGGTGGCGGTATAGCTGGCCGTTCAAGGGTGAGTGCCCTACCTTCTGTCCTCGGACATGTACACAACCAACCCATATCGCAACAGGCATTGACCGTTATGGCTGCCAAATCTAGCTGTAAAGCTATACCAACTTTGATATATATGACCAATCAATCCAAATAGTCCAAACGTCACCAAGTGCTACCATATGCTTAGCTTAATAGAATGTTCCATGCTAGAAGATCATGGTGATCTGTCAGGTCTTTATTCCCATATCAGTAAATAGGGTGCCCTGTTTTATAATGGCAAGTGCAGCTGTTAATAGTGCATGTTGGCATTAGGGGTGTTACACTTCTGACATAGCATGCAGTGATTGAATCAGCAGGCCATGATTGCTATTCTGGCAGTTTTCATGTCCATGTTAATGCCTTTAAAGGACTCCTTTATATGAAAGATGACTCATGCTTGAAATGACCTACTCATTGAACTTGCTACATGGCATTTGTTTTGTGTGTTCATCCAATGTTCTTGCATTACGTGCTATTTTATGTTCACACCAACTATAGCTGTAGAATTTGATTTTTATGAATTATGATCAAGTTCCATCTTCAGTAGGTAAGATTCATATTCCCAACCAATTCCAATTGCTCAGTAATATAGTTGCCTTTGTGCAGTTGGCATGTTGTTGTTTCTATGCCAGAAGAAGGAGAAGAAGAAGAAGAATTGGATCTTCCTCACTCCCTCAGGCATCTCGGAGAGTGTACATTTTATGATGTAATTCTTCTAGAGTCTTTACTATCTTCTTGGATTGTTGTAGCAATGCATTGTGCTAGATTAATAGAATATATCTGTCTACATGAATGTAATATACTTGTCCTGCAGGACGGCACTGCTGAGGGAGAGCTGCCTGAGACAGTTTCTTGCTTTGATGGCGTCTTCTATAATTACTTTAGCATAGGTACTTTCTTGTTTGACACGGTAACTTCTAGTTGTGCTGCTCGTGTTTATATTTGTTCATTATTCAAGAACGCTAGTATCTCCAAATTACAGTTTCTAGATTATGTTGTTATTTGGAATAATCTTGGCTAGAGTTATATTTTATATTGTCATATTCTACAACAACAAAGCCTTTTGTCCCAAACAAGTTGGGGGTAAGGTAGGAATGAAACCTTCTCAAGATCAAAGAGATATGAGTCTTGAAATAAAACCTACAATGCTAAAACCCTAAGCTATATAACCTGCTATCTAAGCCAAAAGTTTAAAACACTTCTCCTAACTTTCTTATGGTTCTAGGTACAATAATATTGTTTTACATGATCTATCTTCGAATATCTATTATGTCTTCCTCTCTTGCGTCTTATCAAGGGGAAGGATCTTCACGACTCAGTTCTTCGTTAATTCAGCTAAGAACTATGTAGCCAACCGTTCTAAACATGAATAATTTACCTGAGTTATTATCTTCTCAAATTGTTTTTATCTAATTCATATGTTTCTATTGTTCCTGGATGATTTTTTTGTGCTTGTTTATGTTAAATTTGTAATAAACAAAAGTAATAGCACATTATTAGTCTTACATTGGAAATAGCGAGATGAATTATCTGTTGGGAGCAAGGTTTGAAAAACCGGTTCTGGAGAGAATCCCGGTCGCCGGGCGGTACCGGTAACCGGCCGGTTACCGCCCGGTAACCGGAAATCCCGGTGTAAAACCGGAAGAAATTTCTCAAACGATTTTTTTTGTTGGGGCGGGAGGCGACCGGTAACCGGCCGGTAACCGGTCCGGTTACCGGTTTTACCGGTCAGAAACCCGGAAAAACCGGCTGCTCCTCCTGCTGCTGGCTGCTTTGCTGCTGTTGCTGGGTGCTGCCGGCTGCTGCTGCTGTGCCGTGGCTGCTGCTGGCTGCTGCCGCTAATGCTGCTGCTGGCTGCTGGCTGCTGCTAGTATCTGCTGCTGCTCTCTCTCCTCTCTTTGTTATTTCCTACTGCATAGACTCACTCGATAATGCAGAGAGCCAGAGACCCAATAATGCAATGATTGCAATCACTTCACTGCTGCAGCATCCAATGTTCTCACTGCACTCTCCCCTCACATGCAGAGTAGTTTCTTCACATGCAAATGATGCAATAGACAAAATCACAAAAGTCTCATGCCCATGGGCCCAACATGTTTCTAAACATATGCTTAGCCATCCAAAGTAGCTACAAATGCCCCCCGGAACCCATTCAAACATCTACAAATTCAAAATTATCAAATTTCCATCTCGGCCGGTTTTTCCATCCCGCTCGCCGCCGGGAAGAACGGTTAACCGCCGGTAATCCGAACACTGGTTGGGAGTTTCTTTTGTCGCCCCTTACATTCATTGTCAGCGTCAGTGTGTCATTTCTAATTTGTCTATTACATAGGTATCTTTGGAACAGATCTTGATGATGCACTTCCTTTGTAATGTAGGCATGGATGCTCAAGTGGCTTATGGATTTCATCATCTACGTGATGAGAAGCCATTCCTCGCAAGTGGTCCTTTATCTAATAAGGTAAGCAACTCACAGATGCCCTTTCCTACATTAATGGCAATTCGACAGCTTCTCAGTGCAAACCCCTGGTATAAAAATTGCACAGTCAAGTTCTGTATGGCGTTTTTGATCTTTGCCTGTAATGTTGACTTGTGAATAGGATCAGCATTACTGTCTACAGGAGATCTCCTGCATAGCTGTTGATGTTGTGAAAGTTTCAACTAAAAATGAATTATACAACCTTTTTTGGAATAAAAGGGAAATAATAACTGAATAATAGAGGCTGCATTTATGGTAATGAACTGTTTTTTTCTTTTGAGTAATCAACAGTGTAGTTTTTCACTGCTAATCATAAAGGGAAGAATATCATTTCATCACTTTTTGCAAGCAGTCAGTTAATTGTCTGTGAACTGCAGTAACTAACATATGACCACCGAAAACTTATGGATTAAGGAAAACAAATTTTCTGCTGAGAACAGATATACTTTAGAATTTAGGGTTTGATACATGGGTTGAAGCATGCCTTACCTACTGGATGATACTTTTTTTAGTTCTCTGTTAGGGCATAGAATTGTACATTTTGTGATGAGAAAGAACTTTTTTGGTTTATTAACAAATACTGTTACCTGTAGTTCTGGTGAAAAGCTTTGACAGTGAACTTACTGATTGGCTGATTTTATGACAGTTAATTTACGCAGGATATACCTGCAAGCAAGGATGGTTCTTTACACAGTGTATTAGTGACCCTGAGCTAAGGTACGATAGCCCATCTTTTAGTTTAATGTATGATACAATTTTACCAGAAATAATGCTCCTTTTCTACTGTACAACCGGTTTTCCTTACAAAGGGCAACATCTTCAAGATGGAATTTAGGATTATGGCTCCGGAAACCACTTTTATGTGTTCACAGCAAATGCCAATGCCAGTTACTATCCAGTTACGGCCTTACAGGCAGTAAATTATTGGTTGAGTTTAGATACCCAAAATCACTGGCTGTCAGTTTTCCATTGTTCTAATGTTATTTTATTAATTTTAAGACGTGCTCTAATTTTATTCAGTTTTTTCATTCCACTCAAAACCATTAATTTTATTAGGTGTTTTCATTCCACCCAAAATCATCTGTGTCAAACTCATCCGTCGCCATGAAATGTTTTAAAGTAAACTGCTAGATTTCCCCTACAGGTCCAAACAAGGATTTCAGTTATCAGCAGTAACTAGCCAGAGACACTGATTTACCCAACTCAGATTAGAATGACAGCCTGTGCAGGAGATCTCTTATTTTGTTCTCTCTTTAATATATTAGGGGATTGAGGAACATTATCCGCTTATCAATCAAGAAGATGGACAGTTCTGAGTGGGAGCACATCCCTGTACCATCAAGGCAAGTTGACAATTTCTTGCTATTGGCAGAATAATTTCAATTTCATATTTGACATTTGATTGCAGTGATATTTGCTGCTGCTTGCATAAGTTACTCTTCTCCAGTTTGAAAGTGCGCAGAAATGCTCTTTTGTTCAACTCTTTTGTAGCAACAATCATGCGATGAATTACTGTGGTATTTCTGATGCTATTATATGTACTCACTAATGCAGTGTTAGGGCTAAGCTAGATTACTCTTTGAAAAATACAGAAAATACAATTAATATATGGCAAAATGTTGTAATGCAGTGTCAGGGCTATTGTTGCGTTAAACCTTCACAACTATGCGAGTGGAAGGAACCCTTGGGGAAACTTGAAGCCTGAATACTTGGAAAAGGTGTGCTGAGTAAATTGGTGTGATTATTTATTGCTTACTGTATTGACAAATGCAGTAACGTAAACTTATTTTTCTGGAATATCCCTAACGTAAACTTTTGATCTTTTTATGCCAATAGAGAGGATTTGTCGAAGCCCAATCAGATGACGGTCTTCTTGAAATATTTGGATTGAAGCAAGGGTGGCATGCATCCCTTGTGATGGTTGAACTTATATCTGCCAAGCACATAGCTCAGGTACTTGCTCCTGTGGGGACAACTGATTAAGAACTTCCTTTAGGCATAATCTCATGGTGACAGTTTAGAGCATGGGAAAATGATGCTAAAACAGATCCATGCTCATTTTCTTTTCAGAAAACTCAAAACTCTCATTCTTAATTAAAACTGTTAATGCAAAAAGTGAATAGCAACTGTGAGGTACAGATCAATTTCAAATTCATTGACTAAAAATGATCACAATGAGTAAAACTTTTGTTACATTTCTTCTGAGAAGATGGCACAAATAATGGAATGAAAAAGATCATAAATCAATAAATGTTCTAAAAAATCAGAAAGAATAAACAAGATACAGTTTAGAGCAACCGCCGCTTTTAGAAAATAATATTACAAACTGGTCTAACAGTGGCATTTCAGGCAGCTGCAATCCGGTTAGAAATCAAAGGCGGCCAGTGGAGGGATGCGTATATGCAAATGGACGGGGAGCCATGGAAGCAACCACTGAGCCCCGAGTTTTCAACATTCGTTGATATCAAAAGAGTGCCTTACCCGTCTATGATCATCAATGGTGGAGATCGTTAGCGAGAGCCCAGATTCCGCGCCCTGCCCTAGCTGGAGCTGCCAAGAAAAATTTTCAGCGTCCAGCTTGGAAGCTCGATGAACTACGGGCTCCATCCTGATCATGCTTGCGCAAAATCGTAACTGTATATGGAGTTGAGGATATATGGAATTTGCAGAACAACAACGGATCATGTAGTCGTGTCCCTGTGCTTTGGTCTGATTCTGAATTAACATTGCGTGTACTACACATGAAGTTGCTGTTGCGTATGTTAGTAATTTGAGGATGGTACTGGCGACAGTGTTGGTTGGTTCCAAGATGTAAAGAGAGGCGTAAGACGAGGTTGTCATTCTTTCTTTCGTATGTTCAAAGGAAACCTTACGGAAACTATTCTACCATTTTGTTTTCCTCTGGTAAGCAATCTAATTGGGTTCTCGGCCAGATTGTTTTGAGTATTTTTTAAAAGGAGATTGCACATAACCCTCGTTATATCATCGTTAGTTTTACAAAACCACAGGTTTAACAAATACTTAACCGAAGGTTAGGGAGTTGGGAACTCGGGATATAATAACAGAAAGGTATCTTCCATCGTTCCTGCCACTAGAAGACTGGATGAATAGATGAATATCTATTTTATCAGCTGCTTTTCCATGAACTGTTCATACATTTAGCACTGTAGCATTGTTTTTTTTTCAAATTTAGCCCTCGCACATCCATTTTTGTAAAAATAGTCCTATCCCACAGCTTGGTAGGCATGGTAGGCGATATCTGTCACTTGTCGTGTCACTAGAGCTCGGCAGGAGTGAGGAACAACGGCACGGGCACGACTCGTGTGCCAGTGGGCCCCACAAGTCCGTTGAGCTCCCCTTGCTCGGTAGCTCCCGCCGAGCTCCCTTGGCTTAACAAGAGCTGCCAAACTGCCCTGGCTTAGCAGCTCCTGCTGAGTTGCCCTGGCTCGATAGGTGGCTAGGTGGTCGACCAGCCGAACACGACGTGACGCGATGCACTCGACACTGGATCCTATGGCCTACGATAGGGCTTGGTGCTGCCCTGCGCTCACGTGCACCCGTGTGGCTCTGTCAGTTGCCAACGTCTTGCGCGTATAAAATGGCTTGTATCCCTGTCTGCACTCTCATCGAAAGCCACGTAGTTTGAGTTTCTTCCTTGCCGAGAGAGAGAGAGAGAGAGAGAGAGAGCGCTGAGGGAGAAGAAATAAAGAGAGGGTAGAAGGGAGTTCAAATTAGTTTTTTGAGGTGGTTTTGTTGCGATTTAGGAGATTTTGCAATTGAAATTAGTGTAGATCCAGTGAAGACCTACTTAATATGCCATTAATGTTTTATTAGAGTAAAGGTGGTTTGGTTGTATAGAATTTGCTTGGTAACCATGTTTAGCTTACGTATGTATTTAGTTCGTGCAGACAATATTTTGTAATTAGCCATGTTAATAACATATAAGTGGCGATAATAATAATTCTTTGTAAATAGCTGAGTAAATACACACTATTATTTGTACTATTGTCGCTGCCTTTGCAAATTAGGAAATATGTATGTACGTATGCTCATATATGTATTATTGTGGTGCAATTGTAAATAATGTAGAAAATGATTTCAAGATTACAGAATTCTAAACTGCATACATGCATATATATGTGTGTACCTGTATTATTAGCACATGATTGTAGGCATAATTGGTAACTCAGCTATGTACATATGCATGATTATGTTGTTTTATATTTAGTTGCATTTAGCATCATCATAAATAAGTGCATTTCATTTGCATTGGTGATAAATACCTGATGTCGGATATGAAACATGAATAATTCAATAATAGTGAGCAATTATTAATCATCATCTATCATTATATTAAATACTTGTCTTTCTAGTTGTGATGACTGGAATAATTTGACAGTGACAACAATTTTGATGTTACTCCTCCTATAGTAAATACTCATTCTCAATACAAGCTATAATAATACAATACAACGCTTAGTCAATAATGCTCCTACATGCTTCCCAAATTCACAACTTTTTTTCCTTTACCAAACAATCAACCCCCTCTGTCCTAGTAATAAAATTATCGTAGCTTTGAACTCCCACACCAAAAAAAATAGTAAGCCATACCAACTTTGGAATTTATACAAAATTTTCTACAACTTTCTAGTTGATTACAAGTTTAGATTAAATCATCTAAATCCCTGTCTTTAACCCAGAAGACAGATATGTCATCTTTTAGACAACAGAATTAATAATTTAATGTCTTTTAATATACACATGTAACTATATTGATCTATAATATTTTTAGAATATACAGGAAATTATCTACCACTTTCTATTTATTTATAAAATTTAATTCGGCTATTAAATTAGTCAAATTAATATTTTCTCATGACTGCGTTTAGCAGCAACCCGGTATTGGACATCAGTCTCTCAAAATTCATAACTTCTGTTATAATTATCTAAAAATTATGTTCTTGGACTTTTTGGAAACCTTAAGAAATTACCTACCATGTTCATGTATACTAATACCCAAATTAGGCTATTTACTATTTTTGATTAGAGATATTGATTATATGCCATTGAATAGCGTCCACTTCTACAAAATACCATTAAAAAACATACTCTCTATTACATGCCATTGAATAGTACTAAAATTATATTATATGTCATTGCAATCAGTTAGTAGAGGTGGCAACGGGTACATACCCGCTGGGTATAGCCACCCCATACCCGCACCCGACAGATATAACTCTACCCGCTACGATACCCGTACCCGTACACGGGTATAGAAATTTACCCGTACCCGCACCCGCACGGGTATTTATACCCGACGGGTTACCCATACCCGATTAGTTTGCTGAAGTATCATCTTGTGCAATTTGGAACTAAAATTTTTCTCTTTCTATTTAGCTTATTCCAGAGTATCGGCTACTTATTTGTTGAGTTCTTTTCCTTAATGTTGATGCCAAATGATTAATATGGTACAAAATTCTCTTAGTAATGTGTAAATTCTCCACCATGATTCCATGAAGCACATAAGGTATGCAGGTATATTTTATCCATGGGTATGCGGGTACGGGTAATATACAGTCGTACCCGCACCCGCTCTACCTGATGGGTAGAGATTTTTGCCTATCAGTATACCCGCGGGTGAAGATATCTTTCTATGCCCACCTCCTTATCGGGTAAAACCCATCGGGTACTCGGGTTTCGGGTACCCATTGCCACCTCTATCAGTTAGGGTATGTTTGCCCATGGAAAAAGATGATTTTGCTCTCAGTTCAAATCTGGTTTTATGATAAAAATTAAATATAGCACAAATTGGCTTAGACAAAAATACTAAATTTTTTTAGTGGATCATCAGGCATTTTAAAACTCAAATATAAAATTTTGGAAACTGACTCTTCCATTTTTCCCATTTTTAAAATTTAAATCCAAAATTAGCCTATTTAAGCTATTTTTAAACTGGAACAAATTCACTATAGAAAAATGGAAAATCATATTTTTTTTAGGAGCTATGTGACATCTTAGAAGCATGTGAAAAATGTTCCTAAATGTTTAGAGCTCATTTATTTTCTGTTTGTAAATAGTAGCCTTTATGAGCATTTAAATTAAAATTTTGAAAATTTTCTTTGAACAGTGCCTTGAAATTTTTTCCTAGCTCAATGACATATTGAACAACACTCTTGTGAATTTTCATAATTTGTGGAGGTTGGTTGCTATTTTAAATAAATTAAATCTTTTGTTTTTTGTAGGAGCATTTTTTGTCTTTTTTTTAGAGTATAACGGTCTCCCCTAATGGTCAACTAAAGACTGTGATATATAATATAATTTTAGTGCTATTCAGTGGTGTATAATAGAGAGAGTATTTTTAATGCGATTTTGTAGAAGCGGATGCTATTCAGTGGTATATAATCAATTATCTCTTTTAATTAACAGATTAATATGTGCCACCAAAACACGATAAATTTATCTAACGATTGATATAAATAAAAATTTTACAGGAAGCCAATGTAATACTCTACAACTTTCCAGTAGATGCTATTCCCATATTATACCCATATATTACCCGAATTCATAGTGCAACAATACAACAGATTAAGCCGATCTATTATTAAATCCCCTCGACGAACACTTGCTATCTTCCTCTCAAATCTTGATTTCAATCCCTAATTGAAATAATGAAGAGGAAGTAATCAGGTCATTACCCAAATGACGAACGCAAAACCACAATCTCCTTCTCTCTTTTCTCCTTCCCTTCCCTCTACTGAACCTTGTCTTGCTACTACAACACTAATTCATTTCTCTTAAATTGGCAACCTTAAGGATATACACAATCCTAAAGCAACATCCACATAAATCTAGAGAGTCTCTACTAATCCATAAAATGCTCTAGTCAACTTCTTTACTGAAAAAAATTCTACAGATAATTCCAAACAAACATAGACATAGATTTCACATTGAATATTAATCACCTCAAAGATCTTGACACACATACATATACCACAACCAAATGAATGCGACCAACGATCATCACAGGCCCTAGAGTCAAGTTGATATGGGGTCGCCCGATAATCTCGACGTAGAATCAAGATACTCACGTGTAGTCTCCCGAATCATAGTGATGCTCCGTTGCTAACGCAAGAACGAATACTCTTTAATTTGCAAGGATACATGTGTCGGACTTCACAACCACCAAGCGAAGCCCTATCGTGCTCCCAATTCCTAGCAAGCATGCATTTTCCTTTTCCTTTTCTCCACATGACAACAAGCATGCATGTTTCTTTTCCTTGCCTCTTTGCTCTAACGTGATGAGCAACGCCGGCTCTCTGCTGTCAAGACGTGAAGGAGCAGCACTTTGCCTTCTAGTGCATGCAGTTCCCACTTTCTTTCTTCATTACCTTCTAAGCACATCTTTACTTTAGGCTTGTGTAGATCAAGTATGAACCTGCATACGATTAAATAAAATAGTAGCTCTGCATCTCCAATATACTAAATAATGACCCAATTAAATTAGAGTTCACTTGGCAATATTTAATGCGGCTCAATAATTCTTACATGTTAAACAATATATTTAAATGAAAATTGTTAAGCATGTCTGTATCCGCATCATCCTACCCCTCTTCAAGAAAAGCTGTCCTCGGTTTTTGATAGTCTAAAATTGTACTAAACAAGGAATACAATATGTGTCTATACACACACACACACACACATGTCATTTACACTCCTTCTATTTAGCATATTATGATTACCTAGAGGTGTAGTAAACAAAAAGAATAACACATGTGCATGGTATATGTATGAATCAATTATTGTGTCATTTTTGTTGTTTTGCACAAACCAATTAGTATAACAGTAACCATAAGATGTATACATTGCAATATTATTTTTCACATCATTCTCCCTCCCATGAGAAAAAGTCGTCCTCGACTTTTCTAAAGACATAGATAAGATATCAAAAAGGCAAACCCGATCAAGTTGTTGAAATATGGGGGAGAAAATCTTTAATGCATTCTATGCTTCAACTGTGCTACTTTGATTATTTATACATGACTGTACATCAAAAGATGAATAAGTAGGCTTAAGAAATCTTTTAAAACATAAAGCACTATCGTTAAAACTTATTTCATTGTGATCATGATATGGCACAAAAGACTGTTTATCCAAAATATGCAATTTTAATTCAGCAAGCTTTTCGCATGTAATGAATATTGATAAACATAAAACTTGTCATCTACACCATAATCTCCAATCAAATTGCACTTATTTGTGTAGGCATAAACACCAACTAGTGATTTTAAATATGAAATTTCAGCAAGATTCTCAATCACACTAGATAACTCTTTAGGATCATCAAACATGATATAGTACAAAGAATCACTAGAAGATATTCGAGTAAGAACTTCCTTATGAGTAATCAATTCTACATTATGTAAATTGAGCAAAGAAATTTCTGAATGTGGAATTTCAAGTTAAACACTTGAGTTCTCATAATTACTCAACTTTTCACGAATAAACTCAGCACTATTATTGTTACCTTTATCGTTCTCCTCAAATGATGTTAGTGCTAGAGGTACCAAGTCATCATGTTTTGACCACAGGGAAGCAAGTACTTCATCCTCAACCATAGTTATCTCCCCATCTTTTGCTTTCAATGGTGTCAGTTGTTGAATATTCAACTCTTATTCTTTAATTTCAACCTGCATAATGTGAGAAACAACACTAGAAGCAGACATTAATGTGTTAGTTTTAGAATCAATATCACTTTATCTATCGTCTACTTCTCTCTTTTCTTTTGGTGTATCTCTCACACTCTCATTTTGAGTGCTCTCAATCTCACATATGGTGGAATCATACATCTCACTCTTTTTATCACTTTCACTCAATTTGGCTATGTAGTTCTCATCCTTACATGTGTTTTGATGCATATTAAGTGATGTATATAGCATCGGAATAACACTACATGTCTTCTTGATCTAAGGAAAAGTCTCATACTCGGTCATCTTCTCACGTGTCAGACTAACATTAGAGGCATAAGTACTGAAATATGGACTTGAATGGAATCATGATGTACGCCTCTCCATAAGTCTCTTCTCCTCCTTAATAGCACAATTCACAAGATCATGCACATTACTAAAATATTTATGTTGAAGTATAACGGCAATTTTAAAATTCAAACCCCTTTGAAGTATACCATCTCTTTTAATTCACTAGTGACACCGGCATGACGCAATACACTTTACAGCTCAAAATAGTAATCTTGAATAATATTACTCCCTTGTGTGGTGCTCTCCATATGGTGAAGCAATTTCCGCTCATAATATGATGGCACAAACTTGTTTTTCATGATCACCTTCAAATCTAGCTAAGATTTAATGAATCATTTTCCAGATAATTGTTGCCACCAACTATAAGTATAGTCTTCAAACTTCATAGTAGCTCACATCACCTCTTGGTCTTTGGGAAGTTTCTGAAATTTAAACACTTTCTTCATTCGTTATTTCCATTCAAGATATTCCTCTAAATCATTACTTCTATAGAAAGGAAGATACAGATTGTTGGGCTTGGAATCACACCAAGAGGAATGAAATAGTGAAGATCTATTCTCATTTGGCTCACATCGAGAGAAACGAATTGTTGAATATCCTATCATGGTTAGTTGTGTAACGTATATATGTATATGTGTGGAAAACATTCAATCTCTTTTTTCTCCTCCAAGTAAAGTTCTTACCTTTTCGAAGTGAATTAAAGCCAATAAAAACTTACACTTGTTTGAAGCGACAATAGCAAAGTGATGATCTAGCGAATTTAAGAGTATTCACGATTGCACAGCAACGGTTATATAGTGGAGTTTTGTATGAAACAATATAACTTATGCAATCTGAAATTCTTGATGTTGTAAAGTTAATTGATGTTGTAAAGTTAAGTAATAATTCAAACTAAAATACTCTGCCTAAGTGTTGATCCAATATGTTTAAGTAAGGTGTATGAAAGCACACACAAAAATAAATGTGACTCAAATAAAGGAATGAGCTAAATGGAGGCAATATGAAATTGAGAATTAATTAGCTCATTTTTGCATTCAGTCACAATATTTAGTAAGGTGTAAAATACTAAAGAGCAGCCCTAGATGTATTATTCAACAGGTAGTCTCAATTGATAAATAAAAATTTAAGTGAAGCACAACTTGTATTGAGTTCGCCTGCTAGGCTCCCAAAGTGCTGCACAAGCTTCTAAAGATTCAGCCAAAGTGCAACACCAATTTAGCAGGAACTAGTAGCCTTGGTTTCAGAAGTAATAGTGGATTCTAACTCAATGTAGTTTTCGATGACACTTCTGCCCAAAGGATTCGGATGGCAGAGAACACAAACCCAAGCCACGTGATGACCAGCCGGTTGGACCAACGCAATTCATGGCTTGCGCATGCACACATGACCAGATCACAGCTGACATCGGCTAATATCTCGCCCAACAGATCTCGTATAGCCTGCTAAGAGTGCAATTCGGAAACAACACAACACTTTGAATTGGACACGGCACTAGCACATCTGGCCGAACTCACTAGGAAGCTAGCCTAGCTCACATGGGCACAAGGAAAATCAGGCCGAACAACAGAGTATGGTTAAACAAATTAATTCGGCTTATCTTTTTAGGTGTTAATTGAGAGATTCAACTAGCAAATTTTTTTAGGGTTTATATGAACACAAAGATTAAGCTATGCAAAAAAAAAAAAAAAAACATGACAATCAACTCTTGAATAAAAATTCTAATAGATCAAAATCTAACAAAACTCACAAAAATTAACAGATTGAAACTAGGGTTTAGAATTTTTTGTCACAATTTTTGATTTATGAACTCTAGGTAATAAGAACAGCAATAAAATTGATCCAAAAGCTAGGGATAATTAATCCTACTGAGGAAACCATGCTCTGATACCAAGATGATATGGAGTCGCCTGATCTTCTCAATGTAGAATCAAGATATTTACATGTAGTCTCTCGAATCATAGTGATCCTCTATTGCCAATGCAAGAATGAACACTCTTTAATATGCAAGAACACACGCATCGGACTTCACGACCACCAAGGAATGCCCTGTCGTGCTCTCAATTCCCAGCGAAAAGGTTAAACAATCTTGATTAGAGAAGCAATCCCAATTTTCCCCATGATGTAATTTTGGCCAT
This sequence comes from Dendrocalamus latiflorus, assembly GCA_017311315.1. NCBI lineage: Eukaryota > Viridiplantae > Streptophyta > Magnoliopsida > Poales > Poaceae > Dendrocalamus > Dendrocalamus latiflorus. Next base: position 18,061,308 of record CM029653.1, on the reverse strand, counting down.
CACGAAGTAACAAGCAATCAATCTATTTTTTTTCTTCTTGTGTTCAATGGTCTTGCCCCACAATAGGAATAGCTACGGCTATTAAGAGCAGGCATCCCCTAATACTCATGGACACGAGTCATTGGGCCTTGGGCCGGCTTGAGAGGAGTTCAGCCAGGACCCAAGCACACAAGTATTAGTCTAAGCTAATGACCAACTAATGACCGAACTGAGTACTATTACATGACCAAACTTGTTTGAGTCAGGCAATATTTTTGGCACGCAGGACATGAGATTCTCCATGCACATGGGCTTCATGCACTGAGGCTTGAATCCTTGTGTCTGGCCTTTTCCCTTTGCACCAAATGAATCTCTTTTGGACAGCAAACATGCATGGTCCTTTTTCTTTGCTCCACATGATAGCAAGCATGCATGTTTCTTTTCCTTGCCTCTTTGCTCTAACGTGATCAGCAACGCCGTCTCTCTGTTGTCAATACGTGAAGGAGCATCACCTTGCCTTCTAGTGCATGCAGTTCCCACTTTCTTTCTTCATTACCTTCTAAGAGCATCTCCAACAATCCCCCTAAATCAAATTATTGGGAAATTATGTAAAAAGTCTTCTCCAACAACTCCCCTAAACACCCCCCTATTTCTATTCCCCCCCAAAACTCTCCCAAAACCCAGGTAGAAACCGGGAACTTTCAGGGGTCCCCTATCCTCGCTCCCGCCGTAACGCGCGTCGGGAAAAAAAGTTCGCGCCACATTTTTCCTTTCCCGCGACACCGAGTATTCCTGCGCCGCGTCACGTACATGCACCATCTCAATTACTGATTGCGGCTAATCACCGTTTGATATTTATACGGCGGCCGTCGTCCGCGTACGCACACGCACGGGATTGGTTCAATCTCCCTATTCTATTCGGTTGGATGGACCGACTTGATCACTAATAAAAATAGGTATCACGCAAAGTAAATGGGCCGGTTGTTAATGTTGGGTCAGATTCAAAAAACTATTAGGATATATTTAGGGGAGCTGTTGGAGGAGGGGACTAAAATAGGTTAACAAATTTTTTGGGCTGCCCCTAAAAGGTGTCTTTTGGGGGTGGATTTTTAGGGGGATTGTTGGAGATGCTCTAAGCACATTTTTACTTTAGGCTTGTGTAGATCGAGTATGAATCTGCATATGATTAAATAAAATAGTAGCTCTGTAGCTCCAAGTATACTAAATAATGACCCAATTAAATTAGAGTTCACCTGGCAATATTTAATGTGACTCAATAATTCTTTCTAGTTAAATAATATATTTAACTGAAAATTGCTAAGCATAGCTATATCCGCATAACAAGTTGTTTTACTTCCACACATACTTATGGACAATTATAGTTCTAGACTAAAGCACAAAGTCCAATTTCATCTCCTTGTATCCATGACTAGAATAAAATCCTATTAAGATTGTAACATAAATAATCAAGAAATTCATTGTCTCGTAAAGCACAAAAGCATTCCCCTATTAATATCAGTAACTCCAACCTCTATGACGCCTACGATTAAGTTTCGATATAACTGGTTGGGAAATCCTCAAACATGTAGTCTAAAAATCCAGCAATCCATATGTACTCAACCATTTTACGCCAATAGCTAAATACAATCTTTACTAGCTAAACTTTCAGAAAGATTCTAACTCCAAGAGAGATATTTACTAAAGATCAAGTCATACCACCTAATAATCCAAAAATTCTTATCACTCAAATAACTATCACATCGATCAAATTACTTCACCAATATTAGATTCTCATTAAACTACACTATCCAATTTTGTCTACAAAATCCAACAACTTACACAATTACAATGTTTTACTTAATTGATCAGAATTCTGAACTTTTGATAACCACAAATAATCCACAAGATATACCAACATATCATTATTCACTATCCACTAGGAATTCTAGTAGCAACTACAATATGATCTCTTTGCTCCAAAAATAATCATAGGTTCAAGTCAATTTCTCCCCATGAATTATAGTATCTCATCAAATCACCCTCCTATGCACTTCAAATAACTTGGCACTTGATGTCTTATAAGATTGTATACTTGATCACTATTAGTTAGTTGTCATTATAAACCCTAAAATACTTCATAACATGAATTAGCTATTTTCTTTGCATAAAAACAAGTAAGAGGCAATAAGAACAAATTCAGAAGACCAGGAAAAATAATCGCAACATGCAGCAAGTAAAACCACAAGGTAAAAACTAAATAGCAAGGCATTTTTTTAAAAAAGATGAAATTTTATAAACCTCCTATAAACCATGGAGATTCTCCAATACTTCATTGAAGTTAATTTCAGTGCAAAATAGAATACAAATTCCTTATAAGTCATGAACTCAAAGGCTCAAAAGCACAAAAGAAACTCTAAAATATTTTATTTAAATAACACCACGAAGGACGATCAAATTCCCTTCTTTCTAAAAAGAATAAATATGGTCCTCAATATGCCTTTTTTTTACAAGCTTCATATCACCAATTTACTAAAACTCTTAATAAAGACCATCAGAATCCACTACTCTATCATAAAACTCTCTAGGACTAACTAAATGGCTACATACTACTTTATCATTTCATCTTTAAACTTAGAATCCACCCAAACTTCGCAACCTCACTACAATAATTACTTTTCTGTAGAAGATGCCTAGTGCACAAATCAAAATGTTCCACAAAATTTCTTTTATCAATTGTTGACTATCATCCAACAATTCTATAAGCACATTGATATGAGACACTTATTAAAATCCAGCAACTTGACTCTTTAGTGATTCTCAAGACCAAATCCTAGCACACAATAATTACACTCCAATTATTTCTATTAACAATTAGCATTATCATGAATTCTATTTATTATCTTACTTCTATTTGCAATCGCATGGACATGTACAACCACTGATTCAACTATTTCACCTTGCATAATTCCACTAAAACTTTATTAATCATATTCCCATATCCATCAAAGTCCCTCATGATGCTACAATAAATTTCATCCAATCACTCTAGCTAGAATAACTATCCAAACTACTCCCATAAAAATTCTAGATCCACCTATATTTAGATTTGCGAATCCTTTGTATACAATTTCAAAAATTAGTCATGATAAGAAATGAATCTAGAAATTTAATATGATCACCAGTATTCATAGTAGAGGTACGTCTGAATGTAATATCCACCAAGACCATAACTCAACATTTTTTTTAACTTATCCATCACAAACAATTAGATTAATCTATTGATACCCAAATAATCCAATTTAATCTAATAAAATTTGGTAGACTAAACAGTATTAATGATCATCTATCAATACTTCATACTTCTTTTATATCCCACTAATTCCTATTAGGAAAGAGCATTCTCTTAGTCACTATTCACCATGTAACTACTCTAAGACATCATCAAATTTAGTATATATATCTGAGGAATGTTAATTAAAATCAACTACATACCATGTCATCTACAACACTTAGCCTCCCACCTATCTTGTCTATTAATTCCTATGATTATGATATATCACTCAAGCATCGAAAAGACAATGCAAATGAGTTTAAATACTTCCTCTTCATAAAAAGGGGCATTTAACTTCTACCACTCAAATTATTCGAAAAGATCCACATAGGTTTAAATTTTCCTCCTGAAAATAAACTTTCAAAAGACATTTTCCATCACCCACAACATCGAGTAAATAACCAAATCATCTTCCTCAATAAAGTGGCAAAACTTTCATGAAAAGAACGACCTTGCAACTTAACAACTTCATGAGCAACAAGAATAAGTCAAAATTTAGAAAAACAACAACTTCTTCATGAAACAGAATAGCGGATAATAGCATGTTACTAACACCACATAGAACTAACCAATGAAACCTCATAGATAATGTAACACCCCAGCCAAACAATGACCTGGAATGCTACCAAACTAGTAACATAACGAGGATAAACTAAATACATCTCACAAAATTTCGGCAGAACCTCTTTTGTTTACTGTCTAAGTCAGAGGTTCCAACAAGCATAATTAAAAGAAATGAATAACCTCAAGTAATATAATCAATTCTAAGCGAAATTGGCTTAAGATTACTAGAACATTCATGGTTATAAAATTTAAATAACGAACGGAAGCATCATAAAAGAATTCTAATCCTTTATTACAATTTTAATCCGACAATCGATAATCATCTTCTATTTAAGTAATTCATGCAGCCCTTATGTAATTTCCTTTGTTTCATCCATTGTGAGTAGAACGTGCAAAGTGCAATAATGCTAATCTTTCCTTTTCCCAATGCATGCCGATCTCATAAAGGTACCTAAAAAAACACAACAACAGCAAGAGTGAGTCAAACGACTCAGTAAATATAATAGATAATAACAAGAACATTCATGAACATCAGTTCACAAATTCATCCATCAACCATATAAATAAACCGTGAACATTCATGAACATCACTTCACAAATTCATCCATCAACCTCATAAACAAGCCATGCTATGCAAGATGATCAAAAATCTCTTTATCTCTTCTCTTTCGCATTTTACCGGTAATGCGGAGTGTGCATCCGTCAATGCACACCCATGCCTGTACCATCTGGTACAGGGACCAATTGCCCATACTCCACAAGTATGGGGACCTTTAGCCCGTCATGTCATCAACATGACGGGGACCTCGGCGCTTGGTCATCTCGTGACCAAGACTTCAATAGATCAACATGATGCATATGCGTGAATGTCTCAATAAATAAAATTTGCATCCACAACATCTATGCATCAGAAATACTCATGAACACTTTAAATTGCAATCGACCATAAACAACACCGGTACTTCCTTACCACAATCATGAACACATATACTCATAATATAGATCAAACATCAACAATTCATCAAACATCAACAATCCATCAAACATCAACAATCCACACTATCAATTTTAAACCATCATTATACTTGCCTTTACCGAAGGGCTCAAGCACGGTCAGGACTGGAGCCACCTATTCACAAGACACCACTCAGTACAAAACCAAAATACAACATTCACAACTAAGAAGTAAACGCCTCTACGCCCAAAACCCGCAACTCCCTCTCAACAGTTGTTCCCACACTCTGCTCTCTGCAGCAGCGCTACTTGTCTTTTCCGTACCTTTTAATCTACGAATCAATCAACAACTAAAATGACATATTTCAAATCTTCAGAACAAGAGCTACAAATTTAATGAAGACACCATAATTTTATTATGTCGTTTGAAGGGTGTAATTCTCACTAGAAAACAGAGAACAGACTCTGCCTTCGAGTTCTGTCAAGCAACTTCCACAGACCACCACCGACAGCCCATTGGTCCAAAAATTATAAAATTACACCAGAAGCTAGATCTAGATATTACCTACAGATTTTGTTATTATGCGTTAATTCATAAAAATCATTAGAGCCTCTGAATCTGTCCACGATCAGAAACTGGATTCTGAATCCAACTCTGCTACACAGTCGGCTTCAATCCCCTGTTGCACCCAAACCACCCGTCCAACAATTCTGAAAAATTTACAGAAACTAGATCTCTGCATCCTCTACAACTTTCGTGTTCAAGGGTTCCTCGGGAAAAATCGTTTTGACCACCTAAACCATCCGAACAGACACGCAGCCCGATCTGACTACGCGCAGAACACTGATTAATCGCTAATCGACGGTTTCCCTTAGATGTTCCACCTCTAACGACGAACCAAAAGTCCTAAAACTATCCTAAAACAGAGGGGAAAAGATGGAAATTTCTTACCTAGGTTGCCCACACAAGATTTCTTCTCCTCCTTCCTTCTTCTTCTTCTCCTCCCTTCTTCTTCTTCTTCCCTTCCCTTCCTTCTTCCTTCTCTCCCTTTCTCTTTCTCAGCATGGCAGCAAGGGGCACATGGGAGAGGAGGAGGCACAAGGGGAAAGTGGCGGCCAGGGGATAAAAGAGGGGAGGGGGCAGCTAGGGTTAGGGGGAGGTAGGTGCGGCTGGGCCTAATGGGCCGGCCAGGCCCAAGTGGCCGGCCTGCCTCTCTAAACAGCCCAAAAGAATTTTCTAGCAATTCTTTATTTATTTTAATAGTTCCATAGCCTACACCCGTCTTCCGCGATTCAACGAAGGAAAAGAAAATCTCCGCGACCCCGCTAAAACTTTCATAAACCTGAAATGTTGTCTAGGGTATTACAGATAACCAATAACTCACTGATCCTCATAGATAGCTAATAACTCACTGATTGAATGAAAACAATTAATAGAAACTCATCACTGATCATTGGTAACTAAGGTTATGCAAGAAAAATTCTTCATTAATCATGCACCACACCCGGTGGTACAACCTGGCCATGCCCAAGTCACAACACAACCTCTATTTCTTGTCACTACTGATCACCAGAAAGAACAACTAACAATTAGGCTCAAGTACAACAATAGCAATCATACTATGCTCAATTAAGCAACAACTCAATATTCATTAATATTTTAACAAGCTAACAGAAGCACAAATGTAATGCATGACCAATCCTTCTTACTGTATAACAGTGTGTCAAATTTTAATTTTAATTTAATTATTCTAAGTCAAAATTCAGCATAAAGTTGTTCCTAAATTATTTTATTATTAGGATGATTATTTTGATTAAGTTACCAAATATATGTAAAATTTTAGTTGATTAATCAAGTAAGTTATTAGTTTATTCACCATGGACCTAAAGCCCGCTCTGATAAAAACTGTAACACCCTGGCCTAACAAAACCCCAAGATATCACCTACAACTACTATCTCTACCAAATTTTAACCAATAAACAACCTTTACCAACAATTAGGCTTCAAGAATAAACATTCAATATATCATTAAATATAAATTTCAGCAATACTGTAAAACATAAACCGAACTTAATATAAACCAACAATAACTAAGATGAATCATAAATAAGTCTAAATTAAGTAAAGTATCAAGCATCAACATTACGAACATAAAGACTAAGAAAAACTATAAATTGTGAAATCAATGTGATAAAAACTACTAATTTGTTTATGCCCATAAGTGATAAGTTGCTAGGTGGAGTGAAGAGCTACAAGTGTGCAATAATCCATGATCTACATCTACCCATGCATGTCGTCTTCAATGTTCACATAAAAACAACAATTAAGTAAGGGTGAGTTTATAAATTAGCAAGTACAAAGTAGAACAATAAATAAATCCACATCATTTTAACAATGTAAATCCATTTACCATTAACTCAAATTTCATATCTCATTTTCATCTCAATATCTCATCTCAATTTCTTTTAATGCAATGCAATGCACATGTCTCCTCTATCACTCATACCAGTATAGTGGATGGCACACCTATTGATGTCATCCTCTACCTTCATTTCGTGGAGGTGCCTACCAAAGTAGGTCTTTCTCAAGAGTACGCTGGAATAGTCAAATAGTTTACCCATATCTATTGACATTCTTTTCCTTTTGTATTTTATCCCTGTGATGTTGGACTTCTATAAGGCCTTAGTTGCTTTCAAATAAAGTGAGGTGATGACAACCTAGGTAGCATATCTAGTGTGAAATGGAAATTTGGTGCTAATTAGAGGTAGCCAAATGGGCTGTGCCTGCCAGGCCAACCCATAGCCTGCTACTATAGGAACGGCCCAAGCACGGCATGGCCCATGTTGTTATCATGCTGGGTCGGCATGGCACGAGGAGCTAGGCCATACCTAGGCCACTGCCCTGGCCCAACATGCGGACATGGGCACAATAGGCATGGCACGGCCTAAGAGGCACGACAATTCGTTAGGTACATTAAGCCCAGTAGCATGGTTAGCCTGTTAGGCACGAAAATCTGATCGTTAGGCACGCTTAGCTCGGCACAACTCATTTGGCACCAATGTGGCCCATTTAGCTCGAGAAATGGTTGGATTTTTTTTAATTTTTAGCCATTTGGGAGTTTAAAAATACAAAAAAATTAAAAAATCTCACCTTTTTTTAATAAAATAGGCAGCATACCCCCTCATTCAGCAACACTCAAACCTACAATCTCTTCTCTAAATTCTCTTGTAAAAATTTCAATACACTTTGTGATAATTTGGTAAAATTCTAAATATTTTTGCTAAAAATCTGAAAATTCGAAATCCGACTACAGTCAAGAAAAGAGGTAATAATACTAATTTTCATATATTTACTTTTCTTTGTTGTGATGTAAAATAGATAATAGTGTAATTTTCTATTTATATTTTACAGTTTTTCACATTTCTCCATGAAAATTTTTGTCAATTTTCCTGCTAGTGAATACGGAATTTATCTAGAAGATCTTTTATCCTTGGGAACAAAACATCTCCTCCTCTACCTCCACCCCAAACAGGAGAGTAGACCCTGGCTATACCATCATCAGGATCAATGAGTGCCGCTTTGCAAGCACTAGTGCAAAGAAGTCCAGACCCAGCTTGTCGGAGATGTGGTAAGATTTCGACAAGATAATGAAGCGAGACGAGGCTGGAGCACAGACATGCCCAAAGGTGTAAAGAAAAACAGGGCATAGCCATGAGGTAGACGCAGTTGCAGTATAACCCCAACGGTACGGTATGTAATTGAGATTATAATCCTGAGGTAGCTCAAGAATCTTTAGTCTGTTTAATTGACGCATAGGATCTTCATTTAAACTTTGGTGAGTCAAAAACTTTCAAAAAGTACATTAGAACTGTTCATAATATTAGATTTTCTTCAGTTTCTAAACAAACAATGACTAAAAATCTAGTTAAATACTACAATAATGATCATTCTAAAATAAAAGAACTTTTGAAACATGTACATTTTTAGTGGCCTTGGCCTCGGATATATGGAGTGGTTGATATAGAGAGGATTATCTTAATGTAGTTGCTCATTATGCGAATAGTGATTGGGTATTGAAAAATATAATCATATGCTTTAAACTAATTGACGTATCAAATATGAGTGAGAATATAGCATAACGTATTATCAAAGTCGTGAAAAATTTTGGTCTTACAAACAAATTTTTTGCAATTACTCTGGATAATGATGTAGCAAACTCCACGGCAATGAATATTCTCACTCCGTTATTTAATACATACATTGAATCCTTCTTGCTATACTAGCGATACGCCTACCATATTGTTAATATTATAGTTAAATGTGATTTAAAGAGGTTAAATCCACATCTTCAAGCTTTTCATGATGCAATTTCTTTTGTAAAATAACTCTAACCAATGAATGATAGCATATAAGAACTATTGCATTGCGATGGGTATACGTCCACAAAAGTTTAGTGTAGATATGCCGGTAAGGTGGAACTCAAGTTATCACATGCTATAAAATATTTTACCCTATAAGCCCACATTTTCTATTTTTATTCATACGTACTATCACAGCCACGTCGGTAACATACTATTGACTTAGTAATATTGGTATGTTGTTGAGAAGTTAATAGCATTTTTGAAACTCTTTTAGGAAACCATTGTTGCTTTATCCAATGCAAGAGAAGAAAAACTAATGCAAGAGAAGAAAACTAAAACAAATAGTGGATGGTTGTCCTCTTGAGGTGGGTCCATTTTTAGAAACAAATGGGCAGAGAAAGAAACATCAATTTCACTCCCATTAGCAAGCTTGAAGTTCAAACAACCATTTCCTTCCATGTCAATAATTGCAATGTCTATGAACGTATACAAGGAATGGCATCAGATGTGTTTGCCCCATCAAATACAACATTTTGTATGCTATAGTACACTAATTTATACCAATCTCGAGAAACATTTCACAGAAACACACGTATACTAGTATAACTATCAAGGAACTTCAGATTCAAGAACCATTTTCAAGGAACTGTGTAGTTTTGCAGAGATCCACTTATTTAAGTATTGTCATAACATGCAACAGATCCCAAATGTTGGTTGGACCAACTTGACATCGTTTTAATTCTCACTGGCGCTCCCAAATGTTGGGCATGTCAAAACGCCACACAAGCATGGCAGCCCTTTGACGTGGAGATGCACACGTGGCATCGGGGTTCGGGTACGTAGAGCATCTGGAAAGAGCCAGATGGCTGATGGTGCCTCTCGTCGCTCAACTCCCGGAAGATGTGTCTTTCAGTAATGGAAAACCTAGCAATCGGGCAACGAGATGCATGCAAAGCTAGCAGGCAGTAAGTTGTGGTTGCCAGGTGGACCAGGTCTGTCAAAAGAGTTCTTAAATCTGTATCTCAACGGAACAAAAAAAAAAGCTATAAAATAGTACCTTGGATTTATGTCAATATACCTGCAGCTCTGTGAACATACACTCCTGAAAAATGAGTTGCATGACGTGTTATACACATCCTGAATGTTTAACTCCTTGGTAGTTATGCCAATAACCTGGGCTGTTCACACGAATGGTTATTGTCTAGGATGCGTATAAAACATTATGCAACTCACGAGACTAGCGATTTTCCAAGACAGAAGTTGACTTTGTTGGCTGTTTAAGCTACAGTTACTACTAGTCAGTTTTGTGCACCAAGTGGAGTGGCATGCAGCGAGCCACCAACCATAGATTTGGAACCCAGAAGACATGAGTTAATTCTTCCCTGTTTTGTCCACAAATTCTCAAAAATTCAATTTCCTACTGCATCAAACAAAGCATACAGGCATATGAACACAAACTCGGTAACATTAAATTCCATCGCTTCCCAATTTTATAGCAAGATCACCTTCCACATGAACAGTTACGCGAAGAAAATGACCAATGCCTTCAAGAAACAATCAGCTGATGCAGTTAAACTTCTGACTGGAGTAAAGCTGAAAGGTCGTATTGAACCTCCATCAGCTGCCTCGTGGCCATGTTAAACTTGAAACCATCCTTGCATCACCTCTGCTTACCTCTCCATCAGCACCGATCAACTTCTCTTACCAACCGAAGAGCAGCCACTCTAAGGTGTTTCACCATCTGCTACTGAAAAACAAAGGCTCGCAGCATTTTCAATTTTATGGTCACTGTTAGCTACTCTTAGCCTGGAGGGAAAAACAATGCTAAGAAAATCAACTAAGTTAATCAGCAATGGATGGTTGCATGCTTCGTGGGGTTAACACAATGCTCCAGAGTTCATTAAATGAGTATGCCATGTCATGATGTCTATCAACCGTGTCCTCCTTCCCTCGTGAACATGCATGACATGATCATATGAATCATCCCAACATCCCCCAATATCGGATTGTTAGTAATAAAAAAAGTTGGTTATAGATTGCAAAGTGACAATGACATGAACACATGGAATGTTGCAACTGCACACTGGAGACTACATAACACTGCAAAATATCCATGACAAATGCCAAATGCACATCTAGGAGACATTCCGAATGACCTTCTCAAACTACAATAGACAATATAAAGAAGTCGACAACACCAACGATGATAATGGTGACAGTGCAATGTCTACCAGATGATGATCATGTCCCAGAAACTCCACCTAATGAAGATGATGATCATGTCCCAGAAACTCCACCTAATGAAGATGGTGATGTCACAAATGATAGAAACAGGGCATTTAGCAGAAACATGCAGATGATACTTAAGTAGGATGGAGTTGCATGAAATCCATGATGGCATACTAAAGTTCAAGATACATCCCCCTCAAGCAGGTATCAGTTTGAAGGAGCTCCATTGAGAGTGCCCACCATGACACCGACTGAATCCTTCCTACGCCCAAAAGGATTTTTCGAAAATGTTCGAGACGTTAAGGACAACCAAAAGGTCACTATAAACCATATACAGTAGAGCAATTCAAATCATAAGGGTGGCATACTAATATGAAGCGATTATTATAATTAACAGATGAAGATGAAGAGATTTGATTTATTTTATGAAACAAAAGAAAAAACTAATAAAGGATATTGAATCCGCATTCCACCGCGGCCAGAACTAGGAATAACAGCGCCCTGCAGAGTATGGTGTACAGCAGAAGCAGTACTCAAATCCTAAAAATGACAGGCGTCGAGACATATATGAGTAGGAAACAAAGGTAGTCACATGCTTATAACATAATTAAGCCATTGTAACTACTTACTTCGAATTCAATAAAACAAACAGTGTTCCTGTCTTGACGCAACACTTTCATTTGTTTGTAACCAGGTTGCCTGAAAGGAAATTTAAGAAAAATCAGATATGAGTGCCACAACCAGAACCAAAATGCACAGCACCCAATAGGCAAACAAAAAAACCACTATTAAAATGTTTCTATTTGAACCGTGGATTCTTACACACTGAAGAGGCTCCGCAATTCCTCTTCAACAACAGTTTCACCAAGATTACCAATGAAAAGGGTATTGCAGGGAGGGTTATCTTTTGTGTTCTGCAAGAGCAAATCAGAAGTTTTTATCAACAATTCTATCATTCAAAATCTTGAAGGATATGAAACAGTGAAGACTGAAGATAGACTCAGAACTATTAAGTACTGTAGAACATTTTGTAATAGCATTCTGAGTGACAAATCGAAAATCCTTTAGGGCTTTTTGTATACGCATGGATTATGTCCAATCCCTTCGGATGGAGAGGGAAATTGAACTAAAATCTTTTCCAATCTGAAAGGATTGGGTCTGATCCCTCCCCATCCAAACAAGCCCTTAAGAAAAGTATCATATTGTAGCAGCAACACCAATATCTTTAATCTCATTTCATTCAGACCTAAAGATTTCTATTTGACAAAGAAGACTTTTAGATACAAACATATTGGTGTACATATGAATTGGTCACTTTTAGATAGCTTGAGAGCATGATGAGAGTAGGCAATAGAGTTTAGTTCATTACATCAATGTTGATAGTCCATCTTGTTGGATAGGAAAAAATGTGCTGGGCTCTAAATGATGACTACCAGGAATTCTCGTCATATTGGCTAAGATGTCTAAAGAATAAATCTTTTAAGACTACTTTAAAGTAGTAAGTCCATATGCTATTTGGAATTGTTCATTCAGTTCCTGGTTTCCCAAGTTTCCTCACATCCCAACCAATGCAGAGGATCAGTATTACTAAAAGCAATTGAGTACAAGAACATCTAGGAAATGTAAAACTATAAAGACCCCATTAACAGCTTTAGAAGTAAGGTATTCAAGTGAGAAGTAAGGAGTTGCAATAGATATTGTTGAAAGGTGCAGGGACATGAGCCATGACTGACTATTCTATACAAGAAAATCGGATCTTATGCAAAAGCTAACTATGCACATTTCAGTACTACAGACTGAAGAAAAACAGGCTGTAATGCAGAGAAGAAGCAATATGATCAAGTCAGTGCAGATGTTACAGCATACTACTGGGACTTTTTAAGATTAGTTTCAAAACAAAGTCATAATCCATGGTAACTAAACACCCCAGCACTTAATTTTCCCAACATAACTCCAGATTACCTGCACAGGAGCATAGGCAGTTGGACCTGGCACAGGAGAAGGTGAAGTCATTGCTACTGGGGGCACTGGATATGGAGCATAAGGATTATAAGGAGGTGGTGCTGCAATATAACTGAATCACATGCAAAAAGAAGCATTATAGAAGTCCATAAATGTATAATTAGTTGAGAGAAAGAGCAAAAGATTAGACAATTTACCCTGCAGTTCCCCACATGGAAACAGCTGGTGGGGGTGGGTGAAACGGAGGAGGAGCATAAGGAGAATGAGTATAATCTCCACCAGTTCGCAAGCGTTTACTTTGGTCCATAGCATTTGCATCAGCTCCCACACCTAAAATAGGTTCTAATTGTTTCAGCACATAATGCATATGCAAAACATTGTACAAACCAGACCATGCAGTAAATGGGCGTAGACAACAATTGCATACATGGAATAAACTGAGGTGACATCAGAATTGTTGCCAAGTTTTTGTACTAAGGTTGTAGTAAATCTTATCAATCACCAAACTACAACGTTTTTTTGTCCCCACCAACCATGGTTGTCACGGCGTAGTTGGCGACCATGACGCCTAAGGGGCGCTTGGACGCCATGGCGAGTCGCCTAGCACATGTAGGTATGTATCCCAATCCCATGTACATATCTCTACGCGACTCCTATTAATATCTGCCGACTGCGCTCTCTCTCTCTCTCCCTCCCTCCCTCGCACTCACTTCTCTCCTCTCTCCGCCGCCTCGCCTCCTCTCCTCTCCCCGGCGCCTCGCCCCCTCCCTGCTGCCTCCTCCCTCCGCTGCCTCCCCTGGCCTCCTCTCTCCGCTGCCTCACCCCCTCCCTGCTGCCCCCCCCCCCCCCCCCCCCCCCCCCCAAGTCGTGGCAAATGTCCATGGTGTCTACGCAGCTCCGCCACGATGCCGTAACAATCATGCCACCAACAAAATTTAAAATAAAATTAGCAAAAACTTTGGCAACATGAAGCTCCGATAAACAAACTGGTTTAGCCTTGAATGTGCTTATGTCACAACACAAAACTAATTTCTGGAACAATTTTCTATCAAATCCAAAAGCGCACTACCAAAGCCACCTAGGCATTGGTGAGATTTCTCTATCTGCATAGATTTAGCAAAAGACAAAAATGAACATATCATACATTAAAGCTCCAATAATAGGTCACCTTTTCCTCTTCAATTGATGTTACATATAGTTTTCAGAGAAGATGTAACAAAATATAACATAGATAAAAAATTTCTAGTTACTGGTCACATTTCCCCATTAATGGACATTCTGTCTAAGGTTTAATAAACGATGAAAAGGACCTCCTTCCACCTCACACAACGTTCGTCAAAAGTAACAAATCTTTGCTCTCTCTCCAACCTCAATGTGCCGAACATCACAAGTTGCTTCCATTCTACTGAGGAAATAAGGGGGAAAAAATCCAATTTAACCACGTCTACTTTCACAAAAATCTGGATTGGACCCTCCACAACAAAACCGATTATTTGATCCCCTTAACTTTGAAAACCGGTACAAATCACCCCAAAAGCTCAATACCACAGAACAGGGAAGCTCAACCCTCACCAATCGAGATATTCTTGGCGATCCGACTGCCCCCAAAACTATATAATACCACCCCAAATTTACATACTATAACAGGCTATCCCCCGAAACCAACACGCACATTTCCCCCTTCATTGATCTATATTATGCAACAGCAAGAAGAAAGCGTGCACGCGTAGACAAAACACACCTCTCTTGACGAAGAGGTTCTTCTTGGCCATCTCGATGTGCAGCGCCGACTTGGTCTCAGCATCGAACACCAGATCCTGCAGAGGAAGAGAACCTCGGGTTCACATCCATCCAAACCCTAATCCGCTATCGAGATAAGAAACCCATCCAAAACCGAACCGAACCTGCAGCGCGGTCTTGGCAGCGATGGCGTGGTGCGCGAAGGAGAAGAGCGCGAACCCCATGGGCTGGTCGCCCTTAAAGTTGACCTGGGAGGCCTCGAATCCCGGGAGCCAGCGCAGCAGGTTGTGCAGCTCCCGCTCCTTGACGTCGACGGGGAGCCCAGTGATGAAGATGGTGCGGACCTCGTCGGCGCCGGGGCGGGCAGCGGCATCGGGCACACCAGGGATGGGAGGAGGCGGCGGGACGGCGGCTGGGGCGGGCGCCGCGGCGGCCGGCAGCCACTGCTGGTGGAACGGGTGGATGCCGGAGCCAGCCATGGAGACGGCGGGGAAGCGCGCACGAACCCTAACCCGAGAGAGAGAGAGATCCCCGCACGAACCCTAACCCGAGAGAGAGAGAGAGAGAGAGAGAGAGAGAGAGAGAGAGACTGGTTTTTTTGGGGTCTGGGAAAAGAGGGGAAGGGCCGGAGATGGGTATGGATATGGGGATGGATGGGAACGGATAGAGATGACAGTGGGTACTCGAAATCCGAAATTCGGTGAGTTTTTACTTTATTAGGGTATGAGTCTGAGCTAGTTTTTTAACCCATGAGTCTTTTAATGGGCAAAAGCCCAACACATCGGGTCTACCGGGTTCTGGTACGTTCCTATAGTATCCAAACTCGTAAACCCATGGGTAATATAAACCCGATCTATAGGAGTTATAAACCCAGGGTTCTAGCCTCCCAGGCAAACCAGCCCAGCCCATTAGCCATTTGCCCATTAGCCTCCCAAGCAGGCCGCAGGAGCCCTCCACGACGCATACGCCGCATACGCAGTAACCCTAGCTCTCAGACCCTCACCCACTCGGCCACTCCACTATGCATTGTGGATTTGTCGTTGCTTGTTTCATGCATAGTAGCATATAAATTGAACTTATTGTTGACTTGCTATGCACAATAGCATATACATATACTAGTTGTTAAGCACTGCACTGTCTGCAATCTGCACAGTTTTTGGTACCCACGGGCGACCCGTGGGTACCCGTTACCCGAGTGGGCATGGGTTTGGGCAAAAATCTAGACCCGTCACGGGCATGGGTTTTTTAGCGGGCACGTCCAACTTTTATGGGCACGGGTTTGGGATAGCAAAACCCAGCGGGTTTGTGCCCGTTGCCATCTCTAGGAACGGATCTGTCCATTCCAAACAGCTCCTTGCTTCCAGTCTGAGAAGCTAAAACCGTTCGGTTAATAGCTTTTTAACTGAATTTTCTTTTTTTCTGTGTTATCTATAGGAATATAACGGTATTTTTTGTGTGTGCTATCTATAGAGATGTAACAGGATTTTTCAATTGAACTTTGATTTGATTTAATTCCAAAAATATACATTTGAGCTCAGAAAATTACCAAAATAAGCTCAAAAATTCATTTTTGGATTATGAAGAACTTAAAAAAAATACTTCTAGGTTATTAACATCCTGAAGAATATTTTAGAAAATTCATTTTTGGCTGCAAAAAATAGGAAAAGCATTTTATAGTTTTCCTTTTTTGCAAATTCACCAAAAATGCAGAAATGTGGGATGTTACATCCAGTGTGTCGTTCTCTAAATGGGAGAAAGCCAAAAAAATATAAATAAACCCCAAAATAATTCAAACAAAGCTCAAAAATCAAAATGTTGTATTGCATCAAATATATTGAATTTAGAAAACTTTAGAGCCAAAAACAAGGTTGATCGGAGTTTGAACAGGGGAGAATGGGATATCCGAAGTTTTGTCATGAGAGAAAATGAAAGAAAAAGAGCGAGAAAGATACTGCGCACACTGACAGGTGGGTCTTATGCGTCAAAATTTTATTAATTATCATATATACCAACAGGTGGGGTCCATGTGTCTAGATTTTATTAATTTTCCATAAATTCTGACATGTGGGGCTTGACTGTTAGGAATAGTACTACATAGTGCTGCACAATAACAACCGAGAGAGAGAGAGAGAGAGAGAGAGAGAGTAGAGGAGGTGGTGGTGCTCGGTTTGGCAAGCTCGCAGGCGGTGAGGAGATGGTGGTGAGGCATGGGTGACCAGAGAAATGGAACAAGCAAAGAGCGGCGATGGTGGTGGTGGTGGTTGGGGACGGGGATATTTGAAACGTCACCGACGGTGAGGGGCAGAGGCAGTAGTGTCGAGTTGCTGCGATGGGCACGGCTTGGAGGCGAAAGAAGCTAGACATAGGGTGTGCACCTAACTTCAATAGGGCATTGCGATGCTATAGGGACGAGCACGGGGACCTATGGTCACTTGAGTTAAGTCAATGGTGATTAAATGCGGCGGTGCTGGCAATGCTATAGCGGCAAATACTAAAACCACCATGGGAAATAGGAGCGAGTGGTGCAAAAGCATACTAGGACCACTAGGAACTCACCAGAGCGCATATAGGAGGGTGAAGGAGGTTTGAAGCGGCAGGACGTTGTGTGGCAGCGGTGGAGGCAATGGAGCTTACTATGCGGGAGCTTGAAAGAGAAGGAAGGTTGCAATTGGATGGCGTGTTAGGTCAAATAGGTCACAAGGATTGTGTAGGTGTATGGAATCGAATATAAACTCAGCAGATGTGCGTTAATGGTGTAGCATGGTGGAAGCCGGAGGTGAAGAAGATGACATGGCACAACGGGGTATTGCACAAAGTTCCCAATCAAGTTAGGGGTTTGGACTAGGGGGCTAAGTGGGGCAACATGACATGAACGTTGAGGCACGAACTCACTGAAGGCTTTGGGAATGCAGGCGATGGCGGCGGAGTGTAATTGATGCGGAGGAGGCATCGAGAATAAGCAGAGGCAAATCATCCATAGTGACGCAAGGTGATGCGATGCTGCAGCATAGGCGTGAGCGAGAGGAGGACAAGTGGGGTAATGGGCCCACGCACTAGCGAGAGTGGTGGAGTGATCTAGAGAGGAGACAAGTTCTTAGGAAATACACGAACACAATAACGGAGGCAGAAATTAAAGGCGGTTGGGGGTGGACGGTGTTGAGCTATAATTGGGCTAAATTCATGAAAAGTGTGGGGCTAAATTAGGTTTTGGCCCAATAAGAGTTAGGGAATTTAAATTTGATTTTAAATTTTGGAAAATCCCATAAAACTTGAGCTCTCAAAAATACCAAATTAACTTCAAAAAATCCATAAAAAATCACAAAGACATTTTCAAATATTTGAAACCAAAAATATTTATAGACTATTAAAATGTATTATTAATTCTACAAAAATCCTTTTACTCTTGAGAAAATGGGAAAAGGCAATTGTAAATTTAGAAAATGGGTCAAGAATTCATTAGTGATTAAAATAATTATTTTGACTAGAAATTAAAATTGAGGATGTTATGGACCTACCCCTTAAAAAGAATCTCATCCACAATATTTGGACAGATCGAGAAAGAGATGTGGAAAGTCGGTTGTAATGTCATCTTCACATTCCCAAGTGGCTTCTTCTATAGTGTGGTTGCTCCATTGAACCTTGCAAAATCATATTGTCTTTCTCCTTATCTGACATTCAACTGTCTTGAGAATTCTAACTAGATACTCCTGTTAAGTTAGGTTTTCTTGAAACTCAATTGCGAGACATGAAAGACATTGTGGACATATGACAACTCTGATGGCAGTTCCAACTGATAAACTACTTCTCCTCTTCTTGCTATTATTTGGTATGGTCCAACATATATTGGGGTGAGTTTTCCTCTAACATTGAAACGATGAAAGCCTTAGAGAGGGGTGACTTTAAGGTATAATCATTAGTTGGAAAGTCAATTATCAAGGATGATGGTTAGCATAACTCTTCTACTTGGATTGTACTACCTTTAATCTATCTCTAACCAATTTGACTTGCTCTTCGGCATCCTTAATGACCTAGGGTCCAAACACTTGTCTTTCTCCAATCTCTTACCAATTTAGTGATGTCCTACACTTCCTTCCATAGAGTGCTTTAAATGGGGACATTTGTATACTGGCTTGGTAACTATTATTGTAGAAAAACTCAGTATATGGTAAACATTTATCCCAGTTGGTTCCATATGATAACACACATGCTCTCAACATATCTTCTAAGATTTGATTTATCCATTCTATCTAACCTCTAGTTTGTGGATGATATGCTATACTGAAAGATAACTGACACCCGTAGCATCATGCAAACTTTTTTAAAATCTTGAGGTAAATTGGGTACCTCGATTTGATACTATCATCTTGGGTACTCCTTGTAGACACACTACGCGAGCTATGTAAAGTTATGCTAACATATCTCCTCAGTATCTTGACTGGAATAAAATGTACGACCTTCATTAGTCGATCCACTATAAACCATATGGAATCATATTATTTTTGAGTAATTGGAAATCTAGTAATAAAATCCATACCGACTTCATCCCATTTCCAATTAGGAAAATCTAAGGGTTGAAGTAATCCAACAGGTCTTTGATGTTCTTTAACTGTCTAGCATATGTCATAAAAGGCAACAAATTTTGCTATTTCTTTCTTCATGCCAGCTCACCAAAATTTCTCTTTTAATTCTTGGTACATCTTGGTACGTCTAGGATGAATTGAATAAGCTAACTCATGTACTTCTTTAAGGATTGTCTCCTTAAGTTCCCTTTGGTTTGGTACACATATTCGCTTCATAAACCAGATGGTACATCATCCTTAGAAAATCCAGGGCTTTTCCTTTCTTCATGTTGCTTCTAATTTCTTTTATGTCCTTATCATCTTTTTTAGCATTTTTTATTTGCTCTTCCAAGTTTGAGGTCACTTCTAAGATGGCCACATATCCTCCTAATACCAGTTCGAATTTGAGCTGGTAGAATTCTTCATGAAGCTATGGTTATTGTTCCTTAATCATGGTAGTGTTGTAATAGGTCTTTCTACTCAGGGCGTCACCTACAACATTAGCATTGCTAGGATGGCAATGAACACCAAGATCATAATCCTTAATTAATTTTTAACCATCTTCTTTGTCTTATGCTTAGGTTTGCTTGGGTAAATATGTACTTCGGGCTCTTATGGTCTGTGTAGATTTCAAATTGATTACCGATAAGGTAATGATGCCATATCTTAAGAGCATGCACAACTTTTACTAGCTCTAGGGCATGTGTTGGATGGTTCTCTTCATGTAGCCTTAACTGTCTGGATGCATAAGCTACAACTTTGCCTTCTTGCATTAACACATAAGTAATTCCATGTTGAGAGCATCACAATAAACTTCAAAGTTCTGATGGATGTTTGGTACACTAATACCGAGGCAGTGGTTAATCTTTTCTTCAACTCTTGAAAACCTTTCTCATAGTCTTCCATTCAAATAAACTTCTTTTCCTTCTTAAGCAGTTGAGTTAGTGGTTTGGCATGTTATGAATATTGTGTGTATATTCATAACGCCCAAAGGGCAATATATATATAGGGAGTACAAGGAGATATACAGAGGAATATGCCATATACAGATAAGGAAACCAAAGCATATATAGAAACAAATAACAATCATATTCTATCCTTAACACCCCCTCAAACTCATGATGGATCACACATACTGAGTTTGGAGAGAAAATACAAATGTTGTGCTCTAGTTTGGGACTTCATGAAGAAGTTAGCAAGTTGTAACTCTGATGGTACAAACTGTAGAGCAAGTACTCCCTCTTGCACCTGTGAACGCATGCTTCACTGGATCACGAGAAATACTGATAGCACCTATACTATTAGACATAAGTGTCGTAGGTTCCCTCACAGGTACATCAAAGTCTGCAAGTAGCCACCTCAACCAAGTAATCTCTGTTGTCACTGCTGCCATAGCTCTCAACTCAGCCTCTGCACTCAAACGGGAAACTACAATTTGCTTCTTTGTCTTCCAGGCAATCAAGGAGTAGCCAAGAAAAACACAGTAAACAAAAAGAGAACGACGATTAGAAGGATCACTAGCCCAAGTTGCATCAGAGTACGCCTGAAGCTGTAGTGAGGTGGAGCTAGGGAAAAACAAGCGACGAGAGATTGTCCCACGCAAGTAGCAAAGGACACGAAGGAGGTGATTGTAGTGAAGATGAGTAGGACTAGTCATGAACTGACTCAAGATATGAACAACATAAGCAATATTAGGGCAACTGCTCACAAGATATACCAGACTCCCAACAAGATGGCGATAATGGGTAGGATCCTTAAGAAGATCACCATCAGTAGCACGAAGCTGAAGGAAGAGCTCCATAGGAGTCTTAGCAGTGCGAGTGTTAGTCAAACCAGACCGATCAAGAAGATCCTGGACATACTTCTGCTGGGAGAGGTAGTAATCCTCAGGCATGGAAAAAACCTCAATCCCAAGGAAGTATGTAAGCAAACCAAGATCAATCATTAGAAACTGCTCACTGAGATGCTTCTTCACGTATGTGATGAATGAGGAATCATCACTAGTAGTGAGCATATCATCCACATATAGAAGAAGTAGTGTCCTACCTCGAGGTGAGACATGGACAAAAAGAGCAGGATCATGGGCACTAACAGTGAAACCGACAGCGATAATCACTGAGGTGAAATGTGCAAACCAGGCATGAGGGGCCTGTTTGAGGCCATAAAGAGCACGACGAAGACGACAAACATGGCCAGCTAGAACAGAATACCCAGATGGTGGCTGCATGTAAACCTCCTCATGCAAAATACCATTAAGAAAGGCATTCTTAACGTCCAATTGAGAGATAGACCACCGGCAAACAGAAGCAACTACAACAAGAGTGTGAACAGTGGTCATATGGACAATAGGGGCAAACGTCTCATTACAATCACGACCATACTCCTACTGGAAGACACAAGCCACAAGATGAGCCTTGTAGCGCTCAATAGTACCATCAGGCCTGGTCTTAATCTTGTACGCCCACTTGCACATGATAGGACGAGCATGCACAGGTGTCGATACAATATCCCAAGTCTCTGTTCGTCTAATAGCATCAAGCTCCTCTGCCATAGCGAGCTGCCACTCAGAATGAGAAGCAGCCTCACGATAAGAGCTAGGCTCAATGACAGAGAGAGCATGAGCGGTCAAAGTAAAACCAAGACGATCAGGAGGTCGAAGGGATGTCTGGTCACGAAGGACGTAGCATCATCAGAGGAATTAGACGCCAGTGACGGAAAAATACCAGAAGATGAGTCTAGTGAAGGACGAGGACGTCTGGAGTAGTGCACCCCAGAAAAACGAGACGGTGGTGCTGTAGGAGGAAGAGGCGGCGATGCAGAAGGCAACACAGGAGAGGAAGTACAGAAGGAACCACAGGAGACAGGCTGGAGGAAGGTTGTGAAAGAGGAGAAATGGGTAAAGAGTCAGGGAGAGACAGTCAAGAGATCGTCTCAATGGTGGAAGCAAGGCGAGGAGCCAAATCTCGATAGAAGAAAGGTCGAGATTCATCAAAGACAACGTCTCGTGAGATCCTAATCCGTCGAGCAGAAGGATCATAACAGCGATAACCCTTATGCTCAGAACTATACCCAAGGAACAGACACTCAACTGACTGGGTTGACAATTTAGTGCGCTCATGAGGCTGCAGTAGGACAAAACAGGTGCAGCCAAAAACACGAAGGTGACTGTACTAGGAGACTCTAGAGTAGAGACGCCTATAAGACTGCCATCCTTAAAGGCAGTGGAAGGCTGCATACTGATGAGATATGCAGCCGTAGAAACAGCCTCTGCCTAGAACTATGGTGGAACGTGAGAAGAAAAAAGAAGAGTGTGAGTAGTCTCAAGCAGATGACGATGCTTGCATTCAGCCACCCCATTCTGAGCATGGGCAATAGGACAAGAAGACTGGTAAAGAGTGCTTTACTTAGAAAGAAATTGTCTGAAAGCATCAGAACACTACTCTGTAGCATAATCACAGTGAAAAGCACGGATAGAGGACTCAAACTGAGTACAAACCATCGGACAAAGCTAAGTGACCATGATTAGACATAGGGAAAAGCCAAGTAAAACGAGAATAGTCATCAATGAAAATTACATAGAATTTATGCCCACCTTTTGAGATAATAAGCGTAGGTCCCCATACATTTGAATGAACTAAATCAAAAGAACAAGAAAACATGGACTCACTAGAATGATAAAGAAGTTGTAGCTGCTTCCCAGCTTACAACCCTGACAAAACATTAACGTGTCAATAGTAACACGTCCAAGAACACCCTGACGAACTAATGAAGAAGGACGAGATCCACACAGGTGTTCTAAACGATGATGCCACTGCGCAAAAGCTCCAGAGGCGGTGGTAGAGGCAGACGCAGCGGGAGCAACTGAAGTGAACGGATGGTGGAGGCGGTCAAGAATGTAGAGACCCTGATGATCCCTACGATGCCGGCCAGTCCCAAGTACCGTCCCTGTCTGTCTATCCTGGATGAAACAAGTGTAAGAGTCAAAAACAACCCTACAACCAAGATCAATGAGCTGTCCCACCGAAAGAAGCTACATGGTAAGCCGGGGAACATGAGAAACAGCTAGAACAGAAGTAAGTGGACAAGAGAATGCCCTGACAGCTGACAGATAAGGAAGTACCGTCAGCTATCTGAATAGTGTAAGGAAAAATCAGGAGGTCCTACTGAAGTGAGAGATGTGGAGTCTGGTGTCATGTGAAAGGAGGCACCAAAATCAAGAACCTAAGAGGTACCTAGAGGAGACGTCTGAGCTAGACTGGCAGAACCTGCTGAGCTGTGAGAGAGCAGCTGAAGTAGAGCCTGGCAGAGCTGCTAAACAGAGTCACCTTTTTGAGTAGAAATTGATGAGCTGGTCTTTCCTCCTGTGAAGGAAGGGCCTCTCTGCCCCCCTTTTGTCACCCACCCTACATGCCTTGTTCTGCTTTTTCCGCACCGCAAAACTCTGGTAGTCGTGTCCGAAGTTCTTGCAGTAGTTGCACTGAACTCCAGTTGGTGCGAGAATAGGAGCAGAGACAGGTACCTGGGGAGAGGACGTAGTCAAAGCAGATATCAGTGTCGTAGTCGGAGAAGGGGCAACAAACACAATTGGAACAGACTGTCCAGCTAACCTGAGATGAAGCTCTTCAGCCCGAAGCATCAAAAGTGCCTCTGTAACAGTCGGTCGTGGAGAGCGGCTTAGCAGCTGAGCTCTGACAGGCTCAAACTCTAGGCGAAGGTGGTAGACGAAGTCATAAAGGCGAAGGCGATCATGATCCGCCTTATGCACTTTATGACACTCCTGACAAAGTGGAGAGGCCAACTCATCTATCTAGCGCCAGAGACTTGCTAGGGCCTGAAAGAAGTCATCAATAGAAGAATCTCCCTGGTGAAGCATCTCCAACTCACGCTTACGCAAGTACTCCTAGATCTGTTAAGTAGACCATAGACCAACAATACCTGGCTAGATGGAGTCATCGATGCTAACCGCCAGAATAACATCAATGGCATACTAAAAAGCCTCATCAGCAGCGTCAGTAGCTGCCTTTGCCTCCTTCTTGGCAGCCTCATCTGCTCCAGGATGTGTAGAAGTAGACTGCCTAGGGGGGCTGAACTGATGGTGGCGGAGAAGGGCGTGCACCGGTGACATGTCCCCAAAGGCGGAGACCATCAAGCGTGATCTGTATGAGAGAAGACCATAATCTGTAGTTTGTTCTATGGAGCTTTGTTCCCAAGAATGGCATCGCAGTAGCCATCGGTAGGTGGCGCTGGAAGGCGTGGCGACCAAGGCAACGAAGTTAACAGACGGCACTGAATGGCGCGTCGGTTAGAACAATGTTATATCTCTCTTTTTTCCTTTTTTTACAAAACTAAAAAGAACCGCTCGGTCGCCCACTCGCTCACTTCTTCGCGTTGGTCGAAGCGAGCAACGGAGTGGGAGACCGGCGGAGCGGTGGCCGATGGAGCGGCGGCCGGTGGAGTAGTGGCCAGCGGCGACAACGGCAATGACAGATCGGTAGCCAGAGCGGCGGCTAATGGAGTGGCGGTCGGCGGTGTAACATCCTGAAATTTGGATATTTGAAAATATGGAATTTTTAAAACTTTCTCTTGCATTTTGCGGGCATTTAACTTTCTTCTGAATATTTATTTGAAAATTTCTGAGTTTCATGCCATGCAAATTAATAACCCCATAATAATCCCAAGTGGAAATGATGATCATGTAAATAATAAAATTAGAAAATGACATTACATATCATGAATTCAAAATACTAAAATCTTGAATTCAAATTCAAGACAATAAATAAAACCAAAAGAATATTAGACTTTATCCCTAAAAGAATAACCCAAAAATTTCTTCTTTCAAATCAATTAGTAAGAAAAACCCAAGGTTGGATATTCAAAAATTTATGTATACAATTCATGATGAAATAATATCTAAAATAGAAATTCAAGGGCAAAAATTAAATAAAATAGAAAATAGAGAAATATTAGATTTTGTATCTAGATATGTGAACCAAGATTTGAATTAAAATTCCCAAAAATTTAAATCAATAATCTTAAGCATGAAATAGAAATTTAAATTAAAAATCAAAATTCTAAAATTGTGCTTAAGCCTTTCCTCTCTATCTTTTTCCTTCCTTCTCTTCCTTCTCTATTACATGTGGGCCCTCATATTTTTCTCTTTCCTATTTTTCTTCTCTCTCCCTCCTTTCTTCCCTTCCTGCCGCTGAGCCCCCTCCTTCTCTTTCTTCTTCTTCCTTCTTTCGTTCCCTTCTCTCCTCCATGCTCTGTCTTTCCTCCCAACCGGTCCAACCCCCTCCCTGTGTGTGCGTCACCCCGGCCCCGCAACCCGTGTTCCTGCATCATCCCCCTCTGCAACCTCTGCGCTCCTGCGCCCTCATGTTGCCCGGTCTCCCTCTATTCTATCCTCGTCTTCGTGCTCCTCTCTGTCTTCACCCCCATCAGCCATCACCTCCGTCGCGTCGACACCGCCGCCCATACCAGCCGTGCGCCTTCACCACGCCCTGCGCGCACGTCGCCCTGCGGCAACCGTCCCCTTGCCATCACTTCCCCCTGCACCTCGCACGCCCCCGCCATACCCTGCTCTGCCGCTCCATGCTGGATTCCATATTGTGCACTGTGCTTCGGTCGCCGGCCACAACGGCTCTATAGCAACTTCCCTCCACGCTATAAGAAGCTTCTGACCTCCTCTAGGTCTCCCGGCGCCTCCCCTCTCTTCCTCTTTCTTCCCTGCTCACCCCACCGCCAACTCGGATGCACGCCTGCCTACGCCTCCACGCCGATTCCGTCGCTCCGGCCATCTCATCCACAAACCATCCGCGTCACGGCGTGCCTCCGGACATCCTCCACCTCCCTTCTCAGTTAATTGAGAAACCATCGTCGGAGCACGCCGCACCCGTTCCTTCTCCACTTCCGGCCGGCCGCCGCCATTTCCGCCGCCATCCTCTCATCGCTTAGTTCCAGACTGATTCATCACGGTGAGAGCGACACCTCGGCACCCCCGAAGCTATCCCAACCATCGGCTGAAGCTCTTCGCCGCCCGAGCTCTCCGGCCATGGCAACCCAATCACGCCGCCGGCTCGCCTCGGCTCCCTCCGGTCGCCTCGACCACTCAAGTAAGCTCCCGGCACTCCACTTGTACTCATGCGCACACCATCTTCTCCCCTCTCTTTCCCGGCCACCGGCGCCTCATTTCCACCTCACCGTCGGTCGCCCCGTGCCGTCGCTCGCCCACCTCGCTGCCACTCCGGCCGATGCGCCACCACCCATAGCTCCCCTACCCCCTGGACAACCCATTTCAACAGTCTCTGGCACCACCCCGGCCGCCACTCGTCGGCGACATCGTCGGCCAAGCGCCGCCCGAGTCTCCTTTGTTATTGCTCTGCTTTGCCCCCAGCCCATGGAATGCTTTTCTAATATATCCACTCCCTCTATTCACAATCAGGCGAGTGCCTAGCTGGTCAGCACCATCGCCGCATATTCTCCTCCTCTTTTTATTTTATTTTGTCTAATCCTTTTTAATTAAGAAAAATTTAGGAAAATTAGGAAATAATATGGAGAAGCTAATAAATTTGGTTGGGATATAAAATAAGATTATTTAAGTTTTAATATTGGATTAAATGTCATATATGAGTAACTAATATAGTTTGGAACATTTAATTAAAATCTAAATTTTAATTAAAGGTATTAATAAAAGATGGATTTGGTTATATGTCCAAATTTAATAAAGATCCCAATTAAAAATACATTCAAAATTAAGATTAAGGAAATGAATTGAATAGTATGTTTACCTATAAAAGCAAGGCTTTAAATTAAAGATTACCCTTAATATAATTAAATATATGCCATAACATTTAACATGCGGCCATAAAATAAATCTTAGTGGTAGATTTAATGACAAATCAAGTAGCTCCATAAAATTAATTAAACGATATGTCGTAACCATTTAAAATGAAATACATATTTAAAATTTGAAAGATATAAACCCCGCCATTAGCCGTCATCGATAAATAAGTCTAAACGACAACTTTAGAAAAAGTGGTAGTAAATAAGAATATACTAAAATTTACTATTAAAACATCAATGAGATAATTAAATACTCACGTGCTTCAATAAATTATTAAATTAATCATTAGGTGAGTACCTTGAATAATTGGTAAATAGAACCCCATAAAATACCATAACCTAAGTTGCTAGGAATACATGCCCTAAAGATAAATTTAATACACTAAACTCTTACGCCAGCCTATAGGTCTAATCTGACTCATGAAATTTCCATGATAAATATAAAAATAATAAAAGAAGTTATTAATAAAAAGATCGAGTCATCATATCCTGCCATCAGCTATACTTAGCCATCCCTGAGTACTAAAATAGAAATAATCTCGTGAATATACTTTTATCGCGACCCATCCTTTGACCTTCATTGTGAGAGGTTTCCCTGCCATTTTCCTACTTCACTCCAACCACTAAGACCCCGACAATACTCTGCGCTCAATCAACCTTGTCCCAAATCACTCATTTAATCATACTGAAACTTAATCAAGTTCCATTGGATTTATTTGGACTTTTTGAGTTATTTGCATTTATTTGGATTCAATTGTTTAGCGCGTAATTAGAAATTGGAGTCATGAAGAATCAAGGGGTCAAGCGAAATCAAGAACAAGGTGAAGATAAAGACCAGAAGCTCAAGCCCATCGAATGAGAAAGCGTTGAGTGAGCTCAAGACCGCGGTAAACCGCGCAAGGCGAGTCAATACTTTGATCATATTGAATCTATATTTTCTATAAATTACTTTTGTTTAAATTATCAAATTGCATGCTGTTATTTTATATACAAATATATGCTTAATTTAAGATTCTAGTTATATGCCCATTGTTTAACTTGAGTAATATTACGCCTCCTTTGGAATATTTGAATATGTGAACTTGGTCACCCTAGCAAAATTATAATAGTAACCTTTCGAAAATAAGTCCGTAATTATACGCCATGCTTAGTATTTCTTAGATACTCGGGGGCGCTAAAATGCCCCAAGCATCATTTTTAATCATGAGAAACTGGTTTGGGAAGTCATGGTGGTAATGACTGGTATATTTGATATGATTATTTTATGTTCCCAAAAATCTCGAATTGCTTATCTATCTGGGCGGATGGTTCCGGGGTATGGTGCAGCTGTGCACAAGAGTGTGGTTAGTGGTAGACCCGCCCAGATAACCCTAAGGACTGAATCTTGTCATGACCACCTGTGTAAAACAAGTACAACCACAAGTCTATAAAGTACAACTTGGCTTAGTAGATTTACCAAACCCTGAAAGTTATCATCATAGGTGGAGGGGTTGAGGTAGTGCAAGTGGTTGGTCTGCGGACAGCTTGAATGGGACACTCACAGAGGGTGAAGTTATTCTGCGGCGCACTAGCAGTGTGGGTAGCCAGCTGCTAGGCGCATAGGAGGGGAACATCCCGCACAACCTATGAGACCTGCCACAAGTGGGCCAAGCTCATAGGGGTGAGATGATGGAAGGGGCGAGGTATTTTGAACGGTTACTGTGATGGTTTACTCAACTGCACGTCTATAGAATCGTGTGGGGCAACGAGTGAATTATCTCTTGTGGGTAAAGTGTACAAACTCTGCAGAGTCAAAACTATTCAAATAGCCGTGCCCCCGATCAAGGGCAGACATGGGAACTTAACCAAATATAGTTCTATTTCAAAAACTTTGTGAGTGGAATTGTAAAAGTAGAGGGCAGTGGGAAGCCCTGATTATGTTGCCCTGGGTGTCGCTCAGTGATAATGTAAGCGGCTATAACGCTGAAGGTCTAGCATACAGTGCAGAGGCCATGTAACGGTGGATTTAATCTGAATCGCTATTACTATTGCATTCTTTCACATACACTATATTTTAGTTCAAACTGCTAGGTCTCAGGAAATTTATATGTATCATATTTTATAATAATACTTCTTTTCCTACAAAATAAAATATAGGGAAAAATAAATAGAGTCGTAAGTAAAGAAGATGGATGTCTATGGTAAACACACAAAGATGTTGGTGGGTTTCGTGTCGATCATCAAAAGGAAACGATAGTGTGAATTTTGAGAAAATAAATTGGTGGAGCCTAAATGAATAGATTGGCTAGATGGATGAGTTAAATGATTTTTGGATAATTGGGGAGTGCGAAAGTAATTGTTGGATTACGACACTGATAAATAATATAAATTATTGGGAGATGTTGACAATAATGGAATAATAGAATATGATCGATTACTAGATGGATCAATTTAATTTTTGGGAATTTGCAGATATGATAACAACTATTGGAATGTAAACTTGATCAATAATATTCCTGGTGGATGTATACTAGTGAATTAGTTAGAAATAGATAATGGAGAATAAGATTGATTACTGGAAGAGCAAATTATGGTTTTGAATCAATAACAGAAAGGATTGAATTATTAGGAAGTCCTGATACAAATGATACCAGTGGATTTAAAAGTAATATTGTTGGATAATCGTCAGAATTTAGAAGTGAAGATTTGATAAATAGCAACTATAAGATTGGATTATTAGGAATTCAGAACACAAAAAGATACTGGTGGATCCAAAATAAAGGATACTAAATTTTTATTAAATGAGGAATTGGTTAAATTGGTAAATAATGAACCTAAGATTGGATCTATAAATTTGTGGTGAAAATTTAGATTCATATGGGACTTGGTAACCCCGATTCAATTAATAAAATTTTTAGACAATGCAATGGGAATTGTTTGATTGGCGGATCCAAAGTAAAGATATTGGATTTCCATTAGATTGTAGAGTTAACAGTTTGGCATATAGTGGATCTAAGATTGGGAGTATACAGCCATCTGAGATTGATTTACAAATTTTATGGTGGAAGTTCGGATTTATGTGAGAATCAGACACTCATGACTGGATTAATGAAATGGTGGGTGACAATATAGAAAGTATATGATCAGTGGATTAAATAAATGATGACACTCGCTGCTTGGAGTCTTAGGCAGCAATAATAATACCGTGATTAAATAATGATACTAATAATAAAAAGGGAATTTATGGCAAATAAAATAACCTGAGCCTCTCCTTTGATAAGCCATGCATATTATTTATTTCCATCCTGTGTATTGGCTCGCGAAGCACGGTGATTTGTGCTCACCCTCGCTCTCACAATTAATCCAGAATCAGGAGTCAGATCGCTACGCTTCAGCAATACGCCTGAACATGATGGTAAAGAAGATGAAGGTGTCAAGAACTAGGTCGCGTACCCCAGTTGGCTGCCTGTGGGCATGTCCTGAGGGTCTCACCTGTGTGCTTCGTTTCCGCTACTACATTTTATCGATTTCGGCCCATGAGTAAGTCTACTATTATATTTACGCTTCTGTATGATATGTATTTTTGAGGTTCAGTACTGTATTTGTGAGCACTATCTACTGATCCAGTGAATAGTGCAGTGGAACACAGAGGATGCTGGATTGTAAAATTTGGGTCCTACAGGCGGCGACAATGGCAACGATGGATCGGCGGCGGTTCGAGCGAAGGTGGCCCGGGAAGCATCGATTTGGCTGGATCTGGTGGTGGCTTGGGCGACAGCGGCCCGGGTGACAGCGGTGGCACGAGCAGAGGTGGCCCGGGAAGTGCTGGATCTGGCCCGGGAAGTGCCGGATCTGGTCTCAGGCGACGGCGGCCTGGGCGGTAGCGGCGACAGCAAGGACAGAGGTGGCTCGGGAAGCGCCGGATCTAGCGACGGCCGGATCTGGCGGCGACTCGGGCGATGGCAGCCCGGGCAACGGTGGCGGCGGCTTGAGCAGAGGTGGCCTAGGCGGCGATGGCGCGGGTGCAGACAGCCTAGGCGGCGCGCCGGCATGGGTGACGGTGGCCCGGGCGGCGGCTGGGGCGACAACAGCCTGGGCGGTAGCGGAGCAGCAGAAGAACAAGGTCAGAGCTCTAGCTCTGATACCATGTTATAAATATTGTGTGTATATTCATGAGGCCCAAAGGGCAATATATATAAGGAGTACAAGGGGATATATAGAAGAATATGCCATATATAGATAAGGAAACCAAGGCATATATAGAAACAAATAACAATCCTATTCTATCCTTAACATGGCAATCTTAGAGAATCCTTCAATAAATCAGCAGTAGTATCCTACCAAACCTAGAAAACTTTTGATTTTAGTCAAAATTCACACTTAATGAATTTGGCATAAAGCTTGTGCTCTCTTAACTAGTCCAAGATGAGTCTTAGGTATTCCTCATGTTCTTCCTCTATCTTGGAGTAGATGAGAATATCATCTATAAAGACCACTATAAACTTGTCCAAATATTCCTTGAACACTTTATTCATGATGCTTATGAAATAGGTAGGAGCATTGGTCAATCAAAATGACATCACTGTATACTTATACATACCATAATGGGTGCAAAATGTTGTCTTTGATATATCTTCCTTTGTAATCTTCAGCTAATTGTATGCCGATCTCAAGTCAATCTCGGAGAACACATGCTCCGATCATTTGATCAAATAAGTCATCAATTCCTCATGAGTGGGGTACTTGTTCTTGATGGTAATTTCATTTAATTATCTATAATCCACACACATTCTCAAACTACTATCCTTCTTGACAAACAATATGGAGAATCCCATGGTGAAGAGGTTGGTCTAATAAATATGTTTTCTTGTAGTTCTCTGAGTTGTTTCTTCAACTCTACAAGCTAATTGGATGGCATCCTACAAGGTCTCTTATAGATTTGGGTTGTTCTAGGTAATAATTCAATAACAAACTCCATGTCTCAGTATGGTGGCACTCTAGGTAACTCGTCAAGGAATACACCAGGGTATTCACATACTATATGCACTTCAAATAGCTTTAGATCTATAAGGCTGTTGATGGTGCTATGCTGGGGCGTAAGTATATTTAACATGAATTCAACTCGGGCCCCTTGGTCCCTAGTAAGAGTGATGGCTCTACTGGCACAATCTAAATATGAGCTTGACCGCTTGATGGTAAGAGACGTGAGGAGAAGCCTAAAATCAAGTGCACTGACACAGGTGAAGTGTATGTTTAGCCTTGAAGCAATTAGGTACAGAAGGGAGCCAATCATGCTAACAACCATCAACCTAATTTACCGTTTTACCATGTATTTGCTTGTTTAATCTTGTGGATGATGCGTAGATGGCACTGATCCCGAATCTCTACCTGGAGAAGCATCATCTAGTCTTAATACACCATAATAATACATACACACAACGTCACCCTTAAACTTGAAGCTCGCACACTCTCCTACTGAAATTCACCTTGACCTCCACAAAATCAATAAACCAACATGGGAAAAGGGATTTTAGGTGAACAACTAGATCGGTGCACTTTCTTCCTCGTCTTGGCCGGATCTGGCATCGACTCTACCTCCCTCCTCCTCTCTTCTTCTTTCCTCTTCCTACTTGGCCAAGCGCCTTCCCCTTCCTCTTCTTCTTTCTCTCCTCCTCCTCTGGTCCCCTTCCTTCTTCCTTTCTTCCTATTTCTTCTCCCCTTCCTTCGGTCGGCTCCTCTTCTTCCTCCTTCCCTCGGACACTCCCCTCCCCTTCTCCTTCCTTCCTCCCCTTGCCCGATGAGCTCGACGTGTCAAGAGGCAGGGGTGGTGCACAGCGAGGGAACAGGGGACAAGATGGGTTAGGGGTGGCGACATGCAATTGAGCGACGGCTTGGCTGGAGGACAACAGAACTAGTAGGCGGCGATGAGTGGCGTGCGGCGGTGCAGGGGCGCGATATAGGGGAGCAGGGTCGAGATGAAGCGGCAGAGCTGGAGGTGGCAACAAGGGAGGACACGGCAGCTACCGCACGGAGGGGAGGTGTGCACGGGGAAGCGAGCAGAGAAAATATGCAGCGACAGCGGCTTGGCTAGGGTAGCTGGCCTGCCTTGTCTTTAATAGGGTGCTTGGCTTGGTTGGGATGGGCCAAAGCGGCCCAAAACTCCGATCCCTTACTCTCATTTTTTCCTAGTATTACGTTAGGAATTGACGTAAAATCCCTTTTATTAATCTATTTCTTATTATATACAATTTAAATGAGTTTTCCTGAAAATTAGGGATGATTCGTGAAGTAACCCTCCCTCCTCAATTTTCATTACTCAATACTCAAGAGGTACACACTAGTTGATCGAGATGCTTGAGCACTGTTTACTAAGAGCAACGCGTCTACCAATTTCACCATGCTGGCTAACTTGAAATGATAGTGTATTTAAAAGAAATAATAGTTATTTTCTTGCAAATATCCGGATTGGGAGAGCCCATATAATTTAGGAATTGAGGTAGAATCCCTTTTATTAATCTATTTCTTATTATACACCCTTCAAAAGAATGTCCCTAAAAATTAGGGATGATCCCACTGAAGAGGTACCCTCCACATTATCATCCAATTTTCACACTAGTTGATCGTGTAGAGCTCTCATCCAGAAGGCCTAGCGTAGGCTTGTGTGTGGAACGTGGGCCCCACCACATCGTTACGCCATGATCATCATCTCCTTGTAAGTGAGAAAGAAGCTAAGAAACCTCTAAAGATCGACCGCACACAATCAGCACCAATAATTACCCTCCAAAGGAATGGAAGATTTGGCACAACCCTAAGTGCCTATGTGGTAGCCAAATGTCCCATTGCCGCAATGGAGCGAGAGACCCTACCAGGCATGCGTGTGTGTGGACCTTGGCCATGATCACTGCCGCCTAGCTCAACTTAAGCCGCTCCCACTCATGCCTCCCTCCACTGACTTCACTGCCAAGAGAGAGCAGAAATAGGAGCCCTCCC
Organism: Dendrocalamus latiflorus; assembly: GCA_017311315.1. NCBI lineage: Eukaryota > Viridiplantae > Streptophyta > Magnoliopsida > Poales > Poaceae > Dendrocalamus > Dendrocalamus latiflorus. The sequence goes on along the minus strand of CM029653.1, from coordinate 18,026,817 downwards.
TCCACTGCATTCTACCAGTGAGTCTTTCCTTTGCTTCCACCCTAAACAATCCTCTCCCTCTCTAGTCTCTACCACCCAATGGCCACTCAATCTCAATCTCAGTTTTATGAGCTTTTTTTTTTCAAATTAAATGGCATGGTTTGGGTTTTATGATAACAAGGTGAAGTCTGGTACTAATTCTGGTGTCATGTACTTGCATGACTGAGTTAATTTTGGTTTCTGGGATCTTAGCTATTTCATGGCTAAAAACCCTTGGATGACAAACCATGCAAATGTACAGACGGGAATCATATGGGTGACTAATTATTTTAAAAACTCGAGAAGTTTTTTCTCTGATAATATGGGGCTGGATAATTGGGGCGACCTATAAACCCCAATTACACATACACCCAAGAATGTGTGAATTGAAAATATGATCTAGTAATAACTAGCAATATTATTCACTGAGGTGCTAGTTGATTCCCTTGAAGATTTGGAAAATACCAAGTTCTGTCAGGAGTTTCTCGCATCTAGGCGGACCGGTTCCTTTCTTTATCGAGTATTTTTCAGACATCTGCTATGTTGAAAGCTGCTGATGTGACTTCTCAAACAGCTACGTTTAACGGTTCAAAACCGAAAACAGTTGCTTTTTCAGACTAATATCTCCATCAAGCGAGTCAAGCATATCCTCAATGGACAACTTCATGCTTTACTACCAAGCTAACTCTTACATTACTCAAGTCCCAAGTCAAATCGATCGACATTGTAGAATGGATGTGTTACTGTCCTATTTGCTCCCAATAAAAAAGGACCACGAATTCTACTTGCACTACTTTTATTGGTTCTTGATTTGATCAAGGTATCAATCTATCTATTAATCCATTTTGATTTTTCAATTACATTTAACTACACCTCAAGATCACTCAAGTTAACAGTTGTGCTGACCCATATCATTATCATTAGAATATGACACTGGTCCATGGATTATTATTTCAAGGAACACTGTCTTATCGAATAATAAGTCATACCAGAGTTTTGCAACGGAGCAATAACTAGATACAATGCATTGTTACAATAACCAGCCACTCAGGGCTAAAGTCTTTAATAGACTAATCACTGAATAACAATATCATAAAACACTAATACAGAAGTTCAATCATAGGTCCTACTTATACAAATACTGGATAACAGATGGATACGCAAATTATTTATACCCTGGCTCTCTAAGATGGGGCACTAAAGGGCGTCTACTCATCCCAACTGTTGAATAGGGCGTCCATCTCCCTATGGTTCTCGATATGATTACCCTCACCCCACGCGACATCCTCTGTCCTGTGAACCCCACTCCTAACCTGAGGTAATCCCTAGCCAGACTGAGATCTAACAAAGGAGTTTAATAGCAAGAGTGAGTACAACATACTCAGCAAGTATTCTTAGCAACATGTACAATTTGTATGACTAATCTCTTCATAATCATGTTTCCTATTCCACTCCAACCTTACTAAATTAAGTTGCTAAACTAAAAGAGAAATTGTTTATTTTAGTATTCCAAATACTATTAACCACTTTGGTGAAGAGAAAGACCTCCAGTCGGTCCCCGTAGCCTTCAATATAGGAGATAGCCATGAATTCAAGGTTTAGTTAGCACTGCGTAGTCTAGGAGATAGCCATGAATTCAAGGTTTAGTTAGCACTGCGTAGACTTGTTTCACTTTATCCATAACTACTCGAAGCTCCTTGCAACTGGGTCGTCCACATTTTCTTAGATGCGGTGCCGAGTTAGAGTACAAAATGTGTCCCTTTAGTTTCGTTATTATATCTCCACCTAACTATAAATAGTCATTGGACGGAGGTGGTCTATGATGGGAACGGGGTCCCGATCTTCCAACAGGTTTCTGGGTAAATTCGATTTGGTGGAGGCGCGACACAAATCGATCCGGCTTCCGAACGACACGTTCCGAACCCCGCAATCGCAGCACCACGTCTCCTCAGGTTATCAACCGTGCGCAGCCCGGTTGACCTCGCCAAGAAGGCTAATCCTCGCCTGCGAATCGAAGAACACAAGCAAGAACAAGGAAGAACACAACTGAATTGCAGATGAATAGATTTAGCACTCGAAAGTTGGGGTCTCACAAACCGATGAACGGCGAATTGTTCAAAGACAAATCAATCTAAGCAAAACCCCAAACCCTAATGGTGGGGGTGGCGGCTGGATATAGAGGAGTTAGGGGCGTGCAAAACCCCTGGACGCGCCCCTAATGGGCTCCAACACGATACAAAGCCGATCGGCCCAAAAGACGGTGGCGCAGCACCCTGACAGATTCTGAACGCCCACTTGTTTCGACGATTCCCGTTGACTCAGAAGGAATTTTGACATGGGACCAAAGCCATTGGAAAGGTGGTCTTCTCAGCTTTCCATACATATGTGGAACGTCCAAAACGGAGTCCGGATGCGATCTGGGCGTCCATTTTAGTGCGGTCTGGTCCTGGACTCCAAATTGGATTCGAAGTCGGTTTGAGTTGGGCCTCCAACATGATTCGACCGCCCTTGCTGGACTTGTGCGCCTTGTAGCCCTTCTTCAAGTATTTTCAGGTCCTCTCCATGGTTCCTAATCATAATTAAATCATTAGGTAGCAATCTATTCTCAAATGAACAAAAGAAAGTACTTAGGAACGAGCTCACCTGTAAATTCAATTGTCGGGCGCGAGCTCTAGTGATTGGTCCTTGAATGTCAAGTGGAGGAGTGTTGTATGTATCCGAAGAAGTGATGTCCTCATCAGTCTACCCCTCACACGACACTCTGCGGTGCTAAATATAGGCGCCAGGCTCACCACTTCTGGGCTCTATACCGATTCTGGGTCCACCTGTTTGGATCCACCATTTTTGGGCCTGCTCTCATTCTGGTATCCTCCAAAACCACCCATTTATACTACAAACCCTCTTGGAGAATATAACAATGTTGTAGGGTAACATTTTTTGCTCATCAAAACAAGGCAATGGTTGATACGATAAATACGACTCCATACATGAGTGAGAGTTGTTTAGTCCTTATATTATAACCATATGTTGAGTCCCAAACCCACCCATTCTCTACCTAACTAGGGTATCCTCTACCTTCCTATTATACATAACTTATAGTCCAACTACTCCTTCAGTTGGATCTGCTCTCCTTTAAACACTTTTCTTTTCTCCTTTAACCACCATTTCTTTGAAAAAGTCACTTTAATGCAACAGGTAATAATATATTATGTAAGAGCATTTTTTCTTAAGTAACATAAACTACTAAAATGATCAAAGGCAAGCTTTCCTTGGTTCATGTAGTATGCCTCTATCTCAACTACGGCTTGTAAATTTTCCCTTCCATCCCTAGTTTGCCCTTTGCATTGAGTGTATTTTATGGCTTAAGAAATTTGATTTAATAAAACAGTTGTGTCATATTATAGCGTTGAGACCTCAATTAAGTTTTTATATCATTTGTTGGGATTTATTCCACTTGGTTTTAGTTTGATCTCAAATGGTCCCAATCAGTCCTAATCCATTCTCATGCATAGCCCAAACTCTCTAATCGGCCCAACACTCCTCACACGCCTGACTGGCTCGGCTCACCCATGGCCAGACCACACACACACTCCCCTCTACTGACCTCTTGTTCTCTCTATACCAATGCATCACCTCTGGCGCTCATGCCTCCGCTGTGGTCCCTACGACACCTCCCCTCCATCGTCGGCCGCCAACACCGATGATGGTGAATATAGATGCGGCTCCACCGGATTGGGTGCTCTACTTCCAAACGTTGTCGTCACCCCCCCCCCCAAAGGTTACGTTGTCGCCACCCTCCCTCCCCCCCAGGTTCCTTGTGGTTCCCGCGCCTCCTCCACCTCTGGCCAGATCCAGCGCCAACGGTGGTGGATCTAGGTGTAGCCCCGTTGGATCTACACCTTGCTTCTATTCCTAAGCTAACCCCAATTATATCTTTTCATATTTTTGCATTATTATGGATTATTTTAAGTTTGTACTGGGTTGATTTGGCTTAGGGTTTAGAGGCGATGGTGCAACTCCATGGTTGAGAAAGTTGTGATGGGGCTAGTTGGTTCTGCATGCGGCATGACAGAACCCGCTAGGAGTGTACAGGAGGCCATCCCTAGTTTGGCCCTCGCTGTTGTGAGTGGGCAACACTACTGTCGCGGCTCTATCTGGCAAGGTAAAGGATCCCAACCCCTTTTCCCTTGCTATCTCCTACTCGATTTGCTAGCACCGCCCATGAAATGAAGCGATTTACAAGAAGATTTGAGGGGTGGAAGGGACAAAGAATGTAGGGTACTTTACCCGATTTGGTTGTGTTAATGTTGGGATAGTGGTTGTGGTCCTCCCCTACGTACTTTCCTAAGTGACTTGACTTCTCCTCCCCGGCCTCCACTGGTTTCGACCCCTTCTCGATCTAGGGCCACTGAAGGCGTGTCTCACCTTCTCCTCCTCGATTCTTCCCCGGTTACTCTTCTACTTCCTCCTCCTTCCCCAACTCCGACATAGCGGCTTGAGGCCCTCATTCTTTCCCTCTCTTGTCTCCTCTCGGGTTGATTTGGGAGGAGATGTGGGTGGAGTTTGGGGTGTTGTGTGAGCTTCCTCTAGTGGCTCGGGGAAGATGAATGGAAATGTGTTCTTTCTCTCTCTCTCCGCGCAACTAGCTACTTCTTATCCTCCTCCCTCTCACATTCTATTGTGCGTAGTGAAAAGGAGGTTACTCCATATTGACCAAAGGTCATTGGGGTTTTTCTGGCACTGTGGCTCAGTTTTCTCTAATCGTGGTAAGTGTGGTGAGGTTAAAGTGGGTTTTGGTATGGTTTCCAAGGGATGATGAGGCCCACTATAGTGAGAGGTGTCGACTGGCCCCGGACCATGGGCATCTCGATAAGCGCTACCCTAAGCATTTGGATTGGAGAGGGTACTGACGGCAATCTACTTTCTCTCTTACTTTTCCATATTTTGGTTTGATTTCCCAAATGTAGATTTTTGGCACCGACTCACTCCCTACCGGCACAGATAGCTTCATTTACCGCTCCAATTTACAATTAAATGTTTGTTATATGTGGTTGAGAATATATAATGTATTCTGATACATATTGTACCCTCGTAACCTTTTATGACGCAAACTATCTTTGTATTATGGTTTAGTCATATCATTTGTGTTGTTATATTATTCAAATGCTTTGGAACTCCCCCATTATTTTGTAATTGAGTTAATTGTAATTGTCTCATTTGCTGCTTAATTAATTTTGATTAATTTAAATATGCTAATTTAGGCCTAGTAAAAGTGAGGGTTGTTTCAACAGTACTGTGAGATAAGATCGGGTACCAATCCAAGTACAGCACAGCTCAAGTTAATACTGCAGGATCCAATCAGAATCAGGTACCAATCCCAGGTTGGCATTTTGCTCCCAGCTCTACCCATCTTTGTACCTGCACGCATCTTCAGTCCTAAGCAACCCCAATTTTTGTAATGCCATGGCGATTGGCCAGTGCTTCTGCTTCCATCCCATGGTGGTCGCCCACAGGGCATAGAGCTAGCTAATGGCCATCACTACCTCCAACTAACTACCCCTCCAACTAACTAACCACCTTTTCACTACACTGCACTCCCATATCTATCACCATGTCATGCTTGCATCCTCCCACAAATCCCTGTCGTTGTCGTGGCCGTCATCGTCGTCGCAACGAACGGTGCCACTAGGTAGCGGCTAGGAGCTGAGGGAGGGAGCGGAGGGGGAGGCCTAGACAATGGACACCATTGAGGAGTGCAGTGATGGACGTCGCCTGCTCCTTGGCTCCAGGATACTGGTGGGCGTGCCGAACAACTCCCGGGGATGCTCGGAGCTGCTGTCGTGGGCGATCAGGGTCGTCGCGAGGCCCAATGATTCCGTCGTTGCGGTTCATGTTCTCGGTAACTGAAATTGTATATTTGCCTTGTTTTGCGTTTGTGTGTGTGTGTGATTGAATTCTTCTTCTTGCTGTTGCATGGATTGTTGATGTTGTGTCGGTGTTTATGGCTGTGCTATGCTGTGGTTTGTGGCAGGAGGGTGGGGAAGGAAGAACAGGCTGCAGAAGGCGAACGCGTTTGTCATCTACATGCTTGGGGAGTTTGTGGAGACATGTGAGGCTAAACAGGTGAAAATTTATCAAGAGCACACCCAATTCAGTTTGTTTGACTTCTACCTATATCTTTAGTAAATTGGGGATACAAACATGATACCCATGTTCAGTTCAGTTCTTTCTTTCTTTCTTTGGTTCCTTCTTGCATATTTTCTTTCTTTTCTGTTGATTTTAGGTCCAATTATTGTTTTTCCCTTTTGGTGAACACAGTGCAGTGGGAGCTTGGAAGCAAAGTTTGTGCTCATTAGTGTTAGTTTGGTGCCCCTTTCTGTCAGGTTTATCATGTGTCTTTTCAGCTGTTAGGTGAAGCTGGACTAAAAAAAGTCATGATTTGTACTGTGGTCTGAATTTGCCCCTTTTTTCTTTGATTTTTCTTCATGTACTTGTCTTCGGTACTATTGGGAATTTGGGATATTGTAGTGTCACTTAAAATTCTGTGATTGCTGTTTAAGTCAAGCTGAAACCAATCGTGAGAATTATTTTGCATTCTGGGACTAATCCGTATCCTCCGATTTTATTTCTTCAGGTCAATTTGGAGGCTAAGGTGATTTGCAGCTCAAACATTGGGAGAGCCCTGACACGAGAAGCTGCATTGACTGATGCAAATGTCCTAATTGTTGGGAGATCAAGAAATGCCTACCATAGGTAATATCAGTAAGCTACTTCTCAGTTAATGTTCATACGTGGAGCTGAAATTTTCTGTTTGTATTATTGTTAATTTAATATGTAGTTTGTATGCATCTCAAGAGTAATTCTGACCATACATTACTCTTAGTACTGCCAATGCCATTTCTCTTGCTACTGTTAATTAGAAGCCCAGAACACTGAATGTTACGGATGCTACCATACCAGGAATCATTTTGAGGCTGCAAACTACTGCTTCATGCATGCCCCAAAAAACTGCTCAGTGATTGCCATTGGAAGGGAAGGCCTACCGCAAAGTAGCACTCGATTTAAGTCCCAGTCATTTGATGGTGAGAACATTTGGTCATTTTTCTGAACTGCTTGACAAATGTCTGTTCATGTACTAATTCTGACAGTGAAAGTGCAGACAGCAACATCTCCTCAAGCTCAACATGGAGTAGAAGATTTCCACCACTTCATAAGCTACTTAGATCAAACTCGATGCGAAAGCTGGCTCAATCTACGAGCGAAGGCACCGAGGACAAGAGCTCACCGAGAGCGGTTCTTGACGGACCGGAGGAAGGGGAGCATCAAGTCACTGAAGAGTGCTATAGCACATCTAGCAATGAGGTGAGCCGGCAAGGGCACAATGGCATCTGGAGGCGGTTGTCAGACATGAAGCTCTGGCTTCCATTCCTAAGGTCCATCGACGATGATAGCATGAAGGGCAGCGACGTTTGTTCGATGTATACTGAGGATCAGAAGCCTGCCTGGAAGTGCTACAGCTATCAAGAGATTTCAGTTGCTACCAATGACTTCCATCCAGGTAAATATTTCAAGTGTTTCATGTGATGAGTATTTCTGAATTACTGTTCTGAATGACCTAAACAATTTACAAAATTTCATATCATGACAAATTTGTAAAATTGTAATCTGGCTGATGGTTTCCCATAGATAACATGGCGGGCAGAGGAGGCTATGCAGAAGTGTACAAGGGCATCCTATTTGATGGCCAATGTGTAGCTGTGAAGAGACTGGCAAAAGGCAAGCCCAGTGAGCAGAAGGAGAAGGAGTTCCTGACAGAACTAGGGATCCAAAGGCATGTCTGCCACCCAAACACAGCTTACCTGCTTGGATGCTGCATTGAGAATGGCCTGTATCTGGTATTCGAATTCTGCGCAAATGGAACACTTGCATCTGCTTTGCACGGTATCGAATTTCAATCAGTAGTATTATTCAGAGCTAATCTGGAGATTTTGTCAATAACCATGTGACAAAAAAGATCAATTTTGCAGGGAAGAGTGGGAAAATCCTTGAATGGCCTTTGAGGTACAAGATTGCGGTAGGCGTTGCGAGGGGCTTGCAGTATCTGCACATGTTCTGCAAGCATCGGATCATCCACCGCGACATCAAGGCCTCCAATATACTTCTCGGCGATGAATTTGAACCTCAGGTAAACCCATCCCCCCCCCCCCCCCCCCCCAAAAAAAAATGATGATCCTCCTTGTAATCTAATGAACAAAACAGTCAGTCGAGTACTATCTACAATGCATAGAATCTTTTGAATTGCACGATAATGAAATCAAATTGAATCAATATGACGTGATTTAATAAAGATGAGTGTTGTTTCTGCAACAGATTTCGGACTTTGGACTGGCAAAGTGGCTTCCCAAGCAGTGGACTCATCACTCTGTCATACCTATAGAAGGCACATTTGGGTAAGCACTGTATACTGGTGTCTAAAGTAGTACTACAGATACATTGTGTCAATTGAATATTTAACAGGTCCATATGAATTGTGAGCAGGTATTTGGCACCAGAATACTTCATGCAGGGCATCGTCGACGAAAAAACTGATGTCTTTGCTTTTGGAGTTCTGCTGCTGGAGATTGTCACTGGAAGGAGGCCTATTGACTGCTCCAAGCTTAGCCTTCTTCAGTGGGTGAGCATCACTAGAATGGAAAGACTCAAATGAGTGAAACAGAAACAATAGTTACCGAAGAACAGTTCACATATATATGACTTGTTCTTGCTGTCTAGGCAAAGCCACTTCTGGAGGCTGGGCAAGTGACTGAACTTGCAGACCCGAACCTCGGTGATGACTATGACAAGGATCAGCTGAAGAGGATGGTTGCCGTCGCGTCGCGCTGCATTATGCGACCCGCAACGTGGCGGCTCTCAGTGGCCGAGGTACCATGCATCAACTCACTAGCTGATCTGGCTGACAGATTGTTACATCTTGTGAAATGCTAACTGGTGACCAAATGCCACATTTCAGGTGCTGCATTTCCTGTCTACTGATGAGTGCCTAAAGGAGCCCGAGAAATGGAACATTCCGGAGGACGAGGTTGACGACATGGATGATTGCACCATGTTTTCTGGATCTTGCTCTCTGTAATAGGCACTTACTTTATCTGGTGTTGGTATGGATTCTTTCCATGGAGTTGCTATGCTCTCTCTCTTATGTCACTTTCTTGGGTTTTGGTCTTATGGAGCCTTAGATGCTTGGGATAATGGGATGTAACCGTGTAAATTAGGAAGGACATTTTGAATACGTATCCACTGCTGGCTCGACTATATCTCAGTTGAGGTAAGAGTATAGATGAGCATAAATGATTTTCATGGTGTTGCTATGTGCCATCTTTGCATTTTCCTGTGAATGCTTCTCGAGAAATTTGGGCCCATTTAGGGTTTGTCTGGATTGTTACACATTAGGCCCAGAGATTGGGTCTAATCCGTATCCATCCAAATGAACCCTTAGCGTAGCATTTGTTAGCTCATGAACAGTAGCACACTAGTACATATGCTTACTGACAGTCGCCGACAAGTAGACCCACCTTGGTGGAAATATTTCTGAACATTTTAGCGTAGTCCAGCTACTATTTCTGATGTAGTGAACCTAACTGAGAACACCATACGACCGAAAATTCGATGGCATCAATGGATCATCGTTTAGTGCAGGCTGTACATGAGAAGATGGCTTTATAGACAGACGAACTACTGCAAAACTGTTACACATCAGTTTTGAGGATGCATCGAAATACTGGAGAACTAACATAGATCAGTTGTTCACTCCAGTGGACTCCAATGCCCAACCATCTTTCTATTCTCTGGAGTCTGGGTCATTCATCAATGGGCTATCCAGCGTCCAACTCAATCTTACAAATTGATGATGTATTGTTTTTTTTTTTTTGCAATTTGTAGAAATATGAATCTCTGAATACCTAAAGCGTATTGTCCTGAATATAAACAGGGCCTAAAACATCCCACCAACCATGAGTTGAGTGGATTATTTGTGTAAATTTTTTACTTTATTTGTCCAGAATTTGAACCCGTGATCTATAGATTACGAGCCATAAAATCCAATTATCCCCACCCTCTAAAAAAATATGTGGTAAATTTAAAGAAGGCAATATATGATGCATCTAATGGAGGGAGAATATTCCCAAGAACAATTCCTGATAAAGTAAACTCCCACAAACCCAAAACAGACAAACTCTTTACTGTAGCTTGCATAATTACCAAGTCAACCAAAAAAGCACCAATGATCGGGCCACACCTCAAAACTCAATTAAAAAATTGGTGTCATCACGCTAGCTATTTGTTCATAAAAAATCACATAGATTTTATTATGTTAGCACAGGAAATTTAACCACGAAGATTAGATGTGAACAACTACACGAGCTACTACAGCACAATAATGGAATATTTCAGCATTGCCTAGGTAAAGATGTGTATTTCAAAATTTACCACTCCATATCTCACTTATCACTCCATGTGTCACTGACATGTGTGTTCCAGAGTCACACATCAGTGAGACATAAATAACAAATTCTGAATTAGTATATCTTTGCCGATGGCAAATGATCAATTCCCCCTACATTAATCCCCTAATCCGCTCATGGAAATGGGATTCTACCCGTCGAGCGCCCACATCATCAGTTAAATAACTAGGATGGCGGAGTTTCACCGCGAATTTTGACGGCAACGATGACATAAAACAGACAGCATTGTGCCACAATTCATAAGACGTCACATAGAATTTATTTATCTTAGCACGGCAAATTAACAACAAAACTAGAGGTGAACAGCTACACGAGCTATCTTACAATACATTGATCCCCTATTTCGCTGATGGAGACGAAATTATACCCATCGAAAACCCGCATCGTCAGTTAAAAATAGCGATGGCGGATTTTCACCAGGAACATCGACCGCAACGATGGCGCCACTAGCATGGCGATATGGCCTGTGCCCTTTTCTTAATTTGTTTTTAAGCTGGGAAGACGCCATTGCCACGAGCACCCTGGCCACCAAGGTCTCCACGGCTTTCTTTGCGAGGTTTCTGGAACTTTCTAGAAGCTTGGGACGACCCCGTAGGCCGCAGCGTCCGCGTAGAACCCTACGCTGTCGTCACGGCTGTCGTCGGAGGAGGAGAGCCAGAATTTGGCCGGCTCGGCGGTCGTGCTGCCGGCGTTTGAGGAGGCTGCGGTGGCGGCACGCTTGACGAAGCGGCCCTTGATCCTCGGCCGCGCCTCGGCGTAGGCCTTGCGGGACGCGTAGCGGATGGTCTTCTGGAACTTGCGGTTCTTGCGCTTCTCGCGGTACCTCCTCACCCTCGCCTCCCTCTCCGCCGCCGCGGCGGACGGGACGACGACGCCCTCCGGCGGCGACCACGAGGTCCACGCAGCGGCGCCCGCGGAGAGGCCGGGCTGCAGCCACAGCGGTGCAGCGCCGTGGGGGGCCACGCCGTCCGACACGTGTCCGCCGCCGCAGGCCATGAGGTCAACGTCGGACAGCAGGTCAAACAGGCTCGGCTCGGCGCCGCTGTCGTTGGTGAAGCTTGACGAGCTGTCGTTGGGGCTGCCCTGCCCCTGCGCCGGCGTCGGCCAGGACGACGCCGCGGAGCCCCCGTCGTCGTCGGCCGCGAAGAGGTCGTACACGCCGGAGTTCGCCGCCGCGGTCGCCATGGCGGCTGCCAGCGGCACGCGCTCGTGGCGGGAGGCCACGGGGTTCGCCGCGTGTACCGCCGCGTCGCAGCGGACGCAGAGCGCCGCCGCGTCCGCCGCGCAGTACACCGCCGCCAGGCCGCCGCAGACCGCGCACGCCGCCGCGCAGCCGTTCGGGCTCGTGCTGCCTTCGCTTCCCATTTCTTTGCCTCCTATGCTCTCCCCTCAGATCCTTGCCTTGTTTCGTTAATGGAATTGAGTGCAAGCTGTGGAGTTGATCTTTGTATTTGTGTGTGGGAGATGGAAGTGAGCTGCTGAGCTTTATAAATAAGGAGGCGAAGGGGAAGGGAGCTTAGAGAAGGTGGAGTTGGTGAAGGGCCTAAGAGGACGCGTGGAGCTCTAATGGCCGCAAAAACTTCGAGCTGAGGGAGAAGGCGGCGTAGTTTACAGGGAATTGGTAGGTGTACTATGGTAGGCACCCTTGTTCTTTTGCCTAACCAAAATTACATTTATTGTCTAGGAGTTGTACATGTTATCTTTCGTAATTAGGTTAGATATGAATCCAGTACATGTTATAACATCTTCTAATTTCACTCTTCAAACTCAAATTAGTACGCATCTAGCTTCGGATTTTGGATTTTCTATACACACTAGTCATGTGATCGTATGTTGCAACGAAATTTATTGGATGTATAAATAATCATGCTATGAAAAGAAGTTGCTTTGATTTATTGAGAGGTGGAGAGTGGTGAGAAATTGAAGGAATAGATAATTAGAGGAGAACGGACGTAAGACTACCAACTCGTTCTTTTATAATAGTAATGATATATATATATATATATATATATATATATATATATATATATATATATATATATATATATATATATATATATATATACACCTTATAACTTTTCTCGAACAAACAAGCGGGACAATTTTTTGTCGTCTTTTTAAAGTAGTTTATTATGATAGTCTTTTTGAAACGGCTTATTGTATTCAGTTCATTTACATGAGTGTTTGCATTAGAGATAAAAGCCATTAGCCATAATCATAAGTCATAAACCGCAGCTGAAAAGACCCACCCATACGAACCATTTTCCTACATATATATGTGTAGTTCTTAAATGAATGCATAATGTTTTGTATTATTTATGTTGTAATTTTTACTACTTTCATAGTTAAGCACATGGAATGGCATAAAAACCAAGGGTCAGAGCTAGCTAAGGTACTGTTTTCAACCTTGAACTTGTAATTGTTTTTCTTGATTACGTTTGTTTGAACTGTTCATTGGATGCAATTTAAATTTTGTTATTTTTTATTTTATAATGAACTTGTTGTCATTACAAACTTGATATCTGTAGCGTTGAAATTTTTATATTATATCTTTGGTATGTTTGATGACCTGATCTTTGTTAATGACATATAAGAATTAAAGAATTTATGTTGAAAATATAGGCAATATTTTAATTCCAAATTTTATTAGGAGACAGAAATAATAAACTAATGATGCAAAACTCACAACTAACAGCAAGCTATTCACCATACTTCAGATTTTGCACAAGAAAACAATACAGAGACAAAGTCGAACGTGCGCACGAACGACTTACTTGTTAGTCTGATGAAGAATAGGAAGCCGCGCAGGCTTGACGCAGTGCAGAACGAAGGTGTCGCAGTGCAGTGAGCGGTCGCGCAGTTGCGCTGCCCAGAAACCTTATTGCCGCCCCCGTGCAGGTCTTCACGACAGCAAAGGTCCGGAGATACCGCTCCTCTTCTTCACGGTGCACGCCGGGAAGAAGAGTCGACGAAGTTCTTGCAGCACAATACCACAGCACAAGATCGCAGAGCAGAAAGTTGAGACAGAATGGAGGTGCAAAAATTCTCTCTTTTTCCTGGACGTCTCCAGGGCCTTTTAAGGGCGCTGCTGTTACTACTCACTAGTAACTGCTGCGTTTAAACAGAATTATGCACTGGTAACTGCCTCATCAAATCACAAATTAAGCAGTGCAAATTGACTAGTAACTGCCTCATTCAACTGTTTGAATCTCATTCAATCAGAGAGATAGTGGTGCGCGCAGAGTTTAGCAAAAATAAAGATGGACTTGGTCTGCCACGCGGCACGCCACGTCACGACACGGTCGCAAGTCGCAAGTCACGCGATTTTCACGCGAAAATACGCGAGTACGCGCGCGCGCGTGCGTGCGCGTGTGTGTGACTAGACAGAGCCATCCTCATACCATCTCTTTCCATATTCAAGGAGTGGGGAGGACTCCACCTTATAAATTGGTCTTCCTCCCCCTACCTTAGCAATATGGTACTAACCATGCATGCTTTGGGATTCGCGAAAATGGGCCTCGCTCATTGGGCCATTTTCTAACAATCCCCCACCAATTCCAAAGCAGAATTAGAAGTCAAAGATATTGTGCTAAAGTACTGTTAATATACCAGTCTTTTAGTGTAAGTCCCGTACGGGTTGAACTTGCACCTAGAATGACAAGATTCATCTTCTCACAACTGATGAATGGACTATGCCTTGAATTCATAGCTTTTTGTGATCAGATTTCACTTGAAATCTCAACTAGTACTAGGCTGCCAATGAACCACGCCTAAACGGAGCGTTATATGGTCATGCTCCCTTATCTGCTCACGAGCTTTCTAGAGAATGCCCCGTTCTCGTGAACTGCGACCACACAGTTAGGCTCAAGTAGGTGTATTCTTTCTAGGTATCCTGCAGGCTAATACCTTTTCCTTATTTGGACAACAGAATACATTAAGGCTTTATGCCAACCTTCCATACAGTCGAAAGTACATTGTTTATTAGGACATGGGTACAATAAATATGTACTCTCTTGTTACAACATCAATTTGTTTTTCCCATTGCCTAAGTCACGGGATCTCCGATCAAGAAGGTATGGGTTACCATTGTGATGTAACTTAAATGGGCCTCATTCCCATGTCCATAGATGCAACGGAAATCGCTTTCCGTGCTAACCCCTTTGTAAAAGGGTCTGCCAGATTTTTCTCAGTGTGAATATAGTTCACAGCAATCACTCCGGAGTTTCTTAGTTTTCTGACAGATTTAAGCCTACGCTTCACATGTCTAGAGGACTTCATATTATCCTTTGTACTTGTGACTTTGGCCAACACTGTTTGATTATCATAGTACATCAGGATTGCAGGTATTGGTTTCTCAACCAATGGCAAGTCCAATAGAAGTTCTCTCAGCCATTCAGCCTCAACTGTGGCTGTATCAAGTGCTACTAGTTCTGCTTCCATGGTTGACCTCGTCAATATGGTCTGTTTGCAAGATCTCCATGAAACTGCAGCACCAGCTAAAGTGAATACATAACCACTTGTAGCTTTGATCTCATCCGCATCAGAGATCCAATTGGAGTCACTGTATCCTTCTAATACAGAAGGGTGTCCAGTATAATGTATTCCAAAAGATGTTGTGCCTCTCAAGTAACGCAACACTCTTTCAAGTGCCTCCCAGTGATCATCTCCTGGGTTAGAAGTAAACCGACTTAATTTGCTCACAGCAAATGAAATGTCAGGTCTTGTGGCACCAGCTAAATACATTAGTGACCCAATAATTTGTGAATATCTTAATTGATCTTTTCCTAACCCCTGGTTCTTTCGAAGCTTAATGCTCGCATCATAGGGTGTTGGTGAAACTTTACAGTTTTCAAAACCAAACCGGCTTAATATTTTCTCAGCATAATGGGATTGATTCAAAGTAATCCCATCCTTGCTTTTGATCAATTTAATATTCAGAATAACATCTGCCTCTCCCAAGTCTTTCATATCAAAACACCGAGATAAGAAAGATTTGACCTCGTCAATTAAGGCAGTATTTGTTCCAAATATAAGTATGTCATCTACATACAGACATAAGATAACTCCTTGACCCCCACCATAACGATAATACACACATTTATCAGCTTCATTCACAACAAAGCCAGCGGATGTTAAAGTTTTATCAAACTTTTCGTGCCATTGTTTTGGTGCTTGTTTTAGACCATACAAAGATTTCAATAATCTGCATACTTTATTTTCCTGTCCAGAAATCACAAAACCATCCGGTTGATCCATATAGATTTCTTCCTCCAACTCTCCATTAAGGAAAGCTGTCTTCACGTCCATTTGATGAACATGTAGACCATAGGAAGATGCTAACGCAAGGAGCACTCTGATGGTAGTTAGTCTGGCGACAGGAGAATAGGTATCAAAGAAATCTTCTCCCTCTTTCTGGGTGTAACCCTTGGCCACAAGTCTTGCCTTGTACTTCTCAATTGTTCCATCAGGCCTTAGTTTCTTTTTAAAGATCCACTTACATCCTACAGGTTTACACCCGATAGGACGATCCGTGATCTCCCAAGTCCCATTAGCCATGATAGAGTCCATCTCGCTACGGACTGCCTCTTTCCAATACTCAGCATCAGGAGATGCATAAGCCTCTGAAAGAGTCTTTGGCACATCATCCACGAGGTATACAATAAAGTCGTCACCAAAGGTTTTCTCAACCTTTTGTCTCTTGCTCCTGCGAGGAGCTTCTGCGACTAGATTGTTATCCTCCTCAGGGATATCACATATTGGTTCAGAAATGGTGGGAAGTTCAGAAGTTTGATTATTCTCATTTTCAATATTATCAGTTTGAACATTCTCTGTTCGTGAAGTACTGCCTGCTGTTCTCATAGGAAAGATATTCTCAAAGAATGAAGCATCTCTAGACTCCATTATTGTATTAGCAATAATCTCAGGAGTTTCTGATTTAACTACTAAAAATCTATAGGCCGTGCTATTTTGTGCATATCCTAGAAAAATACAATCGACTGTTTTTGGTCCAAGTTTTCTCTTTTTCTGCAATGGTATATTGACTTTTGCCAAACACCCCCAAGTTCGCAGAAAATTAATATTAGGTTTTCTCCCCTTCCATCCCTCATACGGAGTAATCTCACTCTTTTTAGTGATTACTCTGTTTAGGACGAAAGTTGCTGTTAGAATAGCTTCCCCCCACCATGCCTTAGGCATACCGGCACTCTCTAACATGGCATTAACCAAGTCTGTTAGTGTCCGGTTTTTCGTCTCAGCTACCCCGTTTGATTGGGGTGAATATGGTGGAGTAAATTCATGGACTATTCCATGCTCAGAACAGAATTGAGAGAATTCATGAGAGACATACTCTCCTCCACGATCAGACCTCAATCTTTTTATTTTCTTTTCTAGTTGGTTCTCAACCTCGGCCTTATAAGTTTTAAAGTAGTTTAAAGCTTCATCCTTAGTTTTCAGCAAATACACATAGCAGTAGCGTGTTGCATCATCAATAAAAGTTAGAAAGTATCTTTTGCCTCCTTTTGTCAATAATCCATTCATTTCACACAAATCTGAATGAATAAGATCTAAAGGTGCCAAGTTCTTTTCATCCTCTAATCCCTTAAAGGGTTTTCGAGGTTGCTTTGCTTGCACACATGACTGGCACTTTGATCTTTTGACAATTTCACATCTTGGAATTAAATCTAATCTGGACATTCTAGCAATACTATCAAAACCAATATGACAGAAACGAGAATGCCAAATATTTGCCTCACATTTATTTGAACCAGTTGCAATATTCAAATTATAACAAGACTCTAAGATACTTAGGCGGAACAAGCCTCCGCTCTCATAGCCTTTACCAACAAATTTTCCGAACTTAGACATTACAATTTTATTTGACTCAAAAACTAGCTTATAACCATCCCTGCATAGGAGAGAACCACTAGCGAGGTTCTTCTTTATTGTAGGCGCATGCTGTACGTTCTTCAAGTGGACAATCTTCCCTGAAGTAAGCTTCAGATCCACCGTGCCAACACCAAGAACAGAAGCATGCGACCCGTTTTCCATTAGGACGGAGGAAGCCCCTGCTGCCTGATAAGAGGAAAACAAGGAAATATCAGAACATACGTGAACATTAGCTCCAGTATCAACCCACCAATCAGTGGATTGACAAGCTGAAAAGACAACAGGTGAATTACCATACCCTCCTGAAGTCGAGGCCTCGCCTATGGTCACGTTAACAGCCTTCTTCTTAGGCTGTTCACCATCTCTGATTTTGCGGAAACGACAGTCCTTCGCCATATGACCGTCTTTACCGCACACAAAGCAGGTGATGTCCTTCAAATCCTTTTTCTCAGTTTTCTTCTTAAAACTAGTTGTCTTGTTCGGTTTGTTGGATTTGTACTTCTTAGCAACAGTCTTTCTCTGTATGACATTTGCATTGTTCTGGCCAGATGTGCTAGGTGCATCTTTTGCTCTTGCTTTTTCTTCCACATCGAGGGCTGCAATGAGATCCTCAACAGAAATCTCTTCCCTCTTATGTTTCAAGCTAGTAGCAAAATCCCGCCAAGAGGCAGGGAGTTTAGCAACAATGCCCGCAGCCACAAACTTTGGAGGCAACACACAGCCCAAGTGCGCAATTTCACCAACTAGTAGCTGGAGGTCATGAGCTTGTCCGACTATGGACTTAGCCTCATCCATGCTAAAGTCGAAAAACTGCTCACATATGTAGAGCCAGCGACCTGCCTCTGCCTCTGCATATTTGAGCTCTAGTGCATCCCACAACTCTGTGGCGGACTTGAAGTCCATGTACACATCATATAGTTGATCTGCCAGAACAGTCAGAATGCAGCCAAGGGCAGTATTGTTCGCAGTCTCGAACTGCATGTACTGCTCAATCGTAAATGGATACTGCGGGTGGATAACCCACCACAGTCCCAAAGACATGAGCCAAAACTTGACTCTAGTCTGCCATCTACGAAAGTTCTGACCAGAAAACCTCTCAGGTTTCATCGCATCAGAAGCATTAGCCATTTCTGTATTGCAACAAAATTCACAATAAGGTTTCTGGAATGTTGAAAATATAGGCAATATTTTAATTCCAAATTTTATTAGGAGACAGAAATAATAAACTAATGATGCAAAACTCACAACTAACAGCAAGCTATTCACCATACTTCAGATTTTGCACAAGAAAACAATACAGAGACAAAGTCGAACGTGCGCACGAACGACTTACTTGTTAGTCTGATGAAGAATAGGAAGCCGCGCAGGCTTGACGCAGTGCAGAACGAAGGTGTCGCAGTGCAGTGAGCGGTCGCGCAGTTGCGCTGCCCAGAAACCTTATTGCCGCCCCCGTGCAGGTCTTCACGACAGCAAAGGTCCGGAGATACCGCTCCTCTTCTTCACGGTGCACGCCGGGAAGAAGAGTCGACGAAGTTCTTGCAGCACAATACCACAGCACAAGATCGCAGAGCAGAAAGTTGAGACAGAATGGAGGTGCAAAAATTCTCTCTTTTTCCTGGACGTCTCCAGGGCCTTTTAAGGGCGCTGCTGTTACTACTCACTAGTAACTGCTGCGTTTAAACAGAATTATGCACTGGTAACTGCCTCATCAAATCACAAATTAAGCAGTGCAAATTGACTAGTAACTGCCTCATTCAACTGTTTGAATCTCATTCAATCAGAGAGATAGTGGTGCGCGCAGAGTTTAGCAAAAATAAAGATGGACTTGGTCTGCCACGCGGCACGCCACGTCACGACACGGTCGCAAGTCGCAAGTCACGCGATTTTCACGCGAAAATACGCGAGTACGCGCGCGCGCGTGCGTGCGCGTGTGTGTGACTAGACAGAGCCATCCTCATACCATCTCTTTCCATATTCAAGGAGTGGGGAGGACTCCACCTTATAAATTGGTCTTCCTCCCCCTACCTTAGCAATATGGTACTAACCATGCATGCTTTGGGATTCGCGAAAATGGGCCTCGCTCATTGGGCCATTTTCTAACAATTTATACTTTGTAGATAACCAATATAATGCGCATGCTTTGTACGTTGTAGGATTAATGAAGGTCGCAATTTACAATATAGATGAATTTAAATCATTAGACACAAATGTATATAGATAAATTAAATCCATATATAGTAAATGTGGATGTGCAATCTATGTTGTACCAAATTATGATCAGTAAAAAATTGAAGATGAAGCATATAATTTTACTAAAAAGAACAACTTCACGATGTGAATCTACGTAAGAAAATGTTTCAAAAATTGTAAATCAAATTACCATCCATGTCACCACTTTATATAATCCATTTCTCATTTTGTGAAAATATTTGGTAAAGTGAAAATATATAATTCTGATGGGCTCTAAAATTTACAATTTTATAAGAATGAGATTGGCCAATTATCTTGTTTTAGAGAGAGAAGAATCGATCAATAAACTTTGAATAGCTAAATTAATTGATGTAATTAATTAAATATTGATTTTACATATTCAGCCACCAAAGCAAGATGGTGGTGGAAATGTTCCACTATGTTTTAAACATATTCTGGCATTCTGGCAATGTCAATAGATAATTAATCTAAATGCACTGGCTAGTAGTATAGAGAGCAAAGAGAGGTCACGGCGAGGAGCTCTCTGGATGCATCAGAACCTATGCATACTAGAAGTGAATCCCACGTATTTTGCCTGTTGTATCTTATTCATTTGGCGTAGGTTAACGAATGATATAAATCTTTGGAAAGAAATGAATTGTTAGCATCATTATAACATGCTTGGCCGGAATGGTGTGTTAATACAAAATTTGATATTGTTGCATTATACAGTAGTATAGATACATAACATGTGTAAGATCAAATATTCAAGGTCTTACGTAAAATAGTCTATTTACTATATTATAAGTATTGTGATCACAAAAAAAAAGAAAATAAATTATATTTTTCTATATTATGTATATAATTTCTCTGTATCATTTTACAGGGACTATATAAGTAAATCAAATTTCTTGCAGAATAAAAGGAGTTAATGTCAATTTAATGTTATTTTTTGCCCTTATTTATCCTATCCTTCTTGCAATTTTTTTTTTTGTAAACACTACCAACACAATCTATCATCTTTTATAATAGCTAATGGAGATGGTATAGTTGTTTTTTTTCAAGCTTAGAACTCCGTTGATCTTTGTGCACACTGAAAATATACCCTACAAAAATGTAACAAAAAATACATTTCATCACTTTGTCAATTTTTAGTATATGGTACTATGCAATTAAAAAACCATTAAGTGATATGGGCTCGGCCCCACTTATTTAGCTTCAGCTTCTAGCTTCTAGTTCATTATTACTTAATTTCGTATATTTTTGATATTTTAGCTTTTTTGAGGGGGCTTTTTTATCTTTTTTCCGTGTTTGTTTGCATTGCCTGTAATAGGATAACATGTTTATTCTATTTTTAAAATTTTTAAAATTTAATTACTCCAAAACACTACCACTACTATAGTGCAAAATAAGCAACTGCAGTGAAAAAAATCAAAAGCTAAAAAAAACTCAACTAAACACTACCCTAAGGCTTACTAACAAAATTGTACATTCTATATATTTATAAACTAAAGGGGGAAAACTTACTTGCAAACAGATACTAAATGTCCCTCTACAGAGACTATCAAATACTATACTTTTATGATATATTTTTAAATACTAAGTGCAAAAGGTATTTTCTAATAGAAAACGGGAGCATAAGTTTTCGTGCGTGGAATCGCTGGTGAACGTAGCGTTTTTCCTAGTGTTTGGACCCGGTGATTAGCTTAGGCAGCCGGACAGGGGAGCTGTCCATCCACTTGGTCTGTGCCGACGTGGGACCCGCCCGACCTATACAAAACGCAGGAAAGATCTCGATGATGATGTGGCCTGCGCAATCGTCCGGTATGTTATTGTGGCGGGCTCCACCGACTTTTCGGATCTATTGCGCAAAATAACGCGCATATAAAATACCGTGCTACTGGTGACCGGTGAGGGACGACGGGGCGCGCGTTATCTGCGGGTGAGCCTCGGGGTCACGGCTGCCGTTATGGGTTGTGACTTTAGTGTGAATATTTGTTTAAACGAATCAAATATTAATAAATTATTTTTTAAAATATTATTTTGATAAGTTACTTTACAATAATGATGGAAAAATCATCCTATTAATTTATTCAAAGAAAGACATAAGCCATAATGGCATTTCCAATAGTGACACTACATGGCAATATCCATAGATTGCCACCTCATATAGACATTTGACTAGATATTATCCTCTCAATGACTATGTTTATTATCTGGCCCACCTAATCAATATTGTTAACGAGAATATAACGATCCTCAAATTATTATTTATCTATAGATAATATTATCGCGTCATTATATTTCTTAGGTATACCCCTTACGACTAAGGGGAGAACTTAGCCAAATGGTCGTAAGCTTCTTCAACGACCACTCTCTGGTCATAAGCTTTTACGACTACTCTCCGGAAGTAAGCTTCTTCTACGATCACTCTCTGGTCGTAAGCTTCTTTTACGACCACTTTTTGGTCGTAAGTTATTCTATGAGTACAGTATGGTTGTAAGTCATTACACGTGCATAACATGGTTGTAAGTCATTCCACGGCCATCCCGTGTTCGTAAGTTCTTCTATGACTATCTCAACTTCAACTGGCTTGTCAGCGACGACCTGCGGGTGAGCCACTAGGTCACGGCTGCCATTATGAGTTGTGACTTTAGTGTGAATATTTGTTTAAATGAATTAAATATTAATAAATTATTTTTTAAAATATTGTCTTAATAAGTTGCTTTAAAATAATAATGGAGAACATATTCTATTAATTTATTCAAAGAAAGACATAAGCCATAATGGCAATTTCAATGGTGACACTACATAGCAATATCTATAAATTGCCATCTCATATAGACATTTGACTAGATATTATCCTCTCAATAACTATGTTTATTATCTGGCCCACCTAATCAATACTGTTAACGAGAATATAACGATCCTCAAATTATTATTTATCTATAGATAATATTATCGTGTCATTATATTTCTTAGGTATACCCCTTACGACTAAGGGGAGAACTTAGCCAAATGGTCGTAAGCTTCTTCAACGACCACTCTCTGGTCATAAGCTTTTACGACTACTCTCTGGAAGTAAGCTTCTTTTACAATCACTTTCTGGTCGTAAGTTTCTTTTACAACTACTTTCTGGTCATAAGTTATTCTATGAGTACAGTATGGTTGTAAGTCATTACACGAGCATAACATGGTGGTAAGTCATTCTACGGCCATCCCGTGTTCGTAAGTTCTTCTATGACCATCTCAACTTCGACTGGCTTGTCAGTGATGACCTGCCGCATCGTGGGTCTATTTAACGAGGCAGTTAACACGTGCATTTATTCTGTGAAATAATTGTGATTAACTTTTCTCTGAAAGTAACAGTCGCATGACAAGTGAACCACGTCTCTCTGACAATAACTCCCATTGAACGGTTATCATCTGAAACATTAAGCCGCCTATTGGCATGGAACGAACAACCACCGCTTCACAAGCTATATAAAGGTTCACATCAGGGAGAAAAGGGGAGAGACCCGAGGGAGAAGAGCAGTAGAAGCAAGACTTTTGCCATCTCTCTCTCTCCCTCGATTGTAATATGTTCATTGAGCAATAGTCACATAGGAGTAGAGTTGTTATTCTTTGAGGAGAAGACTTGAACTTATATAAAAATCTCTATGTCCTTTCTCTGTGTGTTCGTAGCCAGGTCAGAGCAAGAGATCCCTGAACCCAAACAAATCATACATAAGATCGATATTAAAACATCGACAGTTTGCGCCGTCTGTAGGAATCTTTCTTCCAAACTCCGGTAATTCGTTGTCGGCATGCTCTATTTTTTCTTATGTCCTCATGGCAGGAGAATGGAACTAGGAGAACTAGTTCAACCTGGCCAACTACGCAGATCTCGATATGGATGCCTGCCACAACTACAAGCAAACTATGCTTTCATCCGATGGTGAGGCTGGCACAGAGATCCCATGCATGATCCCGGAGATCGTGCCATGGATAGGGTTGAGGAGGGATCCTTATCCCCAATAGCGTTACACTTTACGGAGGAATGAGTCTCCTCAAAGGGCAAGGGTCAATCTGACCACGGGTAGGACTCGCAGATGGCAAGGGGCCTACCCCTAAGTGTTCGAGTCCCCCCAGCGGTCGTCCGATCAAGCTTGGCAAGTCCTAGAATCCCACATTCTGGGACTCCAACGGCATCTGGTGGCTATAACCTTCCAGTTGTCCCCACAAAGAGCATGGGTGGGCTCCCTATGAGTTCGTCTATACTTTCGCAGAGTTCAACTCCAACAGGAGACAGTTATGACCCATAATTTCCCTTCTTGGTAGAGTTTACTCTAGGTCCGATGCGCTCTCATTGGATGACACTTCAAGCGGGGGGCCTCCGGCGAAAGTGGAGATTATATACAGGAGGTCTTTGCCCTCCCCACATATTCTGATCGCTCTTCCAGAGAATGGGCTAACAATGCTCTCCGCCGGTCACACACTACGACCCCTTGTGGCGATGGGCCTGGTGAGTACTCTGATGAGTATGGGAGAAATCCTCAAAATAATCGCTCTCCTTTGAGGCGGCCTCAATCGACCTCATATATTGAGGATCCTAAGACCATTCGAAGGAGAAGGATGGCTTCCCAGAGATCTTTACCTAGGCATGCACAATACCAAAATGAAGAGGCTCGAGAGCTTCAATGTATAAATGACTTGCTCAAAAATCCAACTCAAGAGCTTGCTCGAGCACCAGGCTATGACCACTTCGCTGAAGGGATCGCACGAAGAATCCGAAGCATAATGGCGACATTTGAGCAGCCTCACTGACACAACTTCAGGAGTCAAATAGATGGAGGAGAGTTCTCAGAGCATCTCTTGATTGGTGAGCCTTCAGAAGAGATTGATCACCACTTCGAGCGAGGAATCTCCAACAACAGATGGAGTATGAGGAGTATAATCCTCATATGGACAAGACCTATTACAAGTTGAGTCCGTCGACTGCCAGACATCGTCAAGTATAGTCACCTGGAGATGCCACTCATCCTTTCCCACAAAGGAGGCGTCATGAACTCATTACTGGGTGTCAGGCATTCACGCTTGAACTCTGAGCAGTGCAGTGGCCTTCTACATTTTGACCAACGAATATGGAGAAGTTTGATGGGTCTTAGAATCCTATCGAGTTCCTTCAAATCTACACAATTGCGGTTCAAGCAGTAAGAGGAGTAGAACATATCATAGCCAACTACCTTCCAACCATACTAGAAGGGTATGTTCGATCGTGGTTGTTGAATCAACTACTAGAGTTGATCTATTCATGGCAGCATCTCTGTGATCTTCTTCTAGCTAACTTCTAGGGCACATACAACTGCCCTGAGAAGGAAGACGACCTGCACCGAATGAGATAGAACAGCAATGAGACCTTACGATAATTCATCAGGTGCTTCAATCAGGTTCATAATTCCATTCTGGAAGTTTTTATTGCTTGTCATCAGGGCATTTTAGCATGGAGTCCACAACAAAAGGTTTAGAGAGGACATCATCTTAAATCCTCTAACTATAGTCGCCGAGCTTTTCAAGATGGCTGGTCTGGTCGTTATGCGACCACTACTGAAGCAGTTGAATGGAGTAAGACCATCGATTAGGCCAATCGAAACCCCAGAGAACAAGGCAAAGGCGGTAAGAGGAAGGAGAAGGTTAAGAAGTCCAAGAATAAGTCAAAAGGTCAGAAACCTAAAGCTAGAAGTTCCAAGGAGGTCTTGCCTATAGGTGATAAAGAACCGCGGCATCAAAAATCCAATTGGGGCAAGAGCAAAATCTCCGCTTGGAAGGATAACAAGCCAAGGTGGTGTCCTCTCTATAAAAAGGAGGGGCATGACCTTCGGAATTGCCAAATTTTTAAACAAAAACTCAAGGATTACTACTCTGGTAATGAACCACTTTCCACACTCGATGAGGTGGGACAAACGAGTGGTCGAAAGAATTTGGACGACGAGGAGGAGATGCTGTCTTAGGATCCAAAGCACACCATCGAGCACATCTGTGAGGGATCTTTGGCATATGAGTCAAAGTGACAGTACAAAGCTGTTGAACAAGAGGTAAACTCTATCGACCCTTCTCTTATCAATAATCTTCTTAAGTAGTTGAAAGTCACTATCTCCTTTGAGAAGAGTGATTCTCCGATGCCTTCAACTTGACCAAGTTAGTTTCTAATGATGGTGGAGCCCACCATGAACAACTATCGAGTAAATCGAGTTTTTACTGATGGTGGTAGTTCTCTAAATTTTTGTTTGTGAGTGCTCTGGATTATATGCAAGTCCCTTGGACTAGAATAAATCATGTACGATACTCATTTCATGGGATCATACGAGGGTCTTCGGCTAATCTAATTGGCCAAGCTTCTCTACCTGTTATGTCTGGTTTGCTAGGCAACTTCAGAATGGAGAAAATCTCTTTTAATATGGTTTATTTTGACATGGCATACAACGCCATAATCGGATGACCAACTCTGGCACAATTTCTGATTGTTGCTCACTGCACATATCAATGCTTTAAGATGTCAGGTCCCAAAGGAGTAATCATAGTATGCTGTGATAAAAAGATGGCGCTTTCATGTGACCGTAAGTCCCTCAAGATGGTTGTCCAGTTACCACCTCGAGAAGCAAGCAAGACGCAGCCTTAGACCAAGCACTCGAAGCTTAAAGCTGTGCCAAGCGAACGAGCAAGTCAAGGAAGTCCCTCTGGATCTAGAGGGGCCTTCGAAGACCGTTCGCATTAGGGTTACTTCCGACTCTGTATATTAAGACACCCTCGTCACCTTTCTCTGGGCAAACGCAGATGTATTCACGTGGCAACCATCAAACATGTCTGAGGTCTCCAGGGAGGTGATTGAGCACAGGCTAGTTCTATAGCCTGGCAAGAAGCCTGTAAAGAAAAAATTACGGAGATTTGCACCTAATCGACGGGAAGCTATTAAGTCAGACTTGGACAAGCTACTGAAAGCCGGCTTTATAAGAGAAGTCTATCATTCAAAGTGGTTGGCTAACCCTGTAATGGTTAAGAAGTCTAATGGTAAGTGGCGTATGTGTATAGACTATGCTGATTTAAATAAAGCATGTCCAAAAGATGATTTTTCTTTTCCTCGTATTGATCAATTATTTGATTCTACAATCGGTTGTGAAGTGTTAAGTTTTCTAGATGCATACTCTGGTTACCACCAGATTAGTATGCGTTCAGAAGATGAAGAGAAGACCACATTCATTACACCATTTGGGATATTTTCCTATGTCAAAAATGCTATTTGGTCTTAAGAATGTTGGTCCCACTTTTCAGCGTTTGATGCAACTAACTTTTTCACTTCAAATGGACCAAAATTTGGAAGACTATGTTGATGACCTGGTCGTAAAAAGCGTCAAATAGCTTAATCACATTGCAGTCCTGCAGGAAACGTTCTAAATCTCAGAAAGCACCGCTTGAAACCCAATCTTGAGAAGTGCATGTTCAGAGTTTCTTGTGGAAAATTGCTCAGATTCCTTGTTTCGACAAGTGGTATCGAAGCAAATCCTAAAAAGATAAAGGCCATTGAGCAAATGCGCCCTCTGACCACTAAGAAAGAGGTCCAGAAACTCACTGGTTACATGGCAGCTTTAAGGGCAAACAGTCAGATAATGCAGGGAATTAAAACTCAAGCCTTTGACCAACTCAAGCCTATGTCGGTTTGGAACGCATGATCTCTTCTTGATTCTTGTAAGAATTAAGCTATTTTTCTGTGAATTTTTTTGCAAATTTTCTAGAAAATTTATGCGCTCCAATCAAGCTCTAAGATGCTATCTGCCTCTAGCCTTTCGGCCAAACGGAAGGGCTCAAAGCTCAATTCTACCAGAAAATCTATTCAAATGGAGATTTTTTTTAACAAGCAGGATTAACTTGTTTAGTTTTTGAGCCGCCACTCGAGAGCATCTTGAACTGGCACGGTTAGTGGATGTTCTGTGGTGTTTATTTGGGCTTATAAGTTCGAGTCTCTTACCTTTTTTTATTGTAGTAACTGGGAATACACGATAATTGTTATTAGTTTTTTAGCGTAATTAAAATTTAAAAAATAAAATATTATATCATCGCATACAATTGCAAAAGAATACAGAAATAAAAAACAAAAAAGTCAAAAAAAATGCTAGAAAAAGACAAAATTGAGGTAGAAACTTGAGATAAAAGTTAATTGAAGGCTTTAAAATGTGGGGGGGAAAACACGCACGAAAAGCCGCAGCGCACTCCATCCATTATTGCCGAATCTCGCAGGCAGATCGTGCTCAACGGGCGAATCCAAACGGGCGACTGAGAGTCAACGGGATCGCGCCGCGTTGACATCTCCGTCCCGCGGAAGCTTGCACGCCTGGTGCTCCCGCCCCGTCTGCGCGAGACACGTGTCCTTCTGGAAAGTTCTTCAAGAAACTTCCGAGTGGAAAGACAGCTGGGGCGTGACGGGTAGCGGCGCCGGCCTAGTGCCAGGTCAGACTGCCCCGGCGATAAGCTGGCGATGCTGATGCGAGCGACGTGCACTAGGAGATTTCCCTTTTCTTTTTATTTCACTGCACTGCTCAGATTACCTTCTTTGTCCGGTCATATTTCCTTTCTATTTTCTTTTTTTACTGCATCTGATTATAGATTACAGAGGCGGACCCATAATGGGACATGGGGGTACAGTTGTACCTCCAAAATTTTTTGTAAAAAAATCAACTATATATAATATATATTTCATATATATAGGAAAAAAACTAGAAATGAAGGTAATGTAGCAAATTCAGCCCACTAGCCAATGGCCCAATTGGCATTTCCTGATTTCCTAACCTAACTCCTACTGCCTGGCTGCTTCTCACGAGTCACGCCGCCTCCTGCCTTGCTCTCACGCCGCCTCCTCTCCATTTCTCTTGCACAGCCGCCGCGCCACAGCTCACAGCGCGCCGCCGCGCCCGGCGCCCCTCCTCGTCTCCGGCGACGCGGCGACCGGCGACCGGCTACCGGCGGCGGCGCGGCGCCCGCTCCTGCCTTGCTCTCACGCCGCCTCCTCTCCATCTCTCTTGCACAGCCGCCGCGCCCCAGCTCACAGCGCGCAACCGCGCCCGGCGCCCCTCCTCGTCTCCGGCGACGCGGCGAACGGCGAACGGCTACCGACGGCGGCACGGCGCCCGCTCCTGCCTTGCTCTCACGCCGCCTCCTCTCCATCTCTCTTGCACAGCCGCCGCGCCCCAGCTCACAGCGCGCAGCCGCGCCCGGCTCCCCTCCTCGTCTCCGGCGACGCGGCGACCGGCGAACGGCTACCGGCGGCGGCGCGGCGCCGGGCGCCCACACTGGCACACCCAATGGCCAGCTTCAACGGCGGCAGCTCCTCCCCTATTCCATCTTCAACGGCGGCATCTAGGTCAGTTTTGCATTGATGTTGTTTCATGTACTCTGTTCAGTGTTCACTAGAAATTAAGTCAATCAAACTTATATTGGAAATTGCATTTATTGCTTATGTGTGATTGTTTATTTGGTTAACTATATGAGATATATATATTATGTGTATCAAAATTCTCTATCTTATATATATACTCTGTAGATTCTTAACTTCGTACCCCCATCCCAAAAATCCTGGGTCCGCCACTGATAGATTACCTTCTTCGTTTGATTAATGGAACAAACCGTCCATGAGTAGATATTTTTCTCTTTTTTGGGCGAACAAGTCCTTGACTGATAGTGATTGGTCTGCTTAGAGCCCCCACTGAGTAAGCCCACTGGGTAATAGTTGAATTGGATGAAGACGCATTGCTAGTTGTAGTCTATAATAAAACTTGGAGAGGTCTATCTTGTTACTGTAGACACTATGACCATATCGTAGGTTTATACGTGTGTTTTTTTTTTCAGCTACGACTGACAACTTATTGCTACTATTGATAGCTTTGTTTGACACGACCTCTTTCTTTAATTTTACCATATATGGGCCATACACGATACTTATGTAGATTGGATGGCTATAGTGGGTTAGTGGGCATCTGCTGGTAATATTTGTGACTCTCACTACTAACATTTCGCAGGGGTCTTCTTAGAATAATGGTTTTTATTAGACTATAGTCACTTGCTCGTGCGTTGCAACGAAATTTATTGGATATATAGATAATTATGCTATGGAAAAGGACTACTCTGATCAGTTGAAAAATATAAAGTGATGAGAAGTTGACAATAAAATGGTTAGAGGAGAAGGGATGTACGGCCACCAACTTGTTCTTTTATAATAGTAATGATCACTACAAACAATAATAGCACAGCTGGATTTGTATTTTTTTTTAAAAAAACATCCTACTTTGATTTATATATTTGGATTTTGCTTTTCCTAAGTGTTGAGTATTTGATTTCTAGAGGAAAAAGTCACTCGCTTTTTGGTTACCCAATTTCGTCCCAAAAAGAACGTGCACCTTGACCCTTTAAGCTGCTTCCATCTGCAATCCTAGGGTTCACCATGCATTAGGCACGCGGCAACAGCAAGGCTATAGTGGTGGGCACTTGGGCTGCACCGCTGCAAGCCAGGAGGTAGTGGTGGCCGGTGGTTAGCTACAGGGCCGATGATCAAGACGGTACCAATGATTGAGATCAACGGTGGCTGATTAATCAACTACGAGGTTACGATCCATGAGTCTTTGGTTTTTAGGGTAGGGGTAATTAACTACGAGGCGATAACGACGACGATGAGGTGGATGATCTTTTCTTTTTAAGGTAGGAATAATCTTTGAGTGTACCTACCTTAGGACTGAATTAAACTAAAGGTTACCAGACTAAACTTAACCTGATTTCATACTAAATCTACTAGTAGCCCACCTAACATGCAATCAGTGGTAATTGAAGGCACACTTGGACAATGCAATGTAGATGTTCAAGCTGCATATCACTTGCTTCCGTGCTTTAACAGGAAAAGGAGGGCAACTAGTAGCAGTTTGGGGCTTTGGGTGGTGCTGGCCGAAATAATAAGAGGAACCATTTGTGTCTCAACCTAGCCAATGCTCGTAAATTTTAGTTGTCAAATTGACGAAGTGATACCGCCTCCGACGCAGTAGAAGAAAACAAAAAAGTACAGTCCCCTTTGTAATACGAGAATGTTGCAGGAATCAAATGCGAGAAATTCCCAGCATGCCCTACAACAAACGGACAGTTTGCACGGGATATACAGGCCATTCAACGTTTCTGTCTGCGACCAAAGGCTACCTTTTCTGGTAGGACCAACGCGCTTGGTAATTATACCGTGTGTTATAGGTATTAGAGCAACTCCAAGAGAAGAGTTAAATCATTTTCTAAAGGTAAATTTGGTTATTATTGGAGAAAAAACGTCTCCAATAGACTCTGTAAATGACTCTCCAAATTTAGTAGCTCTCCATCCCTCCTCCTTCGCTCTCTATTTTTGGATAGCCTACCTCGCTCACCATCCAGCCTCTTGGCGCGGTCGGCGTTTCCTTCCCGCACTCTGCGCCCCATTTCCGCGCGTACGCGACCCACCGCGCGCCCTCTAGTTTAGATAGCCTGTTGGAGTAGTCTTGTTTTTTTTGGGTGAGATTCATTTTAGAGAATAGCTAAATCACTAAATTTAGATACTTCTTTTGGCTAATCTCTTGGAGTTGCTCTTATATGCGCATACTATGTAATAGAATTAGATTCTATGCATAACTCATTTTTGCAGAGATTATGTAAACAGTATAACCCATTGTACATGTATGTCATACATGTATAAGTTTTTTATGGCTTGCGTGCCATGTTGATTTATAGCCATAGGCTATATATTATCGTATAATGGCATACGAATGTAATTCATTGTTAGTTGTTAGAGTAATAGCTAAGTAGATAAATATGATGGCCTCAAGTATTGATGGCTCGGTGGATAGGAAGCATCGTGATGAAGATTGTCGTGCTAAGGGTCATGCTATCTCATAGTTTAATATAATTAACTGTGAATATTTTTATGTTTTTGTCATACTATTATTCATGTTATTATTATCTTAGGTGTTTTTAATATGATAGAATAGTATTCCTATAGAAAAACAATTAAGTAAAACTTGATGCCCTTCAAATTATTGCACCTATCAATATTTTGATCGCTAACTAGTAGGTCTACCAAAGTAGAGCGCTATTAATTACCTTAATAAGATAGTGTAAGTGTTGGACACTTCACACGTAATATTGATTTAACTTAACTAGGCTATCAAAATAGCTTTGGATCTAGGGACATTGTGTTTAGGTCAAGATATATGAATGTCACTCAGCAAATTAGAGTTACATGTGATGTAATTAATAAGGGTAGCATATCAACGTCGTTAGATTTTTAGCAGTGATGCTAAAACTCACTAGGATTTAGCAAAATATGGATCTTGACTCACTATATGTAGTTAGAATGAACATTGCTTTTAAATATACAGTGGGGGTATCTTTTGATAAATGATTTAATAGAAAATTTTACATAAACATCGCGTTGAGTTTTTGCATATACCTTTTATGTTGTAAACCATGCCACCATCTATTTTCTCCGCACCTAGTTTTAACTTGCGATCTACTTTTTTTTTTCATGATCAAGGTTACAAGAGGTCGACGGTAGAATTCATACCTTAGTTACATAGTTTGACTCAGACTCATGCTCCCGCTTTCTTTGACACAACCTATCCCTTTAACCTTAGCATATATGAGGCATACACAACACTAGTTGTGCAGATTGGATGGCTATAGTTGGCACCGGCTGCTAACATTTGTGGCTCTCACTGCTAACATTTTCTAGGGGCCTTTTTATGCATATATAGTAGCTTTGGATGAGATTTGAAATCTTTAAGAAACTGAAATAACGGCAATGAAATAGCCAGAGAATAATGAATCGACGAAGCTGAGCACTAGTTCTTTAAAGTGCAACCTCAACAAAGTACAAATCAATTATAAAAGAGTAAAAGTTAATGTTGCTCTCTTATAATCATCTCGAATCTTTTGGTCCCTCAGATTCATATGAATGCTACAAAAATCTATGCATCCATGCAACCAGTATAAAGATAAACATGGTAAACAGTGCCATAGGAGGAAAACACCTAATCTGAGACGAACTAACTCACACGAAGTCAAAAGGCTGTTTTTTGCGCCGCCGCTCGGGAGCATTTTTTTTTGAAACTGGTGATTTCATTACTCTTCTGCTAAAAGATCAGCAGCAACAATTACACCAACATCACTAGGAACTATTGCAGTAATTTGTTCCTCCCCTTCAGCACATTCAAAACCCAATTTAGCCAAAGCATGAGCAGCCCTATTACAATCCCTACCCTTGAACACACACTCGAAATGAGTAAAGTTAGAGGACACCAGGTCCGTCAGCTCGTCCACCAGCCCGCCTTCAAGCATTGCTGAGAAGTCATCTGACTTAAGAGCTTGTTGGACCAAAAGAGCATCAGTCTCCAGAATCAAGCTTCCAATTCCCAGCGCTAAAGCCACCTGAACTCCTTTCTTACAAGATATTAATTCAGCTTGGTAGGCACTCAGCAAGTGATCAATCTTCCCTCTGCCAGTCATAACAACATCTCCATCACTATCGCGGATTAGAAACCCCCAACTGCCTGACATGGATTCCACTTTAAAAGATGCGTCACAGTTCAGTTTGAGAACACCCTCAGGTGGTTTACTCCATCGGTCATTTTGCTTCTTCTTCTTTTGTCGAACGCCGCTCTGCATCTTGGTCACTTCAGCTACATAAACTCTGATTCTGCAAGCTACGACTTCAGCATTTCTTCTTCTCCCCTCCGCTCTGATCAAGTTTCTCTCAGACCACAGAAACCACAAAAGGATCACCATCGTTATCCTGTGTTCCTCCTTAGCTTGCATGATGAAGGTCACCACCTCCCAGACTGACGATAAATTAGCCAAAACCGATCGCTCCCTTTCCAACAAGATAGATCGCCAAACCTGCTTCGCTAGCTTGCATTTAAAGAACAGGTGGCCTCCGTCCTCTTCTTCCCTTTCACACACTGGACACTTAGAATCAATCTTCATCCCACGTCGAACCAGATTAC
This sequence comes from Dendrocalamus latiflorus, assembly GCA_017311315.1. Lineage (NCBI taxonomy): Eukaryota > Viridiplantae > Streptophyta > Magnoliopsida > Poales > Poaceae > Dendrocalamus > Dendrocalamus latiflorus. The sequence continues at coordinate 17,993,174 of CM029653.1, read as the reverse complement.
GTTTCAACGGATGGCTGTTATGACTGAGGCGCCATAGGAAATGTTTGATTTTATTTGGGCACTTCATCTCCCAAATTTTGTCCCAGGCCGACTCAGAGGACAATTCACTTCCTCCCTGTGCACCCCCCCGATTCTTATTCCTGAGGATGTCGTCCCTACACACCTTGTAAGCACTCCTAACACTGAACCTTCCTCTTTTGTCATAGTGCCACGCTAGCCAGTTCTCACTCCCTTCACGCACCGGCAGCGCCAGAATTATCTTTGCATCTCCTTCCCAGAAGGTATCTTTAATCAGTTCTTCATCCCAAGAACCCGAAATTGGATTGATCAGCTCATCAACACTTGTAAGCAGACTACCACCCCTAGGAGTAATTGGTTTCCTGGAGAAGTCCCTTGGTAACCATGGATCAGACCAGATTTTCAAATTTCTTCCATCCCCCACTCGCCAGATCATGCCTTTCTTCATCACCTCAATGCCCCGCAACACACTCCGCCAAGTATATGACATGCCCGGTTTTGGTTTAGCCTCCAATACTGATGAGTCCACAAAGTATTTTGCTTTCATGACTTGGGCACATAGGGAATCTAGATTTTGCCATAGCCGCCAGCCTTGCTTTGCCAACATTGCTAGATTAAAGGCATGAATGTCTCTGAGCCCCAAACCCCCTTCTCCTTTCGGTTTCATCATCATTTCTCTGCTCAACCAATGAATCTTGTGCTTGCCTTCCTGTTGATTCCACCAGTACCGGCACACCATAGAGCTAATGTGATCACAGAAGGATTTTGTAAGATCGAAACAGCCCATCGCGAACGTTGGAATTGCTTGTGCTACTGCTTTTATTAGGATTTCCTTCCCCGCCCAGGATAAGAACTTCTCCTTCCATCCTTGTATTTTGGTCCAGATCCGGTCTTTCAGATAGGCAAAGGCTCCATTTTTTGATCTTCCCACGTGCACCGGTAAACCCAGGTACTTTTCATTCATCGTTTCTCTAGTAACCTGCAGACGGCCGCAGACTTCGCTTTTTTGGTGCCCTGTAGTGTCTCTGCTGAAAAGAACCGCTGACTTGGCTTTATTTATTATCTGCCCTGAGCAACTCTCATACAGATCGAGAATATCCTGAAGCTTCTGAGCATCCCCTTCGGTCGCTCGAATCATGATCAGCGAGTCATCGGCGAACAGCAGGTGTGATATACTCGGCGCAGCCTGGCAGACTCTTACCCCCGCAATAGTTCCCTCCCTTTCCGCCTTCTGTAGCAAGGCTGAGAAACCTTCCGCACAGAGGAGGAACAAGTAGGGAGACAAGGGGTCTCCCTGCCTTAGTCCCCTTTCGGGATTAAACCTTTCTGTCAAGTCCCCATTGACTTTGATTCTATAGGAGACAGTTGTGGTGCATTTCATGATCAGATCGATCCACTGTTCCGCAAAACCCAACCTTCTCATCATGTCTTCCAAGAATTTCCACTCGACTCTGTCATAGGCTTTGCTCATATCTAATTTCAGCGCCGCATAACCCAAGTCTCCTTCCCTTCTGTTCATCAGGAAGTGAGTAATTTCATAAGCAATTAGGATGTTGTCCGAAATCAATCTTCCCGGGACGAAAGCACTTTGGTTTGGGGTGATTATCTCGGACAGTATATCGCGGAGTCTTCTAGATAACACTTTGGAGACTACCTTATACACCACATTGCATAAGCTTATAGGTCGGAGTTCAGTTACTCTTTCTGGTTTCTCAATCTTCGGAATTAAGGCTATTACCGTATCGTTCCAACCCGCAGGTAGATCATCTCCATTGAGCACATTCAACACCTCATTTGTCAACTTCCCTCCCACAATGTCCCAGAATTTCTTGAAGAATACCGCCGGCATACCATCTGGACCAGGAGCTTTCAGATCACCAATGGAGTCCAAAGCACACTTTACTTCCTCCGCTGAGAACTCAGCAGATAAGCGATTGTTCATTTGAGGGGTTACGCGGGGCTGGACAGCATCAAGAACTAGCTGTGAACGTCCCTCGTCAACACTTGCACCAGCCCTGAAAAGCTGCACAAAATGATTAGAGATAAGTGCCTTTTTCTCCACTTCATCCACTACCCATCCCCCATCCTCTTTTTTCAGGTTCCCTATCCTATTTCTCCTTCTCCGCTCCGAACACGTGTTATGGAAATAACTAGTGTTTCGATCCCCAAATTGCAACCAATTTACATGCGCCCGCTGTTTCCAGTAGACATCGATTTGCTCCTCCAGCCTGTCTACCTTAAAGCTCCAGACTGCCTCCTTTCCAACCGAAGCATCACTAATAGGCTCTCTTCTCCACTTCTCCAGCTCCTTCTTGGCGTTCTTCAGACGCTTCGCCAAATCCCCTAGCGAGGAGATACTCCACTCTTTCAAACTCCTGGCCACCCCTTGCAGATTCTGACTTAGTCGAGCCGAAGTATTTTCCTCCGACTCCCAGGCTTCCTCTACCACTCTCCTGCAATCCTCCTCTTGCAACCAATTCGCTTCAAATTTGAACGCCCGCGGGTCCCGGGTCACCCTCCTAGCTGGGAGACCATGCATGTTTATGATCACGGGCCTGTGGTCTGAATGATATGGGTCTCCATTTTTGACGTACATCGTTGGGAATTTCCCCCTCCACTCAGAGTTTGCCACTGCTCTATCCAGACGCTCTCTGATGTGATTGCACCCCTTGGTCTGCTTATTTCGCCAAGTGAAGGTATCCCCAGCACACCCTAGGTCATGAAGCTCACAAATCTCAAGGGCATCCTTGAACCGATCCAGACAAACCTGGGCCCTCGGTTGTCCGCCTTCCTTCTCATGCTGATATAGAATCTCATTGAAATCCCCCGCGCACAACCATGGCCTGGAAGAAGAGTGCTGTGATTGCAGCTCGGACATCATCTCCCACGTTTTGTATTTCAGCTCGGAACGGGCTTCTCCGTACACTCCTGTGAATCGCCAACTCTCACCACCAGTCTCCAAGACCTCCATATCAATATGATTTTTGGATTTACTCCTCAGAACCATATTGATTCCTCTCCTCCACAACACTGCAATTCCCCCCCCCCCTTTACCTGCACAATCCACCACTTCCATGAATGCCAGATTCAGCTTTCTCCTAATCGTCGTCATCCTCTTCTCATCAAGTTTTGTTTCTGACAAGAAAAGGATATCTGCCCCCTCGGACTTCTGACAACTCAGAAGTCCGCGAACTGCCGGGGCATTTCCCAAGCCCCGGCAGTTCCAAGCTAAAGCCTTCATTGGTCTATGCAGGACCGGTCCGCCGGCCCCGCCTTCATGTTGTCTGAAAGAGCAACCTCGAAGCATCCTTGTTCTGACTTCCCCATCTTCAGGCATCGTTGGTCGTCAATCTCCATTTCGTCCATCTCCCACCGGCCCCTCTTCCTTCCATCTTGCGCCAGCTTTTCAAAGTCATCCGGACCACCCTTGGGTGCCCGATGTGCACGTTTAACAGACCGGCGCCTACCAACGCTCTTGTGCCCCAGAACTTTGTCCAAGGAGCCTTCCCCCAGATTGATGTGTATGGCACTGTTTTTGAGCTGCCCCTGCTTCTCTAATAAGCACCCCAGTACCGCCTCCTTCTCACCCTCCCCCTGCTCCAGCCCCCTCCTCCACTACCTGAATCCTTCCCATCCTCCTGAGATATACCATCTGGGAACAAAAGCTTCTTTACCTGACCAGCTGCCGCTGGCAGAGCTGGATCTTTCATCGGACTGGTCACTTCCTGATCCTCCTCCAACTTATCTTTCTGCATTTGGGTTTCATCTCCGGACTTCCTCCAGCTAGGAGCATCACTACCCCGCCAGCTCCCACTCCCCCGGTTCCCCCAAGTATCTCCACTTCCCTTTCCACCCACATTCGATCTCCTGATATTAGAGGATTCCCCCACCTTCCTTTTCTCTGGAATGAATCGAATCGCTTTACTGAACTGCTGGATCTCACCTTTTTTCAGCTGAATTTCACAGTTACGATCAGTGTGTCCAATCAGGCCACAAGTATAGCAAAAATCCGGCAGGTATTCATAGCTCAGCGGGCACCATAACAATTTCTCCTCTTCTCCATCTCCCAAATCCAGAGTCACTCCCCTCATCAAAGGTTTGCGAATGTCCAACTTGATCTTGATCCTCATAACCTGCCCAATAGCCATGTCATCATCATCAGCATCCACCCTCAAGACTTCCCCTATCAATTCCCCAATCTCCTCGCCGGCTGCCTTTGTCATGAGTCCGAGGGGCATCTTCATTACTCTCACCCAGATCGGGATGGAAGTGAACTCGATCTCATCTAACGTCTTGGCCCCGTCGAACTCAGCCAGGACGACCAAATCTTTACCGAACATCCAAGGCCCGTCCTCCATTGCTCTTCTCTTCCCCGACCCCTGGAGAAAAGTAAACAGGAAGCGATTTTCCCCCAGATCTTTGCACTCAATCCCCTTAATTGGACACCAAATTCTGCCCAGCGCTATCTCTAGAGCTTCTGCTCTCACAAGTTTGTCCGTTAAAACTTTCCCCACCGCCTGGGGATCCCTTCGAGCACTAGGCCCCCCCAGAGGGCCCCCGAGTTTGATTCCCTTCTTCTCCGACTCCGAGAGCTTTAGCTTCTCCATCAGCCCGACCATCCTGTCCGCCCGAATGTCCATGGAACCAGGATCGCGAAGAGAACAGGAACCCTAGCTTACGACGGCGACAAAAGCTGCCAGAATAGAGAGGGCCTGGACCCCAGGACGGAGACTTACTAGGTCGCCGAGAGAACCTGCAGCAGGATCACAACAGGGGCAGGGACACGGGGCGGAACCCTAGTCGCCGCCACCACCACACTCGAGTCGCCCGGGGCGCCGAGACTGTTTGGTTGCCGCTCGGGAGCATTTTGGCCTGGCGCGGTTAGTGGCTGTTTGAAAGGTGGAGAAAAACACGCACGAAAACGCCGGAAGCGCACTCCATCCGTTATTGGTTTATCGCGCCCGTCCTTATCGAATCTCGCAGGCAGATCGCGTGCTCTACGGGCGAATCCAGACGGGCCACTCAAAGTCAACGGGGTCGCGCCGCGTTGACATCTCCGTCCCGCGGAAGCTTGCACGCCTGGTGCTTCCGCCCCCGCCTGCGCGAGACACGTGTCCTTCTGGAAAGTTCTTCAAGAAACTTCCGAGTGGAAAGACAGCTGGGGCGTGGCGTGTAGCGGCGCCGGCCTAGTGCCAGGTCAGACTGCCCCGGGGACAAGCTGGCTGCTGATGCGAGCGACGTGCACTAGCAGTTTTCTTTCTTTTTTTTTCTTTGGGTGGATTTTTCGGCTTATGGTTTATGTCTTATGGTTTAAATATTTAAATTCTAACTGTTTATGAGAGATAATACATAGAGGAAAATAATCACATACGATTTTGGTCGGTACAGCTGAACTAGTACAAGTTTTACTATAATTTTTTTTCTATTGATCCTATTTTAAAAAATGCACCGTTTAAAAGCTAATTAATATATACAGTATAAATATAAGTCAACTGTAGGTCTAAAAGAATACAATATTTTTTTACCGCATCCGGTCATGTTATCTTTTTTGTTTGGCTAATGGAACAAACCGTCCATGAGTAGATTTTTTTTACTTTTTGGGCGAACAAGTAACTTGACTGATAGTGATTGGTTTGATTAGAGCCTACTGAGTAACAGTTGAATTGGACGAAGATGCATTGCTAGTTAGTCTAATAAATCCCGGAGAGGTCTATTCTTGTTACCGGTAGACACTGTGCCTATTGTGTCGTTGGGAAGACATGAGGAGAGATAATATAGTGTTTTTTTATGTAAGAGACGATTTGAGTCCATAAATTTTAATGCAAATAGTAAGAGGATGTGAGACAGAAAGTTATGATAAAAATAGTATAAAATAATTAGATGAATGATTTACTGTTGAAAATATTGTATCTAATATTATCTTTATATGAAGTAAAAGTCTTAGGTTCCACTCATTTGGGTTTGAGCTTCTGGCTTATTTTTCACTATTCATAAATTTTATTTTTTTAATGATTTTTTAGCTTTTTTGCCGGTTTTTTCCCGTATTCGTTTGTGTTGTTCGTGATGAGCTAACATGATTTTTTCTATTTTTAAAAAATTGTTAATTTAGTTACGTTAAATAAGCTACCATCAGTTACAGTATAATTTCAATCAGTTATAGTGTATTTTCAGCAATAAATTAGCTTATTTTAACTTAACCGAACGGCATATTAGAGACAAACTATTATACACGTCTTACATCTGCAATCCTAGATTTCAACATGTATTTAGGCACGTGGCAACAGCAAGGCTATAGTGGTGGGCACTTGGGCTGCATGCCAGGAGGTAGTGGTGGACGGTGGTTAGCTACAGGGCCGATGATCAAGACGGTACCAATGATTGAGATCAACGGTGGCCGATTAATCAACTACGAGGTTACGATCCATATGAGTCTTTGGTTTTTAGGGTAGGGGTAATTAACTACGAGGCGATAACGACGACGATGAGGTGGATGAGCTTTTCTTTTTAAGGTAGGAATAATCTTTGAGTGTATCTACCTTAGGACTGAATTAAACTAAAGGTTACCAGACTAAACTTAACCTGATTTCATACTAAATCTACTAGTAGCCCACCTAACATGCAATTAGTGGTAACTGAAGGCACACTTGGACAATGCAATGTAGATGTTCAAACTGCACATCACTTGCTTCCGTGCTTTAACAGGAAAAGGAGGGCAACTAGTAGCAGTTTGGGGCTTTGGGTGGTGCTGGCCGAAATAATAAGAGGAACCATTTGTGTCTCAACCTAGCCAATGCTCGTAAATTTTAGTTGTCAAATTGACAAAGTGATACCGCCTCACGAGCATGTTAGAGGGTTTCCGACGCAGTCAAAGAAAACAAAGAATGCAAAAACGCCCGGTCCCCTTTGTAATACGATGATGTTGCAGGAATCAAATGCGAGAAATTCCAACATGCCCTACAACAAACCCAGTTTTTGCATGGGATATAATGCTGACTCATATTAGCTACGACTGATAACTTTTAACTGCAACAGACATTTTTTGACTAAAAATAAATATTAGTAGCTGAAAGAAGTAGTTTTTAGAAAGAAAAAAAAGGACGAGCAGTGGAAAAATTAGTGAAGAGATACGTGCGCGAGACAGGAGCGCGAGGAGTAGGATGTGTGATATGCCTGTGATTCCTGTCTTATCCCTGGAGCGAAACAAGAGTAAGAGGAATAGAAAAACCGTTTCAAAATAAACTAGACTTTATATTCATTTCTAACTTTTTTTAAACAAAAGACATAAACAAAACCAATATAAACCGATCATAATGCTGACCCATTCAACGTTTCTGTTTGCTGGGGTACTCTACTCCAATAAGTTCGCTGGCCTTATCTTATCCGGCTCGTGGCTCCAGAACCTTCCACCCTTCTTTGTCTATTCAGGCCTCCAAAGAAACAGCACTAGTCCAGATGTCCAATTACTCCTGCCTCTTTCGGCAGTCACAACCAAGTCTTCATCAGCTTTATTAATTTCACGTGGGCCTCACAATAATAGATATTTCGCACTAGTGACCCACTGCCACTTAGTGGGTTTTGCATCCAGTTTAATCAGAAAGTCACGACTTCACAGTTGTAGAAAGTTTGTAACGTATGATTTTTTTTTTCGTTTCCTACGGAGATTTAATTATCTCTGAAATTACTATAAAATTCCTGGTAAATTTCTATATTTGAAACGGACCTAAGATATGCTTATATTAATTTTCTAAAAGAAAACTACGTTGTCTTAAAATAGGTATGGTTTCAAATGCGATGAACAGTCGGCACAACCCGTGTCATACGTTGAGGTTCTGTAGCATTAGAATATATACAATAGTATAGACAACTATTATCTATAATACTTTCTATGTTATCTATTCATGTTGTCTATAGATAGTAATAAAGATATATACTATAATATATTATTTTTTTACTTATCTTTATAGACAATTTCTCAATGACATAATCTATCTTATTTTTCATGTTATAATCGACTGTTGTATAAGACACGGTTTAATTCTCTATGCTTTATCTCGTCTATATCATTTCGTGTCTTATGTGACAAAACTTACAAATAGCTATATCACACCATTATACATGTGACATTTCAATGAAGGCACACAAGTCGTAGTAAACAATTTAATCTAGGTCGAAGTCGTTCAGTATTTGATGTAAGACGGACAACGGCTGAACAATCGTTACAAGGCTACAAGCAGGCTTGCCGTTCGGCTCAAGTACCTTTGTTATCAGATGACGTCCCTGATGACGTCAATTCACGGATGTATATGTGTTTGTTAGGGTGAGTGGGTTTGTGCTAGGCCAGGTGGCCCAGGTCTATCTGGAAATTTTTTTTTATATCATGATATCAATCATGAGGAAGCTATACATAGAGTAATTTTTTTGTATATTTTTTAATGAAGACCTACCGCCTCGAACATTTGGCACATTCAATCAAATATTATGTTCACAGATACAAAGCACTTTCCAAATCCTTGGAACACTTTACTATCCAGATGTTTGTTCTGTTATATTATTGAAAGTTATTTTAGCCGTATTATCCTAAGCTACTAGGTATGATTTGTGATTAAAAGTGCCAATTGTCTCAGAACTGAAGAAGCACACACTTTGGTTTGGTGATTAAGGTCGAAGTGGGAAAATATAGTTGAGGACGTGGTTAGATTTGGATGGTTACGGCCTTACGGGGGATTGACATCACTTTTTCTAATGCATTCAATACAAAGCTGACAATCATTTGTAACACCAACGTTTTCTAATGATGCTTCTCTCATTCATTGAGTAAAAATGGTACGAAAAGACGCTTAACACAAGGCGAAAATTTGGTGTGTTTAACCATGAAAAAATGACACAGTCGACAAGATTTACGGGTAAAGCCACAAGTTTTAAGTGCTCACAATTTGCTCATCATTTTCTACAAACCTATTCTTGATCTCAATATGAAGGTACATCTCATGTTATATCTGAAAACTTTAACAAGCACTTCACAGATAATTGGTGGTGTAAAACTTCTGGAGTTAAAACAAAGAGAATGGGATTTTCGTACAGACTTGTGAGGAAAAGGATTGCACCGTCTCTATTCATTACCATCAAGCAATGATTCATGGAATGGAGGCTCCTACATTAGCTGCTTCCGGATTTTAATGCATTACTGAGCCTGCAGCAATAAACAACCAGTATCAATTTTAAATTGCTCCAACATTCCCGAAATTCCCAATCATTTAGTGGATGCATAGGCATGTTGCCTAACTCATTACAATATTCTGCTCCAAACGGCTTCAGCTTCTGGCTTCTAGCTTCTGACTTCTTAATTTTGTCTTTTTTGGCTTTTGGGCTTTCTTTTTTTTCCTCTTATTCCTTTGTATTGTCTTGATGATATAACTCTTTTTATTTTTAAATTTTTTAAAATTAATTACACAAAAAAGCTAACAACATCTACGGTATATTTTCAGCTGCTACAGTGTAAAAAAAAGGCAGAAGCCTAGACTTATAAGCCCCTTAGAGCACTACTTGTCTGATCATAGGACACTATAGGTATAGATAGTCACTACAAAAAAGAGATCCCTTTTTATGTGAACTGAAAATTAATGAATTGCTAAAGATACATAGTCATTATTCGTATCTAACCAGATTGTTTGACATAGGCATCTTTCTAGAGTCACTTAAGAAGGGAAAAATTCACAGAACTTACCAGTCCAAGCCTTCAAAAAGCCCCTCCCCTTTTATGGCAGATGTTTTAAAAATTGCCCATTGGCGGCTCTTAATCTTGTGAAGTTCTAATGATTCCGTTATGGCAGCATCATCAAGTGCACCCGGAAGATCCTGAATAAGAACAGACATGACAATGTATGAATTAGGCAAAGATACAAAAGACCATAATAGGATATGCAGCAATCTACATCCACAAGGTATCCAGAAATGTAAGTTCATTTGAAGCAAACATTTCCTTTAAAAAGAGCACGCAATCGTGTGTCACAGGTTGCCCAATGACTAATTAAAGATGATAATATGCAGTTAAGGTATAGAGTTAATGTAAAATCATAATGAGGCAAGCAGCTCATTAGTAGCAAAAAAGGGCCGAAAACATGTATCATGAAAATAAGAAGACAGTTCAAAAATGAAACAGGTATGGTGCAAATCATAAATTATTAGTTGAATTTTGTATGCAAGGTTCTGGGAACAGTGTCAACATCCAAGTAATCGCATCATTTTTTATAAAGCACAAAAAATGTACCAATTTCAGAACAGTATATGAAATATAAAATGATTTGCTTTTTCACCTGTTTATTTGCATATACAAGGACAACTGCACCTTTTAGCTCATCCTCCTGCCAGGTAAAGTGCAAAAAATCAGGAAACGTACTCGATGAGCAATCAGGTAAATTGTCTTCAAAAATCATTTACATCCTCGTTGTTCAATTATTAGTACACCTGGCTCAAAAGGCATGCTAATGAAACACTAGCTAGTGTTTCTATCCAAAAATATATTAAAAAAATAGTAGGGGTCTCAGAGTGCATAAACTACTACATGCAACAAACAGTCGAATACTCCAAACATAAAATCAGGAAGCATAACCAAAGCCGCTATCATGAAATGAAAGAATGTGCTAGGTAAATTGTGTAAGAATAGAGACATGAATACTTGATACGTATTGCACAGGCTATATAGGCCAATATATAGAGTACATGGACACAACTCTAAAACCCTAGGACAATAGGAAAAGACACAAATACCCTGAACACCTCCCTCAATTGCAAGGCACATGCAATAGCATTGTATTTGGAAAGGTTGACACTAAAATAGGAAAAAATCCAAAATACAGTCTTGAAGATGTCGCCATAGCTTGCACTCTAAGAAAATTGTGTCGGGTACCAAAAAATCTCCTCCTATCCGGAATTGTGCAGCAGCCTATAAAGCACAAAGTGCAGGGGCTGAGAATAGTATAGGTAAGTGGGAGCAAAATCGATCGCGGTAACACGATAAAGAAGATGTAGAAAGTGACATAAATAGAGAGAAAGCTGTCAAATCAAGCCGAAGAGTGATAGATAGAAGCATGTGGCATAGATCGAAGCTTCAGACGACGGCGGCGCAGAAGGTAAGCGCGGCAGCCTTAGAAACTCGGAGCGACGGCTCAAAGAGAAGAGCGGCAGCATCAAGAAAGACTTCTATGATCTGCAGCTGCTTAAAGAGAAGAGCGGCGGCTGCAACCATGCAAAAGACCACAATGGATCCAACGGACGCACCGCAACCATAGAAGCAAGCAGGTGACTGGCAAGAAATTTGTGGACTCGCACCGCTTTGACGAACTAAAAGAGATGCTACAGACTTAGATGGACACAACGGAAGACTTAAAAAAACTCAAAGGCAGCAGATTCTGGTAGTAGTCATCTCAGGGGAACAGTAAAGCCCAAGACAAATGCCGACAGCCAAGACAGCCAAGAGATAATGCCAATCCAGTCAACCAAGGAGAGCTCAAGCCCACACAAGCCCATATATCCATCTCTCTGTTTCTCTCTCCCCTACACCACCATCGCTCCCCACAATCACTCACTTTATTTTCTCTTCCTACCTCTTGGCTGAGTCGACTGGGGGAGAGGGGGCGAAGGCATGGAAGTGGCGTGAGACGAGGGAGCAGCGGGTCAGGGAGGCGATCAAAGTAGTCACCGCCGACTGCCGACGGCCGAGAGCCGGTGGTCATCGTCGGGGTCACAACGCCAGCAACCGAATCTGTCCGCCCAGATCCGACAATGGTGAGCCTGTGTGGGACGCCGTCGACACTGAGGCGGCTTGGCGTCGAGGCAAGCTAGGCGCGGGCTGAGGCCGAGCTAGCACCGAAGAAGACCGGGGCAAGCTGGAGGCAGTGGCTCCCCACGGCAGGGCACGGCGGGATCCGACGGCAGTGGCCATGGGATGGGTTGGCGCGGATGCAAGCGCGGTGGCCTAGAGGCGACGTGGGCGAGCTCAGTCAGCTCTGAGGATAAGGCCCATAGACAGCCGGATCCAGGCTTGGCGGTGGCCAGGAGGTAGCCTGGCGGCGCAGGGCAGGGGCGCGCGCGGCCGGGCGCTGGCGCCGACGCGACTACCGCGTGGGCGCCAAGGCGGTAGGAGGTTGCTGCCCCTAGGAGTGGAGAACACTGTTCTCGAGGGCGGCAGCAGCGGGCGCAGGTGGGCGAGAATCGAATGGCGACTGTGGCGGCGGGCAGCTAACCTTGATCTGATACCATGTAAGAATAGACTTGATATGTATTGCGCAGCGCATATGAGCCAATATATAGAGTACATGGACACAACCCTAAAACCCTTGTACAATAGGAAAAGACACAAATACCCTTAACAAATTGTTTGTGTGACATCATACATGAACAAGCATTTCATCAGGAAGCATAACATACTTGATATTTACAATGGAGCAATTGATGCCAAAATCAGCCAGCCAATCAAAAGCAGGAGGAAATTTCAAAAACCACAAGCTGTCCAAATAATAGCCTAACCAATCAGCAAATTTGTTCAACCCATTGAAATCTATTACTAATCTACTCAATCACTTCAAAAATAATGAACAAGTCCCATGCTCCCGTACTACAATTAGCATTAATAATCATCATACTATTTTGTGATAAATGTCTGAATTCCTGTACTACAGTTATGCTTGCCAGGAGATGTATATCAGATTTCTCATATAAATCAGGGGCCTCATTCGCTGTGAAGCATACCTCAAGGATAGCATGAAATTCTTCTTTTGCAGTTACCAGCCTATCCGTATCACTTGAATCAACAACATATATGATAGCCTGGGTGTTTGGAAAGTAGCATCTCCAGTATGGCCTAAAACGCACTCACAAGAAAAATAAGATAATCGTAGAATTGGTAAGTGGATCATGACAAACCTAGCCTACAGCATTTCTCATTCTGCTAGTAAAGCGATGCAGGGTGACATCGGTAGCTCAAACTGTAAACCATTCTCTCTCTTAGATTTACTGTTTGATAGATTCCCCAAACAGAGAGCTAAATTAAGCTTCAACAGATTAGATGCCAAGTCTTTAATTTAATAATCGTCCAAACTCCGAAGAAATAAAAGGAGAAAATGAAACTATTACAAGACTAGCACTCCTTAAACAAAAAGAGTGGAATTGAAAGTGTATAAAACAACTAGCGACAACATCAACATAGCATCAAGATATACGCATGCCGAAGTAGTTTAAATGGATGCAATTATGAATCTTGTTGAGATTCCAACAGCAAATGAGAAAAAACAACCACCAAAATTCTCAACTGGAACAAAACTCTTTCAAAGATTGATCAGATCAACCTCATTTGGACTAAGCACTACAATGGAGATTTATATATTCTGTACCTTTCAACTATGTAATGCCCCAAGACCCAAACCATATCAACTCTTGGAATCATACAAAATATCCATGTTCACATGGATTTTCCCTAGGAGGGCTACCCAGAGAATGCACTCTCTACAACTCATATAGCAGCAGAGTTCCAAGCTTGGGATGTCAGAAACTACAGTAAGGAAATATATTTCCAACTTAATCTATAAGATCTTGTAAGATTCAGACCCTGAAAACTGAAATAGTAAATGTATCTATTCTTACAACATCACAATTTGGCTTCTAGAAACTGAAGAGTGTAATAAGGCTATCTTACACAGCGATATTTAGATAACTGAAAAAAGGTGAATTACTGTAGGAAAGCATTTCTCCAAAATGGATATACATTGAATAAAATAATTCCGTAAGATGCATAGCTTTTGAAGTTGAATAGTGATAATAAAGATAATGTACCTGATGCTTGTTTGACCACCTGTTAAGAATAAAGCTCATGTTAAAAATGAAAGGTGGGTATTCTAAAATACAAGGGCATAAGATAACATACTAGCAAAACAGAAGTGATAGCACTAGTTAAAAATGAAGCACACCAGCTTCCCTCCAAAAAGAATAATATCGATGCAATATGTGACAATTGAAACAAATCTCACCACACCTTCAAATTTCAATTAAAATACATCACTAGCAAACACAATACAACGCCTAATTCATGAAGGGTGGGTGAATGTTGTGCTTGATATTTGGATAACCACCCATATAAGCAAGAGTTCACAAGCATAATATCGTACACCTTCCCACTAGATTTGGGTGACCTAGAGAATACAATGCACATTGTAGATCTCAAGTTACAGTGATAACAAGGAGGTGATAATTTCTGTTGCAAAAAAGTTGAAACCATGTTTTAAGTGATTATCCATGACCTTGATGTTCCATGGCGGTGGTACTAGACAATTCTCACTACATTCACAATAGGCCAGTAGCTTCATAAGAATGGCGCTTTAAAACAACAAATGAATGACTTTGTATTGCCTAGAGTGAAATCACACTTCTTCAAACATCAAAGCGTCAGTCAAAGCTATTTAGGTTTTGTAGTTTTCCTTAGTCATGTGCTAGAGGCGTGAGCTCTAACAAATTGGATTGAGTCAGGTCACTCAGGTCTGATTATTCTTTTGCCATTATTTCAAATTTAAATGCAGTGGCAATTCAAAAAGCAAAAGGATGTATGGTCACACACTTGTACTAGTATGTTCACACAAAAAATTTATCTTTCACTAATTAATATTCTTTCTTAGTGCGGTGTAGGAGCGTGAGTGTCACAACCAAGAACTACGGTCTTGGTATTTCAAGGGGTACTGAATTCCAAAGGACAACCAAATGCCAACGAACCAAACCAATCAAATCCAAACATCCCATATAATCATTTGGCACTCAAAGCCTTTAGATCAGAAGGCACTGTGCTGACAATAAATACACAGACCTTCTGACAAATTGCAACTACTGGCTTTCCCAATTGAGCTAAACATGCACTATAGCAAGTCATTTTAAAGGGCTCCCTCTCACTAGAAAACACATAAGACAAAGGATATGTGATTTATTATCGTGACTAACATATGCCGAAGGCAACAAAATGACAACGAAGAATCCCTCAATCGCCATGGAATATCAAATATGCCAATATGCAGACTGCCAATGCAGCCAAGTTTTTATCAGTACAGCAAATCTCTTGAGCACAAAAATTGTTACTTTTAACTTGCGCAGCATGTACAGAAGATTAAAAAACAGGAAGGCTGAGTATTAATCTAAACAAAGCAAGCAGTAGGCTTTACTCGATCAAGTTTAGCTCAAATGCTAGGCAAACCAGTCCTAGGTTTTGCTTTGAAGTCCACCTAGGTCACTAGGTGATAGCAAAATAGCCACATCACTCAACGGAACCATATATATACCACTTCTTTGAGCATTGCATCTATTAAACTAAGCCCCGTTTTACTTGGATTAAACATAAGATACAACTGCATGGTGATATTCAGAAGGCTGAGACCGTGTTGCCAACGCACAACAGAACGTGTCATTTTACTTCATTTTCCACATACGTGAAGTCAACTACCATTGGCATGGCGAATCCTTCTCAACTTGTGCGGCTTGCTCAATGTTAGTTCTGGTTATGAATTATACAAGGATTGGACTCTGGATATGTCTAAAGCAATTCGTTCATTCAAACGCAAACATTTAAATGGAGAGCGACGAGATCTGTGTCACTCACCGAGATCCCAGACTTGGAACTTGATGTTGTTGTACTGCACCGTCTCCACGTTAAACCCAATCGCTGCAGCAAAACACGCAAACACAACATCACATCAAATCCACCACATCATCTGCAGCCCAACCAAAAAACTGTACAAAGGAGCTGGGAATCAGAACCGGAACCCACTTGGGATCGTGGAGACGACTTCCCCCATCTGCAGCCGATCTGCGCACACCACACGGATCAGAATTCAGAACCCTCGCACAAAAACAAAAAAAAACCCCGCAGATCCGGGGCGGAACCGCGGGGGTTCGGGGGAAGGGTTGGGGTCGCTTACAGAGGATGGTGGTCTTGCCGGCATTGTCGAGGCCGAGGACGAGGATGCGGGCCTCGCGGTTCCCGAACACCGACGAGAAGAGCCGCGTGAAGACGATGCCCATGGCGGCCGGCCCGACCCGCGCGGCGGAAGGGCGCGAGCTAGGGTTTCGGCGGGGGGTCGGGGAGAGATCTGAGATGGGAGGGGAAGAGATCTGGAGGGGAGGGGAGGGAGGGAGGGAGCTGGCACGCGAGTACCGAAGAAGACGAAGACGAAGACGACTATCCCCCGCTTCTTCTCGTTGTACCGAATGGGAGGAGGATTACGCCTATCGGGGATTTGGAGGGGAAAGGGAGTGGTTAGTTCGGTTTGGTTTGATTTGGTTTGGTAGTGGGATTAGGGGAGATTCCAATAGGATTGCTGAGAAACCTTTTTCTATGGATTCTTCTAATTTTTTACGCTAAGACTAGTCTTTGAATCCCAATGTGTTCATCTTTTTCTTTTGACTTATTACTAGTTGACAAAAAAGGACTATGTAAAGGATGTGTACGGTCGTTTGTACAGTTGTCTCATTTCGGTCCTATTCTTTTTTTTTTTTGCCTTTTAGCTTCTATTTTTTATTTTTAATTTCTTTGAAAGTTAAAAGGCCAAATGTCAAAACAAGACGGTATCTTGAAGTGGGTTTTTCAAATGGCTTTTCAAGCCCAAAATAGTATGTATGATCCGTGTCAGTGCCTCCATCATCTGTTGTTGTGTTGAAAAGCGCAGATAAAAACCATCAGCCGAATCCTAAAAGAACACCTCCAATGTGGTTTATTTACGTCCTATACTTTTAGGTACACCTCCAATGTGGTTTATTTACGTCCTATACTTTTAGGTCACGACTGATGGTTTTTGGCTGCTATTGATGGTTTTTTGCTACGCTTTTTGAGACGGTGGCAAGAAGCCATTTTGAGAAGCGATTTCGATAAACCGCTTGAAAAGGCCACTCTATTTATTTCAACTTCTGGAGAAACCGAAGCCAAAAGACACCTCAAAAACCTAAAAGAACATGGCCTTCATATGTTGTCTCGTTTGGTGTGGTTTATTTCATACGTAACTGCACACAAATGTGCTACAAATATCATGTCTATGCTTTTAAAAAATTACGAATATTTTTTATGCTCGCCTTGGTAAGACATTTCCCATTCTTCTTTTTCTTCATCCCCCCTCTTCTCGATTGCATCTGTCATGATTTTGTCATATGCTATTGTCACTTATACAACCTTTTACCATCATCTTCATTGTTGCCAACTCTATAGCCCTAAACGGTATATAAAGATATTCAAGTAAGAATCATCATTTTCAACAAAGTTGAATTGGGGTGTGAAAATAATAAAAAAACAAGAAGCAAAACAAAAATATATTCTTCCAACAACTTCGTAAAGTTCTTCATGTCAGGAGTCTTACCTTTGTACCTAACTTTTTACAATTTTTTTGTAGCCTTTACTAATGTTAAACAGCTAATGGGGAAAGAATTTTAGGCCTTGTTTGGATCGAAGGCAAAATGGAGGAAAAGTGGAGGAATTGCATTCCAAAGGAATTTTGGAGGAAAGGAGTGTGTGGAATGGAGGAATATTTCATTCCTTCTTTGGAAAACTTTCTCTTTTCTATGCTTTTGGATGTAAAGAAAAAAGAGTGAGAGCTCATGGTAAATTTTCCTTGGAAAGTTACAATGCAATCGTCCTCTCCATCTCGCTCTCTCTCCCTCACACATATATAGATCCAAACATAATATTGTTATGTTTTTTCTACATTTTTACATTCATGTGTTTATACTTACATTCTTAATATTTCTTGTGTGTTTGCCAATCCATGCGTGTTTCCATTTCTTGTATTCCAAGCAGACTCTTAATTTTCTTATTTTGCTCTAAGGTGATTATATTTTATAAATAACTTGGGATGCAAATGCTTAAATTCAACGTGATGCATCATAATGTGAAATGAATTTTGTGTATTTTGGAAATGATAGGATTTGAGCTGAAATTCTAATTTTGCCTTTTGAGTGGTTCGATTGAAACAAGTCGATACAATGCAATGTGAGTTGCACACGCCCCTTTCTCACCATTCTACTCAATCAATTAATCAATCTATCTATCTATCTATCTCTCACGCACATAGCTCTTCACTTTCATTCACCCGGAAGGACCACCCCGCCTCTTGATGGCAGCCTATGTGGCCATGGTGCTAGCTAGCGTGGGCATCCTATAACTTGCAAATGGAGCCTTCGCTCATCTCCTCTTCAGCCACGATGGCCAAAAGAAGCAAAGGTGCTTCCCTATCTCCTTCTCTATTCTTTCTGTCCTCACGAGGTTTATTACTTCGCTTCATCGCTTGAGTAAAATATTGTTAACCACAATCACAACCAAGAGGAGAAATACCAATATCCATGATATAGCACTAGTCGACTTGATCCAAGAAGAGAGAAATTCAACCAACCAACCCTAGTAATTCATCCATTTGATCAAGTACTCCCATCACAACCAATTTGATTGAATTCCACCAATTCAACTTGATAAATCCTTACCTGCTCAAGCTAGTCCAATGGATAGATCTCCGACATGTAGTACCCCAAGAGCCAATCTTTTTTAGGAATAAGAAGAACCAAACTTGAATGGACCAATTCTTCCCTCTATGGCAAATAGAATAGGAAAATGTGAGAGCAAGCAGGCACATCGAAGAGATTGGAACTAATATTTGTTCCAAGTGTTGAGAGTTGGTTAGGTCTCGATAATGGTATGGATTAATTCTTTCGCTATGTGTTGGCCTCAAGTGTTCAAATGATGGCAAAGCAAGGGCTTTCATGAAGATTAAGGACATTATGACTAGAAATAATACAAAGAGTTGGGTATGGATAAATTTAGTTATATGTTTTATTTTTTGCTTTAGCTGTACTATTAGGGGTCAAAGACTAGTAGCTTGAGCTTGGTTAGGTTGAATAACTAGGTGTGATGCACTCTAGGCCTTTCTAACTCAATTCTAATTAGTGGAAGGTAATGATAAAGTTTTGGTTGCGACGATCTTGATGAAATCTTGAAATCATGCCAAATTAGAAAAATCCCATATGAGTCGAATGATTTGGATTGGTCGGACCTTGGGGAGGATCAATTCAACAGAGTAGTGGTAACTTGAAGTTGCATTGGAGTTGGATCATTCGAGTCGGGTCAGAGCATGCCTCAAACCATTTATTCAGAGAGGTGTTTTTGAGCCAAGTGCCAAGGTGGATGATTTGATTGGGTCGGACAATGAACCATAACAATTTTATAGAGAGTATGCTATTTGAAGATTGCACTAAAGCGGATGATCTGGGTCACTCAGAGCATAACCAAGACCAATTCAACAGAGGGCATGTTTTTCAAGATTTGTGTAGAGCTGGATGATATGAGTCAATTGGATGATCCTAGTGAGGCGGATGATTCAAGTTGGGCTGGACGATGTGAGTCTGTGCAATTGCTATAATTTTGACCGTTGGAAGTGCTTAAGTCGAATGATCAGGGTCAAAGATGATTTTTGAAATCTCTTCGTCTAACGGCTAGTTTCTTGAGTTGAGACTATATTTGAAGTGCTGGCTTTCAAGGAAACTCTCTTGACACCTAGGAAGGATAGACACATCAAGGGGGAGTTCAAGAGCATTTATGAATTTGCATTGAGATTTTGAGAGTGTGAGTGAGTTTGAGAGAGAGTAGACTAGGCTCTAGTCTGCATCACTCTTAGTTGTTTTACCTTGTTAGGCTCAAATGACAGCTTTGGTTTTGTTACTCTTGGAAATCAATGTTTCCTAGACAGTTTGGAGATGTGCTCTTGGTGACCTTCTAAGGAGGATCTTGTGGAAGACACCAGGAGGGTCGTGAAGGTTTAAAGCTCATCTATCCAGAGTGGAGAAGGGCTACCACAAGTGGAACACTTGAATCCCTATGCGGTTCAAGTAGGAGCAGTGCGAGAGTGCTCTATCGAGGAATAGGAGAGATCACCGAATCTCCAAGGTTTCGGTAAAAAAATTCGATTGTTTCTTATCCACTTTATGTTTCTGCATTTAGTTTATTGTTCTTTTAATTCCTAGAGCACTAGACTTGTGTGATTGGAACTAGCTAGTAAAACTTCACTAGACTTGTGCAGGAGTTGCTTGAACACACTAGATCACCTTAGTTGCATTGGTTGGGATTAGAGAGTAGGTTTTTGTTTCATATTTTGCAAAAAACCCAGCTTTAGCCTAAAAATAAAAAAGATTCCCAATTCACCACCCTTTTTGGCATCCGATCCACTTCAGGAACGAATTGGGTAAGATTGAAGAGAAAGAGAGGCGCAATTGGGTCTCCATTAATGTCTAGGCCTCTTAAATGGATGGATGGTATTCTAACAGGCACATCTTCAGACGGTGCGAAAGTGAACCGGGAAAGCTTAATGGTATATTTCGAAACTTGAAAACTTTTAATGGTATAAATATTCAATTTTCTCTTTTGGGAACTGGCCATTTTAGGTGCGTACCATTATATGATCTAACGACAAGGAACAAGTATAAACATTTGTTGTTTAACTATGTAAAGCTCTATAATGATAACTTGGTGACAATTGGTATTCACAATAAGTGTTTCGGTGGTTAGAGAATAATAGTTTGGACGTTTCAATTGAGATATTTGGTGTCCTTAATTGATTGTGTGAGGCTTACATCCTTTTGTTTCAACAGATCATGCACTAATATTTGTTACTGAACTACTCATTGATTAAGCCTGATTATGTGCACCTCTTGTCCAATGAGTTCCAAAGTATTGATGTTGATTACAGGACTGATCCTTAAATTTCTCTAGCAGAATTGAATATTTATCTGTCACAATGTCTTAAGTAGATTACATACGCCTGTTTTTTCCCCCTAAAGAACCTGAGCTTGAGGTTAGGCGCACACACGAAAAAAGCTCAACAACAAAAGTAAATCTCTAAAAGTGAGATCAGAATGCTTGCTTCTACTGACGGGAGAGTTGGTTTGAGCTATAGTTCTACTTTGGTCTGGAGCGGAGGCCTATATTTGTAGACTTCACTAGGGGGTGGAGCCTGCGGGGAATTTCTCCGTAGTGAGGGCGGATCTCCCCTCAAGGGGAATAGGAATGGGGCCTGCTATGCTAGCAGAGTGGGTATGAGTTGTTCTCTGGCGAGAACCCCATAAAAATAATTTTTTAATAATAAATTATAGTTTTTTAATGTAAAAAATTGTATTTTTTTCTTTTGTATTTAGAATAAAATTTGAATATATACGTTAGAATATATATTTTAAAGTTATATTTTTAAAAAAGTATCTCTAAATAATTATAAAGTAATAAATAAAATCATAGTACTATTTTTTTTCAAAAATTAGTTTAGCCTTTTTAAGCCCTGTGGGGACTGGGGAGGTGGGGGTGATCTCCCTGTTTTGCATAATGGGACCGGGGCGGGGTGAGCTAACAAGGATCGGGGTGGGGCCGTGGGGCTCCTCTGCCCGTTGCCACCCTTAGATTTCACCTAGGATTTTTTTTTTGCTTTGTGCCTGGACTACACTAATGTTTTCATTTGTGCTACTATTAACCAATTACTTGAATCATTTGAATTGTCAAATTTAGTTTGGCGAGTAAAATGTTCTTTTTGGAAAATATGAATTTAGAGCTCTCCTACCATAGTTCTTGGAGCAGTGAATCGTGTAGTGACAAACAAAATGTGCAAAACGAAAGGTATGCATAGCAAGAGAAAATTTAGAATCATAACAATGTATCAGTGATTTATGTGTGCTTGGATCATTGGGAGGGTACCGGCGTAAATAGTGATAGACGGTTATATACGTACACACAGTCAAAAGGTGTGATGAAGAGTTGTCCGGCGGCGTCAGTGCAGTAGCCGGCGTTTTTTTTCTCTTTTGTGTGTAATTTACGGAAGTGACGATAATATGCCATGGTTCTGAAGTAGGGGATGCTTTGTACACGTAGGGAAAAAAAAATCTGAAGTGGTCATGCTAAAGCCTCTGCCTATGAACTGTTTACGGACTGAATTATAAAGTTGATACATCCTCTAAGACGACCACAAAGTGCGTGACTAATGAGTTTGGAATAATTCATGTTAGGGTCAGCTTTGGCAAGCCAATTTCTGCAAATTAATTCTTCAATAACATCCACGTTGGGAGTGCGCTTGGCTGGACATTGCTGAAACTGTGAACCACAGCGGCGGAGCCAGCCCTCCGTGCCCAGGCTCACCGGCGTCGAGCCATGGAGCTCCAACGAAGTCCCCGTTTGTTGCTAGGCATGATGGAAGTTGCATCTTCCCAGATAAAGCTAGTTTACTGGGCCATCACAAGAGTTATAAGCCTAATGGTCTAGGTGCCCATCAATGGACCGTTACTTGTAGAGGTTAGATTTTTCCTTGGCTTTGCCCCTAGTGAACCATGATGTATTCCATGGCAGAGCTAAAAAAGCCTTTAATGGGTGTAACACACCAGCGTTGCCGCCCACGGCCCACACTGGTCTCCGGACTCCGGGCACCACCCCCTGTCCCTCTTGTGCCGCCACTGTCCCGTCGCGCTCCTCAACTCTCCAATCACAATATTCCACAAATCCCAAATCCCCAAATCACAAGTCGGAATCGAATTCTTACATTGTTACTGTGAAATCTCCAAATGGCTACTCCCGATGCCTCCCAACTTGGCTCGACCACTAGAGCTGCTCCACTTGGCTGCTCGAATCTACCATTGCTAGCTGCTCCCGATGACCTAGCCTCTCGCGCCGTGCCTATGGCCAGCCAATCCCTTGGCCATTCGGCTCAGCCCGGCTGCCAGTTGCTCCTAGCCTCCCGCGCCTCGCCCGCCAGCTGAGAGCTGCTCCCGCGCCATGCCCCCGCTTAGCCGCTTGGTACCTTGGCTAGGACTGGCCAGCTCCTCCCCTTCCGTGCAGGTGATGGCACGCCGACACCACTGCCTGCTCCCATGACCGTGAGGGCGGCGAGGTCACAACGCGTTGTGTTGAGCCCACCATGCACCGCTCTGGCTGCCTCACTTGTGTAAGAGATATATGTATAGTTTGTTATTCCCCATTGTTATGAGGGGTTCTTTGCATATTTACCACATGTACTTTGTGTATATATTCCGGCCCATTGGCCTCATATGAATACAAGCGCTATTCATAACATGGTATCAGAGCCAAAACTAGGGTTTTGGCTTACCTAGGGTTCCGCGCGCCGTCGTCGGCCTCCCCGCGCCGCCGCCGGCCTCCCGCGCCGTCGCCGGCCTCCCCCCGCCGTCGCCCGGCCTCCCTGCGCCTCCCCGCGCCGCGGCCTCCCCGCGCCTCCCCGCGCCTCCTCGCGCCGCCGCCCGCGTGCCGCCTTTGCCGCCGTCGTCGACTCCCCTGTCGCCGACTCCCTCGTCGTCGTCGCCGCCGCCGACTCCCCTGCCGCCGACGGCCCCGCCGACTCCGCCTTCCGCCCGGCGCCCGCTCGCCCGGCCTCAGCTCGACGTCTCCGCTGCCGCCTCCCGCCTGGCGACCGCCCGCCCGGCCGCCTTCCGCCCGGCGCCCGCTCGCCCGGCGCCGTCGCGCCGCTGCCTTCCGCCTCACGCCTGGTGTCCGCCCGCCCGGCCGCCTTCCGCCAGGCCGCCGTCGCCGCCGTCGCGCCGCCGCCGCGGGCAACCCTAACCGCGTGCGCGCGTGCGTGAGTAACGGGCCAGAGGCCCGTTTGAGTTTCTAACCGAGCGGAAGGAAAAGAAAAAAAAGAAAAAAAAGAGAAAAAAAAGAAAAAGAAAAAAAACGTTGTTCTAACCGCCGCGCCGTCCAGCGCCGCCTGTTAGACTTCGTTGTCTTGGTCGCCGCGCCGTCCAGCGCCGCCTACCAATGGGCACCGTTTCCCTCCCTCGCTGCCCGGTGATCTTTGATGGTGTTAATTGCACCGACTTCGTGTCTCACATGCGCATTCACATGTGTGGTCTTCGTCTCTGGGGCGTCCTCTCTGGCGATGTCACCTGCCCGCCTTGCCCTATTCCTCCGACGGAGCCTACGCCTGTTGCATTGCCTCCGACAGCCGATAAGGCTGATGATGATGATGAAGCTGATGATAAAGCTGCCTCTGCCTACCATGAGGCTCTGGATTCCTACAAGGATCGTCTGACCGTCTACACTCAGTGGTACGATGACGACGCTCGGGCTGCTGCTGTCTTCATCGCCAGTGTCCAGCCTCAGTTTTCTTCTGAGGTTGTGGGACTCCCTTCGGCTTTCCAGATGTGGACTCATCTTCGTCAGCGCTACGAGCCCTCTGGTGATGCCCTGTACCTGTCCGTGGTCCGCCAGGAGCACTCTCTTCGGCAGGGCGATGCTACTGTTGACGCTTTTTACGCTCAGAGTTCTGCTGTCTAGCGTCAGTTGGACTCACTTCGCACTGCTGGCTGTCGTACCTGTCCGTGCTGCCTGGATGTACGTGCTGACCTGGAGTTTCAGCGGGTTTACGAGTTCCTTACTCACCTTCGTCCTGAGTTCGAGCAAAGGCGTGCCCAGCTCCTTGCACGCCACCCTCGTGTCACTCTCCTGGAGGCTCTTACCGAGATACGCGCAGAGGAGACTCGTTTGAGTGGTGCTGGTCTGATGCCACTCCCCTCTGTGCTCGCCACTCGTCCGCCTGCTACACTGCCTCCTCCAGCGGCTACCACAGGTGGTGGTGGCCGTCCACCGTCTGGAGGTGGCCGTCCTCACTGTTCCTACTGCGACAAGGATGGCCACACTGAGTCCCAGTGCTACAAGAAGAAGCGGCATCTTTCACGCCGTTCTTCTACTGGCACTAGTGCTTCTACGACGACGTCTGCCTCGACTTCTTCAGCAGCTTCTCTCACCGAGCAGGAGATAGCCAGACTTCGACGCCTACTTGCTGCTTCAGGTTCTCCCTCTACAGGTTCTGCAGGTTCTGCTACTGACTCTTCGGGCACTGAGAGACCACCTCCTACACAGTCAGGTACCTCCCCGTGGATTCTTGATTCTGGAGCATCTTTTCACATGACTCCTGATCCTTCCACTCTGTCTTCTATTACACCTCTTGATTTTCCTGTCAGTGTTCTTACTGCTGATGGTACATCTCTTTCTGTCTCTTGTCGAGGATCTCTTAGCAACTCATCTTTTCATGTCCCTTCTGTTGCTCATGTTCCTCGCCTTACCTTGCATCTTCTTTCTGCTGGGCAGATTACTGACCTTGGTTATCGGGTCATTCTCGACTCTGACTCTTGTTGTGTTCAGGACTGCCACACGGGAGCTCTGGTTGGTTCTGGCCCTCGGCGCCGTGACTCACAGCGTCTCTGGGAGCTTGACTGGCTTCACCTTCCTTCCGCTGCCACCATCGCCGCCAGTCTCTCCGCTTCTGCCACTTCGTCTACCGGCTCTTTCCAGCAGTGGCATCACCGTCTTGGCCATCTGTGTGGATCCCGTCTGTCGTCCTTAGTTCGTCGTGGTCTTCTGGGGTCTGTCTCAGGAGACGTGTCTTTAGATTGTTAGGGCTGTAAGTTAGGTAAACAGATCCAGCTTCCTTATCCTCATAGTGAGTCTGTGTCTCAGCGTCCTTTTGATCTTGTTCATTCAGATGTTTGGGGTCCGGCTCCCTTTGTTTCGAAAGGGGGTCATCGTTATTATATCATATTTATAGATGATTTCTCTCGTCACACTTGGATATACTTCATGTCTTCTCGTAGTGAGGTCTTGTCTATCTATAAACAATTTGCCACTATGATTCACACACAGTTCTCCACTCCTATTCGTGTCTTTCGTGCTGATTCTGCTGGCGAGTACCTCTCTCGTTACCTGCGCAGCTTCCTTGCTGAGCAGGGCACTCTCGCTCAGTTCTCTTGTCCTGGTGCTCATGCTCAGAATGGTGTTGCTGAGCGCAAGCATCGTCACCTCCTTGAGACGGCTCGTGCTCTGATGATCGCCGCCTCTATTCCACCTCACTTTTGGGCCGAGGCTGTTTCCACTGCCACCTATCTCGTCAACATCCATCCCTCTTCTGCTCTTCAGGGGGCGATCCCTGTTGAGCATCTCTGTGGTCTTCTTCCTGACTACTCTACCCTTCATATGTTTGGCTGCGTTTGCTACGTTCTCCTCGCCCCTCGAGAACGCACCAAACTGACCGCTCAGTCTGTTGAGTGTGTCTTTCTGGGATACAGTGCCGAGCACAAGGGTTATCGGTGCTGGGATCCTGTTGGTCGTCGGATGCGGGTTTCTCGGGATGTGACTTTCGACGAGTCTCGTCCATTCTACCCACGTCCTGCCTCTCCTTCGGCTTCCTCTGTGGAGTCTCTATCTTTCTTGACCTTTCCAGATACACCTATATCTGTTTTGCCCTCGTCCACCTGTCCCACTGAGTCTCCACATATTCCCCCTATGGCCTCTCCACCGTTGTCGCCGCCTGTGTCGTCTCCTACGACTCCGCAGGCTCCTCCCACTACAGTACCTTCTCCCCTTCTCTTCTACACTCGTCGACCTCGTATTGAGGATCTTCCAGATGAGCCATCTTCTTCTGATGTTCCATCTTCTTCTGATGCTCCATCTTCCCCAGATGGGTCATCTTCTCCTCGCTATGCTCTCCGCGATCGCCAGTCGATTCGGCCTCCTGCCCGTTTTGCCTTTGCTGGCGCCGCTACTCGTGAGCCTGTCTCCTACCGGGATGCTGTTACTCACCCTGAGTGGCAGCTTGCCATGGCCGAGGAGATTGCTGCCCTCGAGCGTACTGGTACTTGGGATCTTGTTCCTTTTCCATCTCATTCTCATCCCATCACATGTAAGTGGGTCTATAAGATTAAGACTCGCTCTGATGGCTCTCTTGAGCGCTATAAGGCGCGTCTTGTTGCTCGTGGCTTCCAGCAGGAGCATGGTGTTGACTACGACGAGACTTTTGCTCCTGTGGCCCACATGACCACTGTTCGCACTCTTCTTTCGGTGGCGTCTGTTCGCCACTGGTCTGTTTCTCAGCTTGATGTCAAGAATGCATTTCTTAATGGTGAGTTGCGTGAGGAGGTCTACATGCGTCCGCCACCTGGGTATTCTGTTCCTGAGGGCATGGTCTGTCGCCTTCGTCGCTCTCTCTATGGCCTTAAGCAAGCCCCTCGTGCTTGGTTTGAGCGCTTCTCCTCTGTGGTCACTGCTGCTGGTTTTTCAGCTAGTGATCATGATCCTGCGCTCTTTGTCCACACTTCGTCTCGTGGTCGGACTCTTCTTCTCCTGTATGTTGATGATATGATCATTACGGGAGATGATTCTGAGTACATTGCCTTTGTCAAGGCTCGTCTTAGTGAGCAGTTCCTTATGTCGGATCTTGGTCCTCTTCGTTACTTCCTTGGGATTGAGGTTACTTCACTCCAGATGGTTTCTTTATGTCCCAAGTAAAATATATTCAGGATATTCTTGATCGTGCCTCTCTCACTGATCAGCGTACTGTTGAGACTCCCATGGAGCTCAATGTTCACCTCCGACTCACTGATGGCGAGCCTCTTTCTGATCCGACTCGCTATCGTCATCTTGTTGGGAGTCTTGTCTACCTTGCTGTTACTCGTCCGGATATCACTTATCCAGTTCATATTCTGAGTCAGTTTGTTTCAGCTCCCACTCAGGTTCACTACAGCCACCTTCTTCGAGTTCTGCGATACCTTCGTGGGACCATCTCTCGCCGTCTCTTCTTTCCACGTTCCAGCTCGTTACAGCTTCAGGCCTATTCGGATGCTACTTGGGCCAGCGATCCCTCTGATCGCCGGTCTATCTCTGCTTACTGTGTTTTTCTTGGTGGTTCTCTTATTGCCTGGAAGACGAAGAAACAGACTGCAGTGTCCCGTTCGAGTGCAGAGGCTGAGTTGCGAGCTATGGCTCTCTTGACAGCAGAGATTACTTGGCTACGGTGGTTACTTGAGGATTTTGGTGTTTCTGTCACTACACCGACCCCTCTCTTGTCAGACAGTACAGGTGCTATCAGTATTGCTCGTGATCCTGTGAAGCATGAGCTCACCAAGCATATTGGTGTTGATGCTTCTTTCATGAGGACTTGTGTGCATGATCAGGTGATTACTCTTCAGTATGTGCCTTCAGAGCTTCAGATAGCGGATTTCTTCACGAAGGCCCAGACTCGAGCACAGCACCGCTTCTACCTCTCCAAACTCAGTGTTGTTGATCCACCATGAGTTTGAGGGGGGGTGTAAGAGATATATGTATAGTTTGTTATTCCCCATTGTTATGAGGGGTTCTTTGCATATTTACCACATGTACTTTGTGTATATATTCCGGCCCATTGGCCTCATATGAATACAAGCGCTATTCATAACAACTTGCACCCTGCGACTGCCACCGGCCTTCTCTAACCCCTAGCGCCAAGTCGCCGCTTCGTGCAGGAGAGGAGAGCTAGCAGGAGTGTGCACAGACATATCTGGCACCTCTACTAGATCCGCCTATGGATGTATTTCCATGCAACCTCATCCTCGAGGTCGGCCCTTTGCTTTGCTCGATGGCTGCTTCTAGACCTCCCATCCCAGTCGCGTTAGTCTTTCCAATTCCAGCTGCCTGGGTGCTTGAGATGTGCCACCAATCCAACCATTGCATGTGCGTTTTTGAAACAAAACCAAATTTCAAAAGGAAATTTGAATTCTTGTTGAATTTGATTTCTCCTAAACCTTGGCCTAATCTAGCTCCCTGCCAGATCCCCCCTTTGATTCAATTTTGTGTGCATTGTTCACTGTCCGAAAAAAATCACCACCGCTTGGATTTGTCGCTACCTGGTCTCTCTCACTCACTCTCGCACCTTCCCGCGCCTTCTCACCGCTGCCACTCCTCTACAACCTATCAGAGACCGTGCCCCCATCTTAATTGCCCTGACCGCACGTTAGAGCCGCCGGCCATGCCTGCCACCGCATTGCCGACCTCCCTGCTTTCTCTATTCTCTCTCTCTATCGCGGCTGACCTGACATCCTCTGTCACCTTTTGACTACTACATTGCTACACCCAAGCCGCCAGTGCACTTCCTGCCAGCCATGCCTCCCTGACCTTTCCTGACCAGGCCATGCACCGCCACTGCCGTGGCTCTCCACTGTGCTGAACCGCCTCTGTTGCCCTATTTAAGCCCCGAGCACCACCTGAGTAATGCATTGGTGCTTAGGTAGACCACTCACACACCTGATCGAGTCCTTGACCAAGGCATTGCCGACAATTGCCAGAATTCGCTAAGGCAAGCTCGAATCAAATCCTACTCATTCAATCAATTACTTTCCAATTGCCTTCGTCTGTAGCCTCTTCATGCCCCTAGAAATACCCCCGAGCTATTACCTTCGCTTCCTGAGCCTCCCTCTTCTCTGCCATCGAGGTCCACTGCACGGTTATGGCACCCCGCCATGGACAGCTCAACTTCGACCACCCCCGCCCAAACCACCACTTCCCCAAGCTCCCTCTAACCCCCAAGATGCTCAAATATTATGCTAGTGCCCTAGAGACCCCAGTATTCCCTGTGCCATTCGAACATCCCGAGGAAGGAAAGCCTCATTGCCAGCGAACATCGCCCTCTCTATCCCCGTCGACCCCAAAAATGGACACCTGACATCACCAGGAACCCAACCGTGGTCTCCTTTTCCATCGCAAACCACTTTAGCCTCACCAATCGTCGTCGCCGTCCTCCCCTGTTTCTCTGTCGCACGCGTGTTCAGCTAAAGAAGATGAACAGTAACGATATGTAAAGGTTCACTTGACCCATTAACCCTTAAAGCCAACCCGCAATAGACAGTGAAAACCCGCCGTGAACAGTAAACCAAACCGATGTGAATAGTAAAGACCCGTAGTGAATAGTGCCCAGACCCATTACTGTTCACAAAACCCGAAAATGCATATATACACCCATTTCAATCATTTCGAACCCCTCTCCATCTCTTAGCTCCGTTTCCCTGTATTATACACCTATAAACCCAAAACCTATTTTATTTGGTTTTTCTTGGATCTTATTTCTTTATTTGATTTCTTTCTTCCTAGCTCAACCCTTCGAACATGGAATTGAATTATTTTCTTTTGCCTTGCATTAGCGCACGGCATTGAAGGTCAGCTAGTCTAGGAAGAAGAAGCTCAAGATCAGGCACAAGAATCAGAAGAATATGAAATTGTAGAATATATTAATCCACAAAGCAAGTTACATGTCTTTGATCATGTTGAACCTACATTCTTTTAATTATTTCTTTATTAGTATTTTTATTATGTTATTTACGCACTGTTATTTCTTATACAATAAATGTTTAGAATGACATGATATTAGTTATGCTTTACTACATGAAAAAGCCCTGTTTTATTTGATGGCTATATTCACCTTAACAAGCCCTAGTAATAATAAATTACTATAAAATATAACATAGTAGTTTAGGAAATTCAACTGCTTTACACTAGTAGTGATAGTGTTGCAGTGCACTAGGATATTTATTTGTGAATGGTTACCTGGTTGATGAAAAGTAAGGACTAGAACCTTACGCTAAGTAAAGAACATAGTAATCGCCTAACCACACGTTGACTTGTCAAACCGGTTTAGTAGTTGCTCAGATCGATTGAATATCTACTATGAGAATATAATAAACTATTCCAGAAAAAGGGAATAACAGGCGTAAGAATGTGGTACAGAAACGGTAAAAACCATACTTTCACAATGGTAGGCTCTGCCTTGTTAGGCCACCGTATTTCGTGACAGGGGTACCTAGTCTATCAGATAGATGCTATATAAATAGATGAGTAGTGAAACAACCTTATTTTCTTAACTCAGACGCGGGGTTTACGAAATCTTGTGGGTAAAGTTGGGCAACTCTGCAGAGTCATAATATGTGGTATTCGAATACGCCGTGCTTCCGATAAATAAAGTTGTATTTAATGTATGATTTTAATAGCGAAGCATAAGTAGACTTGGAAACAATTTGGAAATGTGGAAGTTTGGTAATCGAGGTGTTGAAACCCCAATTCTTTAAGAAGTTATTATTCTTCTATGTTTAAAAACGTTTGCAAATAAAATTACATCCACAAATACTTTAACACAACCACTATATTTTCATCTCTTGAAAATCCTGGCAAGTAGCTATATAATGTTTCCCATGTGGCTTGTTGGATACGGTTGTTACTCACGCTTGCTAAACTATTAACATAAAATGCTTGGGAAAACAATGAAGAAACCGTTGAGAAAAGCTTTGAAAATTTCTACGATATAGACGACGCTTGGTGTTAGAGTTTATTCTACACTCAAACATTCCTGTAGAGTTCTTTTATATTGTATTATAATTTTGGGCTGCATGCCCTGTTGTGTAAAACTTGGCTGTTAAGTCTTAATTTTGTAATAAAGTCTGATTTTTTATGTTTAAGCTTATGTTAGAAATGATGTACACTCGTCTACGATACTCATAGTTAAACAATCCTGAATAGTTATGAGGAAATCGTAATTATCTCAAAAATAGGGCTGTTGAAGTTTTCCCCTCTGCTGTCTGATGGCATTCATGGACTCGTACGAGTGCAAATATTTTTCTTCGTTCCTCGCATAATGCTGCATTGGCCACGAATCAGTCGAGGGGACATCGTATGGCGTCCAGGCTGCTTTCTTTTCTTTTCTTTTCTTTCCAAGAGCGGGAGTCAGCTGTTCAAAGCCAAAGGCCGTGGCTCTTCGATGGGAAAGGGTGCTACCTGAAACAGTTTGGTGGCTTTTCATAGGAAACATCACGCAGTTTTTGGTGCAGCAGTTTTAAGCAGATTAGACGGTTCCTATTCAATGGAGCCTGAATCCAAAGATAACATATTACCTCTTATTATACCTAATTTGCATGAGAAACAATATAGCGCAATAAAACTTGAGTAACATCACCTTTTTCGTCCCATATAATTGTGCTACCATAGGCACTAATTAAATAACTTAATTTTGCTTCACATTGAAATATTCATTTCTTATGAGTTCTCTCTAAAAGATATTTTAGCTCATATTTTCCCAACAACCCCCTTTTTATTACTTCCCAACTAAATTTAATAATAATATTTAAGTGGTTGATAAGTCAAACAAATGAGAACCTCAATTTGTTGATAAAGTAAATTTCAAACATATTTTGAAGACAGCATCAGATCCGCAACAACAGGCAGGAGTCGCTGAATTCGTTTCGCAACTCCATTCTATTAGCCACGCCACAAGGTGAAGATGCATCCTTTTCTTTTACTTAGCCTTTACGGATGTCCTGATTCTACTGTCTTGCGCTCAAAAAAATATTTTGGGGGACCATGTGAAAAGGAGATTTGAAATTTTGCCTATTGTTCAGTTTCTGGCGGTCCGATCGGCTCGGCTGAGCAGTCAGACCAGCCAAGCAAATCAGTCTGACCGGCTCGGCTAAGTGGTCAGATTAGCAGTCCTCTAGTTTCGACACTGAATTCTGAATTTTGGGAAATTGGTCGAGGATTGGATAATTTGGTCCTAGGTTAGTGAATTCATGTTGCATGAAGCATGTCTCAACTAACATGTGTCAAGTTGTGAAGAATTTGTGTCCAAAAATGACTTCTTTCTCTTTGGATATGCAAGAAAACTTTGAGTCAATTATGGTCAATGACGAGGACCAGGACTACGTTCATGGTGGAGTCAGGGTCCAAAATAGTCAAAGATGTTGGGTGAGATAGTTAAGTTCGAACATGACACAAAACAAGTAAGGAATATTGAAGGGAAGGATTGAGCGACGGGTTGCACCAAGTGGTTTGATCGGGTCAAGTAAGACATGGTCTGGTGAAACCTAAGTAGGAGAGACTTGTCGATACATGGCAAGCTATTGATGCACCTATATGTGGCAAACATGGTAATTGTTTGTAAGGGAAGATAAAGACCGGGTCATAGCCATGGTATTTTGGTAGTTTGCCAAATACTAAAAACTTCGTTAGATCAAAACCATGATGCTTGAGTGGTGTTTAGGAAAATGGTTTACGTCAAGGAGACACTGAAAAGATCAAGTGGATCAAAGATTAAAGATTTACTGGGTTCGTACCATGTGCTTTGAAAATCATGCATGAGTTAAGTGTGAGTATAAAATCCGTGTTGTGTGAGGTTATCGGGTTTTTCTTAGTTGTGTTAGTGGATAGTATCTATAAGTTTAGATGTAGGCTGGTTGCTCTTTCTATTTAGTGAAGGAGATAGAGGCTTGCATGATAACTATTTGAACCATTCATGAGTTAGTGTTAGGGTTTCAGAGAGAAGAGTAAGTAATGTGGTGTACTCTCTTGTCTTTCTAATGGAGTGGCTGTAAAATATTTATCCTTAAGTAGAAATATAATCAAGTTTATTCATCTTTCATGAATCTTTCTTATCTTGATTGATTTGTTCTTGTTCTTATTAGTTCTTTGTTTCTTCTCTCCACTTCTTGATCTTGCTGCTGTCAAGAATATGTAAATGATGGAGATGACTTATGTAGATCAAATCACATCCATTTAGCATGGTGGTTTGCAAGTTCTTAAAGTTGCCTGATTCTTGCATGATTTGGTGCCATTCTTGAGGAACCTTGATATGAGAGTTTTGTTTTTGATTCATCGGTTGACTTTGCTTGCTGTGATATGTGGGAATACATCTGAAACTATCTTGGCTGTTCTTAATCCACGAGCAAGTTGTCATTTAAGATTTTGAGTTTTGCTCGATTTTTGTGTAACTTTTTTTTTTGTTTTGAGAAAATATTAGGACTTTGGGTAGGATTATCCGATTCTTTGATGGAATATATTCCTGAGACCCTCAGCAAGGTGTGTGCAAAGTTTGATCTCATTTGATAATGAATTTTGAAGATTGCACAAAAAGTGGGTTGGATTCGGGCTAATTTTCTGTTTTGGGAATATAGGAGCAGTCAGACTGCTCCTGGGCCTGGGCAAACCGTCGGCTTGCCTCCGATCAGACCAACCAGATGCAGTTTTTGTGCTCTTCACTGTTTTAGATTATTTGGTTGTAGACTGTGAAATATGGTTTTCTTAGCTCTCTAGCTCCAGAGTGAAAGATTTATGATACTTATGAAAAAATTTGAGAAGGTATCATTTACCCCTCTGTTGCCATTGCTAGTTCTACAGCTTCTCATGAAGTGTTAAACATGAAAATTACTTGCAATCAAAGAGCTAACACCTAAGTCTAAGCACTAACCTACTTAGCACAATAGCTGCATAGAACAAACAGCATAGATATCTCCATACTACACAAGAACAAAATAGTGAATATTCTTGCAAAATGACGATACACTTGCAGAAAATTACCGAGCCCTCCCGGGGAAAATACTCCTCCAGGCATCCCCTTCACAGCCTCGGAGGTTCAGTCCAACTAGTGTCCAAACCCCACACCGACAAACACCGGCCCAAAAATCCACGCAAAATCCAAGTGAAAAACCTCTCCTTCCTGCTCTGCTCCAGTGCTCCAAACCCCTAATTCCTAAACCCTAGCTCCCGCCGCTCCTCCATGGCGGCCGCCCCCCGCGCCACGCTCCCTCTCCCCCACCTCCTCGTCCCCTCCCCGAGACCCCAGATTAAGCCCTCCCCCTCCCCGAGCAGAGGGGCAGTCGCCGCTTCGGCCGCGCGGTCGCCGCAGCAGCTCACGTCGTCCCTGCGGCTGGGCGACGTGATCGAGGCGCAGCAGTTCGACCGGGAGGCGCTCAACGAGATCTTCGAGGTGGCGCGGGAGATGGAGGCCGTGGAGCGGGGCTCCCACGGGGCGCGGAGCCGCGTCCTGGAGGGGTACCTCATGGCCACGCTCTTCTACGAGCCCTCGACGCGCACGCGGCTCTCCTTCGAGGCCGCCATGCGCAGGCTCGGCGGCGAGGTGCTCACAACCGAGAACGCCCGCGAGTTCTCCTCCGCCGCCAAGGGCGAGACCCTCGAAGGTGAGCTGCCTGAGAGAATTTGTGTCAGTGATTTTGTGGCCTTCACTTGGTGCGGCAAAATGGGAGTTTTGGATAAAATCGAGCTGATTTTTTTGTGGAGTAATTGAGGATGTATAGTGATCGAGCATATGTCAGTAGGTGAGGAAATGAGCATTTTGTGCCTTCTGGGAACATATTGGTTTTGCATTTTGGGACTTTGGGATCTTGATTGTGCAATAACTGCGAGTTGGAGTAGCAAATTATGGGAGGAACCATTGTGATTGGCTACACCGGTTCTTAATTTTTGGTTCAGTTGCATTTCGGAACAGGTTGTGAAATTAAGTGGCCAAGTAGAAATCTTGTATCGTTTGGAGTAGTTTTGGTATCTTTACTTATATCTTGATTTTGCAAAGTAGAAATGTTGGGTAGTTCATGACTAGCACACGAACAAACATGAGTTCTCTACCATCTAGGGCAATGCCATCAAAGAAAGGTGAGCTGTCCAGGACTAGTTGGCTCTCATGATTAATGATTCATTAGTTCTTGGACTTGTAAATGTGCTTTGTTTGTTTTGGAATAAGGATGATGTGCTTTATGATTTGGATTTGTGATGTGGAATGCTATCTAGCAATTATTTTGAACTGTACAGGCGGGATTAGTAATACTAATTCAAGTAGCAGGCCACATGGAACATTGGGTTGGATACTGCATTCATCTAGTTGCATCACTAGTTATCCATTCGATTTGCATTAAAGATATAAAGATATGGCCACCCTAAGGACCTCGATTTGCATAAATTATTATGAATCATGAATATGTTATCTTGGATAATTCGAATGTGCAATGCCTGCTGGTTTGCATTTAGGAACCAGAGTTGATTAACCAGAAAACTGTGTGCTATTTTTTATTGTGGAAAAACATTTTCCAGAATTTTCTCTTTTGATGTAGAGTTAACAATACACTTGTTCTTACTTCTACCAGTCTGGCTCAAAATTATCCATGTTTCATTATCTTTTTGAGCAAATATTAAGTTACTAACCATGTGTATCCGTGCTGCAGATACCATAAGGACTGTTGAGGGTTATTCTGATATTATTGTTTTGAGGCACTTTGAAAGTGGAGCTGCAAGGAGAGCAGCCGCTACTGCAGACATTCCAGTCATTAATGCAGGTGATGGGCCAGGGCAACATCCCACTCAGGTATATTTTCTGTTGCTGGCTCTTCTTTCCCCTCCTGAGACAATAGTGCCATCATGCTTGGAATAGGACAGTTCCTGAGACAAGGAATTTCTAGTTTTTACCTCAGGGTAGGAGCTAAAAGCTGCATTTTAGTGAATGATGGTTGAATCAGCAGCAGGGGTGCTGCAAAATTACTCCTATGTAACAGTGAACCATTGATGACCATTTCAGTTTGTTGCAGTATTATGGTGTTGATCAGATAAAAATGGACTGTAGACTGATGTGGATCCAGAGTTCCTTTCGCTATTAAACTTTTCTTTGGAGCATGAGTTGTTGATGCATGATACTCCATTGTCCGTTATAATGATATTTGTATATTGATAGAGCTCCTATTGGGGAGATTTATGCAGCATTTTTTTTTGCATTGTTAGAAAACTAGCTAAAATGAATGGAGCAACATGCTTCTGGATCGGTGTTTCTAGCACTACTATGATGCTATCCTTAGTATTATATTGCATGACCATAGCATTGGAAAAAATGAAACGACCAAAAATTAAAATAAACCAGCCATGAATTAGCATATACTTGGAACAGATCATGTACTAGCCTATACTTTGGGAGGTTTCTATATAAATTGACTAGAACTTCATTCTGGTGTGGTATATCTATATCCTGTACTTGCAAAGATTCTTTCTGTCACATAATCCCTCCATTTATTTTATTATAAGGCGTATTTTGATAAGACACAGGTATTAAAGTGGTTATAAGCCTTTGAGAATAGTAGAGGGGGAATATCTCGGGAATAAGGGAGTGAATAGTTAGTGTGACTGTTTACTTGTAATGTTGGAGAGGGAAGGAAGGTAAATGAGGGCAAAAGAGAGAAAACATCATCAAATTCACCTGCACGCCTTATATTGTGAAAACTATATGCTTATATTTTGAAATGGAGGGAGTACTATCCAACAGATTTCAGCACATTGTTTGTGGCCAGTTACTTACAAGTTCATCCACCATGCCTCTCTATCTGCCACATTACATTGATAAGTACAGTCAGATTGTGCTCATTGGAGTGTACTTTCTGTTACAACTTGCTGAAGTACGATTTAGGTATTTTTTGTAATTGACACATTCATTCTTTTGTTCAGGCTTTGTTGGATGTATATACAATAAAGAGAGAAATCGGCACACTAGATGGAATAAAACTTGGTTTGGTTGGAGACCTTGCTAATGGGAGGACTGTTCGTTCTCTGGCCTATTTGATTGCTAAATACCAGAACATTAAGATATACTTTGTATCTCCAGATGTTGTAAAAATGAAGGTACGAGTCTTCCCTACAAATATCAACTACCGTTCTTTTCTTTTGGTTTCTATTATAGCCTGATGGAATAAATGGAACGGTGCTTGTTTTCCTTCTGTCCCAAAGGATGACATCAAGGACTACTTAACTTCGAAAGGTGTTGAATGGGAAGAAAGTTCAGATTTGCTGGAGGTGGCATCCAACTGTGATGTTATTTATCAAACACGCATTCAAAAAGAAAGATTTGGTGAGAAGATTGATCTTTATGAAGCTGCTCGTGGTAAGTACATCATGGACAAGAAGGTTTTAGATGTGTTGCCAAAGCATGCGGTCATCATGCACCCCCTTCCAAGGCTTGATGAGGTTAGCAATTGTCCTTTTACATAAAACCATGTGGCAATATCCATTATCCAACATTATAATAATATTGTGTACCAAATGAGATACTGTTGGTTGGGGTTGACACTATGTTGCATCTGCTTCTTGCAATGTCATTTAGTATGAGTTTTCGAGCATCAAAGCCTTGTTAATAAGCCTGTCAATAGAGGTGCTAGAGTTGTCTGTTTTGACTAGTTAGTAGTTAGGTACTGTGCCAAATGATATGGCTTGGTGTAGGCAGATGTCAACCACCAGTTTCCCTTGACTATGCTAGTACGTTTCGACAATTAGCTATGTCAAAGCCATTGTGAACTCGGGAAATGCCTAGCCACAATGCTGGTTTGCTGATTCCAAGTGGTTCCTGAGCTTGCTTGGCATGACTTCAGCTGGAAGTTGGCTGGAAACCTTGGAAAGTTGGTGAATTGTGGTTTTTCCACTTCCTTAGGAGTGGCATTATGCAAATCTTTTTCATAAAAGAACAATGTGAAAATCATCTATAATTGGTGAGAATTGTCTTTCAGCATATCACAGTGAAATAATTTTGGTCATTTCCGTGAAATCCGGGAACTAGCTGGCAGTTGACATGTTCTTGCCTGGATGGTTTGTACTATTTCTCAGCAATAGTTAATCTAATACCGACCAAGGTATGGTTGCTAGGTCTTGTGGCAGCCTGAAATCTAATGAGATGCAATGGTTTGGTTTTGCAGATCACAATAGATGTTGATAGTGATCCAAGAGCTGCATATTTTAGGCAGGCTAAGAATGGCCTCTACATAAGGATGGCATTGCTCAAACTTCTGCTTGTTGGTCATTGACAGTGTTCCTAGTGCCTGAGCTGTCTGGCGTTGAGGGATCAGAAAATGTACTCTTAATCGTTGGCTCGAAATTTAATTGCTTGGTGCAAGGTATAAAAGTTGGATCCTTGCAATAGTTTAGCCATGTTTGCTTGCACAATGTTGATGTAACAAAACGTTCGAAATAAAGATAACTGTTCTCATCTGATAATGTGGAACATCATTCGCCGAGGATTGAATGCAGTGTTTTTGGAACGCCTTCGCCTTACAAAAAATTTCTGCGCTTTTGCCATACAACATAAAATCACTCGCTCAATTCAGGTGTGGTGTTCCACGCTTCCACACGGTAGCACTTTCTACCCCTTCACGAGCTACGTACTGACACATTGCATGTTGGGACGTGAAGGCATATGCCGAAAGTGCGGTAAATTTACCCCCAGAATGGCTTTTGTAATACCAGCAAACAGATAAAGGAAGAAAAAAAAACAAAAATTTAGAACAATCCAAGGAAGAATAAAATTGTTAAGGGGTTTTGCCATCAGAATCCTACGGCGTTAGAAACGCCGAATGAAATTGCGTTCATTAATGTTCCCTGACCGTCTGGGGCCGGTTGGTGCCTCTCATTAAAGTGGGCATCATTATTCAGCAGAAAAAAGAATTCAGTGCCCACGTTATACCGACATACTTTCTGCAGTAGAAAAACCCACGAATATCATCAATCCCACCCTTTGGACCAGAGGTCCAAGCTCTCTTATCCAGCAAATTAGCCGCATGAGAGAGAGCCAAATAGACATGGCAAGGGCATTTTTGGCATGGCACAGTAAGGAGAAAGAGAACCGCCATGATCGTAACCCCCATACAAAAGATTAGCGGGCTCACAGAAGATATTTCCCCAAGCATTCTCCTTCGTAAGCCTAGCTAGCATAGAAAGCCATTTCCTTTTTACTTCGTCAATGAGGAGCCAAACCGAGAAACAAGCCTGAGAAGGCAAAGCAAAGTGCCAATGCTTTGCTAGGTCATCACATAGAGAACTTAGGGGAGAGGGAAACCCAGAGAAGGGGAGCCAAGGGGGTAGGGGAGATGGAGAGGAG
Source organism: Dendrocalamus latiflorus (assembly GCA_017311315.1). Lineage (NCBI taxonomy): Eukaryota > Viridiplantae > Streptophyta > Magnoliopsida > Poales > Poaceae > Dendrocalamus > Dendrocalamus latiflorus. Next base: position 17,953,632 of record CM029653.1, on the reverse strand, counting down.
TGGACAACGACCGTGACGGCAAGGACAGAGGAAGGCCGACTAAGTCACTGAGCACGTGAGAGTGACATCACGATCATCACAAACTCCATTGTCAGCCCGACAACAAGTAGGCCCTCATTTCTTCCTCAAATCTTTTCCCCCTTCCATGCACGACACGATGCTACCTGGTAGCTATGCACGGTGGCAAGCTTAGGAAAAGCCGTGGCGCGCCCTCGGGAAGGTGACATGCTCCTCGGCGCATGTCGTCCCTCGGGTCCCGACACCACAACCGAAACCACAGAGCACCCCCAGCCGTGCGTACTTCCAAAAGAGTAAGCAAAAACAGGAGCTAAACTAAAAAAAATGTCAGAGGAAGAGTAAGGGAGTTGTAGGGGGTAAGTAGGGAAACCTTCGAGCCGGCACAGGGAGGCCCAGGAGGCGGTGCCGAGTTGTAGCCATGTGCAGGCGGTGGGGAGCCGATGGCCGGCGAGGTTGCATCGCTGGATCCTCAGCCGTGGGAGAGGCGTAAGGGAGCCAGGACCCACAGGGGGCAACTGGGGATGGTGGAATCAGCCGCGGGAGATAGGCCACTGATTCCTCGGTGATGGCATCCGGATCTGAGGGAACTGGGGCTTAGGGACCAGGGCTGAGGCACCGTACCGGCCAGTGGCGGGCCATGGCCGGTGAGGTCGAGGAGACGGCAGCATGGATTAGGTGACGGCCAGAGGCGTAGGGTCGGCACCGCAGGGAGCTAGAGCCGAGGGAAGCACGTAGGCAGGCATCAAGTCGGCCAACAGTTGGGAGACTAGAGAAGGCCAACGTGGGAGGAGACCATGGATCTCAATTGGGAGAGGAGAGGAAAACGAGAAGAGGAGGCAGTAGGGATAAGAAGAGGCCGTTAGGCCGGGTGGAAAAGAAAAGAGGGAGAGAGAGAAGAGACCGGGTGAGAAGAGAAAAGAAAGAGGAAAAAAAGGAAAGTGGAGAAAGAAATTGAGCATGCACAAATAAATATTATTCATGGATATAGATGACTCGATCTCTCAATTATGATTGTTTTGAGTACCAGGACCATGGAAAGGTGTTTGGTGAGGAGGGGACTGTTTGTGTTGAGTTGTGCGCATGGAACGGCGTCATACATCTATGTACGCGTGTGGCTTAAATGTATTAAGACTGGGTAATGCTTGTATAGGTGGCGATTTGGTTTTGGTGCCGTCCACGTATCGTCCGCTAGGTTAACAAACAAGTGTATGGTAGAACAGTGAATTGTGATGAATGCTTGCTACTTGTATTTCCATGCCATGATCTATAGTATTTATGAGATGATGTACATGATTATGTGCTAATCATACCCTAACGAGTGCTTCTTATGATTAAATACCAACATTGGAAGCATGCTACATCATGCATTGCACTCATACACAGGATCTACTTCGGTTGGTACTCCACAAGAGTGAAGGTTGAGACCCCGTATGAAAGAGGACGAGGCGATTGAGTGGTTTATCGACGGGTGAATACTTCGCTATACCGGCATAAGCTATAGTTACGATGCATTGCATTGCATTAAATGAAAGCGATACTATTGTGGCTACAGACCAAACAGAGAGAGATGGTAGTGGAGAGTGAGGGAGATGAGTAATGGCTTGGGTCTTCCCCATGGCCTGTATTCCATATATATATATATATATATATATATATATATATATATATATATATATATATATATATATATATATATATATACATGGGGAGTGCTTTTACAATTATACCCTTACAGTTGATCATCCCCTTCAGGGGCGTTTATGTCATTACACATGGCCTATTCTAGGCCTTACAACCTCCTATCAGGCCTGCTGGGTTTAGGTGGGGGCCACCCCTACAACAGGAGCCTCTCATGGAGAAGGGCTTCATAGGGCCGAAACCATGTTGCCGAGTCCTTTGGCCCCCTCCGTCCCCGCGGCCTGTGAATATTTGCGAACTTGAGCAGGGGCTGCGGCCGTGGCCTAAGTAGACGCGCGCGCTCCGTCCCCTACCCTTCGAACGGGTGGCAGCGGAGCTGGCGCCTAGCCGAAGTAGACGCGCGCGCTCCGTCCCCTACCCTTCGAATGGGTGGCATCGGGGCTGGCACCTAGTCGAAGTAGACGCGCGCGCTCCGTCCCCTACCCTTCGAATGGGTGGCAGCGGAGCTGGCGCCTAGTCGAAGTAGACGCGCGCGCTCCGTCCCCTACCCTTCGACCGGGTGAGAGCGGAGCTGGCGCCTAGTCGAAGTAGACGCGTGCTCCGTCCCCTACCCTTCGAATGGGTGGCAGCGGAGCTGGCGCCTAGCCGAAGTAGACGCGCGCGCTCCGTCCCCTACCCTTCGAACGGGTGGCAGCGGAGCTGGCGCCTAGTCGAAGTAGACGCGCGCGCTCCGTCCCCTACCCTTCGAATGGGTGGCAGCGGAGCTGGCGCCTAGTCGAAGTAGACGCGCGCGCTCTGTCCCCTACCCTTCGAACGGGTGGCAGCGGAGCTGGCGCCTAGCCGAAGTAGACGCGCGCGCTCCGTCCCCTACCCTTCGAACGGGTGGCAGCGGAGCTGGCGCCTAGTCGAAGTAGACGCGCGCGCTCCGTCCCCTACCCTTCGAACGGGTGGCAGCGGAGCTGGCGCCTAGGCGAAGTAGACGCGCGCGCTCCGTCCCCTACCCTTCGAACGGGTGGCAGCGGAGCTGGCGCCTAGCCGAAGTAGACGCGCGCGCTCCGTCCCCTACCTTTCGAACGGGTGGCAGCGGAGCTGGCGCCTAGTCGAAGTAGACGCGCGCGCTCCGTCCCCTACCCTTCGAACGGGTGGCAGCGGAGCTGGCGCCTAGTCGAAGTAGACGCGCGCGCTCTGTCCCCTACCCTTCGAACGGATGGCAGCGGAGCTGGCGCCTAGCTGAAGTAGACGCGCGCGCTCCGTCCCCTTCCCTTCGACCGGGTGAGAGCGGAGCTGGCGCTTAGTCGAAGTAGACGCGCACGCTCCGTCCCCTACCCTTCGAACGGGTGGCAGCGGAGCTGGCGCCTAGCCGAAGTAGACGCGCGCGCTCCGTCCCCTACCCTTTGAATGGGTGGCATCGGGGCTGTCGGGGCGGGGTTTGAATTGTGGGCGATGCGGTAGTGAAGGCGGGTATTGTGAAGGCGGCTTTCCCTCGTTTCGCCGCTTAGTTCTGGTTTATTCCGTGCCGGTAGTAGCGCGATTTCCTGCCTTGGTTTCTTTTACCTTGCCTTTAGGAGACAATGGCCAGCCATGGCAACGCGCCTCGCCCTCCCAGCGGTGGCTCCTCGTCTAGTTGGGACAAATTGTCCTTCCCTTGTGGGGATTACAAGCTGGTGCTTCGTGGGCGCTCGCATGCCGACAGGCGATGGGACGCCATGGAGTACTCGGGGGGCCGGTGTTCCCGTGTGTTGGGAAAGAGCCGCGTGACCGAGGAGACGCTGCAGCGGCTTGTTCGTGACGGGAAGATCGAGGATCGGGATGGGGCTCGCCTACCCCGTCGCAATGAAACGGAGCCGAAGCCCCAGGAGACAGAGACGATCGTCTTCGTCGTGTTCTTTGACGCCAGCCTTCGCATGCCCTCAAAGATGTTTGTGGGCGAAGTCTTGCGGGCCTATGGGTTGGAGTTAGCGCAGCTGGCGCCGAGCGCAATAGTCCGCCTGGCTATCTTCTCCTGGGCGACGCGGACGGAGGGCCGGCGTCCCAGCGTGAGCCTGTTCGCCACCCTACACGACGCCTGCTTTATAGCCCGTAGACTATCGCGTGCGGAGGTGAACCTTGACGCTACGTCTTATTTATAGTCCGCGGACTCTCGCATGCGGAGGTGAACCTCGACGCTACGTCTTATTTAGAGTCCGTAGACTGGTGCGTGCGGAAGCTGAGCTCAACGCTATGTCTTATTTATAGTCCGCGGACTCTCGCGTGCGGAGGTGAACCTCGACGCTACGTCTTATTTAGAGTCCGTAGACTAGTGCGTGCGGAAGCTGAGCTCAACGCTACGTCTTATTTATAGTCCGTAGACTGGTGTGTGCGGAAGCTGAGCTCAACGCTACGTCTTATTTATAGTCCGCGGACTCTCGTGTGCGGAGGTGAATCTCAACGCTACGTCTTATTTATAGTCCGTAGACTGGTGCGTGCGGAAGCTGAGCTCAACGCTACATCTTATTTATAGTCCGCGGACTCTCGCGTGCGGAGGTGAACCTCGACGCTACGTCTTATTTATAGTCCGTAGACTGGTGCGTGCGGAAGCTGAGCTCAACGCTACGTCTTATTTATAGTCCACGGACTCTCGCGTGCGGAGGTGAACCTCGACGCTACGTCTTATTTAGAGTCCGTAGACTGGTGCGTGCGGAAGCTGAGCTCAACGCTACGTCTTATTTATAGTCCGCGGACTCTCGCGTGCGGAGGTGAACCTCGACGCTACGTCTTATTTATAGTCCGTAGACTGGTGCGTGCGGAAGCTGAGCTCAACGCTACGTCTTATTTATATTCCGCGGACTCTCGCGTGCGGAGGTGAACCTCGACGCTACGTCTTATTTAGAGTCCATAGACTGGTGCGTGCGGAAGCTGAGCTCAACGCTACGTCTTATTTATAGTCCGCGGACTCTCGCGTGCGGAGGTGAACCTCGACGCTACGTCTTATTTATAGTCCGTAGACTGGTGCGTGCGAAAGCTGAGCTCAACGCTACGTCTTATTTATAGTCCGCGGACTCTCGCGTGCGGAGGTGAACCTCGACGCTACGTCTTATTTAGAGTCCGTAGACTGGTGCGTGCGGAAGCTGAGCTCAACGCTACATCTTATTTATATTCCGCAGACTCTCACGTGCGGAGGTGAACCTCGACGCTACATCTTATTTAGAGTCCGTAGACTGGTGCGTGCGGAAGCTGAGCTCAACGCTACGTCTTATTTATAGTCCGCGGACTCTCGCGTGCGGAGGTGAACCTCGACGCTACGTCTTATTTAGAGTCCGTAGACTGGCGCGTGCGGACAGGCGATGATACTTTTGGAAACATCGAGCTTTATTGAACTCCCGTTTGCGCGGGCGAGCACCGTACAAGGAGGGGCTGATGCCATTATAATCTTTGTCCCGCTTCTAGGCGTAATATCGCTGCAGCTTGTCCGCATTCCATGTGTGGCGGAGAGTTTGCCTGTCCAGTGTGGCGAGGCGGTATGCTCCCTTCTGTAGTGCTTCAGCCACAATGTATGGGCCTTCCCACTTGGACTCCAGCTTGCCAACGGTCTCCGCATGAAGTGCCGTTCTAAGGACGAGATCCCCGGCCTTGAACCTTCGCGGATACACGGACCGGTCTCGAGTACGTACTGTCTGCCGTGCGTACTTTTCGACGTGTTGGGCTGCGCTCGATCGTGCCCCGTCGAGGAGGTCCAGGGACACGCGACGCTCTTCATCGGGCGCTTGGACGAGGACCCTCCGCGATCCAGCCTTGATTTCTTCAGGCGTGACCGCCTCGTCGCCGAAAAGAAGCTTGAAGGGCGTGAACCCTGTCGGGCGTGTTACCGTTGTGCGCAGAGACCAGAGGACGCTGTGAAGCTCGCTCGGCCACCTACCCTTCGGCAACCCGACTAGGCGTTTTTTGACAGCGGCGGAGATGGCACCGTTCGCCCTTTCGACTGCTCTGTTGGACTGGGGGTGCCCAACCGAGGCGAACCGAATCGTGATGCCCATGTCGCCGCAGAACTCCTTGAATGGGGTGGCGTCAAACTGCAGGCCGTTGTCGACGGTGAGTTCCCTGGGCACGCCGAAGCGACATATGATGTTCTGCCAGAGGAAACGCTGCATGGCCGCCGAGGTTATCTTGGATAGGGCTACTACCTCCGACCACCTGGAAAAGTATTCCAGGGCAACTACCACGAACCGCAGGTCTCCTAGGGCTCGGGGGAGCGGTCCCACTATGTCGACGCCCCAGCGTGCCAACGGCCACACCGGGGGAATAGGATTGAGGTTCGTCGGGGGCCGGCGGATGATGCGCCCCATCCACTGGCACCCCTGGCATCGACGCACGAGGTCTTGGGCGTCATTGATGGCAGTCGGCCAGTAAAAGCCTTGCCTGAACGCTTTGCCGACCAAGGACCTCGGCGCGAGGTGAGATCCACAGGCCCCTGCGTGGGTCTCCTCGAGGAGCTTTTTTCCTTCTTCGCGGGAGAGGCAGCGCAGGAGTGGTGCACAGACTCCCTGCTTGTAGAGCGTGCCTTCAAACACCTGGAAGGATCTGGCATGGTGCTGCAGGCGCCGGAGCTCGGCGTGGTCTTCTGGCTCGGCGATGCCCTGCAGGAAATTAAAGATGGGCTCTCGCCAGTCGCCCTGCTGGGCGACGTGGTGAACAAGAGCTGCGTCCTGGTTGTCCTGCGCGATGGCCGCCTGCGGCAAAACTTCGTAAAACACCTCGCCAGGGGGTGGCAGCTGCTGGCTGGCCGCCTTCGCGAGAGCGTCGGCCTGCTCATTTTCCGCGCGAGGGATGGCTTTGACCGTGATGCCCAAGAAATGCCTTTCCCTTGCTCTTACGGTGGCGAGGTATTTAGCCAGCTCGGGGTCCTTGGCTTGATATGACTTGTCTACATGGCCGGCCACCAAACGCGAGTCCGTGCGGACGAGCACTCGCCGCGCACCGATTGCCTTGAGCTTGGTCAGGCCGAAGAGTAGCGCTTCATACTCCGCTGTGTTGTTGGTGGCCGGAAACGCGAGGTGCGCCGAGTACGATAGGCGCTGCCCCTCGGGTGTGACAATTACCGCGCCCACGCCCGCGCCCGCGACGCCGTAGGCGCCATCGACGGTGAGGGTCCAGACCGGGTCGTCGTGCTTTTGAGCGGGCTGAGCCGCCGGGGTCCATTCTGTGAGGAAGTCGGCGAGGATTTGAGATTTGATTGCCGTCCTTGAGGCGTATGTCAGGGAAAATGGGGCGAGCTCAGCAGCCCACTTGCCGATGCGCCCTGTGGATTCCTTGTTGTGCAGCATCTCCGCCAGTGGGAATGAGGAAGGCACTGTGATTGGATGGGCCAAAAAATAGTGCCGGAGCTTCCTGGAAGCCATGACCAACGCGTAAACAAGCTTTTCAAGCTCTGTATATCTCGTCTTGGCGCCTTGAAGGGCTTCAGAGACGAAGTATGCAGGCCGTTGTACGGCGCCTTCCTCTAAGACGAGGACGGCACTGGCCGCTGTGGCTGAGGCGGCCAGGTAGAGCAGGAGGGGAGCCTCTGGTGCTGGGGCGACCAGAGTGGGGAGACTCGCCAAGTGCTTCTTGAGCGCGTTGAAGGCCTCCGCACAGTCACCGTCCCAACGAAATCCGTCGCACCCGCGGAGTGTCCTAAAGAATGGCAAACCGCGCTCCGCCGCCCTGGATAGGAAGCGGCTCAAGGCTGCCATGCGGCCCGCCAGCCTCTGGACTTCCCTCGTCGTCTTGGGCGGCTCCGTACCTAAGATAGCGTCGACTTTATCAGGGTTCGCCTGGATGCCCCGCCCGGACACGAGGAATCCCAGGAGTTTGCCCGCCTGCACGCCGAAGACGCACTTGTCGGGGTTGAGCTTGATGCCGGCTTTCCTGAGGTTGTCGAAGGTCTCCTGCAGGTCCCGGCCATGCAAAGCGAGCTGCCGGGTTTTGACTACCACGTCATCGACGTAGGCCTCGACGTTCCTCCCGAGCTGGGCGGCCAGAGCAATGGCGACGAGGCGGGTAAAGGTAGCGCCCGCGTTCTTCAAGCCAAAGGGCATCCTGATGAAACAGAAGGTGCCGATTGGTGTGATGAAGCTAGTCTTGCTCTCGTCGTCCTCCGCCATGTATACCTGATGGTAACCGGAGTAGGCATCTAGGAAACTCATTAGTTCGCACCCCGCGGTGGCGTCGACCAATTGATCGATGCGCGGCAAGGGGTAATTGTCCTTTGGGCACGCCTTGTTGAGCGCCGTAAAATCGATGCACATACGCCAGGCCCCGCTAACCTTCTTGACCAATACTGGGTTGGCGAGCCACTCTGGGTGGTGGACCTCGCGGATGACCCCGGCTCGAAGAAGCTTTGCCACCTCCACCTTGGCCGCCTGCTGCCGATCCATGGACATGCGGCGAAGTTTTTGCTTGACCGGCTTGGCGTCGGAGCGGACGGCCAAATGGTGCTCGATTATGGCGCGGTCCACGCCCTTGATATCTTCTGGGGACCATGCAAAGATGTTGGTGTTGTTTCGAAGCACCTGGAGCAAATCTTGCTCGACCTCTGGGAAAAGCCCCTCACCAATAGACACAAACTGCCCCTCCGCCTGGAGCGGCACCCGTTTGACTCCGCCCTCGGGCCGAGGCTTAGGCGTCCATCCCAGGGCGGAGGGCGCGTCGCCTGGCACGTCCGGTAGGGCGTGCACCGGGCAATGCATATCCGGGCCGCCGACTTTGGTCGCCGAAGACGGTGATGACACCCTCCGGGCCCGGGAGCTTCATACATAAGAAGGCGTGGTGTGGGACCGCCTCGAAGGAGTTGATGGCGGGCCGTCCCAATATGACGTTATAGGGGTGTGCGATGTCCACAACGTCGAAGATGACCTGGTGGGTCCAGATGTTACTCCCCTGGTGGAGCGTGACGGGGAGGGATACCTGCCCTATGGCCTACAGCGGCTGACCTCCGATGCCCTGAAGCGGGGCTCCTGCCTGCTCCATGCGACTTCGATGGGTTCCCATACGGTCAAGGGCCCCTGTGAACAGGATGTTCGCAGAGCTCCCTCCGTCGACAAGGATGCGCCTGACGTCGCAGCCCGCAATGTGGGCCTGGATGACCAAGGGATCATGATGAGGGAACTCCACGCCCCTAGCGTCATTCACGGTGAAGGTGATGTTGCGGGGCGGCAGCCACGATTGCGGCTGCTCCACGGGGGCCCCTGATAAGGAGCCTCCGGTGACGGCGTTGATGGCGCGGCCCCATGCGCCCTCCCTGGCTTGCGAGGGGCTGCCCCTCCGATGCCGCTCCTGGACCTCGGCCGGGAGCCGAAGGGGCGAGTCCCGGGGTACGACCATCGCCCGTTGCAACTCCACAACCGCGGCGCACGTCTTCGTGTAGTGATTACCATAACCGTGCACCTCACACCATTTTCCGTAATAGAGTTGCTCTTGCTCCGCCCGGGGTCGCCCATTGCGGCCGAGGTCGCCTTCGGGACCTCAAAGGGCATTCTCGATGACGAAGGTATGGCGGGCCTTTTGCGGTCTACGCTGGTGACGCCGAGGCTTGCGTCCACTCTTTGGAGAGCCTTCCGGCTCCCCGGTGGTGTTGCTCCCAGGGGGGTCCTCCCGGGGCTGTCGACGGCGGGCCTGCTTCGAAGGGTCGCCGCCCACCCCCTCATCGTATGTCGAGCGTGTCGCTTGAGCAAGATCGAGGGTGGAAGTGTTGCGTCTCCGCGCATCTTCCTTAGCCCGCGCGTATCCCTCCATCTTGTCGAAGAGCTCTGCCCTTTCCGGCGCGGGCTCTGGCTTGGCCACTGGAGCGGCCTGCTGGCTTCGAGCCGCTTGCATGTCACGGACAGCTCCGCGAAGGTCCCCTAGCTCCCGCTGGAACGCGTTGAGGGCCGCCAGTAGCGCGCTTTCTACTGCCGGCGCAGGCGGGGCCGTCGATGCGCCCCGCGGGCGAGTCGGCGCGGGTATGGTCACTGCGATGCCGATGGCGGGGTCGGTCGTCGCGGTGCCGACGGCGGGGTCGGTCGTTGCGGCGCGAGCGTCGACGTCCTCGACTGCTGCGACCACACCACCACCCGCGCCTGCGGCGGCCGATGCCGAGCTCACGCGACGCCCCGCCCCAGCCGTCTTCTTTCCCTCCGCCGTCGTCGTCGAAGCCTTTTCCGGTGCCATCCTCCTTCAAACTTCAGGCTTACTCCCGTCCTCCCCACGGATGGCGCCAAGTGTTGTGGCTACAGACCAAACAGAGAGAGATGGTAGTGGAGAGTGAGGGAGATGAGTAATGGCTTGGGTCTTCCCCATGGCCTGTATTCCATATATATACATGGGGAGTGCTTTTACAATTATACCCTTACAGTTTATCATCCCCTTCAGGGGCGTTTATGTCATTATACATGGCCTATTCTAGGCCTTACAACCTCCTATCAGACCTGCTGGGTTTAGGTGGGGGCCACCCCTACAACAGATACAATTACAAATATTATGATTTATAGTTCACAATCATGGAATTGAATGAATTGCTAAATTGATGTCATTGTTTTATTGTGTGCTTGCTGAGTCTTCGGACTCACCCCTGCTTTATTGTTCTTTTTAGGTGTATGGTGAAGGCGACATGCATGGGCTGGAGCAGCACACATATATTCCCACGTACAACAGTAATTCACAGGTCACCTTTAGTTGACATAACCAGACTTTAATAGCATGCTTTGTAGTTAGCATTAAATCTACTTTTTGTTGGAAATACCTCATATGGTGTGGATTATGCCTCTCTTTTGATAGTTGGTAAATGGGGGTAGTTGCCTCAATGTTCACCGGTAAGCATGTGTGCCATTGAGTGGAATAGAAGAGTTGCTGCTAGATTCTTGTAGCAATAGATGTAAATGATAAATGTTAGAGTAGTGGTAGCATTCTGGACTCAGAGGTTGAGCCGAGTGTTACAATTGGTATCAGAGCAGATGTTAGGTCTGTGGTGGATAATTTGGTAACTTAGGCTACCTTAATCGACTAAGAATTTAACTTAGGGTTTGTTATTAAATGAAAACGTGGATTAGATTAACTATTAAAACTTGACCTAAAATGATTAATTCCTAAAACTTGACACACTCTGATGCACAATATGATGGGGTTGGGTGAAGCATTGCATTTACGTTTTCGCTAATCATGTTATTGATTTGCAATGTTTTGAGATAAATGCTTCGGAGTGAATGGCGAACGGTTGAATTTGTCGCTTGTGTGTCCAAGTAGATTTGTAGAGGCCGTGGCTACTGGAGAGGCCAGGTCGTGCTGCCATTCGATGCCTAGAGGTAGTGATGTGTTGTTTATGAGATGTTTTGCCCTAATTTTGGGTAGTGAGTATTGAGTTGTTGAAATGTAGCTGATAATGGGAAGAACCCTTTGCAAGTCTAATATTCGGTGGGAGTTTTGATCACGCCAATGTTTGGAGTAACTTGCGTATTGAGGCCTAATGCTTTGTCCTGAGAGGACAATATCCAATAATGGCCGAAGTGTTTGGTTAGGCTCAAGTGAGAGATTGTGGTTAAACTAATTGATTGGTAGGGCATTGAACTCTAGGTTGTGAGAAACAAGGAGAGTAATTAATTTTAGTTATGCTCATGGGATCGAAGAAGTAGCGGTGTAAGACATATCCATCTCTGCTTCATAGTGGGACCTAGAATATTGATGAACCAATAGGTCGTCAAGATTGTTTAGATGGTTGAACCTCATTGAATGATTGGTTTTACTATGGTCTCAATTGATAAACCTAGCCATGCGATCTAGACATACTAAGAAGTGTGTTAATCTAGACATGCGATCTTGAACGAAGATGTCAATATTATCGAAGCCATTGGAGGAGTATTGGGAACTTTGAAATGTGAGTTTCAGATTTGTTGATGGTTAGTGGAGGATTAAAAATTGTGGTGAAGTTGAAGTAGCGATATTGGGGGATTTAGTTATCCGATGATGAATACAACCTCAGTGGAACTTATCTTGTTTTATGGATGTAAGAAAATGAGAGTTGATGGGTGGTTTGTTATGTCCATTGTGTTCGGTGATCATTATTTGAGGAAGTAGTCAAAGGAATAATCCATGTCATGAGTTAAAATCAACCATTGATGGAGTTCGCTGCATCGCAAGTAGAGTGTGAACTGAACCCCAGAGAATAAGGGAACTAGAGGGAATGAAGTGATGAGATCCAATTCGAATTTTGTGGGGCATGCGGGGTTACCTGTTAACAATGTGTTGTTGGTGAAGGGGTTTTGTTGGGGTACTTTGTGAATCGTGTACTAAAGTTGCCCTAGATTCTGTGGACATTACCCTAGGATTGAATTGGTTTTATAGCTCATAGATTGGTCTTGGAAGGATATATTGTCGTAATGACAACCTAATAAGCTTTTGGAATATTTCGGTATGTTGAATTGTGGGATTATATTATTCTCACTAAGAAAGTTAGTAAGAACTATATTTGCAAGTTTAGTCACATGAATGTGTGATTGATACAGATTCTTAAGGGACATGGAGTAAAATAACTTTGGTGTTATCAACTGAAATGATTGGCCGATGCTTAATGTGTTATTCTGGGTTCCCGTGATTTGGGAATTCAACCATGCCCATTCTGAGGGAACGTGAATGAAAGAGGGAAGTTGCGGGGTTCCCACGATACATATAAGGTTTATGTCGTTTTTTCGCTAAGGCATTATCTGTTTGTCTAAAAGAATGTGTTTCCTTTTCTTTGAAAAGGAAGGCTCATTTGGGGAATAGAAATTTTCCTCATGATATATGTGGCATAGAATTGTTTGTTAGGACGAGGATTGACTTCCTGTGCGGTTTTCTCTCTCTAAAAGGATTTGTTGTGATGAAATAATATTTCCTGTAGGGAAATGAATTCCCAATTGTTTTGGGAGAAGGGTTGTTGTGGATGAATGGATTGACCCCATGACCAATTCTACCTTATCAAGGGGATTTGTTATGAATAAGTGAATTGATTTTATGAATGTGGGGTGGTACTTCTCTTTTTTTTTAAAAAAAGAGAAGAGCTCTCTTTGTTGCAAACAAAAGTGATGTGGTCTCTTTTGTGCACGCAATGAGAGTGATTTTTCTGAAGGATTGGAGATTTTCTTATGCTGAGGCATGAGATGTTAAGGGTTGTTAGCGTGCGTTGGTCGTATCAGATCGATCACAAGGTAACTTGGGAGTTGGTGTCTTGCATGTGCAATACGCGAGGAGTACCTGAAGCTGTTTACCACGGGTATGAGTTAGAATTGTTTTTCCCATGTGGATTGTCTAGCGCCAGAATTCGGGGTCAAATTCTGTTATGAGGGGTAGAATGTAATACCAGTAAAGAGATAAAGGAAGAAAAAAACAAAAATTTAGAACAATCCAAGGAAGAATAAAAGTGTTAAGAAGGGGTTAGCCATCAGAACCCAACGACGTTAGAAAAGCTGAATGAAATTTAATTCATTGAGGTTCCCAAACCATCCGGGCCTAGTCGACGCCTCTCATTAAAGTGGGCATCATCATTCGGTAGAAGAAAGAATTCAATGCCCAAATTATACCAACTTACCTTCCGCAATAGAAAACCCACGAATAGTATCAAGCCCACCCTTTGGACTGGAGGCCCATGTTTTCTTATCCAGCAAAATAGCTGCATGAGAGAGAGAGAGCCAAATAGACACGGCAAGGGCATTTTTGGCATGGCACAGTAAGGAGAAAGAGAACCGCCATGACCGAAGCCCCATACAAAAGATTAGCATGCTCACATAAGATATTCCCCATGCATTCTCCTTCATAAGCTCAGCCAGCACAGAAAGCCATTTCATTTTTACTTCCTCAATAGGGAGCCAAACTGAGAAACAAGCCTGAGAAGGCAAAGCAAAGAGCTAGTGCATTGTTAGGCCATCACATAGAGACCATAGGGGATAGGGAAACCTAGAGAACCAGAGCCAAGGGGGTAAGGGAAGATGTAGAGGAGTGGACAACGACTGTGATGGCAAGGATGGAGGAAGGCCGACCAAGTCACTGAGCTTGTGAGAGTGACATCACGGTCATCGCAAACTCCACTGCTAGCCTGACAATAAGTAGGCCCTCATTTCTTCTTCAAATCTTTTCCCCTTCCTAATGCGGGGGATTGCCCGATCTTCACGCGTAGGATCGATGGAGATAATTTGGATCCGTGTAACCTGACGAATCGATGGCGTCAACCACTGTTAGAACAACAACCTGTGATAAAAGAATTCACCCAACCACACACTCGTGATCCCGTCTACCCGACTACCAAGTAGACGCGTCGTCGCTTCGGCCAATCACAAGGAAACACAAGAACGACGGGGAAGAACACTCGATTCCCCTCTAGGTTGCAATCATATGCCAAACCCTAGGAAGAACAAGCGCATAGTTCTCTGAAAATAATAGATTGGTTTCTCTGTTCGTGGTCTGTCTTCCAATGAAAAAAAGTGTAGCTATAAAGAGGTGAAACCTCCTTTGACCGTGCAAACAAAAAGGCCATGGGCCGACTGGAAATATTATCGGCCATGGAGAAACCGACACAAAATCTAACTCAGCCAAGTATCAACTCAAAGTCTTAATTGGTGCTCCTAGTATTCGGACTCCACGCCTTGGGCTTTTTCTCTCACGTGCATGCATGTCTTGACTAGAAGTGTTGCTTCATGGTTTGTACACAAATTTTGTGTTGGAATAGTACTCTCACGTGCATGCATGTCTTGACTAGAAGTGTGGCTTCAATTGTTTGTACACAAATTTTGTGTTTGGAATAGCAGCTTCTCCAAAGCTTTAATCCCGTGTTGCATTTTTTTGCTGCCTTTTATTTCCAGCTTCATTATCCTCAACCAAAGCTTTCTTTTGTTCAAACCTAAAAATAATTAAATAGCAATTATTAGGTAGTATATTATTCTCATATAAATTAAAACCAAATTCAACTAGGAGCGAGTTCACCTGTTGATTAATCTTTTTAGGTCGTGCTCGCGTAATTGGTCCAGCCGTGTTGTCCTCATCACTTCCGTTCATGGCACGCTACTACCCAGTAGCAACACACGACAGCAAGCTTGGGAAAAGCCGTGGCGTGCCCTCGGGAAGGTGACATGCCCCCCGGCGCATGTCCGTCCTCAAGTCCTGACACCACGGCCAAAACCACAGAGCACCCCCAGCCATCCGTACTTTGAAAAGAATAAGCAAAAACATGAGCTAAACTAAAAGAAAAATGTCAAAGGAAGAGTAAGGGAGTAGTAGGGGGTAGGTTGGGGAAACTGTCAAGCCAACGCAAGGAGGCCTAGTAGGCGGTGCCAAGTTGTAGCCACGTGCAGGCGGTGGGGAGTCGGCGGCCGACGAGGCTGCATCGCTGGATCTCGAGTCATGGGAGAGGTGTGAGGGAGCCAGGACCAACGGGGGACAACCAGGGGATGGTGGAATCGGCCGCAGGAGGTGGGCCATCGATTCCTCAGCAGCGGCATCCAAATCTGAGGGAACTGGGGCTTAGGGTCCAGGGCTGAGGCGCCGTGCTAGCCAGCGGTGAGCCGTGGCCGACGAGCTTGAGGAGGCGGTGACATAGATTAGGCGACGGCCGTCAGTGCAGGGTCGGCGCCGAAGGGAGCTAGAGCCGAGGGATGCGCTCAGGAGGGCATCAAGCCAGCTGATAGTTGGGAGACTAGAGAAGGCCGACGTGGGAGGATACCATGGATCTTAATCGGGAGAGGAGAGGAAAATGAGAGGAGGTAGTGTGCATAAGAAGAGGCCATTCAGCCGGGTGGAAAAGAAGAGAGAGAGAGAGAAGTGATCGGGTAAGAAGAGAAAAGAAAGAGGAAAAGAAAGAAAGTGGAGAAAGAAATTGAGCGTGCACAAATAAATATTATTTGCAGATATAGATGATGCAATCTCTCAATTATGATTGTTTGAGTACCAGAACCATGGAAAGGTGTCCGGTGAAGAGGGGACTGTTTGTGTCGGGTTGTGCGTATGGAACGACGTCATACGTCTATGTACGCATGTGGCTTAAATGTATTAAGACTGGGTAATATTTGTACAGGTGGCAGTTCGGTTTTGGTGCCACCCACACATCGTCCGCTAGGTTAATAAATAAGTGCATGGTAGAACAGTGAATTGTGATGAATGTTTGCTCCTCGTGTTTCCATACCATGATCTATAGTATTTATAAGATGATGTACATGATTACATGCTAATCATACTCTAATGAGTGCTACTTATGATTAAATACTAACATTGGAAGCATGCTGATCAAGCATTGCACTCATACACATGATCTACTTCGGTTGGTACTCCACGAGAGTGGAGGTTGAGACCCCAATATGAAAGACGATGGGGCGATTGAGTGGTTCATCGACGGGTGAATACTCTGCTATACCGGTATAAGCTACAGTTTAAGGCGCATTGCATTACATGAAAGTGATAGAGAAAGTGATATAGTTACAAGTGATGCAGTTACATATATTATGATTTACAGTTTATAGTCATGGAATTGATTGAATTGCTAAATTGATGTCATTATTTTATCGTGTGCTTGCTGAGTCTTCGGACTTACCCTCATTTTGTTATTCTTTTTAGGTGTATGGTGAAGGCGACATGCATGGATGGGAGTAGCACATATATATGCCCATGTGCAACAGTAATTCACAAGTCACTTTTAGTTGACATAATCAGACTTCAATAGCATGCTTTGTAGTTAGCATTAAAATCTATTGTTTTGTTGGAAATGCCTCGTATGGTGTGGATTATGCTCCTCTTTTGATAGTTGGTAAACAGGAGCAGTTGCCTCAATGCTCACCAGTAAGTATGTGTGTTTATCGTGTCGTTGAGTGGAATAGAGAAGTTGCTGCTGGATTCTAGTAGCAATAGATGTAAATGGTAAATGTTATAGTAGTGATAGCATTTCGGGCTCGGAGGTTGAGCCGGGTGTTACAGCTTTGTGGTAGGGTGATGCCATTAAGTTTTTTCCCTGTTCTATTGATACTATTTCTACAAATTAATATTTCTATTGGGTTACTTTTCTGGAACTGCTCAAAGATTTAGTATGGCTGTTTCAGAGGGCCTGGAAAGCTGGAGCCCGCTGCAGAATTTGCAACGAATAACACGATCATCAGTTGTCAGAGTACTAGATTCCTGACTGAACTAAAATCGAGATTCTGCAATCCCAACTTTCCTACATCATGAATGAAACGGAAAATGACTTTCATGGCTGGCCAGAGAAGATTTCAGGTCAGCATGCTGACACAAGCACAACCGGGCACACACTATCCATGACTTGAAGCCGAGTGCTGTTCAGGCCTTGATTACCTTTTCCCCCCTTCAATTTGCAACATATTCGCAGTTCAGTGACATGTTTTTCTTTTGGGAAAAATCGGTGGTACGTAATACGTATGTCTGTGTGTATTTAAGATGCTGACCCATTTGTGCGTATGCTCAATCTTTTAACTCACTGATCAATTTTATCGAAAGGTGAGTTGGTTAAAAAAATACTAGAGTTTCTTCAATCAATTGCGTCAACTTACCTCCAGGTCGAATTATCCATGTCTCCAATGTGGCGCATCAGTCATGACCTTTGAGATACTGCCGGTAGCTGACCGGTTACAATGGGTTACCGATCACCCCGTCCTGGCTGGTTTTAGGAATATATTAAATTTAAGGAAGTGTATAAGCATCACCTGTATATTGTTTCCTAATTAGCATCTAAATTTATGACTTTTGGATTAGAGATCAAAGGGTCCTTTGTTTTTGAGGGGGGGAGATTTTTTTTCAAAGAAGGGGTAGAATTCAAGGGGGAGAGGAGAGAATTCATGACCATTGGATCTCTAACTCAATGGTTCTAAATCTGGATGATAATTAGAAAGAAAATATCTAGATGATGTTTAACAAAACACTAAATTTAGATCTAAATGGAAGCCTTCGCCATCCCTGCCGCATGCTCTAATTCAGTAATCAACGTGTTCAGACAAAAAATGAAGTGCCATTTTCAGTCATGAGCTAATGATGTCAAGAGTTTGTTTCATGATTCTAACACCAGAAACATTGTCCTGGAAGACTTGAAGGTGACACTCGTAATCTACCTTACAATTTAGGCTGCCTCAATTTTCTATGAACTTGATAGGTTCCTCCTATCTCTTGTTTGCCAGTACGGTGCCAAGTCTACATCATTTCTTGGAACCTGATATTTTTACATACCTTTATTTATCCCTTACAGTTTGAGCTTACTACAAATTTCTTACAAGGAGCTCCTTACAGTTTGGTGTAGATGTCAGAGATCAAGAACCAGACTAGACAATCCCTATTACCTCCCTAACTTGCTTCACGACCTCTTCAGACTTTAGATGTCATAAACAGATGCGTAGTCCTGGAACACCGAGCCGGTTTCAGGGGTGAAGTCCCAGCAATTCACGGGGGATTTGCCCTGATCATAGCTCCACCAGTCCACATCCCCTTGCTGCGCACCGCCATCGGTCATGCCGCCCCTCCCCCGGTTCCCCTCGCCGTAGAGCAGTTCCTGAAGCTCGGCCTCGATGGTGACGACGTTCGAGTTCTCCGCGCTCGACGGCGAGGCCAGGCCGTCCATGGCAGCGCCGTCCAGCTGCCCGTGGAGGTGCTCATTCAGAGAGCCGGACTGTGCTTGTTCAGCTACTGTTACATTGAAGCTGCCGCTGCTGTTGTTGCTTTGAGTGGCCATGTTTGGCCACAGCAGGGGGTTTTGGACGACGCTGAGGGGGTTCTGCAGCTCCTGCAGCTGCATGCAGAGTTGGATCCTCTCCATCGCCGACGCGCTCAGCGCCTGCGCGCACCGCTCGCCGTCGTTCACGCTGTCGATGGACGGATCGCTTACGCTGGCGGCGCTCTGGCGGTGGTGCGCGTCGCGGTCCTTGCGCCGGCCGAGGAGCTTCTTCTTCAGCTTCGTGTTCCAGTAGTTCTTGACGTCGTTGTCAGTCCTTCCCGGCAGCTGTGCCGCTATGATTGACCACCTGGTTATGTTAAGCAGCACACTTTTAGCATGGAGCTTTAGTATAATCGTGCTGGTTTTTAACAAAGGGAGTACGTGCTTAATTTGCTCTCTGTCTACCTGCTCCCAATGCTAATGTAGAGGCTGCAGATCATGCTGTCCTCTTCTGGGGTGAAGTCCCCATGCTTTATGTTGGGCCTCAGGTAGTTCAGCCACCTCAGCCTGCAGCTCTTGCCACATCTCTTCAGCCCTGAATCCAATTGCCATGACCACACACATTAAGACACAGCTAAACAACTGAGAAAAAGAAAAAGAAATTTGATGATCTGGATGTCTGAAAATGCTGTGTCTTCTTAAGATACAAACTGATTTTGGTGAGTAGGATATATGCATGGAGGAGCAAGAAAGAATTAACTACCAATCTTGTGCGGCAGTGCAATCCAGTTGCCCCCAGTGCCATGCTCCTCAATGTAGCTCTTGAGCATTGCGTCCTCCTCTGGCGACCATGGTCCCTTCTTCACCGTTGCCTTGTCACAGCAGGGTGCCCTCCCCATCTCTCCTCTCTCTCTCTCTCTCTCTCGCTCTCTCTCTCTCTCTCTCTCTCTCTCTCTCTCTCTCTCTCTCTCTCTCTCTGAATATGTCAGCTTGTGTTGTGTATGCGGTGAGTTGGTTTGGTCATGGGGACTATGTGCAGGATTTATAGGAGCAGATGGGAGGGCTTAAAGAAATACGGATATGGTTTGACTTGGTGCTGATGACATGACACCGGCCGGAGCTTTTGTTTCGGTGTACTTTAGAGATAGCCTTTTGTTTCCCTGACCACCTATGTTATGCATGCAGATTAAAGGTTGTATGGTTTATGGAATGATGATATGTGCTGCTAATTAAGCTTCGGGATTAAGGAGAGATTAGGAGCGCTCGTCGCTACCCGTTAGTACTGTACGTAGCTTCCCGTTTTGGTACTATACTTACAGCCGCATCAGGATTTAGGAGAGATCAGGAGTGCACGAATCACGAAGAACAGTCAGTACTCTTCACAGGAAGGTAGCTAGCCGTCGCATAATGAGCAACTTACGCTAGAACTAGGCACGTAGTGAGTCATGTGCAGGCAGACGAAGCTAGTGTACCACCTGTACGTTGAAACTGAAAACCAACTACTGTGAACATTGTTAACTTCACTTAGGATTTAGGGTCTAGCCAGATGAATGGCGCCTTTACTGAATCAATGAAACGTGCCCAAGGATAAGCATGGAATGCAAAATCCATTCTTTTCCTTCTTGTCTTCACCCATCCATTAGAATCACATAGTAATGACATGTGCATGATGGGTGGCAGATGTGGATTGATCCTTGGGTGCAACCCTCAATACAAACAGCATGAGTCGACCTGCAGGACCTTTCTTAAATTATTTTCGGATATTATGTTTTATAAAGATAATATTAATTTGAAAAATATTGAGAAGCAGCTTGAGTTAGGCTCTGATTGGCATTGCGGTGAATTTTCAATAGCACTATACATGTACACATATATATGTATGTATGTATGAATGTATGTATAAATAACAGGGGCACCATGGTGCCCAGACTTCATGATTGAGACTTTCTATACATGATTAAGACTTTCCATTCATAATTAAGAGTTTTCATTCTGATATTATATATCATTGCACTTGCACGTATCTAAAAGCAATTTAAAGGCAGGGAGGTTTGGTGCCCGGACACTCTGGTGTCCCATTTCAGCGTCACACACACACACTCACACAGATATATATATATATATATATATATATATATATATATATATATATATATATATATATATATATATATATATATATATATATATATATATATATATATATATATATATATATATATATATATATATATATATATATATATATATAGGCAAAATAACAGGTGCACCATGGTGCCCAAGCTCCATAATTAAAACTTTCCATCCATGATTGATTCCTTTCCAAATTGATACCTTTTCGAATTAATGAATCTTAATAGGTTACCTAATATATTGCACCTGCACGCATCTAAAAGCAATCTAACGACAGAGAGGTTTGGTGCCCAGGCACCTTGGTGTCCCATTTCAGCGTCATATATATATATATATATATATATATATATATATATATATATATATATATATATATATATATATATATACACACACACACAAATTTTGAATATAGCATTAGCTAAGAGCATCTTTTTTAGAGACGCAACAACAAAAATCTGACTGGAATTGGTAAATATTTTCGTAACTATTCCATGGCATAGCACAAAACAACAATGGCAAGCTGACCCGTGCTATAACTCTGACCAACCCTGAAATTTGACCATAATAAACATGCCAATGTTCGAAACATTACTATCAGCTAGGATATTCGATAACCGGCAGTAAAAACAACTCAGTGACCCCAAATAACTTGTATTGTTTTCAAAGTACTTCTTGCTCTCACAGTACATGTCAAAGTCTTCACTAAATGACTACTACAAAAGCTCCGTATAACAGAGAATCGCATCAAAATTCCTCTACAAGGAGAGGGAGAGTAACATCACCAATAATGTAAGTACTAGTACTTGGACAAAAAGTGTACGTACTCTACATGCCGCGTACAGAGTTAACAGGATGCATGACCAGTCCAAGTCCTCTGCATTCAGTTATTGTTGTACACTTGTACCCTCCTCTCAAGTCAAGAATTCTAACTTGGGCTGGTCCATGATGGAAAGCAGACACCAAACCATTCTGCTGTAAGTAACTCTGCTAGGGACCCCCTAGCTAGGCTGACCTGCTAAAAGTCCAAGAGCAGTTACAACTGACAATGAAGCAGTATCCTGCATGGTGTCATCCATTTTGACCCTCAAGGCTTGTTCCTGCTGCCAGTGTAGTTTCTATACTCATAATGAATGTTCCTTTCTGTCATGTAAATTCTTAATTTCTCATACACAACACTGGGCAATGAGGATCAAGTAGGTTATGCAAACATGCAGCTTTGTGTTTCATATTACTAGATCGTTGACCTTTTCTGGTTTATGTTCTCCCTTTTTGTTTGGGAAAGAGGGTCATTGCATTTTGGGGTGGTTGATTTTAGATCGGTTCTTATTGTATTGAAATCAACCACAGTTTGGATAATAAAGTATGATATCAATGAGGTCCATCTAATGTAGTTTGATGGTAATAGAAGCTGAACATTATGGCAAGAGAAGAAAACAATTTGTTCGCAGTGCGAGAAGCAGCACCAGAAACAGGAAGAGAAAAATAATCTGAATTGTTGATCATAGAACAAAGAGAAACACGAAAAATTACTAAATAAATAAACACGAAAAATTACTAAATAAATAAACATATTCATTTTTCTCTGAGTTGTGACGGAGGCAAGGCGATTTTAATCCAATTATGTTTGATAGGCTGATTTAGCTGAGTTTGGTTAGAGCTTGGATCCATGAACTGTATACTGTAAATAAAACACCTGTTTTGAAGAATAGTTGCCTAAAAGCAAAATTTTCGTAGAGAAAGTTAATCAAGTTCCGACCTGTAAAAAAAAAACTACCCAGCTATTCTGTAAGTTTTCAGTTGCTAACTAGAGGTAAGCCACATGTTCTCCTGATCCTTCGTTTTCCCCTTCCGTATTCTAAAGGATAGTGCCGTATGTGTACTGCTTGAACTACTAGCACTGGCTGCCTTATTAATTGGAAGAATGTACACTTGTTCTGTATACCATCTTGTCTGATTCCTCCTTGGTCAGAGAGAAGCAGGTCCGGGCATTACAACGGAAAGAGGTACACTTTTGACTAACTATGTATGAAGTTGTTGCAGCTTCAATGTCCATGATGTATAGTATCATAGTCTGTATCTTGCTAATACAACAAGAAGCAATGAAGAAAACTGAAGATCACAATGCTATTAGATGTCTAGTTCCGTATACTTAAGTAGATGTCAACTTTGATCAGGATTCAGGAATACATCTCAGTGGTGTTATTTGTTGCAGAAGAGATATGATTTATCCAAGAGACCAAGATGCTGTTCTAAAAGAAGTAGCATCAATAGGCAAAACAAGCCCTGAAAAAGGAGCAAAAGCTTGGACAGAAAGGGGCAATGACTGATACATGCAATTAACATCCATGTTGGGGAAAAAAGATTTCATGGCCAACTTGCCACTTTGTCAAGCTCAAAAGAACACTTAACTTAGTAGCAAAGCATGAAGCATCACAACTCTGGCAGTAGCATCCAAGCAGAAGCAGGTTTGTTTCGTCTGCACCATGGAGTAGACTCACCTAAACAACTTACAAAAATAAGGGCATTAGACCCTCAAAAGTCTCTTGATTAATCTAATTGACTGATGCTATGTTGCCTCTTGTTTAATCTTTCTTTTGGATAAGGTGAGTTGACCACATTATTCGAGGATCTCAGGAGAAGTAAGATAAGCATGTAATGGTGTTGTTGGCTGATCAAGTAAGTAAACTTGAAGAGCTTTAGTATCTCAGTGCAATTAACTTATTTCTTTTGTCCTAGGAAGAACATTATGTATGTATATTCTTTCATGTCTTTTGACTAGAGTTTTCTTGTTCTTTCTTTAATTGTGGATGACAAAAGAAAAGAAAAGAAAAATAAAAAGAAATTATTTTTCATGTACTTGCTCCCATGGATAGACCATGACATAATCCTGGATTTCTTCTGTCAGGGTTTAGTAACTAAATTAGGTTCTATTGGGGAAATAAGTAGCACCATTGCACATAGCTTTGCCAGCTGTTCTACACATCTTTTGACAAGAATAAAGAAGTTGCATGATAAAATTTGATTGTTGCATGTATTAAATGTTAGGAACTTTGATTTGATCGTTTAAAATTTGTGATCTAAACTTCAATGTTCCAAAAGGATTTAAGGGGAGGTGATTAAAGAGTGTGTAGGCATTTGTGCAACTTTTGGTGAGAGGAATAATGTCTACTCATGGAACACAAAAAACATAGATATAGGGCCTGTTTGGTTGGTGCCTAACTTTACCATGCCTAAGCTTAGGCAATATGTGGCTGCCACAGAAAGTGTGGCTAACAAAATCGAAGCCACACTTGTGGCAAAGTTTGTCAAGAAACTGAGTCTATGACGTGTGGGGCCGGGTGCTAAGAAAGTGTGGCATGCCACAGTTACGTCAGTGAACCAAACAGCTACCTAAAAACTGTGGCACGCCTAACTTGTGGCTAGGCAACTTCTGGTCATGAACCAAACAGGTCCATAGTTCGTGCATGACGCCATCCGGACTTTAAGACAGAAAAGAGAGAAAAAAAAACTTCTCAAGCTGGACATCACCAAAGCGTTTGACACTTTGCCATGGCCGTTCCTGTTCAAGGTCCTACAATCAATAGGCTTTGGGAATAGATGGGGGAGATTGGCTAGCATTCTGCTTTCCATGGCTTCAACAAGGATATCTCTTAATGACATACCAGACACCAAATGGTTTGGTTGATCTAAGTGAGGTGTGGTCCAGTGAAAACTGAAGCGGGAGAGACTTACCGATGCATGGCAAGCTATTGGTGCATTGCTTGCAACGAAAGGAGAAGAGCAGGTTAAGGCGAGGGTATTTTGGTAGTTGTCCAAATACCAGAAATTGTGTTGGATCAAAACTGCGGCACTTGAGTGGTGTTTGAAAAACGGTTTAGGTCAAGGAGATACTAAGAAGATCAAGTGGATCAAAGGTTAAAGACTTAGCGGGTTCGAGGTCATGTTCTTTCAAAAGCATGCATGAGTTAAGTGTGAGTGTAAAACCTGTGTTGTGTAGGGTTAACATGTTTTCTCTAATTGTGCTAGTGGATAGTATCCATTAGGGTTAAATGTGAGCTGATTGCTCTATCTATTTAATGAGTTGGGGATGGAAGCTTACCGGTCAACCATGCCAACCATTTCATTCATGAGTTCTAGGGTTAGGGTTTGAGAGAGAGAGAGAGAGAGGAGTGAGTGTTGTAGTGTGCTCTCTTGTTCTCCTTATGGAGTGGCTGTGAAGGATTCATCTTTTAAGTAGCAATAGATAAACCTTGTTCATCTCTCACAAAGTTTTCTTGTCTTGGTTGATTTGCTCTTGTTCTTGTTGGGTTCTTTACCTCTTCTCTCCTCTTCTTGATCTTACTACGTGCCAAGAACATGTAAGTGATGGACATGTCTCATGTAAATCATATCCTATCCATCTAGACATTGTGGTTTGTAAGATTTAGAAGTTGCCTGGTTCTTGCTTGGTTCGGAGCCTTTCTTGAGGAATTTTGATTCGAGAATTTTTGTTTTAAATCTTTGGGTAGTATTGCTTACTGTGATATGTGGGAATTCATCTAGAGTTGTCTTGGCTATTCTTAACCCACGAGCAAGTTGCTTTTCAAGTTTTTGAGATTTGCCCGTTTTGGTGCATTCTTGCATGTTTTGAGGAAATATTAGAACTTTGGCCAAGATATATGATCTTTAGATAGAATAGGTTCTTGAGACCCTCAGTAAAGTGTGTGCAAAATTTAACTTCATTTGATCATGGATTTTGAAGTTTGCACCAAAAGTGGTTTTGGCCCATGCTGATTTTCTGTTATGTGAACTGGGGAGTGGTTAGACCGCTCATAGGCCTGGTCAGGTCAGCCGTTGGTTGTACCAGAGGTTGTGGCCAGTCAGACCGCCCACCGGTTAGACCGCATGTCCAGTGGCATCCAGACCAGTTCAGTGCTGAATTTGTGAGACCTTGCTAGTTTGGGTTGTTGTTTGGATTTAGTCTGTCAAATGTGATCTTCTTAGCTCTAGAGTGAAAATTTTGTGAATGCTTAGGGGAAGATTTTAAAAAGTTACCATTCACCTTTCTGTTGCTATTGCTGGTCCTACAATGTGTATATTGTATTATAGTCCCTGCATATCCACAGGATTGCAATAGTTTCCTCCTCTCTTCTAGATGGTAAAATAGTTTATATTCTAACCGATAGCTTTTCTCCATTTGGGAGACAAATAATGTTGACACTGGTCAAAGATGGGTGTATGGAAATTTCATAGTGGGAACATGTCAAAGTGAAATTTGATATAACCATACATAACATACGACACAGATATAAATGGCATAATTTATAGACGTACTACTAGGATTAGGCTTCTCACTTTGCTGCGGTTCCTCAATACTATTTTTGGGAGGCAAAATTTTTTTGGAGGTTTGCATTTTTTTTATGGATGCTACTCTTTTTTCTGACCAGGAACTCAAATTTTTTGTGAGGCAAATTTTTTTATGTAGCTTATATTCTGATATCTCATGGTCAATTGGTGAAATGAAACTCAATTATGTTGCCAGCTAACCTATTTAAGATGCAGTCAGCACAAATGCTCCCATAATTCAGACCTCGCCAGGATCCAGATGAGTCTTATCCATGGACCAAAGTTCCTGTTCCAGATGAGCCCTGTTGCATCGCCTACTCGGCTGTGACAAAGTAATGTAAAAGTAATTATAGGTTTCCTCGCTACGCATTAACTGATTTATCACCAAGGAAACCAAATTAATAGAGCCTTGCTTCCCGTGAACTGCTCGCGTTCCAGATCGGTGTGGACGCCTTGCACTGCTCCATTCATACCACACTCGCGGTAGCGTCGCACTCCTGTCACTGCTCGCTTTTGGCTGCTGTCACATGCCGAGCGCTCAGTCTGAGAGTCTGGCTATACCTAATAGCAAATCTGGACTATGAGTCAGACCACACCGTTTGTTTGTTTTTACTTTGAGGAGCATGCAAGAAGGTCCAGAAATATATTGTGATGACCCATTGTAATTTGAGAGAGTTGAGTTTCTTAAATACAACTGGTCGAATCCCTGTTACGACCTACTGGCAGGGCAGTGGCTTTAGGGCAGATTTTGAGTCTTGATGATAGTGAGTTGTAGAAAGGGTTTGAGTGACCAGGGTCTGTGGATATGTGTTGTATGAGTTATGCTATTGCTAATGTGGGTCAAGTTGTAAAGAACTTATACCCGAAAACGATTTCTTTATCTTTAGATGTGTAGAGACACTTGGAGTTAACTATGGTTAACGGCGATGATTGAGACTACGCTTATGGAGGAGCCGAGGCCCAGAACAAGCATGGAGTCCGTGTGAGATGGTGAGCTCAAGCATGGCACGAGAAAGACGAAAAATGTTAAATGCAACTTCGAGTGGCGAGATGACACTATGTGGCTTGGTCGGTCTAAGTGAGGTGTTGTCTGGTGGAACCGGAATGGGAGAGACTTGCTGACATGTGGTAAGCCAGTGGTGCATCTACATGTGGCAAGCATGGTGATTGCTTATGATGGAAGGAGAAGACTAGATCTTCGAGGGGCATTTTGGTAGTTTGATCAAAATATCGGAAACAACTTTGGATGAAAACCGCGGTGCTTGGATGACAGTTGGGATAGCGGTTTAAGTTATGGAGAAGCTGGTTTGATCAAGGTGGATTAAAGTTTTTGTGTTAGTGGATTTAGGTTTATGTGTTTTGGAAAGCGTGTGTAAGTGAATTGCGTGAGTTAAAACCCGTGTGTGTGGTGTTATCGAGCTTTCCCATTGTGTTAAGTGGATAGTATCCACTAAGGGTTAGGTAGCTGGTTAGCCCACCTATTTAAGGGGCTGGGATGGAGGCTTGTAAGCTAACCATCCGACCTTTCTCTCTTGTGTTCTCATGTGTTAGAGTTTGAGAGTTGAGTTCTTGTGGTGTACTCTCTGTCCTCCAACGTGGAGTGACTGTAAAACTTTCCTCCTCAAGTAGCAATAGAATCAATATTTGATCATATCCATATCTATCTCTTATTTTGATTAATTTGCCATTGATTTGGTTTTTCTTCTTCTTCTATCATCTTTTCTTGATCTTGCTGTGCCAAGGACATGTAAGAAATGGAGATAATCTCTGGGAATTTATCTCCACCCATCTAGACACTTTGATAGCAGGTTTATCAAGAAAACCCAGTTTTGTTTGATTGGCCTCAAAGTGTGATGTCTTGAATCAAGGGTTTTTGATGTGATTTCTTTCATGTTCTTGCTTGCTGGGACATGTGGGAACATATCTAAAACCATCTTGGTTATCACCTATCCACGAGAAAGTTGTATTCATCGTTTGATGTTTTCACCTAGTTTTGGTGCAACCTTCATTCAAACTGAAAATGTCACAACTTTGACAACAATTTCTTGATCGTTTGTTGGGATAGGTTTGTGACATCGTAGAGAAGGTGCATGCCAATTTTCATTTCATTGGATCTATGGATTAAAAGTTTTATGGATTTTTCATTTCAGAAATCGCGCTAAAATTTCTAGTCGGGTGAAAGTGATGTAGCACTGGTCTGAAATCACTGTAGCCCAACCATACTATACCACGACCAGTTACTATAGCATCAGTCTGCTAGCATTGTAGCATGATCAGCTACTGCAGTGGTGGTCTGCTATCCGATGGCATTGTGGCGCGACCTGTTACTGTAGCACTGATTTGCTGGCACTGTAGCACGACCAGCTACTGCAGAGGTGGTCTGATGGTACTGCAGCATGACCAGTTGCTGTAGCACTAGTCTGCTGGTCGTAGTACTGGTCATTCCAAGTGAATCTGAGGCTGTTTTGATCTATTTTTCATGTGGTTTTTTTTGTGAGTGTTCTATCCTAATTTTTATAGCTCTGTAGCTATTAGAGTAAAGGATTGGTGGATACTTAGAAAATTTTTTAAGGCACCATTTACTCCACATTTGTTGCCACCTTTGGTGCTACAAGTGGTATCAGAGCCCCGTTAGCTCTTTACATAGATCATAACCGGTCATAGGAGTCATGTGCAGGGATGCTTAGAATCAATCATGGTCAACGGCGAGGATCGGGGCTACGCTCATAGAGGAGCCAAGACCCAGAATGATCATAGAGTCTATGTGAGTTGGTGAGCTCAAGCATGGCATGAGAAAGGCAAGAAATATTAAAGGCAAGTTCAAATGGTGAGATGACACTATGTAGCTTGGTTGGTCTAATTGAGGCGTGGTCCAGTGAAACTGGAGTGGGAGAGACTTGCCGATGTGTGGCAAGCCAGTGGTGTATCTACATGGGGAAAGCATGGCGATTGCTTACAATGGAAGGAGAAGACCAGGTCTTTAAGGGGTATTTTGGTAGTTTGACCAAAATACCAAAAACAACTTTAGATGAAAACCGTGATGCTTGGATGGTGGTTGGGACAGTGGTTTAGGTCATGAAGAAGCTGGTTTAATTAAGGTGGATTAAGGCCCTGTTTGTTTCCACTTAAGATTATTATAATCTAGCTTATAAATCATAAGTGAAAACAAACAGCCCAGATTATAAGGTAACTTATTATAATCTAATAGCCCAGATTATTGTAATCTAATAAGCTTAAAAAAGGAGCTTATTTCAGCTTATAGATCCACCTTTTATCTTAATGACCATAAAACTTTAGGAATATTATCCACCTTTGCCATTCATCCAACCCCCAACTCCCGTGCCTCTCTCCCCCAGGGTATTGTAGTCTTTAAACATTCGAATACAACAATCCATAACTCTGATAATCCAGGCTGTCAAACACCTGACAACTTATTTCCCACCAGCTTATTATAAGCTAACTTATATAATCGCCACCTATAAGCTAGATTATAACAATCTTAAGTGGAAACAAACAGGGCCTAAAGCTTTTGTCTTAGTAGATTCGGACTTATGCGCTTTGAAAAACATTCATAAGTGGATTGTGTGAGTTAAAACCCGTATGTATGGGGTTATTGGGTTTTCTCATTGTGCTAAGTAGATAGTATCCACTAAGGGTTAGGTGGCTGGTTAGCCCACCTATTTAAGGGGTTGGGATGGAGGCTTGCAAGCTAACCATCCAACATTCCTCTCTTGTGTTCTCATGTGTTAGGGTTAGTGTTTGAGAGTTGAGTGCTTGTGGTGTACTCTATGTCTTCCAAGGTGAAGTGGCTGTAAAACTTTTCTCCTCAATCAGTAATAAAATCAATCTTTGGTCATTCCATGTCTATCTCTTGTCTTGATTGATCTGCTCTTGATTTAGTTGGTTTTTCTTCTCCTCTCGTCTTTTCTTGATCTTACTGTGCCAAGGACATGTAAGAGATGGAGATAATCTCTGAGAATTTATCTCGACCTATCTAGGCACTTTGATAGCAGGTTTATCAAGAAGACCTGGTTTTGTTTGATTTGGCTTTAAAGTGTGATTTCTTGATTCGAGGGTTTTTGATATGATTTCTTTTATGTTCTTGCTTGCTGGGACATATGTGAGAACATATCTAAAGCTATCTTAGCCATCACCTACCCATGAGCATATTGTATTCATCGTTTGATGTTTTTTCTCGGTTTTGGTGCAACTTTCTTTCAAACTGGAAGAGCTCACAATTTTGACAACGATTTTCTTGATCGTTTGCTAGGATATGTTCGTGAAAACCTATAGAAGGTGTCTGCCAATTTTTATGTCATTTGGATTTATGGATGAAAAGTTTCATGTATGAAAATGTCCATAGCACTAGTCTAAAATCACTGTAGCTCGACCTATACTATAGCACGTCCCTTCTTTTTCCTAGTTTGTCCGATTCTCGGGGACGAGATTGTTTGTAAGGGAGCAGGTTTGTAACATCCCAAAATTTATCTTTCTTTAAAATTTTATTTTCAAATTAATTATTTTAAAGATTTGGATTTTATTTGGTTTTCAATGGATCCTTAATATCAAAATCAAATTCCTATCAATATCTCTAATCCCAAATCCAGAATCTCGATAATCTTAATATCTACATTTAGATATCAGCTCAGAGTCCAATTCTCAATTCAGATTCAAATCTTAGTTATAATTTCCAATCAATTTCTAATTTTTGGGCCAAGCCCATTCTTTCCTTTTCCCTGAGCCTAGTCCAAATTTAGCCCAGTCTTGCATATCTCTAATTCCTCTCTCTCTCTCTGTTTACCCTTCTCTGCACTATTTCTTTGTTGTTTGCTCTGCTCTTCCCCTCCCCTGCTGCATCGCTGAGCATTGAAGAACCCAGTCAAAAAGGTCACTACGACTCCGGCTGTTGAGTCCGTGTCCGCTCTATCTTGCCGATTCCCATATACTGATGTTCTTGCAAAACTTCCTGCGCCGCATTATGTTTATGAGAATCTTTAGTTTTCTTCTCAAGATTAATTAATTAATTCCAAAAAGAATATTCCTTTATATTTCCATTTGGCCCCACAAGTCAGCCACTTGCGCTCAAACAGCCACCCGTTTCCTATTTTTTCACCCGAAACGGCCACCTTAATTCCAGCCATGACTTCGGCAGTCAATCCCAGTCACTTTATTCCCATTTATTCTACAGTTTCCTATTTTTCTGGTGAATACTATCGCTATTAATTTCGGCCATAACTTCAGCGATCAATTCTAGCTATTCTGTAGCTTTCCATCACCTAAAAATTGAGCCATAGATGCCTCACACCGTTCCCCACAATGTATTCTCTCTGTTTTTCCTGAAACCCTCCGGAGCTCCCTCAACTGGCCCTTCTTCGCCAACTCCGGTGAAGCATTCAGTGAGCTCTCCCACCTTCTCCTGTACTCTGTTGGTCCTCAAATTTTTTTCTGGAGAATCCCCACGCCGTTCTCTACAATGTCTTTTAGCAGTTTTGGCCAACACCCACCGGAGCACCGCATGCCGCGCTCTGCCTTGGCAGCTATAAAGAAGCTTGTGTTCCTATTATTCTGCATCATTTTCATGGAAATCAACCATCTCACAACATGTTCCCAGTCATCTCCTTCCTTTGCTGCTGCTCAATCGATGTCAAGCCATATCCATGTTGAAGAACAGAAGCATACTCCTCAACTTCGGCCGCACCTCCTCCATCGTGAAATTTGTTGCCTCCGATGAGCTTTATCCCATTCCATCACCACTGCTAGATTTGTCTCGTCGCGTTCTACGCGGTGCTCTCCTTTCTTTCCTCGAACACCCACCACAAATTTGTTGTCATCATCACCTAGCCATGGCCATCTAGGATGCTTCATGTTTACATCTATTCGGTGAGATTCTTTTCAATCCTTCTGTGTCAAAATGTGTTCCACTTTCTCATATAGCTATTCTCCAAGTAGATTTGGCTTTCCTTCACCGAGCATTGAGAACCTGAGTTTTTCCTCTTTCCCCACCATCGCCATTTAATCGTCAAGTGTGTCATCTTCGGTGAGCCCCCAGCTTGGCCGAACACTTTCCTAGCTTCACCGTATTGCGTTTTAGCGTATGCTTACGTTGTTTGCCTGTGTTCCACACTCTGGTGTCGTTTCCCTTGTCAACCCATGTCATCGTTCTTTTGCATCGCCACCGCCGCTCTGGCCATCCCCTCCTCGGGACCCAGGGAATCCGATTTGCCAGTTGCTGCACCACCTTGGCCCTCCCTTCGCAGGCGAGTTGCCATGGCAGAGCCGCCACCCCTACTGGCCATGCACCACTCTGTTTGTTCCTTTCTCCCTCTATTTCATGCTTCAACTAATATTCCTTGACTCTTAAGACACAAGAGTGGTCACGGCTTGGTGGTAACTGCTTGGGCTTGTAGAGCATAGGTCTTTGGTTCAAATCCTATTAACCGCAACTCACTTGAGCAGTATGCTCTTATGCATTGATATACGTGCTTGCAAGGAGGACATTGTGTTTGAGGGGGGATAAAAGGAATTGCACCCCACTTGAGCAGTGTGCCTGCGTGCTGTAGTTACATGATTGAGCGAAAATTGGGAGGTTTAAACTTCATTAGGAAAAGAAGAGGTTGTACTATTACAGATTTACTTCTGCTTTATTATCTAACATTAAATAAAACACAGGTCGAAAAATGGTTTCAGCATAAGTGTGCACAAGGGTTAGAATATGAGAAGAAGCTTCTGGAGGAACATGAACGCTACCGAAGAAGGTTATCATCAATACCATTGATATGTCATACTTATGAATACGCTATCAAATTTATATTTATATCGCCATCATGTAACTTGAAGTGAAACTGCCAAGCTCGATAAGAGTAGCTTGAAGAGACTAGAACAGAAATAAAAGGATCAAAAGGATGTCAAGGACCACACAATTCAGAGTGTGCCAGAAATTCCTGGTGATTCTCCTGGACATGATAGTCCTAAGTCTCCTCCATGTTGCCAACAGGATGGCCCAGACCTATCCGTAGAAGATGCTGACAAAATAGACAATATGTCTTAACATATTTCTGAAGTTTCTAAGGGGGGCAAGCTCATTCCTTCTTTTTTGTTTGCAGTTTTAATTGGAGTTTGTGTTTTGACTGGCTTATGCAGGTTCACAAAGGGTCCTTAAATATGCATGTCCATTTTCCCATATTGAGCAGCATGATAAAAAACTTATTGTAGACGTTCGAACCAACTATGAAAGGTTCGTTCAAAATCCACATCCAGTTTCACCTTAATGCTATGTTGTCTTTCATACCTACTTCACTGCTGCCTCACTCACATTTAGTAGCCTCAGTTATTTTGAAGTTTGTATACCCTTGTCCAACGATAGAAAACTCAGAATGGGACCAAAGCTAGGCCAGCGGTTGGTAATGATTACCGGCTAGTTACTAGAAAAACCAGAAAAAGAGGTCAAAATTCAAAGATTAAAATTTGAATTAGGATTGTTTTAAAATTAGTAATTGGAATGGTTACCACCCAAAAACCAGAAAAACATCCAAAATTTTGAATTTGAGTTGCGAGTACAATAATTTACAGGTGATCTATGTTTTTATTTCCTGTGAAGTTTCCATACTACTTACTCTGTCTTTGACTGAACTCGCCTAAGGGGCTTAGTAGAAGACTCAACTGATTGAAGGGTTAATTTGGGACAAACAATAGACTACTACACATATACCCTTAACATAAACTCCTTTTCTAGTCTATGAACAAGCACTCTGTCGATCACCTATTGCCAGTGCCTAACCTTATTTTTGCATTTTCTAGGGTTCATAACAAAATGTTATAGGCTGCTGTTCATAGTATAATTAAACAAAAATATGGGGAAAATGATGAAAAAATGCTAGAGGAGATCAAATTGATTATTTACAATGTGCCCCCACCAGATAGGTATGCTTTGCAATATCTGAAATAAAAGGGATATTTTTTTGTTTTCCTGAAGTAACAAAAAAATTGTAACTAAAATTTATTTACAAGCAGCAACATGTCCTTCGAGGAATTTGTGAGTAACAATAAGTTGATTAAGGCTTTCAAACTTCATCCCAAGATGTTAATTAAGGCTCTCAAACTTCGTTCCGAGTTAATATTCTGACTTATACTAGAAGGAAGCTTGCTAGAGGCTACATGAACTTCATTACTATGAATCACAAAGCAAACCCCTCCCGGGGTGGAGATTGGGGTGTCCAAAGCCGGGCCTGGGCCAAGGCAACAAGTGTGTCTACCTAGGGCCCAACGCCAACAACGGCTCCGCCATGTGTGCATGTATATATATGTATACACACACACACACACACACCATGATGCCCAGGCACCATGATTGCACTTGCACACATCTAAAAGCAATTAAGGTAGGAATTTGTAACCTCTTATAGTGGATGTGAAGGCTACTTTCAACCCTGTTTTAATAATATAGCTGATTAGTCCAATTAATTTTGAGATACCCCCACTCCCATATCAGAGAGTTGATTCGGAGGTAGGCCCCTCTAACAAATTTAGACACTTTCAACTTTAGAATTATATGTAAAGCTACGTATCTCCTTTCTTTATTTTTCAAATAAATGTATACATAATCCAACTATCAATCTAAACCTTCAAAATAAGTGTCCACCAAAATAAGGGCAAGATATTTCATTTATTAAAAATATTTAAATTCTTATATCTCTAAGCCAACTATCAATTAATATAAACCTTCAAAATTAACCACTTTCTACATTTTTTTTATTAATTGTCACTTGAGGATATTTGCGGTGTTTGTTGAACTGACATCATTCTTGGTGAAAATATCTGTTTCCTCTAAAGCAAAGAGAAATATCTAAAGCAAAGAGAAATATCTAAAGCAAAGAGAAATATCTATGGATATTTCTCTACTTTCCAGTACGCATCCTATAAATGGAGTGGAGGAAGTAGGAAAATACATAGTGAGGAATAAATATAAAAACTTTGCCCATTTATTTGTTGTGTTTTGCAACATTATAATTTTTGACATACAGAAGTATCCAATGTTAGAGTAGATTTCTACATATCAAAATATTGTAATACTGTAATAGTATTTTATCTATGGATGTAAGAGTGTTATCTTCATACTTTAAAACATAAAAAGCATTAAATACAAAAAAGTTGCAAAGAAACATAGCATTAATTTGTTTGGAATTGAAAGATGTGTAAGTTTAAATAGTCAAAAATATATTTTACAAGTAAAAATTATTTTACTATATATAAATGAGGATTCTAATTTGCCCCTGGGCCTACCAACTGGCCACGGCGTATCTCTAACATGGAAGTTAGAGGTGATTCACTTGTCATATCAAAAGAGGCCTCAAAACCATTGCCTGCAAATGGAATGGTAGAAGATTTCAAAAGATATATTGAGATTTTACTGCTTAACTATCACAATGAAGAAATCGAAGAATATCCTTTGTATTTTAATGAATTTCAAGCTGACATAGTGAAGGTACTCGACCTAGTGTCAAAGCCTGACAAACTAGAGATGTTCCAAAAATATATGGCTATCCATTCGACATTTATGCCCCTAGTAAGCAGATCTGTACACTTCTATCAACTGCTCAAGGTGTCTGATTCCTTGCGAATGGAGACAGAATTAGTGCATTTTATCTATGGATGTAAGAGTGTTATCTTCATACTTTAAAACATAAAAAGCATTAAATACAAAAAAGTTGCAAAGAAACATAGCATTAATTTGTTTGGAATTGAAAGATGTATAAGTTTAAATAGTCAAAAATATATTTTACAAGTAAAAGTTATTTTACTATATATAAATGAGGATTCTAATTTGCCCCTGGGCCTACCAACTGGCCGCGGCGTACCTCTAACATGGAAGTTAGAGGTGATTTGCTTGTCATATCAAAAGAGGCCTCAAAAGCTTTGCCTGCAAATGGAATGGCAGAAGATTTTAAAAGATATATTGAGATTTTACTGCCTAACTATCACAATGAAGAAATCAAAGAATATCCTTTGTATTTTAATGAATTTCAAGCTGACATAGTGAAGGTACTCGACCTAGTGTCAAAGCCTGACAAACTAGAGATGTTCCAAAAATATATGGCTATCCATTTGGCATTTATGCCCCCAGTAAGTAGATCTGTACACTTCTATCAACTGCTCAAGGTGTCTGATTCCTTGCTAATGGAGACAGAATTAGTGTATGAGCCCTTGGATACACCATCAGGATTTCATGACGACTGGACATTTCTTTTCCGTTGGCCACCTCTCTTTAAAAAAGCGTATTTATACAAGTGTAGGGGCATTTGTCATAACTATTACACGCGATCATATTGGTGTTTACTGAACTATGCTAGGCACTTTAGTTCACATGTGCTAGATTACACAAAGGTAATCATGTTCTCTCCTCTGATGCCATGCCTTTGCTGATAAACAGTGTTAAATTGACCCTACACAGATGACCTAATTGGCTTGAACTGTATTATGAATTTATTTCATTAGTTTTTATTTGAAGGGCATTTGGTGTACAAGAGATCCAGGACATCATCATAACTAATTTGATTTTGGCACAGCTTCTTGCTCTTGCCCTGACAGATTTGATCCTATTCATTATTTACCTGAACAACATGGATGGACAGTAAGCTTCTTATTCTTGTTGCTTCTTGTTTCTTATAATCTGTTGTTTGTATTTCGTAATGTGTTTAGTGAGTTTTTCTCTCTTTCGTAGCTTCTTTTGCACATTGCACTCCTTCGTGGCATCTGAGTAAGTTCCACTAATCCATGCTATCAAATATTGTGAAAGTCACTTTTTTACCCTTAACTATGAAATTGACCAACTGATATTGAATATAGACACTAATGATCAGAACTTTTATCAAATAAAAAACACTTTAGCTTACCTATGAGTACATTTATTTTCTTTTCCCATAAGGCAATTGTGTGGATAGTTTTAAATAAAAAATGGACGTTTCCTCTTTTGGGTTGGTGTATGATATATTTATGAGAGGTGCTTCCATACTTTTTTTTAATAGTGATTTGCATAATATTTTGAACGTGTAAAATTCTTGTTTTATGGATGCAGTGACAAGGGTGAATCTGAGGATGAATTGTAGGATAGTGACAAAGTTGAATCTGAGGATGAGTTGGACGATGGTGACGAAGTTGAATATGAGGATGAATGGGTTGAAGAAGGTTGAATTGGATTATGGTTAAAAAGAAATTGGATAGTCATCATGTAATTTGTTTTTGGCCCTCGTGCTACATAACTGACAATACCTGGGTACCAGTGAACACTTTGCGAAACTTGCCAGGTGTTTCAATTCGTACAGAAGATATACCATTTGTAAATTAGGAAATAGAAGTAATCTGACCTCACCTTCTTGCCCGGAATAGTTTTGTGCAGTGCCTTGTAGGCGTAGCTGTGGTAGGTTGGCGAACCTGTACGCGCAGCTATTGTCTGCTCTTATATTTGTGCTGTAAACTGAAAATACGAACTCGACTTTACTAAAGTTGGTACCGAGGCACCTATTCTATATTTGCATGTCTTATTCATGTAAAAAAACTGCTTAGAACTTTGCTATGTCCAGTCTGGAATTTTTTTAAAATAATTTATTTTTTATTCAAAATAACAGACATATACCCGCACAAATTTTTTTATAGGAATGACCTCTAGTCGCTAAACTGTTGGACGACTGGAACTTGTACTCAACGGTCACGCAACACGTAGGCTGTCCGTAGGCCGTTGGGTGACATAATTGCAGTTGCCAAAGGGTTGGATGACTGCCCAGTCACCCAACTCTTCAGTGACTGGAGACGCATATAAATCGAGCGCTCAGCCGACCCCTTGGCCATTTCATCTGGCAACACCGCCGCGCAGAGAAAAAAGGAGAAGGGAAACAAAGAAGAGAAGAGAAGAGGGAAGAAAAAGAGAGAAGAGGAGAGGAGAGGGAGAGGAAGGAGAGGTTCTGCAACTCCCGTAAGATAAAATTTTTTGTATGTTGTAGTCAATATTTTTTGTGTGAAGTAATTAGTTTATTTAGTGTATAATTAGGATCCTAGAAAATTATAGCTATAGAAAAGAATAGCATAATTTTGGTATGATGTAAATAGTTGTAAAATTTAGTCAATGTAGTTATAAAAAATTAGCATGAAACTTATAGTTGCAAAAAAATTAGTGAATATAGTTGTAGAAAATTAGCATCCGTAGAAAATTATAGTTGTAGAAAATTTAGTCAATATTATGTACAAAATAAGCATCCATAGAAAATTATAGTTCTTAAAAATTCAGTCAATACTTTTGTATGAAGTAAATTGTTTGTTTTGTGCAAAACATTAATACGTAACATTTATGATTAATTATGAATGAATACAATGTCATTTGTACATCGAAAAATCTTGCATACCGTTATAACTGGTATATTGATGTTTAAATCAATATGACATGTAAATTGCTGAAACCCATTAGGAATTACTTAGAGTAGGAGAGAGCTTGAGCTAGGCGAACCGTTGGCCGTCCCGATAGAGCACCTCCTATACCTAGGACTGGCTTGCCAGACATTGCTTGCATATTACATGGAATGGGCCAACAAGCCGAAGGAATAATGGTGCTCTGGTAGAGATGGCAATGGGCATAAACGCGTTGGGTTTTGCTATTCCAAACCCATGCCCATGAAAGTTGGACGTGCTCGCTAAAAAACCCATGCCCATGACGGGTGCAGATTTTTGCCCAGACCCATGCCCACTGGGTTAACGGGTACCCATGGGTCGCCCATCGGGTCAGTAATGCGAGCTGCAACAATGGTTAATGGAGAGGAGGAAGAAGTTCACCGGCCATCTTCGTTGGAACCGGAGGGCAACGCCATGGCCAAGGGCCTACTGATGTGATGCACGTTGGCTGCGGTGTGGGGGCGGCGGGCTGAACTGGAAGGCGAGGCGACGGCGAGGGCGTGCGGGAGGACGAGCGTGCGGCGAGAGTGGCAGGAGCAGGAGCGGGAGTTGTGGGACGGGAGGGCGAGCGTGGAGACTGCCGGAGACCGAGCGTGGATCGCCAGATGCGCTGCCGCTGCGGTGACTGTTGAATCGGGGTGGGGACTGGGGAGGAGTGAGTAGTGACCGTGGCGAGTGCTAGCTAGGGTTATCCGTATGGGTAATGGGGCATTGCCGCATTGGATTTGGGGGCTTGGGGCTAAATGGCTAATGGGCTATGGGCTGGGCTGGTTTGCCTGGGAGGCTGGGAGCCTGGGTTTATAACTCCTATGGATCGGGTTTATATTACCCATGGGTTTACGGGTTTGGGTACTATAGGAACATACCCGAACCCGGCAGGCCCGATGGGTTGGGCTTTTTACCCATTAAGAGACCCATGGGCTAGGAAATTGACTCAGACCCATGCCCTAATAGAGTAAAACCCACCGGGTATCGGGTTTCGGGTACCCATTGCCATCTCTATGCTCTGGTGTAACCGTCAAGTTCAGGCCACATCATCTTCAACACGATATTCATGACTGTGTCTTCACGGTGACCTTTGAGGACTTCTTCTTTCTTTTCAAACCCAACGCCCTTGACACTTCACTCATTTGATGATGGATACTGTAAGTGTGTATAATCATGGTCTACGTTCATGTAATACCTAAATGTCATATATAACTTATTGCCTTTGGGTGTGTATATATATAGATACATGTTGACTGAAGCCAGATTAATGAAATCACTGGTGGGTTTCCTCGACCCACACTTGGTCTCCATAGATACCATCAATGTGGATGCATCCTTCATCGAGCATTACATGGTTACGACATTGGTGGTTCACCGCAATAAGGAATTCATACTTATGCCCTACAACCAGCGGTAAGTGCGACACTAGTGGCTATACTTGTTGATTTGTACTTTATAAGCAGCACGAACTTAAGTTTAATGACCATGACGATATACTTGTGTAGATTCCACTGGATTCTAATTGTAATTACTAAAATGGAACATGATAATATATCTTCATTCCCTAAAGAAGAACAAAACTGACTTCATAGTTGTTCAATAATTAATCAACAGGTAAACACATTTTCTCCATAGATAGCTCTATAGTAATCTTTTCTTAATTTCTTTCCAATGACTGAGGCTAACTTTATGGAATCATGTAGGTCTTTCGCCAATTACGTTGCTTCTGTACGAAAATTCAAGTGAGGGGTCAACGCCCTGCGACATGATCTAGATTTCATGGTATTCGCTAGTACATATTAATCATATATAACACATCATAGTAATACTTCTCAAACTAACAAATTCTATTTTTGCAGTGCCACCAGCAACCACAAAGCAACATCTGTAGATTCTATGTTTGCCACAATATAGAACTACTCATCGGTTCTGTGAAGTCCAATAATCCTTAGGTTTGTAAATCTTGTAATAATTATTTCATACTTATCAATTTATATGTATGCACGACATTGATTTTCCTACCGACAGGTTGCGACCATCGCTACAACTTCGTTGGAATAGGCTGAGCTCCAACAAATTTGAGGACAGTGTGCGTACTTCTTAATATCTAAGGTCATAAACAAAAATGGGAAGTTCCACAATATAGAATGAATTTGATTGGGACAAGATTGAGTTTAATTGTACATATGTGTATTTGTTCATGCATGGTTAATTTATTTCTTTTCAATTAATTGATTTGTGAAATGGAAGTTCTTGTTTTTGAAATGAATATGAATTGGATGTATATATACTTGTTGTGTTTCTACTTGTTTCAAAGGACATGGCTAATATTTCCTAAGACTGACCAACAAACAAAAATAGGTTTAAGAATATAAAAGACTATCCCAGATAGTTTGTAGTTGAAATCATCTGTGATTCATGAGTTATCACAGATGGTTTCTACAACAAACCATTTGTGATAGTCAATTTCCATAGACGGTTATGAGTTAATAATCGTTTGTGATTATACGTATCACAGATAGTTCGAAAATCATCGGTGATGACTCCATGTCATTACTGACCCATAAACTTAGACGGCTCACAAAACCATTTGTGATGATGTTTTTGAACCATCTGTGATGACCATTTCTACAATATTGTTTGTGTTATAAAAACTCAGCCGGATTTCTTTGTCATGCTTTCAGCAACGTGTGAATAGGCGGGTGAGATCCTCTCTTTGAGAGATATGACAATTGAGGTATATATCATGCAGCGATGACTCTCCAAAAAAAAATATTAAGTAAACAATCTAAAATTGAAATGGAAATGCATTTTCTGGGTGTGCGTGGCTCATTCCTTCTACGAATATTAGAATTAGAGTTGTCTAAGCGAGGTTTGCCACCAGGACATGTTGCCAAAGCATTGCTGGTATGGTTTCTGACCTTACATGCCAAAGCATATTGTACAAGTATATTTTGTAACTAGTTTTTTCTTTTTCTCTCTACAGGATATTATCAATGGTTCAGAGACAAGAGAGAAAACATCGTGCAATGAGCTATTTGCTGCTCTTGATAAAGCCAGGGAACGCTCTAATGCACTGATATACGTGCTTGTAAGGAGGACATTTAATTTGAGGGGGGATTGCTGTAGTTACATGATCGAGAGAAAATTGGTAGGTTTAAACTTCCATTATGCAAAGAAGAGGTTGTACTATTACAGATTTAATTCTGCTTTATTATCTGACATTAAATAAAACACATGTCGAAAAATGGTTTCATCATAAGTGTGCGCAAGGGTTAGAATATGTGAAGAAGCTTTTGGAGGAACAGGAATGCTATAGAAGAAGGTTACCACCAATACCATTGATATGTCATACTTATGAATACGCTATCAAATTTATATTTATATCGCCATCGTGTAACTTGAAGTGAAACTGCCAAGCTTGATAAGAGTAGCTTGAAGAAACTAGAACAGAAATAAAAGGATCAAAAGGATGTCAAGGACCACACAGTTCAGAGTGTGCCAGAAATTCCTGGTGATTCTCCTGGACATGATAGTCCTAAGTCTCCTCCATGTTGCCAACAAGATGGCCCAGACCTATCCGTAGAAGATGTTGACAAAATAGACAGTATGTCTTAACATATTTTTGAAGTTTCTAAGGGGGGGGGGGGGGGGGTAAGCTCATTCCTTCTTTTTCGTTTGTAGTTTTAATTGGAGTTTGTGTTTTGACTGGCTTATGCAGGTTCACAGAGGGTCCTTAAATATGCATGTCCATTTTTCCCATATTGAGCAGCACGATAAAAAAACTTGCTGCAGACGTTCGAACTAACTATGAAAGGTTCGTTCAAAATCCACTTCCAGTTTCACCTTAATGCTATGTTGTCTTTCATACCTACTTCTCTACTGCCTCACTCACATCTAGCAGCCTTAGTTATTTTGAAGTTTGTATACCCTTGTCCAACGATAGAAAACCCAGAATCAAACCAAAGCCAGGCCA
This sequence comes from Dendrocalamus latiflorus, assembly GCA_017311315.1. NCBI lineage: Eukaryota > Viridiplantae > Streptophyta > Magnoliopsida > Poales > Poaceae > Dendrocalamus > Dendrocalamus latiflorus. The sequence goes on along the minus strand of CM029653.1, from coordinate 17,911,519 downwards.
GCGGCTGGTAACGATTACCGGCTAGTTACCAGAAAAACCAGAAAAAGAGGTCAAAATTCAAAGATTTAAATTTGAATTGGGATTGTTTTAAAATCGGTAATCGGAATGGTTACCACCCAAAAACCAGAAAAACATCCAAAATTTTGAATTTAGTTGCGAGTACAATAATTAAAGCATATTAAGCTCATACAACAAGTAATGTAACACAAAAAAGCATAAACCAACTTAGAAAGTGCATTACGCATTCATAGATTTAAATGTAAATCGGCTGTTTTTTAAAAACCGGTATCCACTGGTAAATCCGGTTACTAGGTAATAACTACTGGGATTTGTATCCCTTCCCTTGTCCTTACAGGTGATCTATTTTTTTATTTCCGGTGAAGTTTCCATACTACTTACTCTGTCTTTGACTGAACTGGCCTAAGGGGCTTAGTAGAAGACTCAACTGATTGAAGGGTCAATTTGGGACAAACAATAGACTACTACACATATACCCTTAACATAAACTCCTTTTCTAGTCTATGAACAAGCACTCTGTCGATCACCTATTGCCAGTGCCTAACCTTATTTTTGCATTTTCTAGGGTTCATAACAAAATGTTATAGGCTGCTGTTCATAGTATAATTAAACAAAAATATGGGGAAAATAATGAAAAAATGCTAGAGGAGATCAAATTGATTATTTACAATGTGCCCCCACCAGATAGGTATGCTTTGTAATATTTGAAATAAAAGGGATATTTTTTTTGTTTTCTTGAAGTAACAAAAAAAATTGTTACTAAAATTTATTTACATACAGTAACATGCCCTTTGAGGAATTTGTGAGTAACAATAAGTTGATTAAGACTTTCAAACTTTGTCCCAAGAAGTTAATGAAGGCTCTCAAACTTCGTTCCGAGTTAATATTCTGACTTATGCTGGAAGGAAGCTTGCTAGAGGCTACATGAACTTCATTTCTATGAATCACAAAGCAAACCGCTCCCAGGGTGGAGATTGGGGTGTCTAGGGCTGGCCCTGGGCCAAGGCAACAAGTGTGTCTAGCTAGGGCCCAACGCCAAGATGGGCTCGGCCATGTGTGCATGTAAATATATATACACACAAACAAATATACACACACACATACATACACACACACACACATATACATATACATATATATATATATATATATATATATATATATATATATATATATATATATATCATACATACATATTGTATTCCTTGTTTAGTACAATTTCAGGCTATCAAAAATCGAGTACAGCTTTTCTTGAAGAATGGTAGGATGATGCAGATACAGACATGCTTAGCAATTGTAGATTACTACATATCAAAATATTGTAATACTGTAATAGTATTTTATCTATGGTTGTAAGAGTGTTATCTTCATACTTTAAAACATAAAAAACATTAAATACAAAAAAGTTGCAAACAAACATAGCATTAATTTGTTTGGAATTGAAAGATGTATAAGTTTAAATAGTCAAAAATATATTTTACAAGTAAAAGTTAGACCAATGCTGGACAGCCAGGTTTGCACTTCCATGGTGTTGTCTTCTCGCCATACATAGGCTGTGTACTGATCTTTTTTTGCTTCGCAGGCTGAGAGATGTCGGACTACTACCTCTCGCCCAGATGGTGTAAGCCATAGATGAGGATGGTCTACCAGCAGCTGTGGGCGGGGACGATAGCATAGAGTGGTCATGATGCTTCCCATTCGATCGCTCCCTGCTGACACTTTGGTGGATTGTTGGCAGCTGGAGACGCACACTTTCCACTTCCCATTTAGGGAGATCGCCCCTACTCTGCAGGACGTCTTGCTATTGCTCGACCTTCCTATCACGTAAGCTGCTGCCTTCCTACCAGAGGCCTTAGAGGAGTACTACGTCTTCCCGCTGGGTCAGACGCATGGCCCATCATTGTGGTGTCTCTCGAAGTTCTGGGTACATGTCTGATGCCCTTCCCATTCGATCAGCTGCACTCTCCTTTCCGTAGTACGATCTTAATATTTTTTGCTTATACTCAGGTGGAGCCGATGGACCCAGCTATGGACGAGCAGTAGGTCTTGCGACACTTAGAGGCATGCTTGATGTGGTTGTTTGGTTGGGTGCTCATTACCACCAGCAACAGCAACACCATCGACAAGTGCCTCATTGCTCACGCTAGGGCCATCGTCAAGGGGAAGGCCACCCACATCAGCTGGGGCTCGACCGCACTTGCCACGACCTATCATGGATTGTGCGATGCATGCGGCAGGACCAAGGCAAACTCGGTCCTCGCAGGGTGTCCGTTGCTACTACAGCTATGGTCGTTGAGCACTTTAGCTTTAGATGGCCCATGTTCGAGGACATCACTCCATACAGGGTGGAGATGTACCTAGGGCGACGTGGACTGGCCTACGATGGGTTCTCTCTGGTGCCATAGATGGGTACGTAGTCTCACTTATAATTAATTCCTTCGTATTATGGATCATCCTATGCAACAGTTGGTGTTCCTTGTAGGTATAGTTCATGCACGTACAGGTTACATGGGCGTATTTGCCCTTTGTGGAGCAGTTTGACTGACTCATGGCTAACAACATGCACTGGGAGCCCTACTCCCCTAAGGTAGTGGAGAGCTATGCTCCTGATGAGCTATCCTTGTTGTGTTGGCATGACTGGGCTTTCTGGCTTACGCGGAGGAAACTCGTGTTCGATGTCTTCGTGGAGGACCGCGCAGCACATCGTGCCATGCACCAGTTCAGCTTATGTCAGGTGGTTTTAGTACCAGTCAGGCGACCTGTGCCCGACAACATCCACACATGAGTTATCACCACAAATGTCTCACCTTTTACTACTAATTCGTTGCACGACTTCTAACCAAATGTTATCTCCTGCAGGCACTCTAGGAAGGGAGTAAAACATGGCACGGACTAGACGGCGAAGATGGAGGTGTGGATAGCCTAGTGGGAGGGTGTGCTATAGGACTATGTGCAGGAGGCCACCCCTTACGACCACAGCACGTACAGTGAGTACCTTCACTGGTGCACACCTTAGACACGTACCAGGCTGATACATATCATCGACCTGCCCCCAGCACACGTCGCAGCATCGATAGACACGTACCCTGTGTAACTCACGCAGCACATTCACATCATGGTATGTTACATCATATTTGTAAATGTCCACTTCCAGCAATCCCACTAATAGGTTACACCCTTTTGTGTTTTCCTTGCATGCAGATGTCGGTGTTGCGATTTGGAGGGACTCTCGCACCATGGGGGATAGGATCACTAGTGGTGTGGAGGTAACACAAGAGAAGGTGGTGCAGGATTTTGTTGTTTGTGTAATAATTACATTTCTTACTTACTATGTGATGTTTGCAATATTGTTGCATTCTTAGTTGTACTCCTTTTTATGATGTCCGTTTGTTCGATCCGTGTCGACTCCTCTAGCTCAATGCATGCAATGCACCACTGGAACAGTGCACTCAATAGATAGCAACCACACCGACATGTAAACCATTTGATTACATGTTTTAGGACATTGAACAATACCGTGGACAACACGAGCGAGTACTATGGTACAACCTTCTCCATGCATGCCTACTGGTAGAATGTGCCTCGTGCTACCCACATGAAGTGTTGCAGAGGGAGGCGCCTTGGACATGTCTAGCCGTCATTGGCCCTATTCTTTTCAGCTTTAAAAGTTGCTTTTCGGCTTTTCTACAGTAACTAGCTTTTAAACGGAGTATTTTTTCAAGATAGGGTCTACTAGTTAATTGTAGTACATACTTTAATAACTTCATTTATATCGGTAAAAACCGCATGTGAGTTTCTGTTACTCTGTAATCTCTCGTACAAATAGCCCAAAAGGCACAAGCCACAGCCAAAAGCCACAAGCCGCAGCCAAAACGAACAAGCCCATTGTAGTGGCACACATATATGCAACTATGGTTTGTGCAACAATATGTCAGATCGAATGAACTTCCTATGTTGTTAACCTCCTCGATGCCCCTCTCGTGCTGCATCTACTGACAGACGTCATCGTTCTCCTCTTTGAGACTTTCAATCTGCGCCTCCAATCTAGGATTCTCTCCCCAGAATGTATTGATATACCTCACAACATACCATTCATGGATCCAATGCACGAAGTCACATTTGGCCATCTGCTGGAAAGGAAGGTTAACATCGAAACTCTATTAGTAGTAATATAAAATAGACATTTGTCTAATTGTACCCTAGAGTGTAGGCATCGAAACAAACATCACTCACCACTGAAATGGCCTTTCGTGACCTGCACGACCGCGTCCTCCCTCTGTCTGCATTTCGGCCACACTGGTTCAGCACGCCTATTTAGAATCAAGTTGTTGTTTGGGCCGAAATCCTCCCTCCTTTCCAGCGGATGGTCTACTCTTTGGTGACCCATCTTCGACTAGCGCATTGGCGTCTACCATGGTATGTTACTCTAGGATGGAGAAGGTGGTTCTTCCTACTATCAACGGGGTAGGGCATGCATTTTATAACCCGTGGGAGAGGCAGCGTGCTTTATGACAAACTGGGTCATGTGCTACCTTTGTGCAGCTTTGCCCTAGACGGGCAGCTTTGCATAGTGATAAGACCAGAAGGTGCAGCTTTGTGAAGTCACAAGACCAGATAGGGTAGTTTTGCACAGTGATAAGACAAACTAGGTCAGCTTTGCGCAGTGACAAGACCAGAGGGTGCAACTTTGCGTAGTGTCAAAGACCATACGGGCTAGTTTTGCACAGTGGTAGGACCAAAGGTTGTTGCTTTGTGAAGTGGCAAGACCAGATGGGACAACTTTGCACAGTGACAAGACCAGACAGGCTAGCTTTGCGCAGTGATAAGACCAGACGGGGTAGCTTACGTAGTGACGAGACCAAAGGGTACACTTTTGTGCAGTGACAAGACCAGATAGGCTACCTTTGCGTAGTGATAAGACCAAAGGATGCAGCTTTACGTAGTGCCAAAACCAGACGGGGCAGCTTTGTGCTATGCAAGACCAGATAAGCTAGCTTTGCACAGTGACAAGTCCAGACGGGCCAGCTTTGCATAGTGACAGGACCAAAGGCTACATCTTTGCATAGTAACAAGACCAGATGGGTCTGCTTTGTGTAGTGACAAGACCAAAGGGTGCGACTTCGTGCAGTGACAAGACCACATGGGTAGCTTTGCACAGTGACAAAACCCGGCATGCCAGCTTTGCACAGTGACAAGATCAGATAGGCTAGCTTTGCATAGTGACAAGACCAGCTAGGGTAGCTTTGCGCAGTGACAAGACCAGAGGGTGTAGCTTTGCACAGTGGTAAGACTAGACGAGGCAGCTTTGCATAGTGATAAGACCAGATGAGCCAGCTTTGCACAGTGACAAGACCAGATAGGATAGCTTTGCATAGTGATAAGACCAAAAGGTACAGCTTTGCGTAGCGAGCAGCCAAGATAGTGTAGCTTTTCGCTAGAAAGTTTTTTGAAAGACAGGGCATCACTATGCCCCGCAGGCTACTCATATGAAAATAACCGCACCATACCAACCCTTTGCCTTGTAAAATGAGGTGAAAGAGATCTAGGAGAAAACACTACACAACCAAACCCAACACTATACTAGTGCATGCTTCACCACGTTGGGATAGACAAGAGGCAGAAGAAACAATAGGACAAGATGATGAAGCAATGGGAGGAGACCCGCCAACTAGCAAGGTCTATTGCAGCCCCGCGACGAACAAGTAAGGGCTGTAGCGGCATAGGCCGAACAAGCAGAGCATGTCAGGGGGTCAGCTCCCCGCAATAATGCCCCCTGTAGCAGCAACCCCATCCCGAATATTCCAACTGAGTGTTCACCGCAACACTCGCCCGAGGGAGAGATGCTACCCCTCTGTTGGTGTAGGGACCCATGAAAGTTTTTTAAATCTAAGCAGCGGCTGAGTCTAAGCATGCGTTTTTGAGGTTGCGCAAACTACTCCTATGACTATCCTGACCGTCGTTGGGACACGAGTAGCTATCGATAGCTGGTAAGGACCAGTTACAATGTGCTCTCCTACTATTTCTCTTTTAAAGTACGCACTAACAATCTCTCCTGTCTACCCACAGTCCCTGGAACCGCTATGTGGCTACTGCAAGTGGATGGACCTAGAGATCCACCCACATGACCAGTGGGCTCTCAACTTTGAGGAGTGGGATGTCAAAAGGGCCTACGAGATTTGGGAGGAGGAGCACCGCAATGACGAACAAACCGGGAGTATACGTCAGAAGACAAAAGCTCATCTTGAGGTATGCACATGTAGGGAGCGAGAGGCTTGCAAGAGGGAGCACAAGAAAAAGAGGGAAATGGCGGACAAGGCCAAAGAGATTGCCGAGGAATTCAACGTCGAATTGGAAGGAAGGAAAAATGGCCCCGGTCCACGCAGTAGGTCAGGGCGTTCCGCACTAGTCCCCCCAATCCAACAACATGAAAAAAATAAGTTCTTCTCCATGTATGAATTCCCGGTTGCATAACAATATCACTTACCTTCGTACTTACCAATCGTTGCTATCCCAATCATTGTTGAATAAAATTTTACAATTTTTCTTACACTACAACAACATACAATGATCACAAACTGTTACTGCTAATCTAACAGATTTTCTGCTATTTATAATCTACGAAAATCATAAATAGGTCAACCGACATTGTCTCCCTTTTTTTTCCAAAAAGTACAACTTATAGACAAAATTTTATAAATTTTACCTACCTACAACAATTGTCATTTACCCATGTGCGGTCGGTAGCCCATTTGCGCAAAAATGGGTGAGTTCCAGTCGCCGGACGGTTGGGCGATTGTAACTTACAGTTGCCCGACGGTTAGGCGACTGGTCCTAGTCGCCTGATCGCTCGACGACTACAGCTATGTCGCCCAATGGCCCATGGATAGTCTTCGTGTCGTGCGGCCGTTGGGCGACAGGTTCCAGTCGCCCAATGATTCGGTGACTGGAGGTTATTTCTGTAAAAGTTTTATACAAGTATATTTCTATAATTTTAATTAAAAAATAAATTATTTACAAAAAAATTCGTCCAGCCTGCGTGCCTGGAATGGGCAATAGCAATAGCTAAGTTAAGCGTTAGTTTTGCAGATTGTTAAACGTTAGTTTTGCAGATTGTTGAGTTTCTCTTTAGTATCGGTGTCGTACAAAACCCGGGCTTTCCCCAGAATGCTCCACTATCATAAATGTCCCAAGTACCTGTACTTCTTTCATTCTTTTTTACTTCACTTTTTAGTACCCATACCATTAAATCTTTTAAAATTTGATCATTAATAGACTCAAAATTATCTAGATTGATTATACAAAAATTATATCATTAGATTTATCATTAAAATTACTTTCATAATATTATAATTTTACTAATATATTTTAGTGTAAAATTATAAAAATAGCAATAAAAATCATATCTTGGAGACCATACAAAATAAAAAAAACGTCAGGCAAAAAAAAGAAAGAAGTGAGTATATTCCACCAGCGCCGAGCAGTAACAATCTCCAAGAATGAAGAGAGCGACGCATAAACTGCAGTACATCTGCTTACTTCTTCAAACCCGTGTCCATTTTGGCAACGGTGGAAAGAGAGAAACAGAAAGGTTCCCAAACTGTGCTGTCCACAGACGAAGTTTTCCAGAATGTGCTGTCTACTGACGAAGCGATCCGTGACTTACAAATATGAGGCTGCTAACCGGAGCTTGGCGGGAGCGGCTGGACTGACAGAGCTACTTGTGCATTTGGACTTTGGGACTGCTAAGATGAGGGCATGGTGTACCGGGCCTTCTGTCGTTTGTTCTTCTTGCTTAGAAATCGTTTTTCGTTGTAACTAAACCGGTGCAGTCATCATAAAATCTTTGGAGGGGAAGGAATTGCTGGCTCCTCAGCGACTCCGTACCGCCCCCTCCGTTACCCCGCGCGCGGCGCGTGTCGCGGCCAACCTCGCGCGCCCGCGCGTTCGCTGGGTTTCTCGGGACTCCACGGCATTCTCGGCTGTTTGGCTGCTTGTTCATCGCCCCGGCCCTGCGTTGCTCTGCCCTGTCTCCTCCTCTTTGGTGCTGCGCCGGGATGGCCAAGCTGCCGGTGCCTTCCCTTCGCCGTTCCCGGTCGCGCATACATCGAGCGCCGTTCCCTTCCCCGGCCATACCCCGCACGTTCGTCGCTTCGGTCATCCTCTACAATTCTCGCCCTCTTCGTTTCCTCTCCTAAGCCCGCCTTCCTTCATTTCTAGTCCCCTTTGGGGATTTTGCCCCGATTGTGGGATCTTTCTGAAGAATATGATAATTTAGTATCGGCCTTCTAGGTGTGATACCTGTTGAGAAATTATCGCTGGCGAGTTCAGTCCAAATGATTTCTCTTAAACAACAGAGATGGATCAATCACAAAACAATACAAGAAAATGTAAGATTGAATACAAGAGATGAGAGGGAACTCATTCCTTATTGCTTTCTTTTCCATGTACAAGAATAATGATTGTGACCTCTATGTATAGACTAAGTGGTGAGATGTCTATCATAGACCAACGCCTCACGTCAAAGCCCAAGTTTCCCAAGGGGAGTGGTGAGGTGCCTATCATCGGCCAAGGCCTTAGGCTCAGGACTAAGTTTCCCAACACTCTTCCTTAGGCACTCATCTGATATGTTCATGCCTCATCAAAACTGTATAAAAACCTAGTAGAAAAAATTTGGAGAAAGAGTATATGATATATATTATGTTGTGTTACACGAATTGCCTCGTTAAAAACCTTGACCGAAAAACTTCAGGAAACTCGTCAAGGAAAAAAAGAACACAATTCAACCAATTTCATTTAATTTGTAGGATTTATTCTTTGGGTACTCGATTTTTGTTATCAAACTTTAATAATGAGCTTGAGAAGAATGTCCTCTAAGTTATGCACTTCTCTAAGTCTCATCATTCCAATTTCACGTACACATTTTTCAAAGTTAGATGCTAGAAGTAACATAGTGAATAAATCTGCAAAATTTTCACATGACTTAGTATGCAGTATTTTAATTTTATCCATCTTTTATAATTCATGAGTATAGAAAAACTTGGAGTTGATATGTTTTATGAGATGACTATTCACGCAACCCATCTGTACTTGTATAACACAAGCTATATTATCTTCATAGATAATTGTGGAAGCTTGCACGATATTTAATCCACATGATTGCCGGACATGGGGAATCATCCGTCGAAGCCAAGCATATTCTCGTGCAGCATCGTACAACACTATGATTTCCGAGTAGTTTGTCGAAATTGATACAAGATTGTGTTTAGACGATTTTCATGAAATTACAGTTCCACTACACAGGAATACATAGCCTGTTTATGACCTAGCTGTATGCGGGTATGACAGGTATCCGGCATCTGCATAGCCAGTCAAATTCAGGTCTTGGTTCTTTCTATAAAATAGTCCATGATCTTTGCTTCCTTAGACATATCAGAAAATATCTTTTATCAGAAAAGATCTGCATAGCCAGTTTATGACCACACCTGGGCAGCTCACCTCCAGCCCTAATACACCGCATCAGCAAATCCGTTAGAACCGAATCAAAATAACCATCAAATCAACCAAACCGGGTCGGAGAAGAGAGAGGAGATGCCAGATCCGGGCCGTAGGCCACGGATCTAGTAGCGGCAACCAGTGCTGAGCCCGACCGGCAAGGCGAGGAGGGCTGGGCAGCGCGGCGCCGATAGGGCCGGCGACGCGAGGGGAAGGCGCGAGGGGAGGAGGTGCGTAGAAGAGAGAGAGCCGGTAGGGGAGCGCGGAGGCCGGGGAGGGGAAGAGCCGAGATGGCGCAGCGCGGAGGAGCCGAGGTGCGGCGCCGGGGCAGGGAGTCCAGAGCAAAGAGAGAGAGGGCCGAGAGAATAGGAAGCGGGGGAGGAAGAGAATAGGGAGGCGGCGGAAAAAACAAGAAGGGGAAGGGGCGGCGAGAAAAAGAAAAAGAAGGGAAAGAAGAAAAAGAAAAGAGAAGAAAATAGATTAGATAAAATAAAAAGATTATAGACTAGACTAAATTTAGAGATACTCGTAAATGGGCTGCATAGAAAATTTGTCATAAAAGAATTGTCGCAATCAAATAAACTAATTATAGGACTAGAATGTGAGCCGCAACCATGTGATAGAAACCCTTTTTAGAATCGAGCGGAGAATTAATACGGTCTTCGGTATCAGTGTAATATTCTTAGACCTTACGCATATAAATAACGTCAGTCGAATAAAGTCAATTGTAGCTGACAAACTAAAATAAATAAGAAACCCTAAGCGAAGCGAGAAAATGGGAACCTCCGCAAGCGTACGTGGTAAGGTTCGCTCAAGTAATTAGGCCATGGTATTTCCTTAATGCCATAGATTAAAGCATATAAACCTATAATATTTCTCAAGTTATTATAATAAAAGTTAGTGTCATCAATAGATTAAAACATAACGTGTACCGATTAAATTAGTATGTTGCCGTTTAAACCCCTGGTTAGTCATATTAAATTGCCAAACTTCGCTAATAAATATGTACAGCTATTATTCATAAATTAGGTGACATCCATGAGCAATTAAATGTTTAGTATGCATATGAATTAAATGACGATAATATCATTTAGATTGCTCTGTCGCGAAGATAAATGCACAGTTAATTCTTATTAGTCGATTATAAACTGTAGAAAATCCCCAATAAGTATTTTGAATTATTAGAATAAATTCATAGCCGTTAGAAGATTTAAAACTGGTTGCGACGATTGGAATGACACGCGTTGATTTAAGGTTACTCGTAGCGATTAAAATTATATGCAGCGATTCAAACAGTAGTTAAGCTGTAAAAATTATGCAAATGACTAAAGTAGAGATTATGAATCCCATAAGGACGCCTGAATATATTTTAATTAAGGAATTAAATAATTGATTAATTAAGAACCATTTTCTTTTGGATTTATAATTTAGCTAGTCATGTGAACTAGCACGAGAAAATGTATTTGAGTAACCTTAAGATCTAAAACGAATTAGAGAGGTGAATATTGCATATGCGAAGATTGACCAGTATTAATATTAGTCGTTATAGTTGTTCATGCATCTAGTTGATCCCGTGTAATCGAAAAATTACTAGTCATTAATAAAAACGCCGGGCAGGTCTACTAGATCAACCATATCCTATGACGCTAGTGCGATGATGTCGAACGACAAGTAGTGTCCCGAAATTAACCTCGATTGCCACGATCGGGTTAAATGGGTGACGTCTTACCTTAGGAGCACAAACACATCGACACCTCATATTTTATTATATTGTCATAAATTAAGTCGTAGTCGACGTATTTAACTGCAGGCGACAATCCAAGCTACGGGAACGCCTTCACCTGATCCTACTTGAATCCGAGTGTATGGTTAAAGTTCAGGCAAGCATTCCTTTGATCAAATCTTCAGAGTATATTTCATAAAACAAATACTTTTGTATTAATCTAGTATCACCCTGCATGAAAGTGTTGGATCGAATTCGGCGACAGAGGGGGGGTGAATGTCGTCAAATAAAAATGAATCTCCCCCTAAGTATTTCACAAACGATCTCTAAAAATCTCAAATAAAGGAGCAACACGAAACAACCAACAATAGACAAGTCAAACAAGGACTAGCTGTTGGCAATTAGTGAGGAGCAGCAGTTGATCTTTTGAACCAAGAATGAACCCACTAGCTGCTTGCAAAAGCACAGCCAAAAGAGAGATTAAAGGGAAGGGCAGCCAAGAAATACTTCAGAGAAGTAAAATGAAAAGCTAGCAGCATCCGAATAAGAACATACTAGCAAGTACTACTGCTGCACAGCACTCAAAAAGATCAAAAATAAACTGCCGAAGGACTGCACTAGCTCTGGCCGAAAGATATAAAAGGACTGCAGAAGAGGCAAAGAAATTTATGCGCAAAAGAAACATCAGTTGAACACTCAAAAACAGGGAGTAGTAGCAGCCGAGAGGAACTCAATACATGCAGCCAAGAAGGGTTCACGGTCAGCAAAAAGAAACCTCATCCATCACAAAACTAGAGCAATAAATGAGACCATTTGCCGAACCGATTTTCCTGCCGAATAGCACTGCATGCAACACTGATAAAATCAGCCTAGATCAGCGATTGTCCAGCAAAAATTTCAGCCGAAAGCGAGATCATCTGGACTGCATGCGGAGAGGTCAAAAACAGCACAAAAAGAAGCAAAAATGACTACTTTTTCTTGTGCCATTCGGCCAAAAGAAAAAGCATGCAGACTTGAGCACAGAAATTAAAGACAAGAAAACAGAGAGACAGCCAAACTGAAATTAATTCAGACCAAAAAGATGGAAGAAATCTCCTGCTGGCCGAGCACAATACAGAAGTGGAGGCAGCCAAAAACAGAGGAAAACGAGTGCAATTACTTGTCCAGACCGTATGCAAGAACTAGTAAAAGATCTCTACTAGCAGAGAACAAAGATCAAACAGAGCTCCTAAATTTTTGCATGCTGCCGACCAGATCAAATGGCAGACCAAAAAAGACAAATCAAGCAAGACTCAAAAGACTACTCAATGGTTTCTCAAACACATAATTTCTTCGATTGAGACAAAGAGAGATGAATGATTAAATATGTGTTCTTACAACACTCTCATTCTCATCCTCTCATTTCATGCTCATTTCATTGCATAGAGAGATCCAAATAAAACCCTAACTCTTACACGCACTCTCTCAATTTCAGCACTAGAGAGCACCTCTCTATTTATAGCCTCCATAATGGGTTCACACCACGCTTTACTCATTAAGCCTCCACCAACTCATGTCGCTTTATCTACAATCCACATCCTTTAGTGCAGCTTTGCGTATTCACCAAAACGCCCCTTGTGCACCTTCCAGGAAGCTTCTTCATTCCTTGCTCTCCAAGCCATGCAGCCACCTCGAGTCCTCGCCGTCTTCGGCACACCTCGACCGTTCTGACCTCGGCACCGCCCGCGACTAGTCCGGTCATCCCGTGCCTCGCCACGACTCCACCTCGATGTCCTGTAGCCATCACAGACAAGAAACAAATCACATAGCACCGCTCAAAATATTGTAACCATACATTAGCAGCAGAAGAAATACTCAGAGCCCAAACCGATCGAACCGAAAAATAAATGACTTAAGCACGTTCGACCTAGTTCGACAAGGTCCGACCGAAATTGATTGCACCGCGCAACGACATGGTCCGAACCACACAAACCAAACTCGACTTTTCTGAAACAGATGTCAATTACTCATCACACAATCGGGGTCACCTCCACATGGTCTATCAGAAAGAAATAAAAATATTTAACTCGAGCAATGGCTATAAGAAATAAGAGAAAAGAGATAGATGGCAACTGATGAAGCAGTTGGCCACATAAGTTAAGTAAGAAGGTGGGCAGAGGTTGCCTTGGTGGGTGACAAGTGGGTAGGTGTGGGACCTCTGCATAAGAATAGAATATAAGGGATTACAAACTTCATCCGTATGAACAGACCGTACCAATTCGTATCAACCAACATTCTGTTTTTCACGGGTAGTCTAGTACTCTATTGAAGTATTATATTCTCCACATGGGTAAGTATTAATTAGGGGAGGAACCCACAAGAGCCGGACCAGCACCGGAGTGGGGGATCCACAGCCGCGCGGAACCCAAAACTGGTACATAGGCCAGAAGTGGGGGAGGCAGATCGCAAGAACCCAGGACTGGTCTGAGACCAGAAGCGGTGTATGCGAAGGCGATATATTACGCAGATGGGTGTTGGGCGAGGGTCAGAAACCACCCCAGCCAACAGTTATTGTCGCTTTCGGTGGGTCTGCGTGAGGGTTTTACACCGCTCCAGGCTGCCGCTTGTGAGTAACTGGGTGGAGATATAATTACTGAGATAGATGTATTAGCATTGTACTCTGGTCTGGGCGCCGCATCAAAGGAATTGCGGAGATCTGGGAGACAACACGAGCAGAGTGATGATGGGGAAAGTGATACAAGCTTGCGCAATGCTATCCAAATCATGAATTCATGCCCGTCTCCGGGAAAGGAGAATTACGGAAACTTATGGGGGTTTTTGCTGTTCATGCGTATGTTCAGTAGTTTTCTAAATTAATAATATGGAATTCTTTCAAAACCAACAAACATTATTTTCTGTAAGTGATGGGAATGAAATTGAGGAGGAAAAAGAGTATAAAAAAACGAGCAAGAGATTTGAGGATAGGAATTGATATTCCTGAAAGTGCAAATGATAAGCATTCTGTGCATTTTTGCTAATAACGCTTGCTGAGTACTTCTGTACTCACCCTTGCTATAATCCTCCTTTCTTAGGATTGGCAATTCAGAGAATAGCTATGGACAGGAGGAAGCTACCTGGATGAAATACCGTGGACTCGGATTACAATGGGTACAAGGTGGACACTTCTTGTGGAGTTGTTTTTGAATAGGAAGTAGTTAGAGTATTTTCTGTCTAAAGATTGTAATAATTAAGACCTTGAGGCGTTGTAATAAACTGTAGCCCTGCGTGGCGATATTCCTGTAATATTGTGTTTTGTCTCTAATTATTGTTCTGCTGCAACACTCTGATGGCTTATTATTCGTTAGAGCGGTGTTCTATCGGCTAAAACGAATAATAATCCGTTGACCGGCATTATTACCCCATGGTAATAACGCGAGTCGTCACAGACGCCTCCTTGGTGCGCTGGCGTGCGCACGAACTTGCACCACGCCTTCGGTGTTGCGATCGCTCTGCACCAGGTGGTGCCATCGCTATGTACCATGGCAGGAGGCCCACCGTGAAGGCGTTTGTTGTTTCTGCCGACCACCAGCACCATTGAGCTCAAGGTGATTGACACACTGAAGGACCTTGTAAGAAGGTCTATAATATTGTTATGATGAATAATTGCAAGTTTTAAGGTGTGGTCAAGTGACTTTGCAAAGATCATACTTTGTTGGATTAGTTTTGGGCAGAAAGTGATGATTTTAGATTTTAAGTCATAGATTGAGTTAGGATGACCTGAGTCATTGGTTTAAGGTTGCATGATGCATATCTTGGCTAATGTAGGTCAAGTTGTAAAGAATTTATGTCTAGAAACAATTTATTTGTCTTTGGATGTGTAGGGACGCTTGGAGTCAATTGTGGTCAACGGCGATGATCGGGGCTAGACTTATAGAGGAGTTGAAGCCTAGCATGATCGAGGATGTCAGGTAAGATGGTGAACTCAAGCATGGCACGAGAAAGGCGGGAAACATTGAAGGTAAGTTCGAACGGCGGGATGGTGTCATGTGGCTTGCACGGGCCAAGTGAGCCGTGGTTCGGTGGAACTGGGATGGGAGAGACTTGACGACGCATGGAAAACTAGTGGTGTACCTACATATGGCAAGCATGACAATTACTTGCAGTGGTTGGTGATGACCAAATTAAAGAAGGGTTTTTGGTAGTTTGACCAAAATACGAAAAATCATCTTGGATTAAAACCATGGTGCTTGGACGATGAATTGGAGAGCAGTTTAGGTCAAGGTGGAGTTGGTTTGATCAAACTGGATTAAGACTAAGAATTTAGCGGATACGCTTTGAAAAATGTGCATAAGTTAACGTGTATGAGTAAAACCCGTGTGTGTGGGGTTAACGGGTTTCCCCCATTATAATAGTGGATAGGATCCACTAGAGAGTGTAGGTGGCTGGTTGCCCACCTATAGAAGAGGTTAGGATGGAGACATGTGTGATTAACCATCCAACCCATCTCTTGTGCTCTCTTCTCTAAGTTTAGGGTTAGGGTTTAAGAGTGAGTACCTTGAGTGCCCTTTATTCTCCAAGGTAGAGTAGCTATAAAATTTATCTTCTCAAGTAAGCAATACATTAATCTTTGTGTATCTCCATGAATTCATCTTGCTTTGATTGATTTATTCTGGATTTGGTTGGTTTTTTATCCCTCCACTTTCCTTTTCTTAATCTTATTGTGCCAAGGACGTGTAAGAGATGGAGACAACCTCTGAGAATCTATCTCCATCCATCTAGCCACTTTGATAACAAGTTTATTGAGAAAACCCTATTTTGCTTGATTTGGTCTCAAAGTGTGATTTCTTGATCCGAAGGTATTTGAGTTGATTTCTTTGATATTCTAACTTTCTGTGATATGAGGGAATACATTTAGACTCATCTTGGTCATCATCCATCCACGAGCTAGTTGTATTCACCAATTTTGATTTTGACTCGGTTTTGGTGAAACATTCCAACCAACTGAAAAAGGTCTCAACTTTAGCCATGAATTTTGTGATCACTTGTTGGAATAGATTCACAATACCTTAGAGAAGATCTCTACAAAGTTTCATATCATTTGGATCTGCGGATCAAAAGTTCCTTCAATTTTTGGTTTTTGAAACTGTGTTGAATCCCTCTATTCTTCTCTGTTCCCTCTAAATTTTTGACCACTCTTAAGGTTTGACCATATTGAGCTTTTGACCACTCACTAGTCGTCGATCTCACTGGTCACGTTTCGACTTCAGTCGACCACTTCGGTTCTCGACCGCTCACTATCGTCAATATCTAGTCATATTTCGACCATCGACCATTTTGGCTTTCGACCATCCACTGGTCGTCGACCACACGGTCGAATCTCGACTTCCGTTGAGCTCTTGGGTTTGCGATCTTTCTTAGGGCATTGACCATGTTGGATTTAGCCCACTCATTGATTTCGACCATGTTGGTTTTCGATCATTTACTGGCCGTTGACTACTCGGGTTGAATTTCGACCACGTTAGTTTTGACCACGTTGGTTTTCGACCATATTGGTTTTTGACTATTCACTGGTTGTTGATCACTAAGTCAAATTCCGACCATGTTGGTTTTAATGATGGCCTATTTGACATTGGTTTGCTTTACCCCCAATAAATGACTACCGCAGACTATTAAACGCCATTACAACCGCAGATTCAGCAGCTACTAACTTGACTATTACTGAATTATTACATATACCAGCAGGCTCATCAATTGTTTGCCCTATGGCCACGCATAAAACATTGTACTTTTCCTAACAGGCTGACAGACCACGATATTTCATGAAATCCAACCTAGAATAAAGTTTAAGGCTGAGAGAAATAGCACATGCTGAAAAAGCATGCACAGGTGAGAAAAAAAAACTGAAGCTTGAGCTACCTGAAAATTTGAATGGTCCAAGACTTCAAAGTTTTACCGTGTACCAGATTACCAGTAGGTTTATCATATAGTAACCATTAATTAAGTCCAGGCTTCTGCAGTTCTTCTGTGCCAATAACAAAAAAAAAGTTATTCTTTGCGGATTCTTCTATGACCATGACCATTAATAGAAAGTTGGATAACATATCACTCAGGTTAAAATAATCATTAATTAAGTGCAGATTGCTTCTATATGACCTCCATGAAGGCACAACAATGTGGCAAGGTCCATTTGGAATTCAGTCATGATTGTTTTTAGCTTTCAACCACCTAGTAGTGTATCCCATTTGTTTGGTTCTTGGCTTGGGAATTTTTCTTTTAAGCTGAGAGAACAGGTTTTAATTGGGGTCGCGGCTCTATGTTGGGCTGTGTGGTTGAGTAGAAATGACACTGTTTTCAAAAGGACTACATCTCTCTCATTCCTGCAGGTTATTTTCAGGGGGACTTACTGGATCAAGCAATGGTCGCAGCTATCTAAAGAGAAAGAGAGAGACTCATTAAAGGAGGGATGTCGATTGATGGAGATCATGATGCTGGACCTCTTCAACAAGTTTGGTTGGGGAAATAGAAATAGGATAGAAGCTTGAGTTCCTTCGTTGAGTAGTATTCTGAACTTATGTATCACCATGTGGTGAGGTGTGGTCTAAGTGCTACAAGTGTGTTTGTTGAACGGCTGTACTCATTCGCGTGTGAATGCTGGAGGCCGGAATATCGAGTATTCCTTAATCTAAAAAAAATGAAGGCACAACAATGCAAATACGGTGGAATAGATTCTGAAAATACATACGGAGTACCCTGTGTATCCGTATATCATTATTCTTGACAAGATTTGGTAATGAAAGTATTTTCTAGAAAAATGTACTCATACAAATTATCTCGTATGGCCAATCTATATATTTACAAATATGTGGTTGATCAGAAATTTTAAGTAGTTTGAATACAAGGATTCTACCACTCCAATTTCTTTTTATCAAGGGAAGTATTGATCTGCTTGTTTAGAACATAAAGCAATACAGTATAGAATACCTCATCTTAATGTCCAGATGTCAAACATAAATGTCTCTTGCCTTAAGAAAACATATATGTATATAGGCAGAATCGCATATCCAATACATCAAACAATCTAGTGGTAATTATATAGTAACTACTGCAAATTAAATAGCAATATTCTACACAAAATCATATACAGTCCTCGCCGACCAGATTCGATCTTCTACAGCAAATGTTAATAAACAATTGTACATGTCGATCAAAACGCTATCAGTGGTAATTCTTATTGCAGCGCGTGCAGCTTGATGCAAAAACAGAGTCACTGTTCAAACTGAACACTGAATAGGGCATCAGAACGTCTTTACACCAACTACAAATCAAGATATAAGTTGCAGCGTGATGCAAAAGCTGCAATGGGAACCGTGACTGGCTTCTGCTTTTGCAAGAAATATGCATGATTGCAGGGCAAAAAACATGAGCTTACAGATTCCTTCATGTAAATTTGTTGTTCTCATGCTGCTGCGACTTACGGCCATCAATTAGTATTCAAGGAGGAGTGTTAAGCATGAGAGAAAATGTGAGAAACATCCAAATGTTGCAAAATGACATGTGCCGTACAAGAAAGTTTTAGAACGTGTCATTGTTGAAGTTCGAAAACGCATAGATGCAACCAGCACGAGTCCCACCACAACATCCTCATGTCGTGAATCTTGCAGCTGCTGATGGACAGACACCACCAATCAGCTGGTTGCCGTCCATCGAACTGCCACGCAAACCCAGCAGTGCTGTTAAGTGTACGGAAATATTCTGTTCTTCCTACCTCACCATGAATTAACCAAGCCTGACCAAATATGGGTTTGTTGGAATGAATTCACCGTTTTGTTTCTAATACAACCGTATCGTTTGAATACTAGATGCTGAGATGTGGAAAACATAAGCACTTGGTGGGAGATGCTAACATTCTTGACCACAATCATTTGCTCGATTCTCTGAAGATTGCTTGATTCCATCTTTCTCCATCAGCCCACTATCATTTCTAAAGTTCAATCAGTTGAATTCACACCGGTAAAAACATAAAAAAAATAAAAAGGAAATTGCTTCGTGATTCATCCCATTCTATTTTTCGCAAACACTATTTCCCGTTAAGAAACACAGCTATGTAAGCGGCATAAATTCCACAATACCATTACAATTCATCTTGATTTAAGTGCGCAAGTAGTCAACGTCCTATTCGCCGTGTGCTCTCAAATTCTCAATGATGAACTCCCTCTTTGTGTGTTTGTGCAGGCACTGTACCAATGCGAGGAGCAGCGCCGGCAGAGTTCTCACCGCTCACTCGAGCTCTACAGGCCTGTGTCGTGGTGGAAGCATCTCGTCGGTGCGCCACCACATTTGCCTCCTGTCGTAATGCCGCCACGCGATGCCCATGCGACAGCACAGCCGTGCACCACCGCGGAGGGCCAAATGGAGAAGCCGGTTCAGCAGACACCATGTTTAGTTTCCAGGAGCAGTCGATAACTGCCTGGCTGTGTCGGCGACTCGGCGAGCAACGTACCGGCAGCTAGCGAGAAGTTGAATGGGCCGCCCCAGCTGCCAATCTTCTACAATCTTGTAGCAACATGTACAGGAGAACACCAATCTCTGCTGCAAGAACCTTACCTAGAAATGTGACGCTAGTTTTGTTTTCTCCAATTGCCCATGACAATCACATATTTGTATTTGTTTTGTAACTCTTATGGCAACCGTGTATCTGAGAAAGAAATGACTTTGAGAGTACCACAGAAATATTCCTAGAAGATGTTAATAATGGGGCTCTTTTAAAGTATCCAAAATGAATATGAACCGTCTATTCTTTTTTATCTAATGAATCAGATTAGTTAGAATTTAATTATATTACCATCATCAGTACTAGTAGTAGAATCCTGAGAGGGGTAAACTTGTAAAGGGAAAAATATGACGTAAAAGTAATTTCTACACGCGCCGTGGCAGTGCTCGTATGAGATTGCGGCAGTGGTGTTACAGAGGAATGGGTGAGATACGGTGGCGGTGGCGACAGAAAGGATTAGTAATAGTTTCAGAGAAAAAGTCTATAATACCATCACTACAAAAATTAGATTTATAAACAATAGTCTATTATGTTCTCACAGATCAATTATCAGATTTAATTTTTACTGTTACCCTCGTGCTAGTAGAATGTGTTATAAAAATTCCCTAATGTCCGTAGCTACACCTTTTATAATGGCTGCTTTATTTGGATACCACCTCATCAAGTTATTACATTGTAGTCATGCATATATATTATTAAACTCATGCTTTTATTCATGAGGTTTTCAAACCTGTTTTGGAAAAAGGAAGTAGAACTTGCATGCTAACCAAAGATGTGTGTCTACTCTAGTCATGCAATTCTGAGGGCAAGCAACAAGGCAAGTAGCACGCTAGACCCTATTCGTATTGACTTCTACTTCTAGATTTTGATTAGAAAAGTTAAAAGTCAACACGAACACTCAGCTTCTCGAAGCATTTTCACTCTTCTCGCTATCGTCTCACTCCGAGGATAAAGCAAGAGGTCATCACGTACCTAACTCCCCTCGCTTCCATCACGTGCACACATCTCTCCTCACTTTTTCACCGTTCACCCCCTCCTTCTGAAAGTCACTTTCAGGCATTACTACTTATTTTCAA
The DNA here is from genome assembly GCA_017311315.1 of Dendrocalamus latiflorus. Classification (NCBI taxonomy): domain Eukaryota; kingdom Viridiplantae; phylum Streptophyta; class Magnoliopsida; order Poales; family Poaceae; genus Dendrocalamus; species Dendrocalamus latiflorus. The sequence continues at coordinate 17,890,680 of CM029653.1, read as the reverse complement.
TCAAAAGCCATAAGCTAAAACTAAAAGCTAATACGAACACACGACATCTCATCAGGAGAAGATACTTCTACATATGTTGTATATGTAAATACCATGCCACCAAGAAATGAATTTGGACAACTTCAACGGATAAATTCTTGTCTGCCAATTTGAAGCAAACAAACGGAGAAATTCTTCTATGCCATTTTGAGACTAACAAGCAGATGAAGGTCCTGTTCTTTCTTGATTTTGAAACCTACTTTTGGTTTTGTTATAGTATCTAACTTTCAAATGGAGTACTTTTTAAAGAAGGGGTCTACAAGTTAATTGCATGTATGCATATATGTATGTATACATGTGTGATGTTATACATGCTCGATGTCTCCTCCTGTGTTCATCGCTTCTCTTCTTCGATGTTAGCCAACTCAATGTTGTGTGTTCCCACTAACAATGGGATCCTCCCATCTTCACTAATACCAGCATGTCAGCTTTAGTTGTTGTCTAATGATACAGAGAACCTTCTCGCCATCACCAGTGATGTGCCCTTCATCAACGATGGTATGCTCCTAGCTACCCAATGGTCGTATGTCATCCATAGCTAGTCTTCAATGCAAAGCATCATCTTCTCTTTGTCACAGCTTCTCCATCATCGAGCTTTTTTGGCCACTGACTTCTTTAATGCCGCTGATGCTCACAACTTGTCGCTGCGATCCATAGCTCCTTCAACTCTAGCTGTTCTCTTTAATGGCTTCGGCTAGCAACACGATAATGTCCTTGTTGAATGGCTAAGGTGAGCAGCATGACATTGTCCTCATCTCCGCCATCGTCACCTCGGCTCTTCGCTTCCCCATGGATCAATATATTCTTGCAGGACGGATCGACACTATTGTACCATTTTATGGTCTCCTCCGATACTATTCATACTATCCACATTATAACTTTTATGTTTATTCAAAATTTCAGTTATTATTATTAGAGTTCATGTACAAATCAAATTGTTAATTGTATTTAATTTATTCTGAATTTTAGTTATTTAGAGATTTTACTTTCGTATTCATATGGAATTCAAATTATAATTTTTCATTTTTTATTCCAAATTTCAATTGTGGTTTTGTTGGAATTGGCCTAAAAATCCAATTGCTAATTTTCTTTAATTTTACTCCATATTACAGCGATTTAGGCATTTTATATTGGAATTTGTATCGAAATCAAATTGCTAATTTTATTGCATTTCTATTCTAGATTATGTGTATTTAAGGATTTTACTTAGGAACTCATAAATAAATTAAATTATTGTTATCTAGATATTTTACTTTGGAATTCGTATGGAAATTAAATAATTGTTATTTAGATATTTTACTTTGAAATTCATATGGAAATCAAATTTTAAATTTTCTTTTATTTTTGTCTACGTTTTAAATTTTTTATTGGGACTTGTATACAAATCCAATTGCTAAGTTTTCCTTAATTTGTATTCTGAATTATAGTTATTTAGGGATTTTACTTTAGAATTTGTATCGAAATCAAATTACTATTTTATTTTATTCTAAATTACATTTATTTAACGGTTGTACTTAGGAATTCATATAGAAATCAAGTTGCTAATTTTATTTTTTAATTTTTATTCTGAATTTCAGTTTTTTCTTGTACTTGAGATGGACTCTTTCTTTTAATCTGGACCGTTATAATTTGGACTCACCACGATCCGCAGTGTACATCTTTCTTTTTTTATACCAATTAGCGTGACGATTTCTATCCTTTGAGAGCGAACGTGGTGACTTCTTTTGCTTCTATAGAGAGTTCCGGATGATAAATCCGGATTCCAACACTATAGGTGCCAAAACATTTCTTGCTATTGCAAGAACAAAGCTGGGGATAGTTAATAAGTTCAACCATTTATCAATCCAATGCTGGAATGCCTGGCTAAATTTAGCGGATGCTGTCCTAATGGAACCAAAATCCCCAGAGCTTACAAGACCAAACACCTTCAGAATAGTAATATGGCTGGTAAAACAATCAGTCTCATCCAAGCGCAATAACGATTCTCTCTGTTTTGAACAAAAAAGGTAATATCTGGCTTTGCTAATAGGACCAAGATTCAAAATAGAGTAGAACAGAATATACACCAAGGGCATAGCATCTAAAATTGATCGAATATCCTGATTATACAGAATTTCCCACACAAACACCAGATGATCAAGTATCCAAAAGAATTAAGCTTTTAACCCAGTTATTGCATAAAAAATTCTTACGCAATAAGTAATGCTCATATTATTAAAATTTTGGACCAATATTTTTTTATACATGATCGAGGACTTACCTAGACATGTCTTTCCTGCTCGTACTCCTTTTCCAAACCACTCTCAACAGCCATCCTTTTTATCATTCTCCTTCACATTGACTGTTGCATCTTCCTCTTTCGCATGCTTCTTCTTCCTCTTACTCTTCTTGTCGCTGGCAATTTCTTGCGCCATATGACCATGCAAAACCTATGTGAAAGATCACTGGCAATTTGTTGCGCAACAGGACTGTGCAAACCGGTGTGAAGAGTAGTTCTATCCTCCATGCTAGAATTCCTCTTCTACTATGAAGCGTTGCTGCTGCAGTCGGCTAGCTCGTTCTTCTCTCTCTACACAAAATAAAGCTGCCATGCTATGCAGCTGTGCCCTGGCGGCGGGTTGTTCTTCCATGCCTTGCACTGCGTGACTGTCCTCTCCCTCGCGGATCCACGGTCACAGTATCTCCTCGATCCCGATCCGTCCGGGCATCACATTTGGTTATGTAAGACCATGTGGAGGTCACCCATGATTATGATGAGTAATTGACTCTTAATCTAGAAAGATTGAGTTTGGTTTTTGAGGTTTGAGAGGAGAATGGGTCTCTCTATTGGGTTCTAAGCCCTTACGACCAGCTTGGCAATAGCCTTACGACCACACTGTCTGTTGTCTAGAGTGGCTAGAAGTGTTACGACCTCTTGGCACATGGTCAAAAGCCAGCTGGACCGATTACGACCTCTGCAACGCAATTTGTCCATGGTCGGAAGCGGTGCGCACCATTTACGACCACGGTTGGGGCGTGTACGACCACTTTGAGCGTGGTCGCTGGTCTCCCGAGTGGTTTACGACCACACTGGCCGTGGTCGAAGGGCACCAGAAGAGAGTACAACCGTGTTGGCCGTGGTCGGAAGCCAGTCGAGCTGTTTACGACCACACTATCAGCGGTTGGAAGCCAGAAACCACGTTTACGACCTCATTGGCTGTTGTCGAAAGCCTCTATGACCACATTGGCCATGGTCGGAGGTTGACAGATAGCTTTACGACCTCGTTGGCCGTAGTCGAAGGCCAGCCGAAGGTTTACGACCACTTCAAAGCAACTTGAACGGGTTTACGACTACGTTGTCGCCGATCGGAAGGCAGCAGCAGCCTTACGACCACGCTTGACTGTGGTCGGAACCCAGCCGGGCAGTCTACGACCATGTTGTCAAGCATCGGGAGCCAGCCGAGTCGTTTACGACTTCATCAGGCGCTTTCCTGCTAAATCGTAGCATTTGGCCGTGGTCGAAAGCTTGCCAGACAGTGTACGACCACGTTGTAACGTGCTTCAGCGCTCGGGTATGCGAGCACGTTGGGAAGTCGATGGCCTACGACCACATTATCGAGAGCTACGGTCGAAGTCGGCGCTCAAGTCTACGACCACGTAAGAAATCGGCAGAGTTTGACCACGTTGTGAAGCGATCGAATGAGGTCGGGTCTGAGTTGGACTCAGTCGGTTGTGGTCGTAGCCGGTCGGTCGTAGTCGTAACAGGTCGGAAGTGGTCGAGGCTATCTAGCGCGTGGTCGGAAGTGCTGGATTGCGATCGGAAGCGCTTGGGGGAAGTCGTAGCTGGTCATATGCGGTCGGACGGGCTCGTGTGCGGTCGAAAGCACTCGTAAGTGGTCGGAAGGGCTTCGACCACGATGATATCCTGTGTACGTGGTCTGAACGGGGTTCGACCACGATGGAACCTCTGGTTTTGGTCATAGCCTTTTTGAATCGGTCGTAACGACTTGGGATGAGGTCATAGACTTTGAGCGATAAAGTCGTAACGGTGTTGTATGTGGTCGTAGCAAGCTTGCGATGGTCGTAGCTTGTGTCTTGGCGGTCGTAGTAGCCTAGCGTGTGGTCGTAGGCTGCTCGCACTTCATGTCTTATGCTTTCAAATGGTCGTAGGGGGTTTACGACCAGGTGTTGTGCTGTGATACTTGTTGGTTGTACCAATTGTTGGCTTGAGTGTTTTTCCTGATTCATACTTATGGTTTGAATGCTATGAGCGGTGCTATGTGATGGTTTGCTTGTCTGTGTGGTTGCAGGACTTTGAGGCTAGTCGTGGCGAGGCATGAGAGGACCGGACTAGGCACGGGAGGTGCTGAGGTCGAGAGCGGTCGGGAGATGCCGAAGACGATGAGGCAGGCAAAGTGGTTGCAAGCCGAGAAGATGAGGAACTGGAGCTGGCGCTGCCAGAGAATCTTGGAGTCAAGTCTTAGTGAGGCTTGGAGTGGTCGGGACTAGACATGGGAGATGTTGAGGTCCAGAACGACTAGGTGAAGCCGAAGAAGACTTGGGGCTCAAGGTGGTCGTGCGCAGACCGGGACTAGGCTCTGGAGGAGTCGGAGGTCCGATCGGTCGGAGGTCAGGTGCAGCCGGTCGGAGACAGGTCTAGTGAGGCTAGGATGGTCGGGACGAGACACGGGCGGTGTCGGGGTCCAGAACGACCAGTGGAAGCCGAAGGAGACCAAGTCTTGCGAGGTGGTTGCAAGCGTGGACGGCAAGGCAACGGAGGTAGCTTCCAGGAAGGTGCGGGGATGGAATTTTGGAGAAATGCTCAAAGCCTGCGCAGTGGAAGCGGTGTCTCCGGTGGAGTTAACGGGTAAAGCACTGTGAAACTGGCTGTGGAAGCGGGTTGTCACAGTGGTGTCGAGTGATAAAACCCGGTGTTAGGTGGGGTTTACGGGTTATCCCCAAAGTGGACTAATGGGTGAATCCATTAGGGTTAGTCTCGGGTGTGAGGCTATAAAAGGGAGAGGGGAGACAAGTGTTTGGTGAGAGTTGGCCGGCTGGGCCTTGGAGGCAGCCGCCTCTCGCTCCCCTGGGAGTCTGTGTGTGTGTGTTCGCTTTAGGGTTTTTCATCTGGTTCTCCCCTTGTTTGAATAATCGAGAAAGAGAGAAAGAGAGGAGGTGTGAGCTTCTCTCTATGCTCTCCGAGCGTATCGGGACTCCTTGTAATCCTTGATGGTTGGAATGAAATCTCCGAGTTGTGTTCTCTGTCTTGTGTTTGATTGTTTTGTTTACAGTTTCTCTATTCAATCTTCTCTGGTTGAGATGGTTTTGTTTTGAGATGATTCGACTTGCTCTGAACTGGGAAGTGTTCTTTAAGCCGTCTTGGCTTGGTTGTTTCCGAGAGCAAAGTCAGGTTGAGGAGTTGTTGATCGGGCGGTCCGAGTTCCTCTGTTTTGGTTTCGACCGTGGCGTTTTCTTCGACCACAATCACGAGATATTTGGATTTTGGTCTCTTCGGTCGTGCGCCGAGTACATGCTCTGCATGCGCTACAACCACGTTGAGACCTTTGCGCATGTGTCGACCGAATTCTCAGTTTCGGTTTCGACCACGCCGTTTGTCCAAATCTCGGCAAAGAAGTTTTCACTGCCTTGGTTTTTCTCTGTCAAAGGACGTGAGCAAACGTTGTCTAAAGTCTCATACCCAATTGCTTTGTGCATCGCAAGACATCTGGAAATCAAAGCAAGTGGTCGTGAGCTCTGACTTGTCTGTTGTCGTGCGCACTTTCTCTGTTATCGGTTTTTACTGTGCGCCTTCTTTTATCGGTCTGATCTCTGTCGGACAAGTGACTCGAACGACCACGTAGTTGGCTTCGATCATATTGACTGTCCCGACTACGCTATCATTTACGACCAAGGTTTATTGCTGTTGAGTGGTTGTATACGACCACGATGTGCTTCCGCCAAGTGGTCGTAACTCGAGCACACAGTTCTTTGATCTGGTCGTAGAGTGGTATGTGTTCCTCCATCTTCAGTAGACCTCATGTCCTAATCTTTACAGCTTTGTAGCTATTGGAGAAAAGGATTATATGAATTTCTGAGGAAAAATCTTTAGGCACCATTCACCCTGTTCTCTTTTGAGTTTGCCATCGACACGGCTCACGAGATCGACGCATCACCGCAAAGAAGTCTTCTTCGTTGGACCTACATCGACGCCTTCTTCTCTGGCGCACGCCGTCGAGACGTTTCGGATGTCGCCTTTCGCTGCCATCACGAGACTCACCATAGGGTCCTCTCCTTGCATTGTCTCTAACACGGCGAACGACACACAAGAACATAGTTACAATGCATCAGAGATCAACATGGCGTTAGCACACAATCCCTTCTAATCCGTTTTTTGATCGGTGGAGGCGGAGCACGACTCATGTATTAAAAGGAAAAGATTAAAAAACAAGGCAAGAAAGGAGTTGGCACTCTTGTGATTTCATTGGCATTTGACAATCCATATTTAGTATACGTATGGTTATCATTGGACTTGACCCAGACAACATCCTCGGCGTTATAACATATGTGGGTCATTTATGAGTTCTTTTCTTTTTCTATCAATTAACGAGAGAATTTTTAGAAATTTTATTTTTCTGATTTAAAAATTATTATGAAATTTTCTAATCCTCTAAATCAAAGGAGATGCCTTTATTCTTATCAGTTGTTTATAGATATATAGATAATGAACCATGACATTTGTCATTCTTAAGGAGATCGAGATCCTGAGTACAAAATAGACAAACGTTTTAAAACAGATGCTTAAGCTAGACAGTGGTAGGATACATGAATATCCAACTTGATATTTTTTTACTACACTATAATATGATGAAGAACATCTTTTGAGCGCACGCCCTACGTAACATAAATTGTTAGCCGTTCTCATCACGAACCGTCTATAATATTATCTTTTTACAGATGATTTTTAATACTAGCAGCAATACAGACGGTCTCTAAATCTAAACCGTCTGTGATTACATTTAACATAGACAGTTTAGGTCAACCGTTCATGATGAGACGTCTAATATAAACTTTTTTGTTGTAGTGTGTATCAACCGTCCACACTTCCACACTCCCGATGGACCAAATTGCAAAATAAAATACCACAGGATTATTTAAAAAAAAACACGTAGAGCTATAACAGTAAAAACTTCGAATATAACTAAGAACACAGGACTTTAATTGCAAATTAAATAGCCACAGTAAAAACAGACCTATGTTCAGGGAACTTCATATGCAAATCAAATACTGGCACTAAAATAATCAGTGACGAGACATCACGTGAAAAAACAATAGTAACATCTGTAATTGAAATATGAAGATTTCCTGAACGAAAAAAAAATGAGGAATCTCAAGCTTGAACAATCTACGTAAATTACTGAAGATACAAAGTTGTAAATTACCGAAGGAGACCAATCTAAAGACTTATCAAGTACGGAAGAAAGTACGTAAATTACTGGGGCCATCGTTGCCGGGTTCGACGCACCTCGTGACGCGGCAAGCAGTAGCACCTTGCAAATGCTGCCTGTGAGGCTGTGACTTCGTCCGACCGATTTGAAAAACATTGAAAAAGGCGATGAGAATTGAGGCGTTTGGACAAACACAGGTGGTTGGCTAGAAGAGGCGCCGTACGTGCGTGCTGCCGCAAACAGGATGGGTTCTGCTCCACCATTAGAGGTGGAAACGGATCAGATAAGAACGAATAGTCTTAAATACAAATATGAATCCATATTTTTAAAACGAATACGAATACAAATTCGAATATTCTCAAATACGGATACGAATACGAATACAGATATTTTCGAATACGGATTTTCTCGGATACGAATATCGAATTAAACGGATTCCTAGCGGTTTTACCGATTTTTCACTGGTTACCGGTTTTAAACCGCCTAAATTCAAATTTTGAATCACAAAATTCGTACATATTTTTCATGAGTTCTAGAAACGGATCGAATACGAATCGAATAGTTTCGAATACGAATACGGATACGAATATTCTCGAATACAAATGCGAATACGAATATTCTCAAATACGGATACGAATATTCTCGAATACGAATACGAACATTTTCGAATACGGATTTTGCTTACCACATTCACGTTTTCTCGGATACGAATATTGGATAAAACGAATTATCCATTACCGTTTTCAACCCTTATCCACCACCTCGTCGCGGCGGAGACAACACGGCGGCTTTGGTACGTCGCACACGCGGAGAGAGGAGGGTTCATGGCAGAGAGACTTGAAGGGGGAGGAATTTTAAAGAAAACTAGCTCATTTGTCCATATAATTACGTGTTTAGATAATATAATACAATTATTTTTTATACAACTCTATCGTCTATGATTAAAATATAACTGTATTTACTATACAATTTTGATATACATATATAACTAATCTGCACCGTTATAATACGGTCCTACCAAAATAAGTAGTAGAGATGATTCTCTTTTTTGATTAATGTGAGAATTTCTAAGATATTTCTTTTTAGATTATTGTGAGACTTTTTACCCTCAAAACAAAGGAGATGTCTTAAATCTTACCAGTTATTTTTATTTATATAGATAGTAAAGGACGTGGACTTAGGATGGATAGTTCATTACTTGTTTTTTTTATAATCGGTGATTTGTCACTCTACATATACAATTTATCTTTGCCACTCTATAGAATGGGTTCTCATCTTTTGCCATTTTGAACATTTGTGCCCCCCTCATTTTCTTCTGCCTTCCCTTCTTCCTCCCCTACTTTCTTCTTGCGTTCAACCATGTGGGAGTAGAATTCCAGAAAAAAACAATTCCAAAAAAACTTAAATAGATAAAAACTAGATTTTTGGGATGCTATAGACATGTGGGAGTAGATCTGAAAAACCTCATGCCATGGATCCCCATGAGCAAGAAGCAATTTGGGTTTTAGGGTTTTGCCCTTTCTTGAGCTAGAAATTTGAAATCCTGATTTTGGAGTAATCTTTGCTTGGATTACCTTACTAGGACATGTGGAAGTTAATCTAGAACACATCATGCCATACATCCCACGAGCAAGAAGTAATTTGGATTTTAGAGTTTTGCTCCTTTCTTGACCGAACTTGCTCTCTCTCTCTCTCTCAATCTCAAATTGATGGAACCTGGTCCAAGAAACATTTGATCCTTGAATGGTTTAGGTTTCTAACATCCTAAGCAAGCTATGTTTTAAATTTGAAATCATTTGGTCAAGGGTTGAAGATTTGGTGAAGACTTTGGTCTTGGCTTTTGTTGCTGATTTTGTTGATTTTAGTGTCTAACTCAGTTCTTGGCTAGAGTAGGCGGTGCAATCTGATCTTCTTGGCTTTCATAGCCATTGGAATGAAAGATTATGAATATCGGGGGAAATTTTGAGAAGTAAGTATTCACCCTCTCTGATTATCGACATCGATTCTACACAAAGTTTGAAGTTATTGGGGTCAAAGGTGTAAGATAATTGGCGTATGATATGTTGTTCTAAAAGAAAGCTTATAATCCATTCATGTAAGGAATGCTTGTTCCACAACTATATCTCCCCCCTCTCTTCCCCCATTTCAGGTTGGATAGCTCGGGATGTGCGTGATGGAAGGGAGTAGATGGAGCACAGACGTACTCAGATTTTAATCTATTGCCTAATTGGTATCATTGTAGAAGCTATTGTTGAGAACTAAGGATCGCTTAGTTGCTGGGACGTCAGCGTGCGTTGCCAGCCTGGGTTCGACTCCATCGATCTGCGTGCTCAATAATAATTTTTGTGGGTATACACATGTACGTTAAGTAAAATAGTATGTTCCCGTGTTCCGGAGATCTTGCGGTTGCCGATTAATTTCCTAGTGTATGTTAGAGACACGAACGCGGGTGTATGTGTGCGGTGTGTGGTATGCGTGAGTTATGTGCATCTTCCTTATACCCCTTATCAAGTCAATACTTTCTAAAATTTAATTATAACTAGGATAAAATGAAGTGTGATTATAGTTGTTGCGTCGCGGGCACCGGTGGAGGGCCGGGGTGTTCGGATCACTCTATCACCAACCAATCCGGCTAAAACACAGAAAGAAGGTTTGACATGGACATCAAGGAAAAGAATGTATCAGAATGTGTGTTGATTGAAGTAACTATATTACTTGCAGATCAACAAATAGTCGAGTGTGTGGATGTGCGCAAATCGTGCGTAGATAACATGCTTTCCTTTTTCTGTGTTCTCGATGAAGGACTTCTTCCTGTGCTCAAGTGCCTTGCCTTGGGTTGCGTACAAGCACCTTCTCGCTGCTCTGCCATGCTTTCGTTCGGCGCTGCCTCTCATCGTCTCTTTCTTTCCGGTAGAGTATGATGCGTTTGCACCCGTAGTGGTCACCATATGCGTTCGGAACACACCTTGTTGAATTGGCATGAAAACGCACCGGCGGCTGCGAGGAGAAGTTGGATGGCCAGGCCAGCTGGCCGTCCACTACAAGCTAGCACCATCCCTGGGACGCCATTGGTATGTGTCGCGAGCTACTCGTATGGAAATATGGCATTGGTTTGTTTCACTCCAATACCCCATGACAACGACAGATTTCTTTCTTAACTCGATGGCAACGGTGTATTTCAGAGAGAAACAACCTGGAGAGCGCAGTACTTCATCATCGCTAGAACAAATGTGTATTGTTCCCAGCTACACCCACCATTTATATTGAGAAATGGCGGCTTCGTTCGAATACCAAATCATCCGTTTTTCGCCCTGTAGTCATGCGTATGTTACTATGCTCATATCCTATGATTCATGAGTTTGTTTCCATACTCTGTTTGGCATAATGAAGCAGGATTTGTGATATAACAAAACAAAAATTGTGTATCTGGTCATGCAATTTCGTGGGCCAAGCGTCAAAACCAGTAGCATGCTACTTCTGAAGAATTCTCAACTCGGAATGCTCTGTTTTACATCCTGCCAAAAGAGTATACTGTCCTGACCAGTAGACTCTCTCTCTCTCTCGCGATTCAGTGAGCCTTCAATAAGCATTCTGAATAGAGAAATTTATATCTTAGTTGTCTTCTATAGGTTGATTGTTTCGCTTCTATAGGTTGATTGTTAATTGTTTCGCAAATTGGATCTTCGGTGTCCATGTGTTGATCATGAGAAAGGTAAATGTGGTCACGTCCCTTTATTTCCATTTGTGATCAGCTTTAGAAATGCTGCTAGGCAGCATTTAATTCTTAATATATTTATTAATCCAATGGGTCCCGCATGTAGTGTGTACTACTTTTTTATATAATTTGTTGAGTCAGCAGTGGCAAAACCTCCGCCACGATGACAAAACCATCTTTGAAACCACCTCAAGTGTTACTTGGGTGGTTTTGCATGGTTCAAGGACTATTTAGATGGTTTTGTAGTTTAGAGGTAGATTAGACTAGCGTTCCATGATGACGTGAATTTTATTCGTCAAAGAGGCTTTAGTTGTTGGATTAATTGGGATTGACCCATTTTAATTTAGCAATTAATCAAATAAAATTCCTAGGCCCACAACTAATGCTAGGTAGAAAATTGTTTAGTCCCATATGGAGAATTGAATGGGAGTTACACCACTTTAAAAGGTGGAATGTGGTAACCCCCTTGTGGAATTGGAGAGAGCCATTACACGCGCGCGCTCGCTCGCTCGCTCGCCTCGCCACGTCGCGCCGTGCCGTGCCGGCAGTAACGGTGCACGATTATGGCTGTGGTTACTTTCGAGTAATGGTTGCTGTTACTAGTGAATAATGGCTGCAGTTACCAGTCTCTTCGTTTTTGCTGTTACAAAAGAGGGCTCTCCTCTCCATTCCAATGGGATACGAAAGAACAGAACTCTCTCTCTGTTTTCGCTGCTCTCTGCAATCTCCGGTCCAGAACCTTGCGCGCACAAGTTTCTAGGCGAGTAGGCCTCCGGAACTTCGTCCGTTTGTGTACCTGCACGGGTAGGCGGGCGATCAAGTTTTTGGGGAGCGCATCAGCGCGACTACTCAATCTGCGACGTCTTCTTCCTGGTGGTGAATCGTTCGCGAGACTGCACTGCGAATAACTTCCTGCATCAAGCTTCTTCCTGCATCACACCTTGATCGACTACATCGAATAGGCCATCATGACGACTGATGGTAACGGCGCCTCCGGTGTCTCCGGCACTGGTCCCGCCCGAGGGTATAATCCGAAACCTTTTCTGGTGTATTTGTTTCTGTGCGCTATGAATATGTTAATAGATGTTTCTGTTAGCTTATTCGTTAGCGAATATAAATACGTCGATGATAGATCACTCATGCTTGTTTATGTCATATTTTATATGCTGAATTTCTGGATTAAAATATGCCGAAAATTGACTACATATTCAACAATCCAAAAACTTGATAAGTCTTTTTCGGTAGTTGCCTTTGCTGCGTCGCTTAAGCCACACCCTCCGTTTGATGGTTCAAATTTTAAGAGATGGCGTGCACGCGCGATCCTGTGGTTTACTGCCATGGAATGTTTTCATGTTGCACAAGGAAAGCCCGCTGAGCCTCTGTCTGATGAGGATGAACGCAAGTTCAATGTAGCGGATAACTTTTTCCGAGGTGCGCTTGTCAACATTCTGGCGGATAACATTGTGGATGTGTACATGCATTTGCCTACGGGAAAAGATATGTGGAATGCACTTGAGGCCAAGTTCGGAGTTTCTGATGCTGGCAGTGAGCTGTATGTCATGGAGCAGTTCTATGACTACAAGATGGTCGATGACCGTTCTGTAGTAGAGCAAGCTCATGAGATTCAGGCGCTGGCAAAGGAGCTTGAGAACAATAAGTGCGAGTTACCGGACAAGTTTGTGGCTGGCGGTATTATCGCTAAGTTACCACCCTCTTGGTCGGATTTTGCTACTTCTCTAAAGCACAAGAGGCAGGAGTTCAGTGTTACTGATCTCATTGGCACTCTTGGTGTTGAAGAGAAGGCGAGGGCAAAAGATACTCGTGGCAAGAAAGTTGCTGCTGAGGGAGGTTCTAGCGCCAATTTGGTGCAGAAGAAGAATCCTCAGGCTTTCCACAACAAAAAGAAAAATAAGCCTTTTGTCAAGCCCAAGGCTACCACTGAGTTTAAGAAGAAAGGCAAAGGAAAGGGCAGCTGCTTTGTGTGCGGTGATTCTGGCCATTGGGCTAAGGATTGTCCAGATCGTAAGGATAAGCAGAAGAAGTCTGCCAACATGGTTATTAGTGATGCTGGAGGAACATCGGAGTACGGTAATTATTTACCTACAGTTCTTTCTGTTTGTCAATCACCTGAGTGGTGGGTTGACACTGGTGCTAATATTCATGTTTGTGCTGATATTTCCTTGTTTTCATCTTATCAGGTCGGTCGAGGTTGCTCCTTGTTGATGGGGAACGGATCGCATGCAGCTGTTCATGGTGTTGGTACGGTCGATCTGAAGTTTACTTCGGGAAAGACTGTGCAGTTGAAGAACGTGCAGCATGTCCCCTCCATAAAGAAGAATCTCGTTAGCGGATCTCTACTATGTAGAGATGGTTTTAGGCTTGCTTTTGAGTCCAATAAATGTGTCGTGTCTAAGTATGGAACATTTGTTGGTAAAGGCTATGAGAGCGGAGGTTTGTTCCGTTTTTCTTTGATGGATTCCTGTAATAAAATTGTGAACCATGTGTGTAATGATGATGATGAGTCTAATGTTTGGCATTCACGACTTTGTCATGTTAATTTTGGGTGTATGACGCGCTTAGCTAATATGAGTTTAATCCCGAAATTCACTTTGGTCAAAGGTTCTAAGTGCCATGCGTGTGTTCAATCGAAACAACCTCGCAAGCCTCACAAGGCAGCAAAAGAGGCGAGGAATTTGGCACCGTTAGAACTCATTCATTCTGATTTATGCGAGATGAATGGCGTGTTGACTAAAGGGGGAAAGAAATATTTCATGACGCTTATAGATGATTGCACTAGATTTTGCTACGTGTACTTATTGAAAACAAAAGATGAAGCATTGAATTACTTTAAGATCTATAAAGCTGAGGTAGAAAACCAACTTGAAAGGAAAATCAAGCGGGTAAGGTCTGATCGTGGAGGAGAGTATTTTTCAAATGAGTTTACTGTATTCTGCGAGGAACATGGAATTATTCATGAGAGGACGCCTCCCTATTCTCCTGAATCAAACGGGATTGCCGAAAGAAAGAACCGCACTCTAACTGATTTGGTTAACGCCATGTTAGACACTGCGGGACTTTCTAAGGAATGGTGGGGTGAGGCTATATTGACCGCATGTCATGTCCTGAATAGAGTTCCTACAAAGAACAAAGAAGTAACACCATTCGAGGAATGGGAAAAGAAGAAGTTGACTCTCTCATACCTGCGCACCTGGGGATGTTTGGCCAAAGTTAACGTGCCAATTATCAAGAAGCGCAAACTTGGACCAAAAACCGTAGATTGTGTATTCCTTGGTTATGCTATACACAGCGTGGGTTATAGGTTCTTAATTATAAAATCTGGAGTGCCTGACGTGCGTCTTGGTACAATCATAGAGTCCAGAGATGCTACATTTTTTGAGAATGAATTTCCTATGAATAATGATGTACCTAGCTCATCTAGTCAAGAACCTATAATTTCCCTTGATTCCTTTGTGCCGATAGAACATATTGAGGAAACGCCTATGGAAAATCCTGAAGAGGATAACAATGAAGTTACTCGAAAGAGTAAGAGACAGAGGATCGCAAAGTCTTTTGGTGATGATTTCATTGTATATCTCGTGGATGACACTCCAAGAACCATGGAAGAGGCATATTCTTCTCCTGACGCTGACTATTGGAAGGAAGCAGTACGGAGTGAGATGGACTCTATTATGTCTAATGGAACTTGGGAGGTCGTTGACCGTCCTTATGAGTGTAAACCTGTAGGATGTAAATGGATTTTCAAGAAAAAGCTTAGGCCTGATGGTACAATTGAAATGTACAAGGCAAGGCTTGTGGCCAAGGGTTATACCCAGAAAGAAGGCGAGGACTTCTTTGATACTTATTCACCTGTTGCCCGACTGACCACAATTCGAGTACTACTTGCCCTGGCTGCTTCTCATGGTCTTCTCGTTCATCAAATGGACGTTAAGACAGCTTTCCTAAATGGAGAGTTGGAGGAGGAGATTTATATGGATCAGTCAGACGGGTTTGTGGTAGAAGGTCAAGAAGGAAAGGTGTGCAAGTTGTTAAAGTCTTTGTATGGCCTAAAGCAAGCACCTAAGCAATGGCATGAGAAGTTTGACAAAACTTTGACATCTGCTGGCTTTGTTGTGAATGAAGCTGACAAATGTGTGTACTATCGCTATGGTGGGGGAGAAGGAGTGATCTTGTGCTTGTATGTTGATGACATACTGATTTTTGGGACCAACCTCAATGTGATTGAGGAGGTCAAGGACTTTCTGTCCAAGAATTTTGAGATGAAAGATTTGGGAGTGGCTGATGTGATTCTTAACATTAAGCTACTGAGAGAAGGTGATGGTGGGGTTACACTCATGCAATCCCACTATGTGGATAAGGTCTTGAGTCGCTTTGGTTATAGTGACTGCAAGCCTGCTTCTACTCCTTATGATCCTAGTGTGTTATTGAGGAAAAACCGAAGAATAACAAGGGATCAATTGAGATACTCCCAGATCATTGGCTCATTGATGTATTTAGCTAGTGCTACGAGGCCTGATATCTCGTTTGCTGTGAGCAAGCTAAGCCGGTTTGTTTCAAATCCGGGAGATGATCATTGGCGTGCTCTTGAGAGAGTGATGCGCTATCTAAAGGCAACTGTGAGCTATGGCATTCACTATGCTGGGTACCCAAAGGTACTGGAGGGATATAGTGATTCAAACTGGATCTCTGATGCTGATGAGATAAAAGCCACGAGTGGATATGTGTTCACACTTGGAGGTGGTGCTGTTTCCTGGAAGTCTTGCAAGCAGACCATCTTAACGAGGTCAACAATGGAAGCAGAACTCACAGCGTTAGATACCGCCACTGTTGAGGCTGAGTGGCTTCGTGAACTCCTTATGGATCTGCCGGTGGTTGAAAAACCGATACCGGCTATCCTGATGAACTGTGATAATCAGACTGTAATTATCAAGGTGAACAGTTCTAAGGACAACATGAAGTCATCTAGGCATGTTAAGAGGCGGTTGAAGTCTGTCAGAAAGTTGAAAAACTCCGGAGTTATAGCACTGGACTATGTCCAGACAGCTAAGAATCTGGCAGACCAATTTACAAAGGGTTTATCACGTAATGTGATAGATAGTGCATCGAGTGAGATGGGCCTGAGACCCACATGAGTCATACCACAGTGGTAACCTGTTCTATGTGATCGGAGATCCCGTGAAGTAGGATGGTGAAACAAGCTGTTGGTTGACTGGGAGGAGAGACCTTTACAGGGCTCATTTCTTCAGTGATGCGCTTCTCTCCTATTCTGTATGGCAGGTTGGTTTTTACCTTAATGTGATCCAATTGGCTTTTTTTTTAAAGCAGAGATGTCGGCCTACAGGATATCTTAGAAAGAACACACCTATATGAGTTCGACTGCTGGTCACAGTCTATGAGATTTGGGTGATTTCTAGATACTCATGAATAGGCCTGGAGTATGACTTATACGCTCCAACCAGAGGGGATGTTTTAGGCAGCCTAGTACTAGTAAAGGAATTGGGTAAAGCTTGTTCGCACAAAACTGTCAATTCAAGGCAGAGTCCATTGTTCAGTTGTGGATGAGTGTAACTCCTTTCCTAGGTGGATGTTCAACTTAACAGTCTCCATCGAAACACTGGTATATCAAACAACAGCAGAACTGAGAGCATTTCTCGTGTGCCTTGAAATTTGGTGGGGATTGTTGGATTAATTGGAATTGGCCCATTTTAATTTAGCAATTAATCAAATAAAATTCCTAGGCCCACAACTAATGCTAGGTAGAAAATTGTTTAGTCCCATATGGAGAATTGAATGGGAGTTACACCACTTTAAAAGGTGGAATGTGGTAACCCCCTTGTGGAATTGGAGAGAGCCATTACACGCGCGCGCTCGCTCGCTCGCCTCGCCACGCCGTGCCGCGCCGCGCCGCGCCGCGCCGCGCCGTGCCGTGCCGTGCGGGTGCGTGTGCGTGTGCGTGTGCGTGCGTACGTACGTACGCGCGCAGGCGTGTCGGGTGCGGACGCGTTTTTCTTTATCTATTCGAAAAACGAAACGCACTGATGGCTGGCAGTAACGGTGCACGATTATGGCTGTGGTTACTTTCGAGTAATGGTTGCTGTTACTAGTGAATAATGGCTGCAGTTACCAGTCTCTTCGTTTTTGCTGTTACAAAAGAGGGCTCTCCTCTCCATTCCAATGGGATACGAAAGAACAGAACTCTCTCTCTGTTTTCGCTGCTCTCTGCAATCTCCGGTCCAGAACCTTGCGCGCACAAGTTTCTGGGCGAGTAGGCCTCCGGAACTTCGTCCGTTTGTGTACCTGCACGGGTAGGCGGGCGATCAAGTTTTTGGGGAGCGCATCAGCGCGACTACTCAATGTGCGACGTCTTCTTCCTGGTGGTGAATCGTTCGCGAGACTGCACTGCGAATAACTTCCTGCATCAAGCTTCTTCCTGCATCACACCTTGATCGACTACATCGAATAGGCCATCATGACGACTGATGGTAACGGCGCCTCCGGTGTCTCCGGCACTGGTCCCGCCCGAGGGTATAATCCGAAACCTTTTCTGGTGTATTTGTTTCTGTGCGCTATGAATATGTTAATAGATGTTTCTGTTAGCTTATTCGTTAGCGAATATAAATACGTCGATGATAGATCACTCATGCTTGTTTATGTCATATTTTATATGCTGAATTTCTGGATTAAAATATGCCGAAAATTGACTACATATTCAACATTAGTCAGGTGATTGTGGAGTTGGATTGTCAGGAATTGGTGAATCTCTAGGAGGACTATCAAAGATGCAAATCTGCAATAAGTGCAATCCTTCTTGAAGTCTATGAGCTTAGTTCTCGTTTCGTGTATTTTGTTGTTCAGTTTGCTAGGAGAACAGCAAATTTCGCTGCGCACTGTTGTGGTAAGTATGCTTGTATATAGCGATACTTGTAAGTTTGGTTGCAATCTTATCCGTAGTTTTTAGTTCATAGTCTAAGGGCTGATTGTATCCAGGAATCTTTGTTTTAATGAATGCTCGTAGCTTCTCTTGAAAAAAGAAGATAGAGTAGACTTATTACTAGAATTGATTGATGAATGATACGCTTTATTTGTTTACTCATTTGGATAATATAATGTCTTGGCAACAATCACATAATTGATCAATTCTTTGAAGAATGCTTGATCATTTCTAAAGATTAATCAGTTTAATTCACAATAGTAAAGATTAATGTGCACACAGTGGGATCTAAGGTCCATCTCTGTTCACTATAACAAAAAAAAATCACGATTCATGGAAGGTCCAACGTCGAGACAAAATAGCATGATCAATTTTGCATCTTGATCAACGCAGCTCCATAAAATTCCATATTGGCTAATAACTATTATGTAGTTTGATGCCATGGTCGATGCGTTTCTGAGTTCCTGATCGCTATGAAAAGTTTGCCACCTTGCCGTGCCGGTGTGGATGAGAAGTCGCATGGGCTGGCCAGCTACTCGCCAATTTTCTTGCGGCATGCCCAGCATACTGTGCAGAAAGGATTCGTTGTGACATAGGTTCCATGCATGGCAATCACATCTCTCTTCGCAACTCCATGAATAGCACATTCCCGAGATTCTGAGAAATAAATGACTCAGAGAGCAACAGTACTACTGAATCATTACTACAACAAGACGTCTTATGCCTTTACCTAGATCAACCATTTACAATTGTAAGATCAAATACCACAATCAAAGGGGGTAAATGATTGCCTCCATTTTTTGGAACTTGCGTTGTCATGTTCGTGTGTGACGCCTCCGAGTTGACATACTCTGATCTGCTCTGCCTGCCGATGTTGTTGACGACTATCGGGTGAATGACACGGCACATGATCGAGGAAAGTGAAGACAAAGGAGGAATGCTATCTCGCTACGCATTGCTCGAACCGAGAATGAGTCGAATACGATGCCCAGAAAAACACATCGCTGGCGCTGACTAATATTTCTTAGAATAGATCTGATCTTTTATCTCTAAATCATGTTATGTGGCTACAAAGTGCCTTCATGGCACCTCTCAAACCGTAGCATGAAAATTCCAAAAGCTTTCTCCCCCACAAAGCCGTCTCAAATCCCCTATTAACTCTTAACCTCTCCCCCTTTTATATGCTAAAGCCCTAAACCATGTCCTCATCAATACGAACACGAAATTCTATCCGATTCCAAAAATCAAGAGACCCAAAACTCTTCCAAACACGGGTTTTACAAAATCTCTAAACCTTCCAGTTATGGACACCTTCCAAAACTCCTCACATATCAAAACCTCTAGGATCGCACCTTCCGTAGCTTCACCACACATCATTCACCTTTGATCTCGACGTGTCCCAGCGTGAGCCCGACCACCTTATGACATTCTCGACCGCCTGAACCTCATATTTCCCTGTCCTAATTCTGGTTCTTCTCGTCATCGACCATGACAGTCTCCATGCCCAACCTGCACATGTGAGACCAAAGAATGTTTTCCCAGCACAAGTTCTCTCTAACTTGGCCAACATCAGTCCACACACACATATCACACCCTCATCCATCAATAAATATGAACCAGATCATCCACAATCTCAATTTCCATGTTTTCCAAAAACCAACCCAAGACCACCCAGAAAAACTAGTTTGACCATCATGCACAGGCCAATCAGACACGAGTACTCGAGGTACTCGAAGATTATAAGAACTGAAGCACTCAAAGCCTATGACTACCTACCGTGAAGCTTATAGCAACCAATTACGAAGCCTACGATTATCGATCGTGAAGCCTATGACAACAGATCGTGAAGCCTACAACTACTGATCACCGACCAGGTATTGTAGCTTCCGACCATCAACCAGGCACTGTAGCTTCTGACCATCAACCAAGCACTACAGCTCCGACCATCTCTGTCGAAGCCTATGACTACCAATCACCGATTGCTTCTGACTATCGACTGCGTTCGACTTCCGACTGCTTCCGACTTTCGACTGCTTCTAACTAACAACCCGACTTAGCAAACCAACCTCACTACGACTACCGATCATAATTGAAGTCGAGTGGTTGAAGCGGTCATGAGTATCGCCAGTCAGACCGCCCAATACATGGCTGTCTAATCGCTTAACCTGAGTATTCCGGCAATCTCCACTTTTACAATAGTGCATCGACCAAAACTTTCACAAATGTAAATTTCAATACAACTCAAATATCAATTATTCATCATCACTATATTCACAACCTATCCACATAGTTCAACAATCTTCCCCTTGATGAATACATGGACAACACCTCAAAATTTCTCGAATGAGTTGTGTTTTGATAGAAAAGGAAAACTTGTGAAAACAAAGTTTCAAAGCTGCAAAAAAAATGAATTTGACAAACCACAGCAGCAAACTCTCAACAAAAACTCAGAAAACTCTCCCTCAACGCAAGAAAAGAAAAATAGCAAAATAAAACTCCAATTTCTCGAATTTTTCTCCTCCTTTGGTAATGTAATGATCAAGAACTTCAAAGAAAGAATAATTCTTAGAAGGAGCATTGAGAGTAAAAATCAAGATTTTTTGTAGATTATCTAAGTCACTTTGCATTTATTTAATAAATTAACCAAGACATCTTTCTTAGTAGAGTTACCTAGATCATATAAAGTCAAATATCATATAGCAATACCAAAATAAGTCTTTAGCATGATTAAGCAATTTAAATTAATGACAATATCTCAACAATGACCAAACCGATTATAAATAGCACAATGAGATATCACAATGAAAAACAAAGCCTAAAAGTGAAGCAAACATTATATCTAGACGAGCTAGCAGTCTCATATAACAACCTATTACTCCACACTGAATTCTTAAGCATATGGCATGCTTGTAGCGTACTTCTTTTCATAATGGCATACTTGTAGCATACTTCTTTTAAACGGTGGCATGCTTGAAGCATACTTCTTTTCATTTGTGTATGTTTTGTACCTTTTTTATATGGTATACTTGAAGTATACATCTTTTCAATTGTCTCTTTCTCATTTTTTTAAATAACATGCCAAACTGGGCATACATAAATAGATTGCAATAAAAAACATACGAGCTTCATAGACACGATTTAAAACAAGATTCACAATCAAACTAATCCTTTTGGATAGATATCACAAATTGCTATCTATAATCAATCTAGTCAAAGTATTCCACCATATCATACTTTAGTTCAAGTATAGCAAATTGATTATAACCAGTCATGATCAAAGCAACATAGTATATGAGTAAATATGATAAAGAAAACTCTACTACTCATTTGATTTCAATAACTTAGACTTGATAATTATTTGGTAAGTATAATAAACAAAGCTTCTAAAATTTTTAAACAACAAGCTCTCCATAAGAATAATCCCAAAGGATGCAACACACCCAGCTCACTTTGCAAATGAACAAAATATGAAGAATAAAGCCATTTTGTGAAGATATTAGCAACTTGAGAATCGGAATCAATGAAATGCAAGACAATATCTCCTTTTTCCACATGGTTTCTAAGAAAATAATAGCAAATATCAATGTGTTTGGTTCTCAAATGTTGCACAGGATTTTTAACAAAACTAATAACACCAGTGTTATCATAGAAAAGTGGAGCACTATTCAATTCTAAGCCAAAATCCTTAAGCGTAGCTGTCATCCAAAGCAATTGTGAGCAACAAGAAGCAGCAATTATAAATTCAGGCTCATCAGTGAAAAGTGCAATAGACAACTATTTCCTAAAAGCCAATGAAACAAGAGATATACCTAAAAAATGACAGATGCTAGAAGTACTCTTCCTATCAATTCTACAACCTCCAAAATCCGCATCTGAATAAGTTCTAAGGGTAAGGTGTGATGAAGAAGACTATCATAAGCCAAATTCTAAAGTTGACTGAAGATACCTGAAAATTCGTTTTACCACCTAATGATGTGAAACGTGCGAGGAAGTTTGAAACTGAGCACACAAACACTCAACAAAGTGTATGTCTAACCTCGAAGTAGAGAGATACAAAAGTGAACCAATCGTGCTTTCTGTATTCCTTTTGATCAATAGGCTCTCCATCTTCGTCAGGATCCAACACTATAGTAGATCCCATAGATGTGGAGATTGGTTTGATTGTCCCCATGTCAAAGCGACAAAGCAAGTCTTTGGTGTACTTAGTTTGATGAATAAAAGTACCAATCTTTGATTACTTGATCTGAAAGCCTAGTAAGAACGTGAGTTCTCCCATCATACTCATATCAAATTCTCTGCTCATAGTATTTGAAAACTTAGAAACAAGAGTATGAGAAGAACCACAAAAAATGATATAATCTACATAAATCTGAAAAGTAAAAGATCATTGCCATACTTGAGAGTAAATAATATTTTATCTACCTTACCCATTTAAAAATTATTTTTAAGCAAATATGATTTAAACCTATCATACCATGCTCTAAGAACTTGTTTTAAACCATATAAAGGTTTGGATAGTTTGTAGATATGACCAGAAAATTTAGGATTTTCAAAATCAGGTGGTTATCTAACATAAACTTCTTCCTCAATATAACCATTAAGAAAAACACTTTTAACATCTATTTGATACAATCTAAAATTCTTAGATGTAGCAAATGCTAAAAGAATTCTAATGGTTTCTAATCGAGTAACATGTGCAAAAGTTTCACCAAAATCAAGATCTTCTACCTGGGTAAATCTTTGAGCCACAAGTCTAGCCTTATTTAGAACAACAAAATCATCCTCATTTTGTTTATTCTATGAAACTAAAGTCTAGACTTTATTATGCTCAAAATTTTCTAATTCCTCGTGTATGGCATTAATCCAAGACTCATTAGAAAAGTGTGATTTACATCTTAGAGTTCAAAAGAGGAAACAAACGCAGAATGAGCATATGAGGCATTAGAGTTATACATATTGCGAAGGACTTTCTCACTTAACATACTAATCATTTGTTTAGGGAGATGACGTTGTTGAATATGTAGAGGAGACTGTGGAGTCATCGGTGACGTAGGTGTAGCAATAGTGGCCTCTACCTCATGAGAGGTAGGAACATGGACACTAGTTGTAGAATCCATTGGTGTAGATACATGTGTCAAAGTGTGACTCGAGATATCCCTTTCATTGTCATTAGAATTACAGAAGATGTCTTCGGGTGTGTCAATTACCTATATATCTGTACTATTGGATCTAGTACCAAGACTAGTATCATCAAACGAGACCTCACAGGTCTCAATAATTTTGTTAGTTTGTAAGTTGAGTACATGATAACCTCGAGTGTGATATGCATATCAAAGAAACATGCCATTTGAGTATCTAGATTCAAATTTATCAAGATTGCCATGTTTAAGTATGAGGCATCGACATCCTGAAGTGAGAAATATTAGGAGTCTGACCAAAACGAAGCTCATAGAAAGTTTTAAGCAATTTAGCTTGCAAAATACTCTATTAGAAATATAGCAAGCAATAGAAATAGGTTTAGCCCAATACTCCCTACGTGTAGCATGTTCATTTAAATCGTTCTAACCATCTCAACCAAAGTTCTATCTTTACATTCTACAACACTGTTCTGTTGTAGCACACAAGATGAAGAAAATGATGATCTAAACCCTTTTTAGCACAAAAGGAAGCAAATGATGTGTTCTTGAATTAAGCTCCATTATACTTCTAATTACTCAAAGTGCTCCTAGAAGTTCATTAGCAAATCTAAGAGTAAGCTCTCTAAATGACAAAAAGCTTTGTCCTTAGATGCTATAAAGTAGACTCAAGAGTATCAAGAGAAATCATCAACAATAACAAGAATATACCATTTACCTCCAGTAGACTGAACCCTAGAAGGACCTACAGCGTCCATATGCAACAATTGACCCGGAGCATCAGTCATGACAAATATGAGTGGAAGATGTGACAATGAGATATTTTACCATGACGACAGGGTGAACAAATTAGATCCATTGAATTTTCAATTAGGAGATTAGGTATTCCCCTAACAAGATTCATATTACTGATATGAGCAAGATGATTGAAACCAATATGTCCTAACCTATGGTATCGAAAAAATAAATCCTTAGAATCAGAAGAAACAAGACACCTAAGATTAGAGGATGGATAATATGATAAGTCACCCTTAAATAAACGACCAACTCAAATAATTTTGCATACTAGATCACTGGATGAATCTAAAATGCAGCATGAATACTTTTAAAGCTTACTTCAAGATTATCATCTATCAATTGTGAAATTGAAAGTAAATTATAGCTCAACTTACAAAGAAGAGTTACTTCTTTTAAAATGAATTTATCATTGACACACATAGTACCTCTTGCAAGAACTCATTCTTGAGAGTTGTGCCCAAAGTTATCATCTCATCACCAGGGGTACGAGTAAGGGAGGAGAACCATTATGAGTCTCCGGTCATCTAGTGAAAGCAATCGGAGTCAATGAACCATATGTTCTCCTTCTGCTTGCGACGAGCCTTCAAAGCACGAACAATCATCTTAGTATTGGGGGTTAGAAAATAAAGACTTAGGCAACCAGTACTGAGATACTTGATGAACTGAAGAAACAACAGGCAAAGATAAAGATTTAAGTGAAGAATTAGCCTTTGTTATATTCCGGTCAGACATCAATTGAAGAGCTAGTCTGACTGCCTGAGGCCGGTCTGACTGTGTGGAAAACACTGATCTGACCGGTCATATCGCAAAAACTCTCGAACCTGTAGAAAATTAATTAGAGGGACCAAAGCAATGATAAAGAGCTTGCACAAACTTTAATTTAGAACGAGGAATCTTGCTTAACCTGTCTTTTTTTTTCTTTCTTCACTTTTCGAAAGCAAAATTGAATCAAACGACCATCTCTACCACAATGGTTGTATTGATACTTGACTTGATGAAAAGTCGTATCTGTTGACTTCACAATACCCACTTTGGTAGAGGAATCCTTTACAATACCAGCATAGTTGAAGACAAGTTATTTTAGTTCAAATTCTACTTCAAATTTTACAGATTCAAGAAACTTAACAACCTTAGGAGAGTTATTCTTGGCATGCTTAATATAATTAAATCCTAAACCATGATTTTCACATTTATTTTTAACTTGTCTAGAATCATGTTCAGTTTTTTCTTGCCAAAAGAAAATCTCTCTAAAGTGTCCTTAATATACTCATTCTCTTTAGCCAATGTGAGACAAGATGTGCACTTAACAAGTTTATTCACTAAATTCTTAGAAGCACTAAACTGAGCCAATCTACGTTTTTCAGCAAAATCATTGAGTTGTCTAGTCAATACTTCTATTTCAATGTTAAGCTCAGGACAGTTAGAGTAAGAAAGTGTCTCATGATAAATCATTTGTTGAATTAATTCTTCAGATGAATTAAGTCTAGCTTCTAGCAATTCACAATTAGAGTAAGCTTTAAAATGAGTATTTAAAATACTTGACTCTAAACATGTAGAAGAACTAAACTTGAGCTTTTTAATATCATCATTAGCAAATTTTAATTTTTCATCACAAAAGTCATGTGTCAATTTTCATTCATCAAATTTATCAATTACATCCCTAAGTTGAACTAAGTTTGATGCATTAATTAATCTAGCAGTCTCAAGCTCAAAATATAAAACTTGACAAGACTCATATGATTCATCATTTGGAATAGAAGCTCTAAGTCTATTAATATCATAATTCAAGCTTTCAACAACAAAATTGTTTTCTTTCAATTTCTTTTTGGTCTTTTTTAGTTCAATACCAAGTTTAATTAAACCATCTTCAAGCTCATCATATAACGGTCTCACCTCATCAAGATCATTGTCGTTGTTATCATCCCTTACCATAAAGCACATGCCTGTAAAGTCCTTGTTCTTCATTTTACCTTTGGAATCATCATCACCGTCGATGTCATCGTCGTAACTCTCAAAGTCCCCATCACTCAAATCAAGAAGCAAATAGAACCTTTTCAGCAAATTTACGATGAAATTGTCACCCATGGTGTTGTTCTTGGATGGCCTTCCTTGATCACCTTCCCCTTGAGTTTGAGGTAATCCATCTTAATGTGGCCTAGGTCACCACACTCATAGCACCTGATCGAACTTGACACACCACCTCGCTTTCTCATCCTCATGTTGTTGAGTGTCTTGTGTGCCTATGAGGAGATCAACACCAAGTCTTCTTCAGGAAACTGCTCAAACTGTTCCTCTAAAAAAGACAAAGCAGATAAAGAAACACAAGACAAATCACTCAATGAAGCAGCCTAAACTGGGTTAGTCACAAGTGCTAAAGATGAAGATTTATTAATTTTAGATGGTAAAGCTTCCATCTCATAGGTTTTCAATCTAGAATAAAGATCATCTATGGTTAAAGTATCTAGATCAACAGTTTGATTAATAGTTGTGACAACCATCAACAACTAAGAACCTAAAGATCTCAAAATTTTAGTAGCATTATGTTCATCAGCAGGAGTAACATTAACACCGTGCAAATTACTCAATATTTTCTCAAAAATCCCTTGAAATAACAAGGTACGAGATTGAGAATTTAAATCAACATCTGTTTTATTTAGATTAGGAACAGTAGTAGGAACCACATAAAGTTTAGAAAATTTATTCCAAACATCACTACCTCAAACCTCAATGTAAGCTTGCACACAGTACTTTCAAAAAGCAAAATCAGTATGATTCAACATGGGGGGACGGTTAACATACCTCTCTAATGCCATAGTAACCCACTTTGATACCACTTATAGGATCGAATACCGCAATCAGAGGGGGTGAATGATTGCCTCCGCTTTTCGGAACCTACATTGTCGTGCTCGTGTGTGACGCCTCTGAGTTCACATACTCTGAACTGCTCTATCTGCCGATGCTGTTGACGACTATCGGGTCAAAGACATGGCACATGATCGAGGAAGGT
Source organism: Dendrocalamus latiflorus (assembly GCA_017311315.1). Taxonomy (NCBI): domain Eukaryota; kingdom Viridiplantae; phylum Streptophyta; class Magnoliopsida; order Poales; family Poaceae; genus Dendrocalamus; species Dendrocalamus latiflorus. The sequence goes on along the minus strand of CM029653.1, from coordinate 17,863,613 downwards.
GAAGTCGAAGGAGGAACAGTATCTCGCTATGCACTACTCGAAACAAGAACGAGTCGAAGATGATGCCCAGAAAAACACGCTGCCAGCACTGACTAATTTTTCTTGGAATAGATCTAATCTTTTACCTCTGAATCATGTTATGTGGCTACAAAGTACCTTCACGGCACCCCTCAAATTCTAGCACAAAAATTCCAAAAGCTTTCTCCTCAAAAAGCCATCTCCATTCCACTATTAACTCTTAATCTCTCCCTCCTTTTATATGCTAGAGCCCTAAACCGTATCCTCATCAACACCGAAATGAAATCCTATCTGATTCCAAAAATCAAGTGACCTGAAACCCTTCTGAACATAGGTTTTCCAAAATCTCTAAACTTTCCAGTTATGGACATCTTCCGTAAACTCCTTATGTGTCGAAGCCTCTAGGATCGCATCTTCCATAGCTTCTCCGTGCATCATCCACCTTTGATCTCCACATACCCCAGCGTGAGCCCAACCACCTCGTGACATCCTCGACCACCTGAACCTCGGATTTTCTCATCCTAGTCCTGGTCCTTCTCGTCATCGAGCGTGACCGTCTCCACACCCAACCTACACATGCAAAGACTAAAGAACGTTTTTCCGGCATAAGTTCTCTCCAACTTGACCAATATCAGTTCACACATGCATATCACACCCTCATCCATCAAAAACACGAACTAGATCATCCGCGATCTCAATTTCCACACTTTCCAAAAACCAACCCAAGACCACCCAGAAAAATCAGTCTGACCGTCATGCATAGGCCGGTTAGACTACTAGCCGGTCAGACACGAGTACTCGAGGTATTCGAAGTTTACAAGAATTGAAGCACTCGAAGCCTAGGACTACCTACTGCGAAGCCTATGGCAACCAATTCTGAAGCCTACAACTATCGATCGCGAAGCCTACGACAACCGATCGTGAAGCCTAAAACTACCGATCACCAACCAACCACTGTAGCTTCTGACCATTGACCAGACACTGTAGCTTTCGACTATCGACCAGGCACTGTAGCTTCCGACCATCGACCAGGCACTGTAGCTTCCGACCATCGACCAGGCATTGTAACTTCCGACCATCGACCAGGCACTGTAGCTTTCGACCATCGACCAGACACTGTATCTTCTGACCATCGACCAGGTACTATAGCTCCAACCATCCCAATCGAAGCAGCTTTCGACCAGGCACTGTATCTTCTGACCATCGACCAGGTACTATAGCTCCAACCATCCCAATCGAAGCCTAGCACTACCGATCACCGATTTCTTTCGACTACCGATAGCTTTTGACTTCCCACTCCGACTAATGACCTAACTTGGTGAACCAACCTCACTATGACTACCGATCGTGGTCAAAGTCGAGTGGTTGAAGCGGTCATCGGGTATCACCGGTCAGACCACCCAATACATGGTGGTTAGACCGCTTAACCTGAGTATTCCAGCAATCTCCACTTTTACAATAGTGTATCGACCGAAACTTTTACAAATGCAAATTTCAATGCAACCCAAATATCAATTAGTCATCACTATATTCACGACCTATCCACATGGTCCAACAATAATGGCTGCTGCATATGGATACCATCTCATCCAATTTTTTCCCTGTTGTCATGCATATTCATGAGTTCTTTTCCATCCCAGTTTTTGTCTCTAGTCATACAGTTTTGGAGGGAAGCAACAAAACATAGTAGCATGCTATTAGGACCTCGTCAAGGCAAGAGACAGCTTGTGCATGTAAATAGCATGGCATCAAGCCATGGATTTGGACAGCAAGGGAAAAGTCTCAACTTCGAGAGCTGTATTTTGCATTGGACCTGGTTTGCGTACTATCAAGTGACAGTGTTGGGAAGGACGATAAAAATGTGTAGTTGAATCTTGCAAACTACACTGCGATAATCACTGAATAAGTTCAGATTGCCACTGAATGGCCTCCACCGAGGCACGATGCAAATACAATGGAATAGTTTTAGAACTAACATATTGAGTAAGAAATCTAAACCATGTATATCATGACAAGATCTGATGGGAAGAAGGGCCTGTGTCAACGAAAGGATAGGGGACATAATGATTAATGAGGCAGGTCTCGGTATTGCTATACCAGTTTCAGCTTTCTTCTCTGAGGCTATAGGTGGTACTTCTCGCTCTCAAGTCCTTGCTTCTTGAGGCATGAGCACAATCACTGGACCGAAATTGTACAATTAAATAACATGGTATTGATTTGTCTCCCTCCAACATCCTATTAGAAGTTACATATTGCGTTTTTTTAACCCCATGGCAGCCACAGATCGATCTGAGAAATAAACGACTGAGTATTACTGAAGATTTGAAGACATGTCATGTACATATATAGCTACATCATTTATATTGAGAGTTTGAGACTAGCTAGTTCCTGCTCTTGCAAAAGCCACAACGGGCAAAGACAGGATGAACTACTAGAAAAACGAATATCTAATTCGGTAGTTGAGCTACTAGCAAAAGATTCCATGACTGCCTTCTGCTTTTGCAAGAAATATGCATGACTACAGGGCAATAACATGTAAGCTAACATATTTCTTCATACAAATTTGTTTCACGTTCACTGTAGGTCGATTTGTTCAGATTTTGTCATCCATCGATATTCCAAACACCATTTGTATGCTAGCCTAGCTGCTAGTGCTAGCTAGGATGTTCTCTACAGCCCTGAAATAAACTTTAAAAAATCATTGTAAAAAACACTTTCAAAATGGAGAACACTAAAAATATCTTCCTGTCAATCGGGGGTTTTAATTGTTACGAGCGTGGTGATGATGGATTGTATTGCTTTCATGCTTATGAACTTTTGAATAATGTACTATTCTATTTACTGAATAAATTGTCATTTACATATATTTGCATGCATGTGACTTGTTTACAATTCTCCTTTTATAAATGTTTAAGGCCCAGTTTGCGGTTATTATGCTATGTTTAGTTTTTAAGCCGTTGTAAAAAACAAATTATTAAAAGCCCATTAATCTATTTGGTAAATCAGATTAAAGCTAGATTTTTTTGTTATCTCATGGTCATCCTCTTATATTTCATCTCATATATTCTAGAACACAATAATATATCCATTTAAAACTTGATTATACAAAAGCAGTTAGCCAAACTCCTAAATGTGAAAACTTAATCTCATTTAGTGGTTATGGAAAAGATAAATACTTAGTAAATAGTGATTTTTGCCCTGTTTATTAAATATTTGTCTTTTTGTAAATGCGATTGAACATGCCCACTCCTATCTCCGATAATTCTTTTGAGAATTTCGGAAACTTTTGCACCTGATTTTCACATAATTTGCAAGCATTCCCACCCGATATACCCCACACAAGTATGTCAGCTTAGCCTATCCAAACAGCAGAACTAAGTACCTGTGCTGACTACTCGTCACCCCACTGTAACAGTCAACGAATAGTCATGGGCCACAGCAGAACTAAACAGCTGTGCTGACTACTCGTCGCCCCACTGTTAACAATCAACAAATAATCAAGGGCGTGCCTTGATTTATAGGGTCTATTTATACTAGTTGCGGTTAATGCTTTTTGATTGAAAGTAAATAGTAGTAACTAAAAGAAATAACTTTTAGAAAAAGAGACAAGCAGTGAGGAAAGTAAACGAGAGATACGTGCTAAGACACGAGCGAGAGGAACACGGTGCGTGATGTGCTCATAACCCCCTACTTTGTCACCAAAGTGAGCAAACTAGGGAAGCCGATTCGTAAAGGCAAATATTTATATTGACTTCTGTAAGTAGAAATCAGAATAAGAAATTAATATGAACAAACCCGTAAACATCAAGAAACAAAACGTATCAGAGTGCCTTGATTCAAGTGAGCACATAACTTCCACATCAACGAATAGACAAGCATGTCGATGTGCGCCAAATCTTGGATGCACTACTACAAAAAGGGTCATCACAGACGGTTCGGAACCGTCATCACAGACAGTTTTTCGAACCGTCTGAATTTATGGGTCAGTGATAATCAGAGGTTATTGCAGACAGTTTGTGAGCCATATATGATAATCACAACTCAGACAGTTTTTAACTAGAACCGTCTGTGAAGAATACTATCACAGACGGCTCGAATCAAAAACCGTCTGTGATACTCACACATCACAGACGGTTCTAGCTACCAACCATCTATAATGGATGAGTATCACAGAAAGTTGGTAGCTAGAACCATCTGTGATATTTTTTCATCACAGACGATTGGTAGATAGAACCGTCTGCGATGTGCTAGTATCACAGATGATTTTTGGTTTGAGCCGTCTGCGATAATCCTTCACAAACGGTTTATATCACAAAATCGTCTGTGATAGTTCATTCTATACCTAATTTTTTTCTTTTTTTCGGCTAGCCTCAAGAAATATTAACTATGCCATCTAAAAACAAGCAAATATAGTAAGAAACACAGTACAATATTCCAAAACAATGAGCAGGTTACCTATCTAGCTAATACAACAAGAACAGAGAAAAAGCAAAGATCCTCTATGCCTAGGCCTTCTCGCCTCTGATGCAGCTCACGAGCTAGATGTCTTTGACGCTCACCATCGTCGGCATTGATTGAGCGTTGCCTTGGGAGCTAGTTGCTTCTATGGTGTCTTGCCTCCCGTAGATTTGTGCGTCGTCTGCTTCATGCGGGCTATTATGGAAGGGTCAAGGAGGAGGAGAACGGCAAAGAGGCTGGGTTTGGGTGATTATTTGTAGGGGAGGGAGAGGTGGGAGTGCGAAAATTTTTGACGTGGGGACGGAGAGGTGGAGTTACGATCCGTGGGGTGAGGGTTGGTGGATTTCTATTGGTTAGGATTAGGTTGGGGAGGATCGACGGGCACAGCGGTCAGATTATCACAGACGATTATACATACAAATGATCTATGATACTCTTTATCACAGACGGTTGGTAGCTAGAACCGTCTATGATGAATGAATATCACAGGCGGTTCTATATACCAACCGTCTGTGAATTAGAGCACAAAGTTTTATATACTGGTGCAATATAAACAACTAGTCTCAAAAGATAAAATAGCAAAGTTTATATGGTTTATATACTCATTTGAAAGGTTTCGATTGGATCTACAACTTTTCAGTTGAAGCAAAATCCAAATTTTGAAGGGAGGACCAAGAAAATGGGCAGAAATAGAAACCAAAAACTTGTAACACAAATTTGAGGCTAAAAATGGCTGATTTTGAGAGTCTTAGAGGGCGACTAGTGCAAGAGGATCATTTTTGGATTGAGCTCATCATTAGCTTTCCAACGAGTACAAGAACGTCGAAAACGGACACCGTATGCAAAAGTTATGCCCATTTTACTAAAGATGCCTCGGAACGGAATCCTACTCGGACTCAGGCGGGAGATTATGAAATTTTGGAGGATTGTGAGGTAGGAAATATATTATAGACGGTTTTTAATACAAGCCGTCTATGATAACTTCGTTATCACAGACATTTTTTTAATACAAACCGTCTGTGAAGTATCACAGACGGTTCTAACCGTCTATGATGTCTGCCATTATCACAGATGGTTCTTATCTAGAACCGTTTGTGATACTTCACAAATGGTTTGTATTAAAAACTGTCTATGAAAATACCACAGACGGTTATTTGTATGAACCGTCTGTGATACTTGCAGCATAGACGGTTCCTAGGAACCGTCTGTGATGTAAGTGTTCAGTTTAGCCTCTTTTGTAGTAGTGATGGGTAACAAGGGTTCCTAGGTTCTGCGTTCTCAATGAAGGATGTGCCGCTGTGCCTTCCTCTTGTGCAGCTGTTGTACTCTAGTAGTGAGAAACGGTGGAGATTATCCATCGTGCAGTTGCTCCACTGCTGTGCGAGCTTGGGGTTGCCGCAGAAACACCTCGTTGTTGCGTTGCCACCTCCAGTGCTGCCGTGCTTGACCTCTCGTCCGTCGGCAGTGGACTAAAATGCGCTTGCACCCGTAGTCATGCATATATTATTAAAGCCATAGAATCTTATTTTTTGTTTCTTAAACATGATCCAAGTGGGTTAATTCTTGTAAGAATCACAAACAAGTAATATTTGCGCTTCAATTTCACGATCTCAGCTTTCATCTTTGTTATACTCTAATACCTCTTCTTATACGCAGCAACCCCTTAGATCGAATCAGAGTTTGTAAGATACAGCACGAGCATGCATAGTATCAAAAATGAAGAAAATGAATATCATAGAGAGAATCAAAATAACAAACAACCATGACGAGAGAGCAAAGATTTTGCGAAGCTGACCATAAATTTCTTAAGCACAACATCAAAAGAGTATAAGGATTGTCGCTCTCTCACATCCCTCTTAAACCTTTTAGAACCATCGGATCCTCACCCTGTATAAGAATCTAGCTCTAAAGAATTACCTAGCCTCTAATCCCCACGTACACCTCTATTTTTGGATAAATGGCTTCTTTGCTTTGTTGCTAGCATTCTCTATCACCCCATGAGTTTATATAGTCTCCCTAGCCATCCTCCAAAGTGGAGGAGGAACCCTGTTCCAAAAGAAAGTAGTAATCATAATCATATTAGTATTCATCTAGAACTCTTTATAGTACACCTTCCAAATCCTAAAAGACTAGGATATGAGTCACACCTTAACTAAATAATCTTCATCTTGACTAGGATATGAAACTATTATGCTCCTCTAAGAACTTGCTCCAAATCGGCTCTGTATTTTTTTTATTTGTCCTTCCATCTTTGGGAGTGCCCCCACCACAGAGGCTTATACACATCATCGTATTATGTGTGTCAGTGTCTATGTTAGCCAGACTAGACTCTCCAGTTGGGAGCTCATTTGTTGTGTAGTTTGATTAACCACACTTTTTGTTCCTACAGCCTTCCATGCCATAGGTTTGTACCACCTCCGAGCACCACTTGCTCACTAGTACCACATGTTTGGTCCCACCACATCTTCCTTCTTCCAATAGCTCAAACCTTCACCTTTGCATCTGCTAGATTTTGCAACCGTCTTTTTAGTTTCACACATAACTGTAGATAAGATTTGAGTACCTACCATTGACGACACAGTTTTTTCTCCTAACCAGGATTTTTATTAGACCTCCCATTGATTCCCTTCCTTTAGGTGTACCCATCAATCGGTATCCTCCATTGCTGAAAATACTTTTCATGATCACCTGCCCGTTGCAAATAATTCGCATGACTGCACTTCGAAGTGATACCTCATAACTTTCAAGTTCAAGCGACCTCATAGATATTATATTCTTTTTTTAAGCTAAAAACATATTGAAATTTCATTAATGTGTGATGCGCTTCATCATACATCTTTAATGTAATCGTTTTTACCTCAGTAATTACATACTCCTTGTAATTCCTTAATTGAACAGTTCTATACATCGATTGTAGAGATCCTTCGTTAAACATCTCTCTCGCCAAACATATGTGGGAGTAACAATCTAAATCTAATATCTAGCTATGAGAAGTACTTGATTGGCTGATGACTAATACGTCTAAATCATCATTTGCTACCACTGTTGAGCATGCACCCTTCATTTGCTTTAAACTTGGACAATCTTTTATAATGTGACATTCCTCATTATATAGATAGCGTATACTTGTGCTCTTACTCTTGCCTTTTTTCTTTCTAGGACTTTTGCTTCCGCTTGCAACATCTACTTCAACCAATGCTTAATCACCCAAGGATGAAGATTTTGATGGCTTTTTCAAGGGCTCTCACTGCAAATAGATATTCAACTACCTTATTGAAGTTTACAGTAATTTTTCTATTGAGCATATTCATCACCAATTACTTTTTATGACAGTGGTAGAAATGATACCAGTATGATGACCTTATTATTCTTCTCAATTTTCTCATCTACACTAGTCAGTTGTGTGATAAGTTTGTTAAAGATATTGAGATGGTCAATGAACCATTTATATTTCTCCATGCGCAACATGTAGAGTTGTTGTTTCAACACCCACCAATTTGTCAGCGACTTTACTATATACAATTCTTCTAGGTCTTACTATAATTTCTTTGGTGAATTCTCCTTGAGTATTTTACCTCATCCAAGAGATATAAACGGATTGTAGTGACAGCCTTTCATGCCATCACCTTCTAGTCTTCATCAGACGTCTTTTCTAGTTTGTCCTCTTCAAGAGCATCTATTAGCCCCTGCTAGATAAGAACAATCCTTCACCACACATTGCCACACGCTGACATTTTTCTGGCAACAAATTTCTCTAGATTCTACACCATCGATATTGATCTTGATTTTGTGTCATTTGACACTTTACCAACCTTATCATAAATCGGATTAATCCAACCTTGGATCTGATACCACTTGTTATACTCTGATACTCCTTCTTATATGTAGTAGTCTCCTGATCGGATCATAGTTTATAAGATACGGTACAAGTGTGCACTACCATCAAGAAACGAAGAAGACGAATCTCGTAGGGATAATCAAAATAATAACGTTGAAGCAAACACGATGAGAGTTAAAAGATTTGGCGAAGCCAATCATAAATTCTTTAAACATAAGCTCAAAAGAGTACAAGAGATTATTGCTCCCTCACAACCCTTTTGGATCTTTTAGAACCCTCGGATCCTTACCCTACACAAGAATCTAGTGCTAAAGAATTCCCTAGTCTATAATCCTCTCGTACATCTTTACATTTGGATGACTGACTTCTTTGCTTCATTATTTAGGTTCTTTATAGTCACACCCTATAAGTTTATATAATCCCACATCCCTTCTCCAAAATAGAGTAATCCTACTAAAAAAAAAAGTAGGAACGATTAAAGATTCACCTAGAAGACTGGAATACGAATCACACTCTAGCTCAACAATCTTGCAACTACGGAAAAAAAATTTAAGCAAAAGACACGCTAACTACTTACCATCAGTCAGTTCCAGAACTTCGTAACGACGATATGGTGCCAAAAATGTCTGCACTCCTGGTCCAAGGCTTCAAGCAATTAAGTGTGATATGACGTGAAGTTCTTGAACAATAACAATAATAAAAAAAAAACAAGATTCTATTTTTTTTATCAATTGTCACCTCTTATAGTTCTATGTTATAACAATATAACATACACAAAGGCATTATCAATTGTCACCTCTCGTAGTTCTATGCTATAACATACACAAAGGCATACTTATGCTACGAGCCCGTTTATATTGGTTTTTGACTTTTACTTTTATATTTGACTTATGCATAGTGATAGCTTGTAGAGAAGTTTATAGAGACACTCATGTACTAGTTTGACTGATATAAGTAAAGTTATTATAATATGTATTACAATTGACTAATAGACTGTACTTAAAAAGACAATTTGTTTAAAATTTAGATACTATAGAAAAAATATTTACCGTAGAAAAGCAAATTTTATACGAACAGGGCAATATCTGTACAACTGCTTCCAAAACTGGTTTCTCCTTCTTTGACAAACATAGTTGAACGTGCACTCGTCCAGCTCGAGCGCCACCATGCGCTGCCGCTGGTGCAATACTAGTGCCGACCGTGAGACTTTTTGGTCGTATTGGCACTTTTTTTTGTTGCGGTTTGACAAGAATGGTATTTGTTTTATGGAAATTACAGAATTAGTACCACGACCGCACGGCCATTGTACGGAATTGATATAGGAGCGATACGTCAGGGGTGTTGCGTGGCAGTCGTGCGGCCTCGCCAAGACGGCTTGCACGCCTGCACAGCCACCGTGCGAAGGCCAATTAGCTAGGTAATTAAGGTTTGTTAATTACCAGTTATCGAATTCAATTCAATGCACTGTTTGTATGAATTTTTAGATATAGTAAATGAGCTTAAAAACTTACAAAAAAATTCTGAAGCCTCCCAACACAACTTACTTGATTGTGTAATTTTTTATAATTTTATCTATTCTACATTTTACTCAAAAATTCATTTAGTGTACTATTTGTATGACTTTTTTAATATAGAAAATAAGCTCTAAAAATTATAAATCTTTTGGTGGATCCTCACACGGTAGACTTGATTTTGTAATTTTTCCCCATTTTTTGTGGAGCCTTTGATTCTTCAGACCAGCTCACCTTTGGACAGCTATTTTTCCGTGGAAGGGGCTGGCCGGGCGCGAGAGGACGGCGAGTGTGGGAACCACAGCCGGGCACAGGGGTGACGACTTTTCATGCTACAAGGGCATAGGAACTAGCTTTCTGTGGGGCGCAGGAAGTACCTGGCCACTTCCTATGGCACCTGTGCATGTGAACATGCCACCAACCACGCACCCCGACCACACGAAGTGGGTGGCCCCACCCACGTGAGAAGATTTGGCGTGCCCTCGATCGCATTAAGGCCCCCGACCGCATTAAGCGGGAATCCCGCTTCCTCAGCCACGCGCATGAAATGACACCCACGTGCAACAAATGATGGGCATTTTTAGCCTAGGGACATTCAATTATGGCCTTTTCTGGCGGTGTGTGGGAAGCTCGGCCAACCGTAGCCTCACGCACATGGGGCTGGCCCCCCATGCGCTGGCACCCTCCTCCCCCATACGTGTAGTTTGCAATTGATTGGTCTTGGGAGGCAACTGAGTCTGCATTCATTTGTTTGAACCTATGAGAGGAAGCCTGAGAGACTTGGAGAGTGACCACAGGGAGGCTGTCCAGTTTGCATCATATTGGTTTGGAATTTGAATGTTGTGTAGTTACGAAAGTTATATATTGGCTTGTGAACATCAAGAAAAGGTAATTTTAATCTACATACGACTTTAGTTTTAGCACTGTGGTTAGCATGTGATTAGCTAAATGGTAGGCTATTCATACAAAAATGTAGTCGTTAGTATCGTGTATTTGGTCTGTACCCTTAGTTTACTTGCAAGACTTTAGTAGTTAGCAGAAGTCGTAATTAACTTAGTGATAATTGATCACTTGCATGCAATTTGTTGTCATTATTTATTTTAACGTGTATCGCAGACCGGGTTGTTGTGGCTTTAGATAATCTCGAACATGCAACACTTGGTAGTGTTTTATGGAGATGGTCTCGTATGGGCCGGACCCGATGGGTTGGACCTATCTAGATGCCAGTATAAGGTGGTCCGAGCGGAGGGGCTCGACGCTATGAATATTCACAAGCTAAAAGACTAGAAGATGCAAAGGCACATGGACTAGAAGATGGAGAAGGCCTAAATGCATCACATCTGGGTAATCAACGACCTCATGAGGTAGTACGAGATCAGGCTTCGCCAGAAACATGTCAACAGCCATGTCAAGGCGGAAAGGAAATAGGCATGCATCCTGGGTGATCTAGATACATGCACATGCAACAAGCCGAAGCTCCTGCATAAGCCATGCTCACATGTGTACAAGGCGTGTGCACCAATGAGGCAGATGTCTACACTATACATCTCCGAGTAATATGACATGCAGCACCTTTTCGGTACATGGAGTACAAAGTTTCACACTTGAACAGAAACAACAAGGATCTTTAGCCAGACAATGTGCAATGGACCTCGAACAAGGCCTTGAAGAAAACTTGGAAGGAACGTCGATAGACGTGGTGCTTCTAAGATGACATGAATGCCAGTCAACGTACCAGTATTAGCCACACAATCAGTGTGCAGGATATACAAAACCCCTGGACACTCAATGAAAGGTTGCCCAAACAGACTAAGCTCATCTGGTTTCCATTTAGTGTCATAATTTCGTGCATTATTCACCTTGTTTTTTTGTAATCTTCTGTATGATGAGTGGTTGTCCAATACTTGTCCACACCTTTATCTTCAAATAGGGTTACTAGTTGTCATTATTGCTTTGACTTCTTTGCATCACATTAATTTGTATAGACCCAACGCGGCACCTTTGCATGATGACGTGACCCACCAAGGTAGCCTTGCACACTGACATGACCTAACAGATAGCTTTCACAGCGACATGACCCAACGAGACAACTTCGCGCAGTGATGTGAGACACACTACCGTAAGATTCCTCTTCAGGGCCATTGCCTCATGGACACAAATTTGCTTCAACCCAATTGGACTCTAGCCATGTATGCTGTGCGACCTCAGCATACAAATACTACCCCTTCTGCAGTGGGCTTTTCTGCAATAAGACTACAACGCAACCTCTCTCACATGGAGAAGCAATGAAAAGAGATCAGTCAACTAACAAGAGTTGCTACAGGCCGCGATGAGCAAAGCAAGCATGCCAGGAGGCCACCTACCTGCAACGACGCCCCCGTAGCTCCAACCCCTACCACAACATTTCCACCGAGCATTCGTTGTATGACCCGCCGGAGGGAGAGACGCCACCACTCTGTTGGTGCAGGGACACGTGCAAGTTCTTCAAGTCCATGCACCGACTGAGCTTAGGCATGCATTACTGGGGTGGCCCTAACTATGCCTGGGACTACCCCAATCGACGTTGGGACATGGGGCGGTTTCGCCAGCCGATAAGGACCACTTAGAGTATATTTCACTTGCATTTATCTTTGAAAACATGCACTAACTACCTCTCCAATCTACCCGTAGTTTCCGAATCCATTATGTGTGCTCCGCAAATGGATCGACCAACAGATCCACCCACACGACCAGTGGCGTCTTGCCTACGAGGAGTGGGATACCGAGACGGACCGTGAGAGGAGGGAGGAGCGGTGGCGCAATGAAGAGCATAGTGAGTATATTAGGCTGGAGACACAAGCTCATCTAGAAGCATGTAGATGTAGAGAGCGCAAGGCTCGCGAGGAGGAGCGTGAGAGAAAGCGTGAAAGGATGGCCAAGGCCAGGGTGGCTGGTGAGGACTACACGCCAAACTTGGAAGGAAGGGCAAATGGTCACGGTCTATGCAATAGATCAGACAATTTTGTAGTAGTCCCTAATCATACCCATCATATTTTTTGTTTCTCCTAAAGGCATGTGTTCGTATATGGTTCGGATGCTTCTTTTGCTCTATGCCGTAGTACTAGCGAGGTTAATAAAACTTGAAAGATTCATGTACGAAAAATTTATGTAACACATAAAGTAATAGTTTTGTGGCTGTCTATTCCTTGGGTAACTACAAAAAAATTAACTTCACTCATTTTTTTATCTATTGGATCAAAACCCAATCATCCACATTTCTCCCTTGATAGTTAGAAAACAAAAAAACCGTTACTTTTTTTTTGCAAAAGCCCTATCGAAAAACCCTAACATATTTTTCAAACACCCTTACATAAAACCCTGAAACAGTAAATAAAACGGCTGCCCACATCACGCGCAAAGAACCCTGAAACCCTAACTTAAATGGTTGCCTGCATCACGCGCAACAAATCTTGAAACCCTAACTCAAAGGCTACCCGAAGTGATGGAGCGACAGATGTGCGGAGGAGGGAGGCCGAGCGATGGCCTAAATCCTCAATGGGTGTCTCTTAAGAGTGTATATTACCTAGAGTAGTTATGTCATACTAAACTTCCCACATTTCAAGTCACATGAAATCATGAAACACTAATTTGCGAAACCTAAAATCCTATTTGTTGAGACTTAAGCTCTTAATTTTTGAGATAATTTTGGAACATAAAAAATTCTAAAAAATTACAAAACCAAGTCCACCATGTGAGGATCCTTAAAACAAAATTATAATTTTTGGAGCTCATTTTCTATATTAAAAAATTCCTACAAGTAGTACATTTAAATTAAGAATGGATAAAATTATAAACAAATTACACAATCAAGTAAGCTGTGTCAGAAAGCTCTACAAAAAAATTTGTAAGTTTTTGAGCTCATTTGGTATATCTAAAAATTCATACAAATAGTATAATGAAATGAATTCGCTAATTGGTAATTAACAAACCTTAATTACCCAGCTAATTGGCCACCGCATGGTGCCCGTGCAGCTGTGCAAGCCACCGCACGGTGGTCGTGCAGGTGAGGAAGGAATGGACGGTTGCGGTTCGGTACCCTGACGTATCATGTCGGACCCAGATTTTACAATCCGGAATCCTCTGTGATTCCACCGCACTATTCCCTGGATCAATAGATAGTGCTCATAGATACAGTGCTAGACATCAAGATACATATTATGCGGAAGCGTAAATATAATAATAGACTTACACATATGCCGATTTGGCCGAAATCAATGAAATGCAGCAGTGAAAACGAAGCACACCCACAGGCAGCCAACTGGGGGTTCGCGACCTAGCCCTTGGCATCTTCATCTTCTTCCCCATCATGCCCAAGAATATTGCTGAAGCGTAGCGATCTGGCTCTTGATTCTGGATTTGTTGTGAGAGCGAGGGTGAGCACAAACCACCGTGCTCCGCGAGCCAATACACAGGATGCAAATAAATAATACGCATGGCTTATCAAAGGAGAGGCTCGGGTTATTTTATTTGCCAGAAATTGCTTTTAGCATTATTATTATGATTAGTCAATTACGGTATTATTATTGTTGCTGCCTAAAACCCCAAACAGCGAGTATCATCATTTATTTAATCCACCGATCATACACTCATCGCTGCCTAAGACTCCAAACAGCGAGTGTCATCATTTATGTAATCCACCGATCATACACTCATTGCTGTCTAAGACTCCAAACAGCGAGTATCATCATTTATTTAATCCACCGATCATACACTCACTGCTGCCTAAGACTCCAAACAGCGAGTGTCATCATTTATGTAATCCACCGATCATACACTCATTGCTGCCTAAGACTCCAAATAGCGAGTGTCATCATTTATGTAATCCACCGATCATATACTCATTGCTGCCTAAGACTCCAAACAGCGAGTGTCATCATTTATTTACCAATTTGATCAGTTCCTCAGTCTAATGAAAATTCAGGATCATTTATTTTAGATCCACCAATGTCTTTTGTGTTCTAAACCCCCTAATAATCCAATCTTGTAGTTGCTATTCATAAACTCTTCACTTTAAAATTCTAATGATTATCCAACATAATTACTTTTAAATCCACCGTTATCATTTGTATTAGGACTTTCTAACAATCCAATCCTTTCTAATATTGATCTAAAACTATAATTTGCTCTTCTAGTAATCAACCTTATTTTCCATTATCTATCTCTAACTAATTCACTAGTACACATCCACCAAGAATATTATTGATCAAGTTTATACTCCAATAGTTATTATCATATCTCCAATTCCCAAAAATCAATTGACTCGTCTAGTAATCGATCAAATTCTATTAATTCCATTATTGGCAACATCTCCCAAGAATTTATATTATTTATTAGTGTCGTACTCCAGCAATTACTTTTGTACTCCCTAATTCTCGAAAAATCATTTAAATCATACATCTAGCCAATCTATTCATTTAGGCTCCACCAATTTATTTTCCCAGAATTCACTCTATTGTTTCCTTTTGACGATCGACACAAAACCCACCAACATCTTTATGTGTTTACCACAAATATCCATCTTCTTTACTTATGACTCTATTTATTTTAAAATATGATAATAAAAAATTCCTGAGACCTAGCAGTTTTGAACTAAAACATAATGCGTAAAAGAATGCAATAAGAATAGTGATCCAGATTCCATCCACCGTTACATGGTTTCTACACCATATGCTAGCCTTTCAGTGTTATAGCCGCTTACATTATCACTGGGACAACACCCAGGGCAACACAAAACAGGGCTTTCCACTGCCCTCCAATTTTCCAATTCCACCTACAAAGTTTTTGAAATAGAACTATATCTGGTTAAGTTCCATGTCCGCCCTTGATCGTGGGCACGACTATTTGAATAGTTTTGACTCTGTAGAGTTTGTACACTTTCACCACAAGAGACAATCCGCTCGTTGCTCCACACGATTCCTTAGTCATGTGGTTGAGTAGACCATCACAGTAACCTTTCAAAATATCTAGCCCCTTTTGTCATCTCACCCTATGGACTGCTCCCACTTGCGGTGGGTCCCATACGTTGCACTGGATGTTCGCCATGGATACTAGCGCATTGGACTCCACTCTCCACAGTGCTAGCACGACTGGAAAATTTCACCCTCCTCTCGGTGTCCCTTCAGGCCTCCCCTTGCCCTTGCATATCCACTCCTATCCACTACCGGTGAGATGAGTCCGGGGTTTCGATAAATTTACTTGGCCAAGTTGCACTTTGCAGACTTGTGGTTGTACTGTTTTACATAGGAAGTCATGACAAAATTCAGTCCTTAGTGGTATCTGGGTGGTTCTACCACAAACCACACTCTCGTGCACCGCTGCACCATACCCCCGAACCATTCGCCCAGATAGATAAGCAATTTGATATTTTTAGGAGCATAAAATAGTTATACCAAAATATACCAGTCATTACCATCATGATTTCCCAAACCAGTTTCTCATGATTAAAAATGATAATGATGCTTGGGGCATTTCAGTACCCTCGAGTATCTAAGCAGTACTAAGCATGGCGTATAATTACAGACTTATTTTTGAAAGGTTAACATTATAATTTTACTAGGGTGACAAGGTTCACATATTCAAGTATTCCAAAGGAGGTGTAATATTAATCAAGTTAAACGATGGGCATATAACTAGAATCTTAAATTAAACACGTATTTGTATGTAAAATAACAGCATGCAATTTGATAATTTAAACCAAAGTAATTTGTAGAAAATGTAGGTACAATGTGATCAAAGTATTGACTCGCCTTGGTCACAGTGAATTGGTTCTTGATCTTCTAGAGCAGCTGCTTCAGTTTCTGCTTCTTCTTCTTGAGCCTCGTACACTATTTTAACTTGCACGAAAATTCGGATAAAAATCAGCAAACCAAACAAATCCTCATAGAAAAATTCAAATGAACTCTAAAATTCATTATCTCAGTTCCATTGGTTAGATTTTGATTTTAGATGAATTTAGAAATTTGTTTCACTCAATTCAGAGTTAAAATGAATTAGTTATGATTATTTGAAGCTCTCTGTTTGAATAAATTCGAGAAATAGCAAAAAGTCTGACAGGCGGGACTCTCAGCCTATTTTCGGGATGACAACGTGGTCGATGAATATGTGATCATAAATCCGACCGCATGGTCGTGAGTTCGACCGCTCGATCGTAAATGATTATGTGGTCGTGGCTTCGACCGTGTGGTCGTAACGACTACGTGGTCGGTAACGACCGCGGGGTTGGTTTCGACCGCGTGGTCGGTTACGACCGCACGGTCATAGCGGCCGAGTGGTCGGTTACAACCGTGAGGTCGTTTTTGACCGCATGGTCGTAGCTCGGTGATGAGTGGTCGTAATCGACATAGAGTGGTCGTAAATCACTCTGGAGTGGTTGTAAACGACACAGAGTGGATGTAAACAACTATGACGTGGTCGTAAGTGCTTTTGAGCGGTCGTAAATGACACAGAGTGGTCGTAAATGATTATGAAGTGGTCGTAAGTGCTTTTGAGTGGTGGTAAATGACACAGAGTGGTCGTAAACGATTATGAAGTGGTAATAAGTGCTTTTGAGTAGTCGTAAATGACTTGAGCACGGCCAAGTACTCGCAGATGTGGTCGTAAGGGGTTACGACCACGTTGTGAAGGAGTGAACGTGGTCGGAGAATGCTTTGACCTCGTTGTAATAGAGTGGATGTGGTCAGAAGGCAATTCGACCATGATGCCAGCGGTCGGAGAGTGTTTCAACCACGGTGTGAGTGGTTGGAGAGTGCTTCGACCACGGTATGAGTGGTCAGAGGGTGTTTCGACCACGCCATGAGTGGTCGTAAAGGATTACGACCATGTTGTGAGAGAGTGAGTGTGGTCGAAAAGAGGTTTCGACCACATTGTGAAGGGGGTGAGCGTGGTTGGTAGACTTCCTGTGTGGTCGTAGGGAGCTACGACTGTGAGATTTAAACGTGATCGAGTGTTCGACCGCATGGTCGTAAATGATGGCGCGGTCGTGAGATCAATCACTGGATCGGGAACGTCCACGTGGTCGTAACTTCGACCGCATGGTCGTAGCTCGGCGATGAGTGGTCGTAATCGACACAGAGTGGTCGTAAATCACTCTGGAGTGGTTGTAAAGGACACAGAATGGTTGTAAACGACTATGACTTGTTCGTAAGTGCTTTTGAGCGGTCGTAAACAACACAGAGTGGTCGTAAACGATTATGAAGTGGTCGTATAAATGACACAGAGTGGTCGTGAACGATTATGAAGTGGTCATAAGTGCTTTTGAGTAGTCGTAAACGACTTGGGCATGGCCAAGTACTCGCAGACGTGGTCGTAAGGGGTTACGACCACGTTGTGAAGGAGTGAACGTGGCCGGAGAATGCTTTGGCCTCATTGTAATGGGGTGGACGCGGTCGGAAGGCAATTCGACCATGATGCCAGCGGTCGGAGAGTGTTTCAACCACGGTGTGAGTGGTTGGAGAGCGCTTGGACCACGATATGAGTGGTCGGAGGGCGTTTCGACCACGCCGTGAGTGGTCATAAAGGATTACAACCATGTTGTGAGAGAGTGAGTGTGGTCGAAAAGAGGTTTCGACCACGTTGTGAAGGGGGTGAGCGTGGTTGGTAGACTTCTTGTGTGGTCATAGGGAGCTATGACTGTGAGATTTAAACGTGATCAAGTGTTCGACCTCATGGTCGTAAATGATGGCGCGGTTGTGAGATCGATCACTGGATCAAGAACGTCCACGTGGTCGTAACTTCGACCATGCGGTCGTAGCTTCAACCACGTGGTCGTAAATGACTATCTCACGCCCAGGTCTCTTTTACGACCACTGGTTCTTCGACCATGGCTACTACAGTAGTTCTTCGACCACTACTTAGGCCTTATGACCCCTACCGTGGTCGATACTTTGACCACAGCCGCTGCGACCTCGACCACGTGCGGTCGACAGCGAGGCGGACGAGCGGCGGAACAGAGGACTTTGGCTATGGTGATTTACGGTGCCAATGTTCAATTAAACAAGAGGTGAGCATCAAGGTGGGTTGGGGAGTGTACCTTGGCGGTCGGTATGGCTTGGAAGTGGCGGTGGTGGTCTGGCGACTGGCGACAGACGACGGCGGCAGTCGAAGGGGTCGTGTGGTGCGGGCGTGGTTCAGGCGGCGGAAAGTACGGGTGAGGATGGGGATGATGTCGTGATGCTCCGGGGGTGTCTTGGTGGAGAAGAATCAAACTCGGGTGGCGGCAATTAGCCGATGGCTTCCTTGGCCAGACTTGGGGAAGAAGTTGCGGCGGGCTGTGGTGCTCAAGAGATTGATTCGGTGAAGCGGGAGGCTCAGTGGTGTGGTGCGGTGCGGTCGGAAGCCTCGGGTGAGGCTTTATAGTCGCAGAAAAGTGGTGGCGGTATGGGAAGGGGAAGTTGAGCGGTCGAAGCGAGGGCATGGCGGTCGAGTGGCTATAGCGCCAGGGATTCGACCTCGGATCAAAGCGTAGGCGATGCAGGGCATGGCGTGAAGTGATGGGGGGACAGGACCGTGCGGGGTAGGCACGGTGACGACGGGAGCAGACGCACGGCTTCAGGGTAGTCGATGCCAGGCTGACGCAGCTCTGGCGCGGTGACGCCTAGAATAGAGGAAATGACGGGAGTAGGAGTGCATTGCTGCTGACGGAGGCGGTCGGGGAACTGGTGGCGGTGAATTCGGGGCCCGACTGGCGAGACTGCGAGCTGCGAGGCAGGGGTGGCTCCGGCCTTGGCCGTAACAAGGGGAGAGGGAAAAAGGGCCGGTTAGGACTGGCCGAGTATTAGCCCGCGCGCAGAGAGGAAATGGGAGGGAGGAGGAAGGAGAGAAAAGGAGGATGGGTCCACATGTAAGTGAGAGGGGAGAAAATAAGGGAAAAAGAAAGAGGGAGAAAGGCTCAATCATATTTTGAAGTTTGGATTTTTAATTTAAATTTTTACTTAAGTTTTCTTATTCAATTTTTTGGATTTTAATTGAAATCTTGGTTCAAATATCTAGATACAAAAGCTAACATTTCTCTATTTTTAATTTTTATTAGGAAAAATTGCTCCCCTGCCCCAAAGTTTAATGGCGTTTGCTCATTTACCCTATGATGTCTCACTGACATGCGGGTCCAGGGCCCATATGTCAGTGAGACATCATGGGGCAAATGAGCAAACGCCATTAAACTTTGGGGCACATGAGCAAATCCCCCTTTTTATTATTTACATGATCATTATTTGCACTTGGGATTATTTTTAAGTCTTAAATTTGTAATTGAATTTCGAAGCCTAAGTTTGGAAAACTCGGAATTGAACCCGAGTTTGAGTTCTTTGGTCAATTTGATTTAAGGTGGATTTTTATTCAATTTTGATTTCTGGATTTTGGTTCTTAGAGTTTTAATCTCCCAAAAATTATTTCGTATCTTTGATCATTAAATTTCTTATTTGTATTGGAGATTTCTTTCCAGTTATGATTTTGTTTAGCACAAACTCATAAAAGTCCAAATAAGATCTGCACAAAGTTTTAAATACCATCAAGATGCAAATTCAGTTTTAAATTCCTCGCGATTTCAAATATTCAAAATTTAGGATGTTACATATCATTCCTATATCGATTCTGCATGGTGGCCGTGCGGTTAAGGTGCTAATTTTGCAATTTTTGCACTATGGTACCACTGTTACAAGAACACAACCAAAAAAAAAATACAAATACGGCGAAAAACTCAGAGAATTAAGGAACAAGCAAGCGATCAAGAACTTGGTGATTCATTCACATGGTGGATATTCCCGTAGCGTGCACGTGAAGGTGAAATCTAATGTTCGAAGGCGAGACGCTAGACGACAGTACAGTACCGACCGAGGGAACTTACGGTCCAATAGGAGCAAATGACGGCCGATGACAATATCTTGCCCATTCGAAGTTGACATACTTAGACTTAAACTTATTTTATTTTATCGTTTAAGTGATTATTTTAAAATCAAACTAACAACTCATTACAGTTGCAAGCTTTTTTGTCGCCCCCCTAACATCGGCTAACTACTGAACGTATTGGCGACTCAACAAACTTAATTAATGGAAAATAACAGCCCCAATTTTGCAAGTCTCTCCAGTTAGAATTTACAAAGGCCTTACATTTACATCACAAATAACCTACTCAAATCATGTGCCTCAGCCATGTTTTGTGGCCGCATTTACTAGATCCAGGTGCCGCTTGCCATTACCAGAGCCGCTTCAAATGTTTATCCTATAGATAGATAGATAGATAGATAGATAGATGAAATCCGCCATGGCTGGGACCACAAGTCAATATAACGCTTCTAGGAGAAAAAGAAAAGGCTAGATGCATTTACTTGACACACTAATTTGTGATTGATTACTGGCCTAAGGTAACAATCGAAGTATTTGCTAATGACAAAAAACGACACAATGTTCATATCTTGCCATCTGCGCCTTCAAGGAAAACTGCCTATTGCATTAATTACTAGCCCCATAGGCGCGGCGGCACGCCGCGCCAGCCACCGTGCGTACCGAAGTAAAAGAGGCGAAAATTTGTAGCTAAAGAAAAGCGCAGGGTTTTTTTAAAAAAAGCAAGGGGCTTTTCGCAATAAAAGGAGATCAGAGGGTTTTTTTCGCAAAAATCAGGGGTCGTTTTGAAAGAACCGAGGGCCTGTACGTAATTTCAGAAACTGTGGATCGTTATCAACGAAAAATAAATATGCGCAGGGTTTTTTTTAAAAAATCTAGGGACCTTTTTGCGATAACAGAGGACCTTTACGTAATTTTCAGAAAATACAGGGAAATGGACTCCCCAGACCGTACGAAGATTCGGCGGCCACGCGCAGGGGCGACGTGGCCGCCCTCGCCATCCAGGAATCCCCCCGGGTTTGTTTAGGGGATGATGTACAACATAGAGCAGCAATTAATGCGAACGGCATTACCTACTCTACACACAAACGCGCATGTATATATATATATATATATATATATATATATATATATATATATATATATATATATATATATATATATATATATAGTATAAATAACAGGGACACCATAGTTCCTAGGGACATTAAAATAGGACACCATGGTATCTAGGCCCCAAGCCTCTTTGCCTTTGGATTGCTTTTAGATGCGTGCAAGTGCAATAATATATAATATATTACGTAAACCCGTTAACATTCATTAATTCGAAAAAACATCGATTTGGAAAAGTATCAATCATGGATGGAAAGTCTTAATAATAGATGAAAATTCTCAATCATGGAGTCTAGGCACTGTGGTGCCCCTGTTATATATATCAAGGGCACCATAGTCTAAAATAGGTATTTTCTCTATGTATCGTATGCTAAAAATTTTGAAATATTTTGGATATCGAGTTTAACTAGTTTGCTAACTAGTTCAAATAAGTTTGAGCTGGAATTCGAATTGTAGTTGCTTTTTTATGATAGTTGGATTGTAGATATGTCCTGATTACATATATAAAGCAGCAAAGTATGTGATCGAAATTCATTCAAAACTTTGAATTTGAGTACATTTTTTCAAAGGTACACATTTCATTTGAATTGTTATAGATGGATATATACCCTAAAACTGATATTTTCAAAAAACATACCGTAATTTGGGTTGATTCGTGCATTTCAAATCATGGTTCACCATGGTGTCTGGAAACCAGACCTCCTTGCCTTTGTATTGATTTTAGATACATGCAAGCGTAATGATATATAATATATTAGGCAAACCCGTTAGCATTCATTAATTCAGAAATGCCTGATTTGGAAAGAAAGCCATTGATTTGGTATGCTAAATCAATCATTGATTTAATATACCACTTAAATGAACATTTTATGCCTCTTTATCGCTTCGCTTTTGGTATATTTAAATACTAATTCTAAGAGACTCTAATGTGTTTTAGATGGAAATTTTTTTATCGGAGTTCTCTATTTTTGCTATATACTTTTTTCTATATATAAAACGAGTATATACATAAATTATGATATAAAAGTTGGATTTTGATAAAAAAAAATTTCATAAAATTTACTTTAGAGTATCTAATAATCATTAGTAGAGTATGATCAAAAGGATAAAGAGGTACAATAATATCATTTAGATAGTATATCGGAAGTGCGAATACGTACTCTCAGAAGTATAGAATTATTTTCCTATATGTATATGTATATACACAATCATATATACAAATATCACTTTGTCCATAGATGGGCGTACGGCCTGTCTGTCCAGGCCCAGTAACAAGCTAGCCCAAGGCCATGTAATATCAAGAGTCGGCCTAACACATCCAATCGTAATTAGTATCCGGTAAATTATGGTTGATGTTTCGAAAAGAAAGGAAACAAGATCGAGTGAGAGTAAAGCTACATCAGTACATGCCACCTCTTGTTGAATGGAAAAAATAGGGTTTTGCTACTTGTTAAAGAAATCCGCTTGGTCTGCGATCGATCTCTATCAGCTTTCATTGATATGTAGAATCGTACAATATTGATAGATATGAATATGCATGACATAAATATAGAGAGAGACCGATTCGTCTTGGCTCGATCAGATCGACAGCTCCCCCTCACCTGCTCCGACGACCACGAACCACGGGCGTCGCCGTTGATTACAAGTCAACCCAAATAAAGGCGCTTAGGTCCACTCATTTCTAATTTCTAGTATTTTTATTATTTCTAATTTTATTTTTTTGATTTTTTGGTTTTTAGCTTTTTTTGTATGTATTTATATTGTTCGTGATGGACTAATCTATTTTTTTATTTTTTATGTTTTTTAAATTTAGTTACGTCAAATAAGCCACCAAAAGTTATAATATAATTTTAATTATAAATTAATTTATTTTAATCTAATTGAGCGGCACCACATGCACTGCAGCTAGCTTAGCTAGCATTATATATATATACACGCCGAACGAGATCACTTGAGAGGAGTGATCCATCGATCAATACCCTAGACGAGCTGCACGTACGTCCTGTCCATCTAAAATAGCCTATAGCTAGAGCTAGCCAGCCATGGCGATGGTGAAGCGTTGGGCTGGCTTCGGGTCTGCGCTGGGGAGCCTCATCTTCCTCTGGTCCGTCGTAAAGAAAAACATCCCCGTCACGCTCCGCCACCTCCTCACCACTTGGGCGCGTAAGCTCTCCTCCTACCTCAACCCCTACCTCCAGATCACCATCTCCGAGTACGGCGCCGAGCGCTTCCGCCGGAGCGACTTCTTCCTCGCCGTCGAGGCCTACCTCAGCGACGCCTGCGCCCGCCGCGCGCGCAAGCTCAAGGCCGAGCTCGGCAAGGACAGCAAGAACCTCCAGGTCTCCGTCGACGACCACGAGGAGGTCACCGACGACTTCTCTGGCGCCAAGCTCTGGTGGTACGCCTCCAAGAAGCAATCCCGGGCCAACGTCATCAGCCTCTACCCCAGCGAGGACGAGCGCCGCTTCTACCGGGTCGTCTTCCACCGCCGCCACCGCGACCTCGTCGTCGGCTCCTACCTGCCCTACGTCCTCGACGAGGGCCGCGCCGTCACCGTCAGGAACCGCCAGCGCCGCCTCTTCACCAACAACTCCAGCAGCAACTGGAGCTCCTACCGGGGGAAGAGCGTCTGGAGCCACGTCCCGTTCGAGCACCCGGCCACCTTCGCCACGCTCGCCATGGACCCTGCCGAGAAGGAGGCCGTCATCGATGACCTCATGGCGTTCCAGGAGGGCAAGGACTACTACTCCAAGGTCGGCAAGGCTTGGAAGCGAGGATACCTGCTGTTCGGGCCCCCCGGCACCGGCAAGTCCACCATGATCGCCGCCATGGCCAACTTCCTCGAGTACGACGTCTACGACCTCGAGCTCACCGCGGTGAAGAACAACACCGAGCTGCGGAAGCTCTTCATAGAGACGACGGGCAAGTCCATCATCGTCATCGAGGACATCGACTGCTCCGTCGACCTCACCAGCAAGCGCAAGGACAAGAAGGCCTCTGGCGACAACAAGTCCAAGCTGCCGATGGAGAGGGAGAAGGACGACGGCACCAAGGTGACGCTGTCAGGGATGCTCAACTTCATCGACGGGCTGTGGTCGGCGTGCGGCGGCGAGAGGATCATCGTGTTCACGACCAACCACAAGGAGAAGCTGGACCCGGCGCTGATCCGGCGGGGCAGGATGGACAAGCACATCGAGATGTCCTACTGCCGCTTCGAGGCCTTCAAGGTCCTGGCCAAGAACTACCTGGACGTAGACGAGCACGAGCTGTTCAGCGAGATCCGACAGCTGCTGGAGGAGGCTGACGTGTCGCCGGCGGACGTGGCCGAGAACCTGATGCCCATGTCCAAGAAGAAGAAGAGGGACCCAGACGTGTGCTTCGCCGGGCTCATCGAGGCGCTGAAGAAGGCCAAGGAGGACGCGGTGGCCAAGGCGTTGGCGGAGGCCAAGGCGAAGGAGGAAGAGGAGGCCAAGACAGTGAAGGAGAGAGAGGAGGCGGAGGCGAAGAAAGCCAATGAGGAAGACGAGGCGAAGAAAGCCAATGAGAAAGGCGGAGAAGACGGCGGGAAGGAGAAAGCATCGGACGAAGCGAACAAAGCCAACGGAGAGGTCAAACAAGATAAGTGACGACACTGAAGAAAGTAGACCAGAGACTGTTATACTAAGCAACACGTGTGATCAATGCATGTTCAAAGAAAATATGTATGCCCATTCAGTTCAAATCAATCAATCCAATACAGACGAATGTAAAACAGACAACGATATGATGGGGAACCATGCATGTCGGTAACTGGGGTCCATCTCCATTATATGTCATGTATGATCATGCTGACAAGCCAAATACGTCTGCTGTTTTCCTTTGCAAAATCGCAAAAGATGCGACCAATATAATGTTGCTCTGGTACCGCACAAAATTCTAACATGATATGATAGAGCTGTCAACACGAAAAGAGAATCGATGTTGTCGTCTTTTCCCATATACAGTTCTCATTTCTCTAGGAAATTAAAGACCGCAGTGCAGTCTCGCATACACAACCCGCCTACAAAACTTCCTCGTCCTGATGAAGAGCACAAACGCCACGGCTGACCCGAAGACGCAGACACAGGCCATGATCATGAAAGAGAGCGCGAAGCAGTGCTTACCGGCGCAGAAATGCTCGCCTGGTGGCGACTCCATGTCGTATATGCAGCCCACGACGCGCACCGAGAGGATGTAAGAGCCAACGGGTCTCGCAACGGCCACCACGTTGAAGATGGTGCCGAAATGGTTTAGCCCGAATGTCTCCGACGTTATGCTCGGCATCAGAGCTCACTGAGATCCGACGAGTACCGAACCGACGTAGAGCGACGCGGGGAGGCCAGAGGAGATGATGGGCGTGACCAATGCTCATGATCAGAAGCGTGGCGCCTATGAAGAAAGGCCTTCCAACCCCTCGCAACCGGAGGAAGTGATCGGAGATGTAGCCTGCACCAAACCTCCCTGAGAAGTTCCAGATGCTCCAGAGTGACACGAGAGTGCTGGTCTCCCTACTTGTGTAGCCAAGGGAGCCCCCAATCTGGCTGATGTTTTTCGCCGTGGCGAGCCCCGATCCCATCCCGCAAGCCATTGCGAGAAAGAGCAGCCACAAGTTCAGTTTGCACATGGCCTGTACTAGATTCTGGTTTTCTTTGCCTGACGACAGCTCTTGACTAGATCCCACAAGTGCAGTGCTAGAGCTGGCACTCTCAGAATCCTCTGCAGTCTCCTCGGGAAGTAATCCAATTCTTTCTCTGCGGTTGGTTCTTCTTGCTGTGTCGATTCCTGTCTTCTTGGGCCTTTACAACAGCAGCTACTGGAGACATGACCAATAGCAGTATCACAATGCAAACACTCTGCACAGCTGAACTTATCATGAATACTTGGTCACAGATTATGACAATCATCAGGTACCCAGCAACAGTAATGGCAATGAGAGAGAGCATCAAGGAACTTCTTGTTGTACTGTCGATGCGCTCTGTGGACGTCGACAAAACACAGGAGCAGCAATGTGATGGCTGTGGCAATATTGCCAGCATCAGTATGAAAGCGCTGGGATCGACATGGACAGTACGGTGTACTTGGACCAGTATTGCCTCACTCAAGCCTAGAAAACCCTGTTTGCAAAGATGAATTAATGCCATATAAAGGACATATCTGTACCTGGGTAACATGACAAAACATGATGCACCAACAAATAGATGTACCTAAAGATTTCTACGTTGTCAAGAAACGAAGTGCAGGTTAATCTTATCGAGCAAAGTGTGTACTATCTTTCAGAATAAAATTAGGTTAAAACTTTTTTTAGGAACAAAGCAGGAGCTCTGCTTAAACCTTTATACAAAGAAGAGCGGGAAGTTCTGCCAAGGCAGTCACATTTCAATAGCGTAAAGGTACATTGCAAGGAAACGAGTATTTGGCAGTAATTGCAACGTTGAGCACCCTATTTGCAAGATTAGCACCCGAGCGATGAGAATTACAAAGGCTCTGTTTGGCACAGCTTCACCAACAGCTTCATGAGCTGTTGTGAGCTGTTTTTTACCAAACACCTTTTTTGCAAACAGCTTCATGGGTGATGCTTCTTTTTTCTGCTCTCACAAAGTAATGGGGAGAGGTGAAGCTGAAAAAAGTAGCTTTTTACAGCTCTCTCCCTCAGGCCCGCAGTCCTAGGAACCCACTGCCCCTCTGGTTCACCAAAATTACACGCATTTGCCACTAGTCCATCCCGTTCACCAAAATTTCACTGCTCCTAATGATTTGACTACGAAACATAAACAAGGCACTAATATTGCTTCCTAATGATTTTAAATTTTTTTATTTTTTATTTTAATTTTTTTAATTCATACTCATTCAAATATATTATTTTTTAATTCATATGACCATATACAAACATACAACTCCAAATGTTAGAACAAGTCAGGTAGACAGGGGCATCTTGGACAATTGCCCTCTCTCAGCCACGCATGAAGCTGTTGGTGAAGCTGTTTTGCCAAACAGTTTTCCAAAACAGATTTAGCTTCATCGGTGAAGCTGCTCGTGAAGCTGAAACAAAAAAAACAGCTTCACTAGTGAAGCTGAGCTGTGCCAAACGGGGCCAAAATAACATCTGGTTCGCATGATCACCGCACGGATTAGACGTAGAGGCAACACGTGGTGAGCGCTGCACAGTAGCCATGCGGTGGGCGGGTGCCGCACGGCCACTGTGCAGTCCGCATGCCCCAAGCGGTGGGGGGCTGCCGTACTGCACCCGTGCGACAGTGCACTGTGCGCCATTACATTAGTGCTAATTAATCGCAATCAGCAAATGCATTTCGACGTATCGCAAGTAGGAATTTTTAAGTGTATCGCAAGTAGGAATTTTTAAGTGTACGAAATGATCTCAGAAAATTACAAATTTTTTGTACAGCCCCCGATGAAGTGCACTTAGTTGTGTAATTTTTCCGTAATTGTATCCCTTATGAATTTGACTCGAAAATTTGTTGAAGTGTGCTGTTGGCAAGGATTTTTTGCATGTAGCAAATGACCTTGAAAAATTATGAGTTTTTTTTGTGGAGCATCCCGACTCAGTGGACGTAATTGTGTAATTTTTATGGGATTTTGTGCACTTCAAATTTTCCATGTTAATTGCAAAATAAAATATGAGTATATGCATATGAAAGACCATTCGCATAACACGGGATACAATATGGCTCACTCGTCGGAGCCACTACTGTCCGCTCGCTGCTACTGCATGCACGTATGGCTAGAAGTTTTGCGTCAAGCATGCACCATAGGATACGTTAGCCGGCCCGGAGAGCGCATCTCAGTTCGAAGGGGTACGGAGATCGCTGAGTGTGTTGAGTGGGCGGAGGTGGACCCTTAGCTGAGCCCGGTAAGGGTCCATGGTGTCGTGGTGATCAGGCATGCTGAACGGAGGGCCACCTCCAATAAATTTGTGAATGACAAACAGTATAAATCCACTCCCCAATTTGATGGAGGCGCGGTGCCCGATCTTTCGACGAGGTTGATAACTATCGATTTTGGTGTAGATGACTCTCACGATCCGACTACAACCGTACGATGACACTTGCGCCTTAGCAATCGTTGAACCAACTCCGAGATGTTATTTACCTAGCTGGAAGCGCGATCAACCTAAACACGAAGTTCAATCCCTGCAAGCAATCGAAGAACTAGGAAGAATAAGACGTATGCAATCTGATATTGCGAATAAGATTGAAGAGTAGATGGTATTGGAAACAAAGTTGGGATTCCGAAGGCTGTCTTGACAGGTGGTCGTCTGACACAACTGAAGAACGAAAGTTTGCACAAAGGCTAAACCTAAATTTAACGAAATCCAAGTCCTAAAATAGGGAGGCGGCGGCTCCTATATAGGGAGACGACCAGAGGTAGTGGCCAGGGAAGTGGGCACACGCCCCTAGGGTTACAAGACCCATGGGCCCAAGTGGAGGTGGCACAGAACTCTTTTTATTCAGACTGAGAAATCAACACGGACTGTTTTACTGATTGTGGTTGGCTCGGATGGAGTTTGAAGATGAGGTTTGATCTGTTAGAAAGTATACTTGATAAGCTTTCCATGAAGTCCAAGAACATCCCAAACAAAGTCCATATGAGAAAGTTACGTCCGTTTAAACTTGATACCATCGCGGCAGTCCGAATCCGATTCTAGAACGAGCCCAACTCGAATTCTTGCTTGACTTGGTCCCAAAGTGATGTGGAGACCTCCATTATTCCTTCCATGCATGTCCATGACTCCACATACCTTTCCTTCATCCTTTCCCATATTCCTAAGCACAATTAAATCACTTGCATTAGGTAGCTGTCTATTCTCAATAATATATAAACCTAGGAACAAATTCATCTGGTAATTAAGTTGATGAGCATGAGCTCGAGTAAGTGGTCCTTGTAACACTTGTTGTGGATGAGTTGTGTGTGTAGGCATAGTTTTATCCATGGGAGGGATGTCCTCATCACAATTGCCCGCACCCAAGGCACGATGCCTGCAACTCTGACGTGCCGATGAGCTCTGGCCTTGGGCCCTTGATGTGCCTGCAAACCTGGAGGAGGTTTGGCCATGAAAGTATGGTGCGCCAGCGAACCCTGAGGAGTTCTGCCCTACATACGTTGCAAACCCCAGGTGCCGACCCTAGCCCGTATCGTCATTAGTGGACGTGCACTGCGCATGACCCCCAAGGTCAACTGAAGGCTACAAAACAAAATGATGTTAGTCAAAATAAAAACTCTGGATGTAAAATGACAATCTCATACCTCTCGGAAGTGCGGTGCAGATGACGGTACAAGTGATGCATCCTGACAGACCTATGACTGGAGGCAACATGATGTTAGTGGAACGTAAAAGGCGTAACCTAAAAACATGACGTAGATTTGCGTGCAACTTACCTCCCCGTCAATCTAGCCCACGGATGACCGACAGGTAGCGCTAGGACAAAGCCTGGACTCGGTAGCACATGATGACCTAGGGGTGAGCAAGGTGGCCCCACTTCGTGCCCCATGCACAGCATGTCTTCCATCGAATTGTCGTAGCTAACATTCTTTATTATCTTCCTCACTTTCGCGAAGATGTACTTAAAAGTTTTAAGCAGGCCTGGTTGCACTTAAAAGATGTACAAACATCATAGAACAAACGGCCGAAGGTTGCAATTGTCTTACGGTGTTGTCACAACGTGACTTGTGGTGATAATTGAACGAGTGGTAGATGCTCTCTTCGTGTCTCACCTACTCGGGGTGCTCCGGTGGAGGAAGGGTCTGTCTTGCGTGCGTCTGTGGTATGTACCACTGCAGGTACTCATCGTACATCTGAGGGTCATACGGACGCTGCTTAGGCAATACGTCCACATGCGCCTGGTTCGTCCAAGGCATCGTCCACTTGTGCTAGACGGCTTGCCAATCCTCTTTCGCCTTGATAGCCCTCGATTGCCTGCATTTCAGAAATGATTAATGTTACAGAAGACATATGAAGTACAAATATTACTCGTATGGAGTTTGACTCACAGGTGTACGACACGCTCCAGGAATATACCGTTCGAGGGGGCATGACCTGGTACAATCTGAACCATTGCATTACGTGCTGCAGTGCATAAGGCTCCACCATATGTGCAAACACAAGATGGCAGGTTGTCATCCAAAACCCAGCATTCTGGGTGCATTGCAGGGAGAGGCCATGCGACACTACCGTTTGCACGAAATCTGGAGTCCACGGAGCCCAGTTGATGTCGTTGTCATGCAACGACTCGAACTCATTGTGAAACAACAAGTAGCACCTTGTCGGACTATCCTTCACCTAGCGTAGATGGGCAGTAGTCCACTGCAAGTCCATAGTGGGCCCGTCTATCAGATTGTCAGACTACGGGTACGGGTGCACCGCTACCTCGAAGATCAACTGCCTGATAGGGAAGTGCTCCCAACTCCACAACTGTAGGAGCACGTATGACAAGGCCAGGTTTGGGGTCTCACTGATGCCACACTGTGAAGAGTCGCACAATCTCCGATATGTGGCGCACAGCATAACTAATCCCCAGCTATACTGAGGCATCTGCCAAGCCCCCACATCAACCAAAGACTCCATGAATTGCCCTGTGTACTTGGAAACAGGGCCCAATGGAAGAGCTAGAGAAGGTACGCAATGAGGTGCATCCTAATGACCTTGTCAGGTGCACCCTTCGGGCATTGACTGAAGTTCCTCAGGCAAGTCTAGGGGATGCCATGTGCACACTCTAGGATAGATAGGCCAAACCGATGCTCCAGCCTGGCCTTCCAATCCATCGGCGAATGGCCTGGAACAAGTGCCTCCCTTGGATTTGGAGATCGATCAAAAACAAGACGTCCTGCAGAGTCCAATAGAGAGGAGCCTCATGAGCAGCAACAGGCTTGTGTCCCGAAGTATTGGGATGTACCGACCGTCCAACTCCCAGTCATCCCTCCTGGAGCAAAGCAGCAAGGGCGGAGGGCCATTCGCATCACCGGCAATCCACAACTTGCACCGGTGGTCCTCATTGTAGAAGGGTTTGAGAAGCACCACTAGACACATGGCTTGCAACAGGTGAAATAGATAGAATTAAATACAAATAATTTAATAATTACCAAAATTTTTATTAATCCTTTGAAAAATAATTACACGTAATTCATTATCGACGTCCTTACCACTAGTAAACCACTACTTCAGTTCCACTTAATTATTTATGAGTGGTAAATTTGTATTAACTAGTTCATACCGAAAATAACAGAGCATAATTTACTACATCCGAATAATCCTCACAAAGTACCATGCACTTACAAATTATGGATACTATACCCACAACTATGTTACAAATTGTACAAAACTATGGCTAAATTACTATGACCTACTGTAACAGCCCACCTGTTTATTTCAAAAATTTCAGTAAAAAAAATTAATTTAATTTAAAATAAAATAAAGTGTTCTTTGGTTGCCTAAATTTTGGAGATTTTATTTGTCTGTTTTTAGCTTTTAAAAAGGCTTTTATAAAAAGTAATTTAACTAAAAACATAAAATTACTATTAAATAAAAAGGATATTTTGAGTTTATGTAAAAATATCATTTCAAATTAAGTATTTAAAAGCATTTGGCTTTTATTTGGATTTTCTGTGTTTTTCTGGAGTTAAAAATCAATTTTCAAGGTTAAAAAGTATTTTATAAAATTATTAAATGCCAATCTGAAATTAAAAATATTTTTCCCAAGTCTGAAATTAAAAATATTTTTCCTGGGCAAAGCAATTTTCGGTTGGGGCTTTGGCCAAATTTTTGTTCACCTCTCAATGACAAGCGGGACCCACTTGTCATAAAATATTAAGATAAAAATCTGCACCCAATGACAACCGGGCCCCGCGTGTCATACACTCCAATATGCCCAAAAATCAGCCAAAAATAAGATTCCAGAGAATATTCCCTCGTTTTGCATTTTCTGGAATTTCCAATCCATCCAAACTTCCAATTGCTCGTTCTCCGTCGTCCAAACTCCGAATCTATTGATTCTTTCTCCTAAATCCATCTAAAATCATATTCTATCTGCCAGTATATATTTTATAATTTTTGGATTTTATTTCGATTTTATTTAAATTTATTTGGTTGGTTCTTCGCGCGTAGATTTCGACGAATTCGGAGAGAACGACGCCGACGTTTCGCACCAGGTCTTCGAGCAAGGCAAGTTACACCCTTGACCATGTTGATCCCAATATTTTAAATTATTTGTGTTGTTTTTAAACTATTATTGCGTGCGTAATTTTATTCAAGTTAGTTTAAATTTAGTTTTGAACTCTAGTTACACCCAAATCCTTTGGACAGCCAAATTTGATATTGCTTACCATTATACCTTGTCAACCCTAGATAAAACCTAGTTAGTACATTAGCACTAACTAGAAATTTTGTAGAAATGCTTAGCCATGCTTATAATACTTATGGTTTGGGATGATCTTTCACATAAAATGATGGACTTTAAAATTGGATTCTCGACTTTGGTGAGTCAAGAATGTTTATAAAATTATTTCCAAATAAAATATAAAACTGGTTTAGACTTAGGCAATTGGTTAGAGTGGTGGGTGCAGACATGCCCTGTTGGTCGGAGCCGCAGTGGTTGATTGTCGGGCACAGGGGTATGTGGTTAGGCCTAAGTCAAGTTAAGGACCGGTCTGTGAGCTACTATTGCAAAGCCCTATCGTACTACCACAAGTCTGGTATGGGACAGACCTGGCCAAATAATTTGTGAAGTTCCAACATGATCTCGCTATAGGCTGAATGTGAGCGCGGCGTAGGCCGTGAGAAGTCTCACATGGCACAAGAGGGGGCTCCAACATGTGGATTCATGTTGTGGTGAAACCTTAGTGGCGGCGTGATTATGTTGACAACGGATCATTGTAAAGGCTTTGTCATGATCTCCTGGCCGCACACCTAAGGAAGTGTGTTAATCCGGTGGCAAAAAGGGATGATCATGTCTTGTGGGTAAAGCTGTACAACCTCTGCAGAGTGTATAACCTATCCTGGATAGCCGTGCCCACGGTCATGGGCAAGCTGAGTGAAGTTTTTCATGGATTAGACTTTGGTTTTCAAAATGGTTTATGAAAACCTTGCAGATGGATGGAATCCGTGAGAGATTGAAATCTGGTGAATGGATGGAATTCATCAGAGTTGCGCAGTGAAAGCGTGTGGATGGATGGAATCCATACGTGAGCTTTTGAAAAAGATGGTCCAGGTGGGATGCCCGTGGATAGGTTAGTGTTTGGTTGGAGCCTGCACTAACGATATTATTTTGTTAAAATCTTGTTTCTATTTATCGTATCAAATTCAGCTTTTGCACTTACTTATGATATTTACTCCAATGATCACCTTTTATGCAAATAAACCATATTATGCCTTCCTTTGATATTCCATATGCATGCATCTATTCTGTTAAACCTCCTGGTGTAACTTGTGGAGTACTTTTTGTACTCATGTTGCTATATCTAACTCTTTTCAGAGGAAGCCTTCGACGACTTCGGTGAGGATTGCGAGTAGGCCACGTCTTACAGTCATTCGCCTTGTGGGAAGGCTGGATGGGCTACCGCTTTATGTATTTCTTCCGCTGTCTTCTTTTGCTATTATTGTAAACTTGGCCATCAGGCTCATATTAGTTAAATAAAGTTTGTCATTACGCATGATATCTGTCTTTGTGATACTGTGTGCACTAGCTTTTCCTGGGATAGTGCGATTAACACAGAGGGTTCTGGAGTTGCTGCTCCGGGTCCCGACACCTACTTACTTCATAACACAAGCTGCAATAATTGTGACCAGCTAACTAAAACTTACTAACTACAACTATGGGAATAGCAACAAAGGGATGTGACAAAATATACCTACCCTTCGGTGGGAAGCAATCAGCACTAATATGATCGTTACGACTGCTTCGATATTAAGCCTCCAAAAAAATTAATTACATTATGTTATCTTAATTCTCAGCGATGAGCGCGGGAATGAGAATGGGAACGAATTTGAGATGAGCAATAAGAGACTGCGAGAGCTTAGTATTTATTGCCAAGCGAAAAGCAAACTCGCTACATTGCCACTGGGATTTCAGGAGTCATTGTCAATGCGCACCACCGCAAGTAGGGGGACAGCACGAACGGAGTGACATATGTGCGGCCGAATGTGTGGGGAAGGGGGGACAACATCGATGACACGACATATATAATGACGAGGGAGCAGGCAAGGGGAGCATATGTGCGGTGGAGGGAGGCTGCACACTGCAAAAGATGGCTACCGCACGGTGCAATGTGGATCACAATTTAAAGGACAAATTAAACAAGCATCACATATTGCTAATTATGATTACACTAGCATAAATTAATATCACAAATTAGGAGTGCACAAAATTCCAGAAAAATTACACAATTACGTCCACTGCATTGGGATGCTCCACAAAAAATTCATAATTTTTTGAGGTCATTTTCTACATGCAAAAATCCCTGCAAACAACACAATTTAACGAATTTTTTAGTCAAATTCATAAGGGATACAATTACAAAAAAAATTACATAATGAAGTACAATGTGTCGGAGGCCTGCATAAAAACTTTTGCAATTTTTTGAGCTCATTTCATACATTTACAAATTCCTACTTGTAGTACACCGAAACATATTCGCTAATTATGATTAATTAGCACTAATGAAATGGCGCACAATGCACTGCCGCACCAGGGCAGTGCAGCAGCCCCCCCACATGGGGGCTGTGCGGCACTGGCCCACCGCACGTGTAACATCCTGAAAATTTAAAATTTGAAAATATGAAGCTTTTGAAATATTTTGCAATATATTTTATTGGAATTTGGATTTTATGGTGTTTTCCTGAATTTGGTGGAGGTTTCAAAATTTAAGAACTCATAAAAGACAAAGGCGAATATTAATAATGCCCTAAAAGGGAATGTGCAAATAATGGAAAACAAAAATTTGTAAATACGAATCTGAAAAGATGATCCAGTATAAGAAACGAGAAACCTGAGTTAATAAAATATAAAATTTCATTTTGAGAATGATAGTACAAGGGCAACAAAAATAAATAAATAAAATATATGCAATTATATACAAAAGGACTAGTATGGTAAACAAAAGCAAACAAAATGTGTATATATATATGCATACCAAAATAATGGTATAAAGATATATATATATATATATATATATATATATATATATATATATATATATATATACACACACTTGTACACATGTATAAAAAAAAGAATACCAATGAAAAAAAAAAGAGAAATGCAGCCGGCCGGCCACCACCCCCGGCCCGGCCCAACATCCCCGACCCGCCTCCACCGCGCCTCCCCTCGCTGCGGTCGCTGCGCTGCGGGTCCCGCCCCTCACTCTCGCTTCCTCCCTCTGCTCGCGGGCCCAGGCACCCCGCGCCTCCTTCTCCCCCTCGCGTTCTTCTTTCCTCCCCCGTGAGCGCGCGCGTGCTCTGCTGCGCCGCAACTCTTTTCCGCCCCGTGGCCTCCATGCAACCTCGCCGCCCACGGTTTGTTCCCCGTCACCCATGGTTTCTCCGCAACACTCTGTGACCACAAGTAGCCCCGCGCCACTCCTGTTCCCCCCTGTCTCTTCTCTCGCTGAGTGCCCGTGACCGCCATTGCCGCCTCCACGCCGTTCTCGGCCCTCCGACGATGCCCCGCCCCGCCAAGCGCGTCACGGCGTGTCCCCTAGAGCCCTCTACCTCCCCTCTCGCTTAATCGAATCCTCGCGCCTCCGGCTCGTCGCATGGCTCCCTTCCCCGAAATCGACCGCCGCCGCCAATCCCGCCACTGCTGCCTCCTCGGTCGACCTCCCATCAATTCCACGCCGATGGAGCACCTTCTCGACGCCCCAAAGTCATCCCCGCCACCGGCCAGAGCTGCCGTCCACCCCAGCTCGCCGGCAGCGTGAGCTCTTCCGCACCACTGCAGGCCAACGTCGTCGGCCCGCCACGACCCCCTTCCCTGCTCGGCTAAACCATGGTGAGCTTCCTCCGGCCTTGTCCTTGCTCATGCGCTCGCTGATTCCTCCTCTTCATCCCCTCCGGCGCTGCCGCCCCGTTCGCACCTCTCCGCCGGCCGTTTAGCTCCGCCGCCCGACGCTTCGCCGTCGTTCCGGCCAACCTGTCGCCTCCAGTAGCTTGACCACCTTCCCCACATCCCATTTTAGCGGTCGCCGGCGCCTCCCCGGCCGCACCTCTCTTCCCCATTTTTGTTTCAGTTTTTGTAGCTCATCTTAATTAATAAAAATCAGTGAAATTTTGGGAATAATGTAGAGAAGCTGATAAAATTTAATTAGAAGGTAAACAAGATTACACTACAAGAAATGTGTCATTTATTGACATTTTATTTTTGTCATAATATATGGAATTCATGTCACAATTCAAGATTTGTGACATTCGGTTGACGAAAATCGTAATGTCAAAAAACGCGCGTCACAAATTTATTATGTGACGTCTGTATAAATGTCACAAATCTATGACATTGGCTTTTAGTGTCACAGAGGTTTATGACATTCATTTGTTGTCACAAAATCATAGGCCTTGCCACATGGGCAAATGCCACGTAAGATCAAAAACTGACGTGGCGCTGACATGGCAGAATATAAAAATGTCATAAAATGAATTTTGGCCTGTTAAAGCCCACGTAGCAGGCAGCCTCTTCATGGGTCACAACCATTATTTGGGCTGTTTCTTCCTGGCCCATTATTTGGTTTTAGATTTTTTTGGCCCATACAATTTTTTTATGATTGCAGCCCATACAGTTTTTTCAGCCCGCACAATTCAGCCCATATATTTTTTTAGCACACACAATTCAGCCCATATAATTTCTTTTAGCCCATACAAAAATCAGATTCAAATCAACCAACAGCATATGGAAATATGATTGCATATCATAACCAGTCCACAAGTGTTAAATTAACTATCAAATATCATTACATCCATCACCCAATTCAGCACACATCCAGACCAAGTCTCAAAGTCTCAAATTTCAGGTTGCTGTTGGAGCTTGCCAAATTCACCACACATGGCATCTACAACCTCAATCACAGATGACCATATCAAAAAAGCATCTACATCCACACTAGGTTTCTGTTGGAAGTTAAAGTCGATCACCAAAATAGTATCCACAGCCTCACAGTCACAGATGTCACCAAAATATCATTTAGAGCCTAATTGAGTTTGAGAGCTTACTGCTGAGCATCAGGTGATGCATACTTGCTGCCAAACAACAAACGAAGGAAGCTTTGGATCTCACTTCCTTGCTGCTTCAGCTTCTCAGTTTCTTCTTCATGCTTCTTTGCTGCAGATTCTTCATGCTTCATGCTTCTTTCAGTTTCTTTGCTGCCAGGTTGATACACAAATGAATGTTGATACAAAATGAATGTTGATATAATGTGCTGTTCAAAATGAGTGTTTTCAACATCTTCATCATCTCCAGGTTGATACAATGAGCCAGAGTCTTCACGAGTAGCAACAATGGCCTTTGGTCTTGTGCTGTTCAGAATTGAAGCTGCCTGTTCTATTCCAAGACTGCGGAACACCCGACTGTTCCGCATCAAGTTTTCCATCTTCATCCTCTCATATTCAGTCATTGGAGCCTCTGTACTCGCACGAGAAAATGAAGAAAAATAATGAGAAAATTATATGATCAATGCACTTAGAGGAACACAGCAGTACTGGATAAACAAATATCAGCTATGCAATACTGTACTGAGGAAACATTAACTGAAACATGGTTCATGATTAAAGACAAAGTTGAATTTTTACTAGGGCTTAAACACATTGACTTTAACTGTACATTTGCCTCAGCATGTGTGTGCACAGATTGGGTATGATACCCTTGGAGCTCAAGAGATTTTGTGGGATATCATACATAGATTGGCTGTAAATGAGTTAGAGAAATCATTGATGAGAGAGATGGTCTGATCTTTTCACACATGTCCCTAAAGAGTGTACATTCTGTTATATTTCGTTATCTTTGCCCTCTTTATATATCCTTAGATTAGTTTTCCAATTTGATTTAAAGTGGTAGACAATAAATGAATAAAGTAAATCTGCATCAACTTCTGTTGCTCACACTTTTCATCACTTCATGTGTTGCTAGGGGAAAATGTACTTAAGGTTTTCAAAAGAGAACGAGGGACATAGCTAAACATAGAACATTCAATGCCAATTACTAATGCAAACTACTCACATCACATTTAACTAACACAAAGATCGCAACATCAACATAGATGACAAATTGCAGGAACTGATTGTATAATTAAAATACTGCAACAGTATCAACACTTGAGTAACAGCAATTTTAAATCAATCTCTCAACAATTTTAGAACAAACAGAGAAGCATATCCTCTGATCACATGCATCCATCACAGAGAGACATTACAGAACACAATCACATTGCTTCCCAAACATTCACAGTTCACATAGCATCACTAATCAACAGTTTAACATTGCACAATTAACAGAAATTAGCAATTAACCGAAGCAATCACTGAGCAATAAAAGTCAGTAAAAAGAGTAAAAGAGAAGGGTTGGAGATGGACCGAAGAGCAAATAGTAGAGGGAGTTGTCGGTGGGGAGGATGCTGAGGGCTTGATGCAGGGCGGCCGGTGGAAGAACTGCCGTGGAGATGTCGCCGCTGCAGAGGAGGTCGGTGCGGTCGGTTGACGGTGATGGCGCAGGGGCGGCGCTCGGGTGAAGAGGAGACGGGCGATGTAGGCGGCCGGAGAGGGGATCTGGAGGGGCGGCGCTATGGAGGGAGGAATAGATGGGCGGAGCAATGGAGGGAGCAAATGGATGGCGGTCGGCGGCGGAGCCGTAGAGGAGAGGGACGAGGGAGCCGTGCGTGGTGGAAGGAGAGAAGAGGGGCGGCGCAAGAGGAGGACCTGCGGGTGAAGGGCGGCGCGGTGGAGTGGTGAGGTGTCGGAGAAGGGGAGCGGTCACCGGAGAAGGGAGGCAACCGAGAAGAAGGGGGGTTGGCGGCGCGGTCGGTGGAGAGAGGTGGCAAGGGAGAGGTGAGGACGGTGGCGAGTGGGGGCGCCGAGGTAGTGGGAGCACAGGGGCGGCGCACCGGAGGGAGAGCAAGAGAAGGCGCTGAGGATGAGCTGCGGCGGGGAGATGGTGGCGTGGTGGCGAGCTGGGGCGCACCGGAGGAGAGAAGGGGCGAAGAGAGGAGTGGCGGCGGTGAAAAAGGGAGGCGACCGGCGAGGTAAGGCCCGGCCCTCGCCGGCGCCGACGGTGGAGAAGAAGGGGGTAGGAGGAGGAGAAGCAAGGGGATGAAGGAAGAAGGGAAGCCGGGCTCCAGCCCTCCCCCAGGCGGCGGCTGGTGTTTTGAGAGAGATGGGGATTTTCTAATTTGCAGTTTAGT
Source organism: Dendrocalamus latiflorus (assembly GCA_017311315.1). Classification (NCBI taxonomy): domain Eukaryota; kingdom Viridiplantae; phylum Streptophyta; class Magnoliopsida; order Poales; family Poaceae; genus Dendrocalamus; species Dendrocalamus latiflorus. The sequence continues at coordinate 17,823,395 of CM029653.1, read as the reverse complement.
CCTCAAAAATTTCTAGGGTTTACAAAGAAGTCCATCTCCCATTTGAATTCTTCTGTTTTGGTCCTCAGAAACTCCGATTTCATCGCGGAAAGATCCTACGCACTCTTGTCGAAGCGTATTTCTGTATGGAGCAGTCCCGGATGACCAAATTTGTCATTTATGCGCCTCGATCGCGCCGGCCTGCGGAAAAGTATTTAAAAATGTAAAATGGTCCATTTTGAGCAATTAAATATGGAAAAACGTGTAAATGATGATAAATGGTCCCAAATGCGAACAATATGAGAGTAAAATGACGGGTAAATATATATAAAAATGACGCATGTCACCGACCACGTGGCAATAGGGCATGCCAACAAGGATAAGAATATTTAAAATAATTCAATAAAATAATTTGTGACACACAACCTCTGTCATAGATTTATGACATTCATAAATTAGTCCTTATGACATAGCAAATACCGTCACTGGATGGAATTGGACTAGTTGTATGACATGTTTTGTGACATACAATTTTTTATTGTCACTAAGTCGAAATGCCTAAAACATAATGTCATAAACCGGATGATATAATGACATTATGACCTGTTGTCATGCTAAATACGTCAAAAAATGACACATTTCTTGTAGTGTTATTTAAGATTTTAAATTTGGAATTAATCCATGAAAACCAATGAATTTTGCTAGAATGTGAATAGAGTTACTTAGGATTTAACATTTAGTTAAATACCACATAAGAAAAGGTAATGAACCTTTATTATATGTATTAAATCTAATGATTAATTCAAGGTATTAATAAACAAAGAGTGGCTTTTGGTTAATTACCCAAATTAGTAAAGATACCTTAATTATAATATATACATATATGCCCAATATTTAAAATGCAACCACTGAATAAATACTAATGGTAGGTTTTACTAATTAGCAAGGGTTGAAATATAACCTTGCTAAGTAAGCAAATTTTAATTAAAGCAAATAACAAATGTTAGAATATAAACCCTATCAGCAGCATATTGCCGCCCATGCAATCTTAAATAGTGGCTTTAATTTAATACCGATGATAATTACCATCATGCATGGCAGGCTCGAGTTATAAAGGGATAAAATATCAGTAGCAGTAGCACTTTAGAGAGCACTCAAATTACAAGGACATAATAATATACATGTGCTAAAATATAATAGCCCTAAGTCATCAAGTATCAAAAATAATCTCACAGGCATGCAAATACTCTAAAATAAACATTTAAACAATAACGCGGGTAATTAGGGTCACATAAAATACTGCATCCCAAGCTCTGCCCCGATAGCCGAGTTTAAACTAGAATTAGAAGTGAAGCTAAGCTTAATAGCAGCTAGAGTATGAGCAAGCTAATAATAGTACCCTTAATTAAATCTTAACACTAGCTTTAGTACATAATAGTATTGAGCATAATTGCATATATAACAAGTTAGGACCCATATGAGTGGATCCTAATTCAACTTAAATTTAGCCTAGCTATGAATGAAGATACGTAAAATATGATAATGGGATTATTAGAGATTTAAATTCTAATTAATTACCATATAAGAATAAATATTGAGCCCTTGCTATTTATCTTAATCTAATTAATAAGTAAAAGCCTATATCAGAGATTATTCTAAAAACTTAATAAAGATATCCAAATGTTATAATACCTTCGACTAAAAGATTTATAGAATAAGTACAGATCTCATCCATCAGTCCAGTTTGCCTTTACCATAACCTAAGTTACAAGGAATACGTACCCAGCCAGACTCGCACTTCGATACATAGGTCTAACCGAACTCATGGAACTTCCTTGATAAATACAAAAATAATAAAAGAGGTGATCAATAGAAAGATCGAACCATTATATCCTTCCACCGACCCTGTCTCAAATCACCCGAATCACCCATTAGCTCATAATGAAACTAAATCGAGTTTGCTCGGATTTATTTGGATCTTTTGAGTTATTTGCCTTTGTTTGTATTCTGTCATTTAGCACGTAATTAGATATGGGAATCTTGAAGAATCAAGGGATCAGGCGTGATCAAGAGCGAATCGGAGATAAAGACCAGAAGCCCAAGAGGAAGCATTGTGTGAACTCAAGATCGCGGTAAACCGCGCCAGGCGAGTCAATACTTTGATCATGTTGAACCTACGTTTTCTGCAAACTACTTTGGTTTAAATTATCAAATTGCATGCTATTATTTTATATGCAAATACATGTTAATTTAAGATTTTAGTTATATGCCCATTGTTTGCTTGATTAATATTACACCTCCTTTGGAATGCTCGAATATGTGAACCTTGTCGCCTTAGCAAAATTATAATGGTAACTTTTCAAAAGTAAGTCCGTAATTATATGCCATGCTTAGTTTTGCTTAGATACTCATGGGCACAAGAGCGTCCAAGCATCACTTTTAATCCTGAGAAAATTTGGTTGGGCAGTCATGGTGGTAATGACTGATAAATGTTGGATATGATTATTTTATGTTTCCAAAAACCCCAACATGCTTAAATATCTGGGCGGATGGTTCGGAGGTATGGTGGAGTGGTGCACGAGAGTGTGGTTTGTGGTAGAACCGCCCAGATACCACTAAGGACTGAATCTTGTCATGTCAACCCGTATAAAACAGTACAACCACAAGCTGGCAAAATGTAGGCAGGGTTAACTAATTTGTGTAGCTCCAAGGTGGTTACGTGAAGGTATGACCACGAGCAAAGGGATGGATGCGTAATATTCCTCGCCTTTGCCCGTGATGGCTCACGAGGGACCCTTCCCGCGGTATGCGTAATATTACTATGGAAGGTTGACCTTAGCGGGCGTAACCACAGTGGACTATGCATTGTAAAGGCCCTGTGATAGTCTATTCAACCACATGGCTAAGGAATCATGTGGGGCAACGAGTAGATCTATCTCTTGTGGGTAAAGTGTGCCACTCTGCAGAGTCAAAACTATTCGAATAGCCGTGCCCACGGTCAAGGGCGGACATGGGAACGTAACTAGATATAGTTCTGTTTACAAAATAATTGGAACTTGGGAGAAGGGAAACTTGAAGGGCGAAGGACTGCCCTGGTTTGGAATTGTCCTGGGTGTTGTCCCAGTGGTACGTTAAGCGGCTATAACGCTGAAAGATACTATATGGCGCAGATGCCATGTAATGGTGGATGGAATCTGTGTCAATTATAAGATCAACTTACTTTATGAACAAAAGTTTTGAGTTTAAAATTGCTAGGTCTCAGGGATTTTTCTATAATTGTATTCAAAAGCACTCTTCGCAAAATAAAATGAACCCAAGCCATCCTTTGATTAGCCTTACATGTTAAAGTATTGCATTCTGTGTGTTGGCTTGCTAAGCACGGGGTCGGAGTGCTCACTCTCGCTTTTGCGACAAAATTCAGAATCAGGAATCAAATCACCTCGCCTCAGCCACAAGATTGGACAAGCTGGCCGAGAAGATGAAGATGTCAAGGGCTAGGTCGCGAACCTCCAGTTGGCTGCCCGTGGGCATGTCCTGAAGGTCCCACCTGTGTGCTTCATTCTTCCGCTGCTACAATTTATTGATTTCGGCCTAATCGGCCCATGAGTAAGTTTACTATTATATTTATGCTTCCGTATGATATGTACTTTTGATATTCAGAACTGTAATCTGTGAGCACTATCTACTGATCCAGGGAATAGTGCAGTAAAATCACAGAGGAATCCGGATTGTAAAATCTGGGTCCCTACAGCACGGCTGTCGTGCGACACCCGCCACATGTCGCCTCCTCTTCCAATCCGCGCGATGCGGACCAGGTGCTATTTTTGCAATTTTCATCGTCGGGTGCTAATCTTACAAATATGGTGCTCAACAGTGCTATTACTGCTAAAAACTCCAAGAAACACCAGAAAAACAATATACTCCCTCTGTTCATAAATATATAATGTCTTAGAAAGCGTGCAGTCAAACCTTTTTAACAACTATTTATATATAAAAAACTATCTAGATTGGTCAAATGAAAATGGTATCATTAGATTAGTTATAAAAAATATTTCTATGATATTATAATATTTTTTAATGAACATATTCATATAAAAAGTAGTGGTTATGGGGTCCATGCCGATGTCCAAAACATCATATATTCTTGAACGGAGCGAGAAATGGTTATGGGGCCTCTATGTCTCCATCTCAAGCTGTAAGACTACAAAAGATAAATTAGGTGAAAACTGAATAATAAAACATAAGATATGATTAAATAAGAGCTCATTCAGAGGTTTCTAGCAAAACTACACTGAAAGATCATGCAAATTTAGAGTTTATATAAACGATAGCTTCACCCAGTGTACTAGCCACATAAAGCATAGGGCCTGTTCTTTTCAGCTGCGGCTTATGACTTTTGGTTGAAATTTTTGAATTTTGGCTGTTTACGGTACAGATTACGGAGAGACAGATACCCACTTGCGATTTTGGCCGGTACAGATGTTGGGCTTTTAACATGTAGATCGTTTAACTTGTAGACCCCGTCTTGAGAAAATACTCCATTTGAAAATTAGGTATTGTAGCAAAAGCCAAAAGCCGCCAGCTTGTGAGGTAAAGAACAGGCCCTAGTCAGGAATGGACGAGACCAAGAAAAGAATATGGCATGATTTTACTACTCTAGCATTAGCCATGCACTCATGCAGTTATGGGCCTGTTCTTTACCTCACAAGCCGGCGGCTTTTGGCTTTTGCTATAGTACCTAACTTTTAAACGGAGTATTTTCTCAAGACGGTGTCTACAAGTTAAACGATCTACATGTTAAAAGCCCAACATATGTACCGGCCAAAATCGCAAGTGGGTATCTGTCTCTCCGTAATTTGTACCGTAAAAAGCCAAAATTCAAAAATTTCAGCCAAAAGTCATAAGTCGTAGCCGAAAAAAACAGGCCCTATGCTGCCTCCCTGGAAGCAAGAATTTCCAAGCATAATACGCAAAATTCCTATTTCCCAGAAACTCGTCAATTATTTTTTTTAAAAAAATGTCAGTATAAGATAATGAACGAATCCATGAAGCAGTTCAGAGTCCTCAAATTCATTTTTCCCTGTTTTTTTCTATCACAGTTGAACAAATAGATATTGCGATGAACGTATGTCACATTGATAAACCTTGATTACTAATTCATGAAAGAGATTATCCTCATGTAGACTCCCAAACTAGAATTTTAGTCGCATGCTCAACTCACCGACGGGTGAAAAGAAGGAAAGTGGGGGTGACCGGGCGAGGGAGATATACCACCAAGAACTTTTCATGTATAAGGTTGCATTGCATCAGATCCACTTTCCCCAACTACTACTTTCACCACCCATTGGTGAGATTGACTATCTCTAGACTCTATTATGCCATCAACTATGGATACTGATCTTGATGGTATAGATTATTACCTTGCTAAATAATTTACTGAATGTCATCTAGAAAAGAACAAACGCAGAGTACCATTTACACAGTCAAAGATATTTGGACAACGCGTGCGTTTTTCCTCCATTCTATCTGCTGTCTTATCCACCATAACTAATCCAACTATTTTTTTCCTCATTGCAGGTTGTTCCTGTATTTTATTTGTATGCTCATATGGATATGTTCTTTGCCACTGGAGTTTATAGATTGTAGAGATCTTGTAAGTTTCTAAGGGCCGTTTGGTTGTTCAGATGAGCAAGCATACTACACTACACTACACAATGAGCGATAGTGTCATCCAAACAATATGGTTGGACAACACCATCCAAGACCAGGTTATCTTCAGAATTCATTCTTTCTTTGGGACATCATACTACTACAAAAGAAACTATACTGAACAACTACAACACAGACGGTTCATAGAGAACCATCTGTGCTGTAATTATAACAAACGGTTTTACAAGCATGACTATGTACCTTCTGTGTTACGCAACTATGACAGACGGTTCATATGAATAACTGTTTGTGATATTTTCATAGACAATTATTAATACGAACCGTCTGTGATAATGCAAAACATCATAGACGGTTTGTGGTTGGAGCCGTCTGGGATACGCCACGTTATTAAATAGCCAACGTACGTGGTCTCGACATATCTATCTTCATTGCGCTGCATTGAAGAAGAAGCAGTCGGCTTTGGGGAGTTTGGTGAAAATATACCGCTTGGAGATCTAGCTTGTAGATCGATTTGTTCTTGGTGATTAGAGATTAGTATTTGCTTCTAATAACTTATATGCCTTGTAATAAAGAGAGATGATAGCTAGGTTTAGAGAGAGATGGTAGTTTGCTCCAATTTAAGAATGGGTCAGTACTCCTAGTTTACTTCAATATATTCTTGTTTGATACACACACACATGCAAATTGCTTCATGAATATGTGGCTAGTTACTTAATTTAGATATGGACAATTTATCATTAGGTGAATGACAATTATGTGTGTAAGTAGCTAGGTTGGTTAATTAGTTATAGTAGCATTAATAATCCAATTTTACACTAATTTGTTACATGCGTAGTACAGATGGACCGAAGCTGGATGTACATTGAGAACTGTGTAAGTGAAGAGTATATTAATGGTGTGTTTGCTTTTAGAAGAGTGGCCGAGCGGAATATGTTGAAGAAGGGGATGGAATATATATACTGTCCATGCATTGATTGCGATAATCTGAAGATGTTTACCAACTCAGCGCAGATTGAAGGTGTTTTAAAAAGGGATATACATGTTGGACCAGTCACGGTAAAGACAAGATTATACAGGAAGGTAGTTATAACATTATCGAGGGAGACAATGATATGCTAGTTGTGGACTGTGCTTTCGATGAGGATAGGTCGTATGATGACAATCTGGATCAGATGCTACGCGATATAGAAGGAAACTATAGCGAGAGAAAGTTTGGAAAATTCAAGGGCTTGTTGGAGGACCTGGAGAAACCTTTGTTCCCTAACTGCAAGCCGCAATACACAAGGTTGTCATTTGTTCTTGAACTGCTGAAATTGAAGGTAAGCAATGATTGGTCTGATAGGAGTTTCACGGTGTTGTTAAGTCTCCTAGCGAACATCCTTCTAGAGGGAAATGTGTTACCAAGAACCACTTACCAAACCAAGAAGGTTCTTTGTCCATTGGGAATGGAAGTAGAAAGAATACTGCATGTCCGAATAATTGTATCCTCTACCGTAAATAGTATACAAAATTACATGTTTGTCTGGTGTGCAAAGCATCTCGATACAAACGTAAAAATGACTCCGACGACGACGAGGTCATCGAGGTGAAGCAATGACCTCCTGGTAAAATATTATGGTATCTTCCTATAATTCCCCGTCTGAAGTGTTTATTTGAGAACCGAAAGGAAGCAAGATTGTTGCGTTGGCACTCGGAGGAGCGTAAGAAAGATAGAATGATAAGACATGTTGCTGATTTTGCCCTTTGGAGGAACATCAATAGGATGTTTGTAGACTTTGGTGCAAAATCGAGGAATATAAGATTTGGGTTGAGTACAGATGGAATGAATCTTTTCGGTAGCATGAGTAGCCGACATAACACTTGGCCCATGAATGTATACATGTACAACCTTCTTCCTTGGCTGTATATACAGCGGAAGTACATTTTGATGTCACTACTTATCCAAAAGTTGAAGCAACTTGGAAACGATATTGATGTGTAGCTAGCACCATTGATGAAAGATCTTGTGACACTGTGGAACGAAGGGGTACATGTATGGGATGCGAATAAACAAGAGAACTTCACTCTATGCACCATGTTATTCTGCACCATCAATGATTTTTCTGTCCTTAGTAACCTGTTGGGGTTGAGTACGAAAGGAGCCAAAGGGGAGGCTAATCCTGGGCAAACAAAGAGCCACAAAGCATTTCGTGAAAATGCTACTTAAAGATCTTAGCTCCCAACAGTGCTTCAAGCCGATTGTGGCAAATGGTAATACTAATTCCCCAAATTAGTTTACCAGTGCCGACAACCCTTAGTAAATGAAGCCATGGGATGTTTCAAGTGCTGACAATTATACATGTGTACCATTGTCAGTTGCCACAGTACTAGTTATTTTTTCATTAAAATTATCCTATTTCTTATAACGTAGTCAGAAAATGAAGCGTTTGTGAAGGCATTAAGCTTTCTTGGTGTTCATATTCGATTTCTGTAAAAGGAAAATGAAACCTTAGGATATTCTATAGCCACCACCATTGATATCATGCCTCCCCTTGCAATGGATCAATCAACACATTCTTTACGCCACATAAAAGGGAACTGAAGGACAATAAAACAGAATAGAATACAGATCCTTACTTTCACATACTTGTTTTTAATTGGTAGGAGCAAGTTGCTAGCCTATCTCGCCTTTATAGAAGTAGAATAAATCATATTATTCATGGAGTATATAGCAATTGAAAGAACAGATCAGGAAAAAAGAAAGAAGAAGACAGCAAGAAATGAAAAAGGGACCTTCATGATGCCGATGATGGTGCCGCGTCGATCGGGGAAGTTCTCGACGGCGGAGACAACATTGGCGGTGTTGATGAAAGTCTACGCTTGCGTGGCTACAGCATGTAGAGGCAGACAAGTAAGAGCGGCGCCGGCGTGACCCCTGCGACGGCGAGCCACATGGGGAGGTACCGCGCGGCGCAGAGTGTGGCGCCGATGAGGAGGACGAGCCAAGGGCGACGACAGCCCGTGGGCACCCAGGCGGTGATGAATCCAAAGAGGACATCGGCATTGGTGCCGATGTCCTTGAAGAAGGTGATGGTGTAGTCGAGCACGGACTGATCGTAGCCTTAGGACACCTTGAGCACAGGTGAGTACACACCGAAGTAGTAGGAGCTCCCTCGAAGCACTGGATCAGCGCACTCGCGTGAGAGCTGACCAGTCCATCCGCGCGAGCTGGGCGAGGGCTGACGGTGCCCTTGACGTCAGCCATAGAGGGATTGGACTCGCGGAAAATTTCCTCCTTTTTTCGTGGTGGGTTGATGGATCGTGCGTCTGCTACTTTCACAACTCATGCGAAAAACTACGTGGAGGAGAGCAGCCACCACCTGGCACTGGCAAGGTGGGACCACCAAGCAGCTATTGTAGAAATAGAGTGCCTATTTTTTGGCCGCGGCCGGTAGCTTTTGACTTTGGCTGATAAATAGTAATAGCTGATAGAGAAGTCGTGAGAGAGTACGAAGTAAGAGAAACTCTTGTGTAGTTTTGTCCAATATAGATAAAATCGTTGTAGTGTCTACTAAAATTTATAAGTGAATCTCATCATGAAAAGATACTGTTTAAAAGCTAGTTACTGTTGAGAAATATTTTACTGTAGAAAACTAAAAGCCGAAGTCGAAAAGAAGAAACCTATCTTCCGGTAACTTTTTCTTTTTGATTATAGAGGAGAGGAGAGAAGAGGACGGTTGGCTATTTTTAAGCTTATTCTATAATGGCTGTCTATTTCAAGCTTATTCTATAATGACATGATCTGCATGCATGATGACATAAATTAGGAATTAGCTTGAAGATTCGTGCTCCATCTCCGTCACTCCTCCATGCGCTCATCTCGTCCTACCCATTCTCCCTCTACCTAAGTTTTTCTTTTCAAGTTGATTCTTCTGTGCCGGTAGCAACAGTTGTCTAAGCCAGGCAATGGCAGTGGGATGGCGAGAGTAGTCAAGGTTAGAAGAGTGATTTTTTAAAAATAATTAATTTTTTTATTTCGAATTACAGTAATATACTTATCTTTTTTTTGTATTAATAACTATATGTCGATCCACAGTTAGACGACATATGGCCAAATCGCCTGACCGTTGGGCGACAAGTCCTACTCACCCAACTATGGGGCGATTTGGTCATGTGTCGCCCAACGGTTAGGTGACTAGCCCAAGTCACCCAACTGTTGGGCGACTGGGGGTCTATATGGCTAGCACGTGCCATCGAGCACATTCGGCTGAGAGAAGAGGAGGAGGCGCATTCGGCCGAAAAAGAGAAGGAGGGAGTGCGAGAGGAGAGAAGGAGGAAGAGAAGAGAAGAAGAGGAGAGGAAAGGAGGAAATGAGAGGAAAAGAGAGGAGAGGAGGAAAGGAGAGGAGAGGAGGAGAAAAGCAGAGAGGAGACGAGACGAGAGGAGGAAAGGAGAGGAAATGAGACAGACGAGAAGAGAGGAGAGGTCCGCGCATCGAAAATGATGAGTTCCTTGTATTTCTTTATATATTTACTTTTGAAACATGGTAGGATAGCAACTAAAATCATTATATGTGTAGCTGTGTCGGGTCTTCCTTGTAGATTCAGTTTTCAAACTAAGGTAGGTTAACAATTAAAATTATTAAATATGTAGTTGTATCTGGTACGTAGCATATTGTTAATAGTTATAATTAGTGTAGGCATAGAACTAACATTAATTTAGTTGTTAATAGTTGTACTTTCAAAATCATAGTAGGTTAGCAACTCAAATCATTATACGTGTAGTTGTGCCGGGTACGTTACATATTGTTAGTAGTTGTAAATGGTGTAGACATAGAACTAACATCAATTTAGTTGTTAATAATTATAATACTACTATGGCTATACCCTAACCCTAGCCCTAACCTCTTAACCCCATTCCCTAACCCTAACCCTTAATTGTAACCCCTAAACCTGAAACAATAAACCCTCTAACGCTAATACCGAAATACGGCTATGACTATATTGTTGAGGAATATGCGGTTTATGCAAGAATGCAATTAAAATTTCAAATTTTTTATAGCTATGATATAAATAATTAAATAACTAATTGTGTCATAATTGCTAATTTAAAATTGAATTGGAGATATGGCTCGCGACTTTGGTGGCTCGGACTGGCCTTTCGGCTTGCTAGACCAGTGTGTCGATGCGCAGCACCGTGCGAGCCGTCGTGTGTCACATCCTGAGGGTGGGGACAAGGTGGCCAAGTTGGTGGTGGTCCGTACGCGCACACCCCAACAGGGTTGGAGACTAGACCCACATTGGAGAGACAAGCTTGTCTGCAAACTGTGGCACTTCTTTTTATGATATTTTCGCTATGTACTTACTTCTTCGTGCTTGGTAGGCTGAGCGATGATGACAGGGAGGTCTAGGTCGCCCTGGAACGGTCACGATAGTTCCCGTTCGACCGGTCGCTGTTGACAGCTCTAGTAGACCAGTGACAGCCTGAGATGCACACCTTCCACCTCCTATTCAGGGAGATGGCCCCCGTTCTATAGGACGTCACAGTGTTGCTGTAAGATCGAGGAGGCCGACTAGAGCGGGTGAATAGGTGGTTTTAAAAATTCTTTTAGGCTACTACCAAATTTGTAATGCGGAAGTGTAAACTATTTGGTTTTGTACAAGTAAGGACTAAATCATCTAAGTTTGACTAAGTGCACCAATGATATAATTCTAAGTCAAGATAAGCAATTCTAGGATGACGAGTACTCAATTAATTCAACGAATATAAATTACATGAATATAAATTACTTGAATATAAATTGAGTAGAAGATGACAAACTACAATGACACATGATGTTTTACCGTGGTGTTCAGAAACTTGCTGGTTTTCCCTAATCCACGTTGAGGTAAGCCCAATCGAATTGGATCGGGTCCACGAATTAAGCATAACCACCTCCATCCACTAAGGTTACTTTTCCTCCACTCTGGAGATGGCGAACACCATACCACTCACAACACGCCGGGTCTTCTCACAAGATTCTTGAGAAGATCACCGGACCACCACACCTCCAAAGCTATCCAGGAGTCAGACCCTCACTTGAACGAATCAAGAATTTCAGCTCAACAGACACAAAGTCCACCACCGAGTTCAACACATGCACAAGGTTTTGCCTCTTCACGCTCACTAAGTGCAACACATGCACATATGAGGGAGAAGACTTGCTCTTAGCTCAATGAATAGAAGAATAGCACCAGCAACCTCTCCAAACAACCCTTATGGAGGTATTTATACCCTTCACCCAAAAACTAGTCATTAGAGCAAAGAGAGGGCAAGAATCAGCCCGAGGCCCGGTAGCACCACCAACACATGGCTGATAGTACCACGGCCCTCTCAACGGCTATAAAACTAGCCGTTAAATGATGTCGTGGCTAGAACGTACAAAAAGAATCAGGTGATGTCCTGACAATTGATTTTTCTACTGATTCTATTTTGTTTAAAATATTTTGGTAAATTGATCTATATTTCTTTGTTTTACAGGCCATATATGATGAGAAGGCTGGAGCTTGTGCAAAGCAGAGCAAGCTAAAATTCTGCTAATTAGAAACCACGCAGAAGGTAGTTTCTATGTAATTTTATTTTTTCTATTTTCCCAGCATTTTCGTGAATATTCTTAAAGTTTGCTGATTTTCCTTGAAGGGTTCTTTGAATATTTTCGAATTTTTCGTGTGTTTCTTGACTGCTCGGGATTTTTTCCCCTGTCTTGCCAAACAGTGGCCAGGATAATTTCCTGTGAGGGAATATTTTCCATAGGGGTGGGTGGGGATTCCTTGTGCCCCATGAAAAGTGGGTTGAGATGATCCACTGAAATCAAGCGAACCGCGCCAACCCACTTTTCCTTCGCATTCCTCTCCATTCGCATTACTACTGAAAAGTGGGTTGAGATGATTCGCATTACTACTGAAAATTGCAAATGAGCATATTTAGATCTGTCTATTATACTTGTGCATATGAAAATTGAGTATATGCAGCTATCCCACTCCATTCCTCCATCCAAACAAGAGGTGGGATCACTAGATCCCATTCTATCCCTCCATCCAAACAAAAAACAGGGACTAACCCATCCTTGCAACTAAACAAAAAGTGGGATTATCTCATCCCACATACCTGGGATGGAGCTATCCCATCCCACTAAGTCCCCAAACCAAACACCACCTTAGGGATTTATTTCCCTGGGTTTTCTCCCCCTAGCATCCAAACATACCCTAACCTAAAAGAGAATTTTATGGGAGTCGTGGTGGGGTTTATAATCTAAACTCCAAAGCTGTATTTTGGCTGGTTAGATGCTTACTGAATGCCGCAAAGCATTTGAGATGATGTGCCGCTTTTTTACCTCTTCTTTTACACGCAATTTTATAAAAAAGATAAAGATATGGGCAAAAATCCTGGATCATTGCAGGCTACCGGGTGGTTTCAATGTCAAGTTTAAACTTTAAATTTGAATTTGACCTGTTCCCATTTGGAGTTGTTTCATCCATTTAAATTCAGTATTTTTAATTTAAAATCTGAAGCTTTCCACGGTTATCATCAGGTAATTCTACCTAGGGATGGCAACGGAATAGGGAATTGTGGGGGGCAGCCTCGTGCCCCTGCCGTGACCACTGCCAACCTTTTCCCGCCCCGTCCCGCCCCACGAAGGCTAACAGGGATAGTGCGATCCCATCCTTGTCCCCCGCTGAGATCTGGCCGTGAGGATCCTCAAGGGGTTGAAAAAATAGTTTATATGTATATTTTGATATATTATATTGGTATATTCATTAATTTATGGGACTATTTGATGTGGCTGCGGCTTATGATTTTTAGCTGAAATTTTTGAATTTTAGCTGTTTGCGACAGAGATTATAGAAAGAGATACTCGCTTGCGATTTTGGTTTATACAGATGTTGGACTTTTAAAGTGTACTACTCCATCTTGAGAAAATACTCCGTTTGAAAGTTATATATTGTAGCAAAAACCGAAAACCATTTTTAGAAGCCGTTAAAGAACATGCCTCTAAGTATTTAGCCATACTTTTTACTATAAGTATTTAGGCATTCTTTTTCTCAAATTATAGCTTTAAAACATAATTTATAATATATATAGATACATATTTAGTCCAAATATATAAAAATAAATATTTTATATTTAAAACTATAATATATAAATAAAATAATATATTTTCTCTCACGGAGAGTTTGTCTCCCGCCCCGCTAGAAAAACGGGCCTTGTCCCTGTCTCCCATAGGGGGGGTTTGTCGCCTGCCCCTGCCCCCACAAGGAAATTTCCCATGTGTCCCAGCCTTCCTGGGAGGAGTTGCCATACCAAACTGTAACTCGGATTTTATATCTAGTAGCAGACTCATGCCTAGGGCTCTAGGATCAAATAGTACGATTGCACCTCAAAAATTGCAATTTTATATATTTTCACCTAATTTACATCTTAAATAGGATCGAATGGAACTGGCCTTACAGGACTGCAGTATCATAAGATCCTACAATTCGGATTATTTCTTGCGATGAAATCTCAGCAGCATAGTTCAAGAGTGGCTTTTCAGTCGTAGTTCTCATCCGACAGCAGCATCTATTGGGTCAAAAAAAAATGAGACGAGTGCAAAAATGATTATAGCGAAAAAAAAAGGTCACGCCCAGTGGGACTCGAACCCACAATCGCCTGATTAGAAGTCAGACGCCTTATCCATTAGGCCATGGGCGCTTGTTGCAACGAAGGCAAAGTTATGTTTTTAACACAGGTAGTTAACACATGTCACCAGATATCTCGATCACCAAAGAAGAGTTTCAGTTTCAATTCAATTACACTACTCCATTTGAAATAATGAACATTACACGGCACATAAGCAGAGTCAGCAAGAACAATAAACAGGCCATTAAAATTCTAAATATGGCCGCGCTAGTATAATGTCCCTTGTGCAAATGAGTAAATCGTATCTCATAAACACAACCATGATCTCCAATTCATCCAGCCTTCCTCTCTCACTAGCTAGAGATATTGCACAGCAACAACTAAACCCTTCGCGACTTAATTTCTCTTTCCACATATCAACATCTGAACAATACAAATAAATGGAAAACAGTCTGTTTACTTCAAATCAGTATGTGATGGGTGCATGCAAATTGTCCAGGTCTTTGAGTGAATTTGTGAAATAACCCTAACTCTTAATTAACATTAACAGTGCAATTAAATTTAATTAACTGTAATTAGAGAGCAAATAAGGTAATTACAACACAGTGAATTACAAAACTTAAACATAGCTCTTGCAAGCCAATAAAATTAGTACAACACTTGAATAATTACAAGAATTCATTGTGCATCTATAAATAAATAAATTACAAGTATTGCATTAAAATAGAAAATAATAAAATTACATTTGCATTATTCTAGGGCCTTGCATTATTCCTTTGCATGCGCGATGAGTAGTAGTCTTCCAAAGACCAAACTAAACCCGACATTTTCTTTTGTGGTCCAAATGCAAAGAATAAAAACAATCTAAGAGAGAATAAAAGAAATAAAAATATTTTGCCATTAGAACCTGTTCATCTTTAGGATGCCGCATCGATTAGTGTTCATCGAGATACCTGGACTGTCTGGGGCCAACTAGCACCTATCACTTAAATAGGTCTCATCATTTGGTAGAAAAATTAGTCCAACACCCACTGTAATTTTACGGACTTACCTTCCACAGACCACAGTAGAAAAACTGAAGAATAGTGCCGAAATCACCCCATGAACCAAAGGTCCCAGGGTTTTACCTCCTTGCACAGTTGGCCAAGAGTGCAATGAGGATAAGACTAGGGCAGCCGAGTCTCTGCACAACCAAGGGAGAGAGAAGCCAACTAGTCCTTCGCTTTCATAAGCAAGCCAGCCACAGAGAGCCTCATCCCCATCTCACTCTCATTTCACTTCCTAATCAAGAGCCAGCAAAGGCAAGGCAAAGCCCTCTCTACTTGTGCATTTCTCAGCCAAAGCAACACTCATAGCCAAGCACCACTCCAGCACCACCCAAAGTCCCATGAAAACCACACACAAACAGCAAGGAAGAGAGAGCCTGGAGGAGAGAAGCTAGAGATGTAGGGGAAGACAAAGGAGAAGATGACGACCACAAGGCATAGGGCATCTATGCTCATCGGGACCACCTTTGCCCGACCACGACAACAAGGGGATAGCAAAATGAAACTGCCAGCAGGACAAAAGAAGGCCAACCACAACGTGAAGCATGTGTGAGCAAAGTAACAGCCACCACGCACCTCATCACCATCCATCTCCATTTATAACCTGATAAACAAGTAGGTCCCCATTTCCTAACCCTCTTACCCTCTATCCATAGCACAGCACAGCAGCACCGCACACATAAACACCACATGCCACCATAAGCCCGAACCAGCCAAGCAAGGTGGCACGGCAAGAAATGAGACCACCCTACCTTGGCCGGCACAGCCGCAACACGATGATAGCGAGTTCGTGAAAAAACAAATGCACGCCCTTGGGAGGTGACATGTCGGACCCCAAGTTTACTACCTGGAGTCCTCTGTGATAACACTGCATTATTCCCTGGATCAGTAGATAATGCTCACATATACATCGCTGCATCATTTCATACACGATAAATTCATACATTACAATACCAGAGTTCAAGTAGACCACGTCGGGCCAGGATTACAATAGAGCCGTCAGGCCAAATATCTTACAATACATAAAAGCGGAAGCGGAAGCGTACATAACGTAGGGGCACAACTCACCACAGGCAAGCGACTGGGATAACCCGAGTACCAATGCTATTAATCAGGGACCTGATTAATAACGAAGGCACCCGCCAAAACTAGCCTGGTGAACTTTACTGAGGCGAGAGGCAAGACTACCGAAGCCTATTTTAATAACCACCATCTTCATTTCCTTCGGCATCCTGATCCTCATGATAAGCGTAGTGCTCTTGATTCACATCTTCTAAAAGGGGGGTTAAGAGCGAGATTGAGCACAAACAACCGTGCTCCGCGAGCCAACACACAGAATGCATATATTATAAATGCAAGGCTATTCAAGGATGGCTCGGGTTCTTTTGTTTGCATAAAGCGACATTTGGAATTACCATAATTTAAAATTTCTATGACCTAGCATTTTTCAAGAACTTATGATTTAAATACTGAAAGTGTACAATAAACGGAGTAGTTTCCAATTCCAAATTTTATGGTTACATCCACCATATTTTATGGTTACATCCACCAATGCTTAACTTTTTGAATAGTAGGTTACTTCCACCTTAATATCAACACTGGAGTACATCCCTCCAGGACAAATTAATTACCAAAGCCAGGTTACATCCGCCTGACAGTTTTCTCCCCACCCACAATAGTTTTTTTAAACAGAACTAACTCGAGGAAGATTTCCATGTCTGCCCTTGACCGTGGGCACGGCTATTCGAATAGTTTGTGTATGTACTCTGCAGAGACTGTACATCTTTACCCACAAGAGATAATCGTCCCGATGTTTCTACATGATGCCTTAGACATGCAGATCGAGAGAAAATCACGAGGCCTTTACAATACCTCACACTCTAGCATATCACTCCTATGGGGTTACGTCCATAGGTTGTGCGGGATGTCCACCATATATAGGTTAGCGCAGTCGGACTCCACTCTCTACATACGCTATCCCAGGCGACATCACCTACATCCGGTGTCCCATTCCAAGTGGGGCTTTCATTACCCACCTACACACGTTCTCCGTGAAATGACTAGAGGGTTCAGTAAATTATTTAGCCCAGCCTACAATATGCCAGCTTGTGGTTGTACTGTTATACACGGAGGGTCCACACAGGATTAAGTCCTTAGGTCGTCTGGGCGGTTCTTTCCACATTCATTGTGTTACATCCACACCCACCGTTCTTACCATCCGCCCAAACAGGTTCAGCAGATTTTTAGGGTTTTGAGAAGCATAACATAAATCAACATATTTGTTTAGCCATGTACATCCCATGACTATCCCAAATCTAGTGTTCATGATTAAAGAGTGATTAACAGGGTTACTAGAACCCTGGACTTGACAAACTTAGCATGGCAATAATAAGACGTATATCTACCATCACTAGCATTTAAATCTAGGGCGACAATTGATCACGGGAGTTCAAATGTTACTGGAGGTTTATTATATTATTAGGTGGACATAAGGTTGTTATCTACCTTAAGACTTACATATTTTTAGCACATAAAATAACGCATGCAATTTTCATAGTTTAAACGAACATAGTTTCACATAAAATGTAGGCGCAAAATGATCAAAGTATTGACTCGCCTGGATCGAAAGCTTGGGGGTCTGCGCTGCTTCAAGCGGAGGCTCGTTCGCGTCGTCGAACTCTACTCGGACGGGAGAAACCGGAAAAAGCAACACGAGAAAACGAGAGCCGAATAAGAACCAAATAAAATAAAACAACTCAAATGAACTCGGAATTGAACCAAACCAGAACCATTAGACAGTTCTTGATTTTAGAAGAATTTAGAAGTTGGTTTCGTTAAGTTCGGAGTTATGGTTAATAAGTTATAGCATTTTAAAGTTTCAAATCCTAGAAAATCCGAAAAATGAAAAAAAGAGGAGGAAGTGCGTGTGCTGCTGACAAGTGGGCCATTAATGGCAGCATTAATGCCTTTTTTTATTTGGTCGGCTTGGACATAGCTTAGATGGCTGATTAGGACATTCATTTATGGGGCTGTTTGCTGCCTTCTCAGGTTCTCCCCGACCGCAAGGGGGCGGAGCATCGCCGGCGGCGGAGGGGGCACGGAGGCGCAGCGGCGCCGGCCGAAATGGGTTGCCCACCCGGGCGCGCACCTCGGGGAGGCGGGAATCGGCCGGTCCTCGACCGGGCGGCGGCCGGCGGCGGTTAAAGCGGCGGCCGGAGCAAGGGAAAAGGGCGCCGACAGCTCGGGTTAATGGAGAGCGATTCCTCGATAGGTGAGCATCTATGGGCCTTTTTGAGCTCACCTATGGCGCTGGCCGGGGCCGAGGTGGAGCAGGGCGATCCGGCGGCGAGAGGAGGCTTGGCGGCGGAGATGTGGACGGCGGCGGCTTGCTGGAGAGAGCGGCGAGGTCCGGCGAAGCGGGGAATGTGTTCCCGGGGTCCTGGTGTTGCTCCTCGCGCGATGAATTGGCCGAAGACGCAGGGCTTCACCGGCGGAATCCCGGCGTCGTGCTCGGGCAAGACGAGGTCGGCGGCGGCCTGCAGAGGAGGAGAGGAAGATTAGGCCGGGGAGGAGGAAGAGGGGACGATGGAGAGTGAGGGGAGAAAGCCCAAGGGCCTTGGCGGCGACCGGAGGGGCGCGGCGGCGAGTTCCACCAGGGTTGCGCGCACGGTAGAGGAGACGGCGGCTGGGTGCGCTTCGGGGGCGTACGCGGTGAGGCGGTTGGCACTCTTTATGGTGGCCGGGATGGGTACAGCAGGGAACAAAGCGACAGGGAGTCGTGCATCCACCATGCACGCGGAGGTGACCGGTGGCAGAGAGCACCATGGCAGCCATTGGCGTAGGGAGATGGCGCATGGCCGGGGACGCAAGAGAGGTGATGGGAGGCGCTGCCGCTGCCAGGCGCTGATGGCGAGGAGCGGTGCTGAAGACGAGGGCTGATAGCGCAATTACTCGCCGACGAAGTAGGTGGCGCATGGCGACAAGGCACTGCTCTGCCAGAGGAGGGAAAGAGTGCTGCAGTGAATGAGGGGAGGATGATGCGCAGGGAGAGGAATGAAAATGGGAAAGCTTGGGGAGAAGCCCTCCAATTAGCATACATACATACGCATATATGTATACGGGTATATATACATATATACATGCATATATCTTTTCTTCACATTCTTAGCCTCCTGAATCCTTTAATCCTTGAAGTATATTTCATATTTCATATTTTATAAGATTAACTTGATTTTCTTCCCTGGAGATGGAGCAAGGTTTTCATTTTAAAGTATTTTTTTTTGCATTTTTCTAGAATATACACATATATGCATATATACATATATATATACATATATATGTATTTTGAAAGCAAAAAGAATAGCCAACTGAGAATAAAAGCTTTAAATTTTCATTTACATACATTTGAATTTTACAATAAGCCAGATTTTGAAAATGGGGTGTTACATGACATGCTCCACAGTGTATGCCACCCACCAAGTACCAATGCAGCAGTACAACCGCTGACTTTTCCCAGCCATGTGTACTCGTGAGTTAAGCAAGCTAAAAATAGTGGCTAAAATAAAAAGGCATAAAGAAGGGGTAGAGTGAACCATCTCGGGTAGGAGGAGGAAGGAGTGAACCGACGGGGCTGACACCAATGTCGGTAGGGGAAGGACGTGTAGGAGCACCGTCGTAGGAGCCTAGAAGCCATAGAGGTCGCATTGGGCTAGAGTCATGGTGCTCGACCATGGTCGCGCTGAGCTCACAGAAGCCATGCCAGCGGCAACCCCTGTAGGGACAAGGAGCCGAGGGAGCCAAAGAGGGGGAGCCGAGTAAACGACGGTGAGCATCAGGTGGCAAGCTACATACCGACAAGGATGCACCCAACTTACTCAATGAGCCGAACAGCCCCACCATAGGGCCGACGCAATAGAGGGGGGAAACAAAGGAGAACCACCATGGGGATTCATCGGAGGCCATCTTAGGCCGGTGAGCTCGCGGCACCACCCAAGCCAAACCCTAGCTGCAGCCCAATGGAGCTGAGCAGGTGAGCCAAGCGGGAATAGAGGGGTGGCATAGGGGGATCCGATGGGGAAGCCATCGGGGGCGAACCGGAGGGCGGCTGACATAGCATTTAGCCCGTGACTCTCTGCACCTATAACTTTTCTCCTTGGTTGTGTATGAAGTAGAAGTATATCTTACCGTCGATACTTATCCAAGGGCTGAAGTAACCTGAAAATGATATTGATGTGTATCTAGCACCGTTGGTGAAAGATCTAAAAATACTGTGGATCGAAGGGGTATAGGTATGGGATGTGTACAAATGAGAGAACTTCACTTTACGCTTCTTGTTGTTCTGCACCACAAATGATTATCCTACCCTTGCTAACTTGTCAGGCCAGAGTACAAAAGGGGGCCAAAGCCTGTACTCACTACTTAGATGATACCGAGGGTATGTGGCTAAAGCACTCATGCAAAATTGTATACATGCATCGTCATAGGTTCCTTCGGAGGGCTCACCCATATTGCAGGATGAAGAAATAATTCGACAGAGAGAACGGGGATAGTTCAACTCCCAGGCATTTAAGCAGGAAAGAGATCTATGATATGGTTATGGATTTAGATGTTGTGCTCGAAAAAGGACGTAAATCGACGAACTAATAGAAGAACGTCTAGAAGAAGAGATCAATATTTTGGGATTTACCTTATTAGGAGCACCTAGAAGTTCATTACTGCATCGATGTCTTGCACGTAGAGAAGAATGTATGTGACAGTTTGATTGGTCTCTTATTGAATATTCATGATAAAACAAAGGATGGTATCAATGTATGACTTGACTTAATTGATATGGACAAAATAAGCCTCTGAAATAGGAAAGTCAGCCTCACAAGACATTCGGAGGTAGTTGAAGCCTGACTCAGGTATCCCTGTCGCAAAAGGTATTATAAGGTTAACAGGCTGCCTCTGAGGCTGGCTTGCTTGCCTCGAAGGGTCCCCATCATACTGAGGCTTCAATTGGTCTAAAAAGGATACATAGGCAATATGTTTGCATCAAAATCCCATTATAGCAATTTCACATTTGGATGCTATTATTTGTTAATAAAAATAATTAATAGAAAATGGCTAATATATCCATATATTTCGTCTACTGAGCATAACAAAATCGCACAAATTTAAGTAAAAGTTGGAATCACATATCTCAAAAACAACATATACTTGCCCATATGCCCACAATTAAGGAGCACTTACATGATGGTTACTTCGAGTCATGAGGTTAATATATATCAACAAAAGACAACTATAGAAACATATAAGGATTCTATGTTGATAAACATCATCCGGATGTTTTCTTCCTAACTATCATCTAGATTTGTGACCATTAGATTAGAGATCCAACGGCTACAAATTCTCCCCCTCCAAGAAAAAGGAGCCGTTGGATCTCTAATCGAACGGTCCTAAATTTGGATGATTGTTAGAAAAAAATATCCGGTTGATATCTAAACGCACCCATACAAAATATCATATTTCACACAAAAAATACAGCTCATTCGTTACTAGATATTAATTCCTAGACAGCTCAATCTTGACCTCCGCTGCCAAACGAACTCGATCACCTACGAAGTGATGCATGAACACTGTGGGATGAGTCACTGTACAATCAATAAATGTAGGACATGAAGGCATGATCTTATTAAAATTGAAAGCTCTAAACTAGAATTTTGAATATGTACTTACATCTTATACAATACAAATGATCCATCTAATAAAGGTAGCACTGAAAGAACAACGCACAATTTGTTGTGTTTTTGTGGTACTTATCGTACCATTGCATGCTCTAAGTTATCAATACATAACCTGCCAATACTGGCAGAAACTTTCAAATTAATTTATAATTCTTAACCTACCAATCCCGATATTATAATACAGCTAAGCAAAAAATAAATCTTATGTATTGGTAATAGATGAATCACCAAAAACAAACAGATATGATCACTGAATTAGTAAAGATAGAAGCTTTAGGACAACGAGCAATATTCAAATACATATACAAAACCTTTTTGATTCCACATACTTAGTGGTTGGGGGCTTAACACTAATTCAAGTACCATAGGTCGTAGCTATATGTCTTAAATGTAAATTAACATTGCTAGAAGTCAACTTCTTGCTGGAAAACATGTATGAATGAAGAATACGACAACAGCTTAAATACCTGCTCGTATGTCGGGACCCCGGATTACCGAATCCAGACCATCCGTGTATTACAGCACTAGTCCCAGATCAAAGCTAGTGCACATAGTCAAACAGTGATGATACATAACCAACAACGCTTTATTGCAATAATAAAGAGTATAGACCAAATACCTCTTTATTACAATTGAGGTTTCAAAACCTCACAACTCACAAAACACAGCAGAAGCAAAAGTAAATCCGGTGAAGACCCATCAATACGCCACAGGCAATTGACTGGGGAAGCGCAGCCTAGTACTCCGGAAAGCCTTCGTCGAATCCACACACGAAGTAGTCGTAATCTCCCTCTTGAGCTTCATATTCCTCTGAGTTTGATTTTGAGTGCAGCATATGAGTACATAAAGTACTCCGCAAGTCTTGGGAACAATGCAGTAGATGCAAGGCTTAACAAAGGAGGGGTTATATGGTTCTTTTGCACAAAGTAATATTTTATTTCAAATACTGTTGTGGTTACAGACCAAACAGAGAGAGAGATGGTAGTGGAGAGTGAGGGAGATGAGTAATGGCCTGCCTTCTCCCCATGGCCTGTATCCATATATATGTACACATGAGGAGTGCTTTTACAGTTATACCCTTACATCTGGTTACCCCCTCCGGGGGCACTTACGTCATTACACATGGCCTATCCTGGGCCTTATAACCTCTTACCAGGCCTGCTGGGTTTAGGTGGGGGCCATCCCTACAACAGGAGCCTCTCATGGTAAAGGGCTTCACAGGGCCGAAGCCATGTTGCCGAGTCCTTTGGCCCCCTTCGTCCCTGCGGCCTGTGAACTTTTCCAAACTTGACCCGGGGCTGCGCTGTAGCCGAAGTGGACGCGCGCGCGCGCTCCGTCCCCTACCCATCGAACGGGTGGCAGCGGAGCTGGCGCCTAGCCGAAGTAGACGCGCGCGCTCCGTCCCCTACCCTTCGAACGGGCAGCGGAGCTGGCGCCTAGCCGAAGTAGACGCGCGCGCTCCATCCCTTACCCTTCGAACGGGCAGCGGAGCTGGCGCCTAGCCGAAGTAGACGCGCGCGCTCCGTCCGCTACCCGTCGAGCGGGTGGCAGCGGAGCTGGCGTCTAGCCGAAGTAGACGCGCGCGCTCCGTCCCCTCGCACGGGTGGCAGCAGAGCTGGCGCCTAGGCGCGCGTTGGGGGCGTTGCACCCGCATAGGTAAGCGTAGCGGGCTCCTGAGCTGCCGCGTATGCCTTAAGTGATAAGGGACGCGCTGCGATGCTCGTTCTTCTGGCTGTCCACGTGGTGAAGCGTGCTTGGCGCTGTGCGGGCCTTGAGGCGTCGTGACCATTAGTGTGACGGCGGACTCTCGGCGGTTGGACTTCTGCTGATTGGACTTCCGCCGGTTGGCTCTCCTGCTGATGGGGTATATATACGGCGCTGGTACGGCGTTGTTCCTGCATGTATTTTGATAGAAGCTGCTCCCCTAAAATGGGCCCGTTCCGTGCATCGACATTCCTGGACGACGCTGAGCGGCTTGGGGAATGTTGATGCACAGAAGGAGGTCCATTTTTCTTGGGAGCTTGGTCAGCGTCGGTTATCGATAGCCAGCCGCGCTTCCTGCCCTCGCGCTGCGTTTCTGCAGACGACGGCAAGGTTTGCCCTGTTCTTCTTAACAGACCTACCTACAGTCGGTGTTCCTGATGGAGCCCGCCCGCATTACCTTTAAAAAATTTTGATGCACTGTAGGTGGCCTGTTAAGGAGAACGAGGCAGACTTTGCGGGACAAGACCCTCGCCTTTGCCGCTCGCGCGCGCGGGTCCGTTTCTCGGAATCAAGGTCCATGCCGAGGCCGTGGCCAGGCTGGTATTATCTTTCCAACGAGTATAAGAACACCTGAATCGGACTCCGTTTGTGAAAGTTATGGCCTTTTTAGTAACTGCCTGTCAGGCTGTCCCGAACCGAATCCGAATTGAATTCTGAGTTGAATCCGAGTTTGAATTGGGTTGAGCACGTGGGAAGTACGAATTTGGCTTGAAATTCTTATCCAAAACTTGTAGTTTAAGTCCTTGGGCTTCTCCCCTTTGGCTCTCCCACTGCATGGGCTTCTTTCCTCCTTGATCAGCATGGGCTGCTTGGCTTTCTCCTTTCCATTCCCATGGGCTTTGAGCTTTTTGTTCTTGGTAGCAAATATGATTAACCTCCTTGTGCTTCTCCATTGCTTTGGTCCTCGGCATTTGGAAGCCTGAAATTGTACTAAGCAAAGAATACAACGTATATGCATGGTGTGTGTGTGTGTGTGTGTATATATATATATATATATATATATATATTTGTCATCAACACTTATTTTGCTTAGCATATCAAGAACATATGAAGGTGTAGTAGATAAAAAGAAAAACACATATGCATGGTATATGTATGAATCAATTATTGTGTCATTCTCGTTGTTCCACACAAACCAGTTAATATAACAACAACCATAAGATGTATACATTGCAATATTGTCTTTCATATCATTCTCCCTCCCATGAGAAAAAGTCGTCCTCGACTTTGCTAAGCACATGGACAAGTCACTAATGGGCCAAACTAAATTAAGTTGTTCAAATATGGGGGAGAAAATTTTTAGTTCCTTCCATGCTTCAACTGCGCTACTTTGATTATTTGTACATAATTGTACATTAAAGGATGAATAAGTAGGCTTAAGAAATCTTTTAAAACATGAAGCACTATTGTTGACACTCATCTCATTGTGATCACGATATGGCACAAAAGTTTGTTTATCCAAGATATGCAATTTCAATTCAGTAAGCTTATCACATGTAATGCATATTCGGTAAACATAAAACTTATCATATATACCATAATTTCCAATCAAATTGAACTTATATGTATATGCATAGGTACTAACTAGTGATTTTAAACACGAAATTTCAGCAACATTTTCTATCACATTAGATAGCTCTCTAGGATTGTAACGCCCCGTATTTATTTTATTTTATTTATTTATTTTGGTTTAGAAGGAAGCTGTTCGGGAAAAAGGATTCTGGAATTATTTGGGCTTTCGGGCCAGGATAGCTTATTTGGGGGCCCGGCTTTGGCTCAAGAGGGGAGAGACGCCATGGGCCTTAGGCCCATGCGCCCCCCCCCCTCCCAACCCTACCTTGGCAGCCCTCCTTCCTTTCTTTGGCCGCCACCCCTCCCTCTTCCTCCCTTGGCCGCCACCCTCTCCTCCCTAGTGCGCCCCTCCCTCCACCCTTTGGCAGCCGCTTCTCCTCCCCGTTGCGCAGCCCCTCCTCTCCCTTGCGCAGCCCTTCCCTTCCCTCCCTTCCTCCCCGACGAGGCGAGAAAACTTGGAGAAAAAGGGAAGGAAGAAGAAGGAAGGGAGAAAGGGGAGAAGAGGAGGAGTTCGTAGGGCATTCTTCGTGTTCTTCATCGGTTCTTCAAGGGTAATCCCCGCTGTTCGTTTGATTGGGTATTTAGTTTTTGTTGTTTATCGCTTTGTGGTTAGTGCTGTTTTTAGAGTCAGATTTGCTGCCGTCTGTTGGACCTTAGTTTTCGTGTAGGTAAAGGCAGAATCAGGATTTATGGCCTCCTAGAGATTTGTATATTATCTCGTCATGATTCTGTAGCCTTTGAGTTCACCCAAATTCGAGTTGTGAGTCAAAAGTTATGCTAGTTTTAATCCTGCTGTCCAGAACACTGTTTTGATACCTAGCAGTAACTTTGCGTAGCAGATTAAAAATGGTTAAAGTCTGAATCAGGAAACCTCCATATTATGAAAATTGTATTTTATTGTCTTATCTTTCTCTGGCCGCCAAGAACACGTAATTCCGTTATGTGAGTCAAAAGTTATACAAGTTTTGATCCTGCTGTCCAGATTTATCTTTCTGATTAGTGCAATCTGTTTTCGGTGTAGACTTTTCTAGTTTGGCGGTTGTTCGGGATGGCGTTGTAGAATGTTTTGGGAAGCGTCCTGTTATGTTGTTTTTATTTAGATTATATATATTGTAGGCGGAAAGGATTCAGGCTTAGACGCCCCGCCATTTCATCCTAACACGTCGTCCTTCGGAAGGCAAGTACCATGTTGATTTGATTCATAGAAAACATTGTATGCTTGCTGTTTTTGTTACCTATGTTTATCTAAGACCCTTGATAACACCTATGTTCATGATGTATCCCCTATGTGAGTTGTTTAGATGTGTAAAGAAGGTATCGTTTTATTATGCATGTTTCATCTCATGCATACCTCACTACAAGAAATCTTATGATAGGTGACGTTTCATTTACGTCATGAAAACTAGAAATTATGTCATGTTTCAACATCTGTGACGTTCACTTGACGAAAATTTATTCGTCACCTATCATGCGTCTCTAATCATGTTTTATGACGAAAATGTATTTTTTCGTCATTGATCTAATGACGATCCTTTTATGACGCTCATTTTCGTCATTGAGTTTATGACACTCATTTTCGTCATTAACGAGTCCAAGAAACGTCACAAAGCCCATATAGGCCTAAGCATTATGGCTAGTAACAGCGCATATAACATAAAGGTTAATAGCCCAGTTAACATCACATCTAATGCAACACAATATTTATAGCCCAATTAACATCCAAATCCAACCACATGTTCAAATACAGTCAGTCACATGTTCACTGACCAAATCCAGCAAAATAATCATTATTTACATCACAGGTTCCATTACATTGGTACATTGACCATAGCCTAGATAGCAAAATAAAAGTTCAGCACATCACTGACCAAGTTTAGCCACAAGGTTCATTACATCACTGTCCAGCCATAAGTCACTTTCCAAAACTAAGTCACATGCCCAAATAATTCACAGCCACCAACCAAAACAAAGTCACAAGTCCAAATCACATTAACCAACAGACTACAACCATCTCATCATGAATTGAAAAAGCAACATGAAGAGGCTACTAGGGCTGACCAAAAGATGTAGTATTGAGGCTAATCAAACGACGAATAAGGGCATTGGTCTCCTCTGATGACTTCTTCAAATTTTCAATCTCTTCCAATTGTTGCTTTCTTGCTGCTTCTGATTCGTCTACCTTCTTCTTCAAGGAATCCAACTCATCCTGCTGACCATCAAGTGTGTCTCTAAGATCTGCTGCACATTGCTTCTCTGCCTCAAGTTCAGCTTCAAGTTCTTCAACACGTGCAGCAACAACAGCTTTGCCACTTCTCTTAGAGGTGGCTGACTCAAGGCCAACATTTTGAAGAAACTTTGATTTTGGCAAAACTTGAGAAACAACTTCAATATGAGTTTTTGGTGTTTGCCCTTCTTGTACAGGATCAGCAATGATGGCTTCCATATCAGCCTAGCAATAAGAAGACAAAAATTTAGAACTTACTTTCCATTAGCCTTAAAATATAAGTACAAAAGAAGAAAGGAAAATGTAACTCACAATAACGTTTTTTACAGGCTCACTAAAACCTATCTTGCTGCTGCAATGGCACTCCTTGAAAAGATCAATTGCAGTGGGCAGCACATCTTTATACTTAGTTTGCTTCTGAAATTACATGCAAGCAATTTGTAAATACAACAAGCTATCAAGTTATGATCAGTGTTAAATACAACATGCTATCATTTGTATGATGAATAAATATGTTACAAGCATGTACATGCTATCATTTGTATGATGAATAAATATGTTACAAGCATGTACTACAGTAGCATATAGTTGTGTAAAAGTTTGCTATTTATGTTGAATAACTTTATTTTCAGATTGTAAATCCACAAGACATAATAAAAAAGATTGCAAAAAATATATGACCAAGAATGTTAGTAGTATCTTTATCTCTGTTCTGTTGTAGTGATACACCCATAAATTTTAATAGCATGTGCACTGATCACCAACAGTGTATTAATTTTGGAGTGTACAAATTAAACAAGTTCATATTACCAAATCTGAGAATACACTCTAGACTACATCTTTATCATTACCAAGTATTATAATACACTCCAAAATACAAAGGAGTCTCATGCACAAAGTAAATCATGGAGCACTAATTTCATTTATCAAAGAACTAAAATGGAACTCGTATAATTTTCTTATCTTACCACGACATGGCAATGCGCAATGTAGCTCCTAGAGCCTGTCCTTTGCTGGTACTGAACATTCTCACGGTTAAGTTTGTTTTTCACACACTTGTCCTACAGAAAGACAAACATTAGTACGACAAATAGCTTAGTTCTATCACACATACAAAAGACAGTGTATATGAGATAACACAGAGCTTAGTTCTATACCTTGTGCTTTGGGTTTGACCACATCTCCACTAGTGCTTTCCATTGCTCGTCAGTCATACTCTCCAACGGTGATGTTGTTCTCACTTGGTTTGCTGGTACACCATTAAAGTAAGCCTTCTTTAGCTGGTACCTCATTTGCCGCTGTCCACACTTGAGCAAATCAGCGCATGCATCTTTGACTGGCTTACTCTCTGTGTCTATGGTAAATTGACCCTAATTAAGAGCATGAACACCAAAAAAGAGGCATTAGAACTAAATAGGCCTAATATGGCATGTCTGTTGAGTATGAGCAAGTTCTAGTCTTTATTTATTAATGGTGACTTCAGATATACTAACAATATAGCTCAGATCTAAAACAACAATTACTAAAATCACATCATTGCAGTGTAGAGTAAGTTTTTTACAGTTGGACTAATTTTTTATAGTTGGATTACAATTTTCAGAACTAAGACTTGAGAGCAAAGAAAACAATATAGCACAGAAGATAATATGATTCATTTCAGATTTCCCATCTTTAACATGTTAGGAAGTGATGTAGTTAAATTAATGGAAAGAAACAAATGAAACTACTTACTGACTAGAAGTTGACAACTAATAGTTAGCATCTGACTCTTGGAACAGCTAGGAAGAAGTTTTTTTATACCAAATTTGCATGTCTAGTTTTCAAGAGTTTTTCTTTTTAGTTATAGAAAATAAAATGGCATATACGAGAAATTTATTCATTACAGTACTTCCTGATTTTATCATGGCCCCTAAATCAGCATGCACTAGCTTTTGCTCATATAGCAGACAATAGGAAAGTAGCGCATTGACATCAGCATACAGCAACCCATGAACATACAACATTACAGGAAATGATTACAAATTTAAGACAGTTGCACTATTAGGAAAGATTTGATCTACTTACAGCCACTTTGCCCATATAGTCTTTGAGTTGAGACTTGTCCTTCTTGTAATCCTTCCAATGCGGAAAGATTGGTATGTGCTGCCTAAGTATAATCCCGCCCTCTGATGCTAGCTTTGCAGCTTGTAGTGGTGCCTCTGGTCTTCTCTTCCCTTCAGCAATATGCACCGGAATCTTAGTGCACAAACCTCGGCTTATCCTATCCAAATCTCTTCCCATAGTTCTTCCCCTATTCCATCGATCAATCATGGCATTTGGTTCACCTGACAATCATGAATATTTCAGAGTTATTGGAAGTCATAAACTATTTTGATGCAAATATGTAAACCATATTGCTTTGAGAAAGGAGTACAATACTTGCCTTCATTTCTCATTAGGATCTGGTCATCAGGGTTAGGAGAGTTAGCAGCAACCAATGCATCTTCTGTGGAACCATCTTTTGGATTTGTAGTTGTACCATCTTCAGTTGAACATTGTTCCCTTGTCCTCTGCCTAGTCATTCTAGCTGCTTGATCTTGTTCAACAGTTGCCATCACTCTCTTTGACACTCTTCTTCCTCCTAAAGGCATGTTGACATTTCTATGTACATTTTTAGAAACCTACATGGCATTATATGCAGAAAAAATAACAGCAAATTAAACATGTTGCATATTGAGCACAAATGAGTAAAAACACTGAAACATTGCAAATACCTTATCAACTACGCCTTGTTCAATGTCCTCGTTACCTTCAGGTTCATACAACGAATCAGAGTCTTCACGAGCACTACCCTTGCTCTTTGCATTTGATTTGTTAAGAATCGAAGCTAATGCACTAATTCCAAGACTCTGCAACACTTGATTGTTCCTCATCATAGTTTGTGCCCTCACCTTTTCATATCCACTAGGTACTGCCTCTTTACATGCATGAAAGAAGAAATTAAGTATAAGCAAAACTCATAGCATAAGATTGGGCATAGGCATAGAAAACGATAATCTGAACTGAAACATAGACATAGCAAACTAAATTCAGATTGGCTAGTTTTGACTATCTGCAATGTTTCTTTCACATGCATACGTATGTAGTTTTTCAAAATTTTTATTACATTCAGTTCAGAAATTACTCTTTCTACAAATTCCTAATAAGTGTTCAAGTTTAGAAAACATGCTCATGTCACATGCCTAAGTTTCTGAAAAAAAAGACACTAGGATACAAGAACAGTCAATCCTAATTACTTCCTGTGAACTCATGGGCATTAGAGTGAGGTTTCCTGGTGGCAGATGGAATAAAGAGGAGCCAGTAAAGAGGGGGTGAAGGTTAGCACCTAAAAGATCAGATGGGAGCTGAAAAAATGTGTAATTTCCAGCAAGAACACATACATGTCTTGTGCTACGAGTTTGAAGCAATCTAGAGTTTATCCTAATTATGAGTTTGAACACGCACATGTCTTGTGCTATGAGAATACTTCAGATTTACTTAATGTTATGCTAGGGGAAGTGAATGCTAAAGAAGCAAGCGGGCGGTGGGGAACTAAAACAGAGGAATGTGGCGGTGCTGGTAGGCAGTGGCGTTGCCGGTGAAGGTTGGCTGGGGGTTTAGCGGCGGCTGGCAAAATGGAGCCGCGAGTAGGCGAGGAGGCTAGTGGGGAGGTGGCACGGCTCGGAACGGCAGCGAGGCGGGCGGGCGGCAGGGCTAAGCGACCGGCGACGAGGTGAGAAGGGGTGCCGGTGGTCGGGAGGATGGGGAGGGAAAATGGGCGGCGCTGAAGCAAGAGCAAGGGAGGAGGAAGCTCACCATGGGTTGGCCGAGTGGGGAAGATGGCCGTGGTGGACGGGCGGCGATGGCCCTAGGCGGTGCGAGGAGGCGCATGTCGCCGGCGGGGTACCGGTGTTGGGAGGCCCAGGCGATGGTGGGGGAGAGTTGTAGGGGCCACGGTGGGGCTCCCGGGCGGCGGAATCGGCCGGAGACGGCTTCAATCGGCGGGATTGGCTCGGCCAACTTTGGGGAAGAATAAGTGGCCTATGACGCTAGAAGCTCAGGAATGCCCTCAGTCGCGGCTCAGCTAGGCTCGCTGCCCACACAGGCCACAGCCGCCGCGGCCCCAACGCACGCGCTGCCCACAGGCCACAGCCGCCGCAGCCCCAACACACGCACGCACAGCTGCCAAATTAGGGAGCAGAGAGAGCTAGGGAATTACCTGTTGGTTTACGCTTGCTAGGAGGCATCTCAGCATTGGACTTCGTCGGCGACGTACGCTTGCCCGGAGGCATCTCGGCGTTGGGCTTCGTCGGCGACGTACGCTTGCCAGGAGGCATCTCGGGTGGTGTTGTTGTGGTCTGTGACGCTAGGGTTGGGGGAGGTGGTGTTGCTGTGGCGGCTAGGGTTGGGGGATGTGGTGTGGACTGAGTTTGTGGCGGCTAGGGTTGGGGGAACCAGGAGTAAAGCAATCCCATGACGTGATTTTACCAGAATCACCATGGTGCGTGTGGCATTGTGTTCAGCAGCTGTTTGGACAAAACGGTCATTTCACCTTGAAATTTTTGTTGGCCTGTGCGCAAGGCCTCCCGCCAGGCTGAAAGTTTGGCGCCCACTGCCTCTAATTTTCTTTTCTTTTTGGCATAGGAAAAATAAATAATGTACGAAAATAATTATTAGAGCAAATAAGCAGTATATTCCTACATGAATATATTTTTAATAAAATGAAGATATATATATAGTGAAAATCGGTGAAAAGGGTTTAAAATTTTCAAATGAAAACATATGTGGTAAAGGTGAAAAAACATATTTCATATTATGCCAAGTTGTATGCAATTACTCCCTATGGTCAAATATATTTTCAAAAGAAAACATATGCAATTACGCTTGCTGGTTTACGCTTGCCGGGACGAACCAACGTTGTCATGAATTTGTGATGCTTGTAGGTTGGCCTCTTGTGACAAAGTAGCGTTCGTCATCATATGCCATTGTATTAGTTTATGACGATTTTAAGTTGGTCTTAATGACGAACACCTCATTTTCATCACAAAGCCGCATCGCCACATATCAAACGTCATAAAACGAAATAACGTAATGACGAATACCTCTGTTGTCACGAGGAATTTGTCATAGAAGATCATATATGTTGTAGTGCCTCTTAGTGTTTCATCCACGGGAGTGGATCAAAAGACCCATTAATTCCAACATGGGCAAGTAAGACCCACCATTCCAAAGTGGGCCCCACCATTCCAAAGTGGGTAGTTCGGGACACCCGT
This sequence comes from Dendrocalamus latiflorus, assembly GCA_017311315.1. Taxonomy (NCBI): domain Eukaryota; kingdom Viridiplantae; phylum Streptophyta; class Magnoliopsida; order Poales; family Poaceae; genus Dendrocalamus; species Dendrocalamus latiflorus. The sequence continues at coordinate 17,790,487 of CM029653.1, read as the reverse complement.
ATGAAACGTTCTTCATACGGGACTGAATCCCCACATTTTGTTAAATGTGGGTGTAAGTGAACACTGACGGGTGTGTCACTAGCTATACCGGTATATGCATTGTGTAGTCCCTCCATTCCATTCACTACAATCATATTCATTCATTTAATTGTATTCGTTCTGTGTTCGCTTCATGTTAATAATCATGTTGGTTTGTTGTTATTTGTTCTATGTACTTGCTGAGTCTTGGACTCATTCTTGTGTTGTTTATTTTTTTAGGTAATCCTTGATGTTGGCCTCGTTGGGAGGGAGTAGGCACACACTTCACATCCATAACTCCCTGATCAAGATTAAGTTTATGCTTCAGTTATATTTCTTACCTAGACATTGATGTTATGTAATAAACGTTTTGATTGCGCGTTGAAGGAAGATTACCTTCTCCATAATATGTTTACATTATCATTGATGAACTGTAATTTTTAAGTTTTAAAGAATGAAAAATGGTTGTTTCATCATATCCTGGTTATAAGTTGTTATTTAGTTGACATCTTGGCTTTCCAATAGCCAGGGTGTTACAAGGATCATCAAACATGATATAGCATAAAGAATCACTAGGAGATATTCGAATAAGAACTTCCTTATGAGTAATCAATTCCACATTATGTAAATTGAGCAAAGAAATTTCAGAACATGGAATTTTCATCCGCACATATGAGTTCTCACAAGTACTCACCGTTTCACAATTAATTCCAGCATTAATATTGTTATCTTTATTGTTCTCCTCAGTTGATATAGGTGTTGTAGGTATTAAATCATCATGATGTAACAACGGAACAGCAAGTACTTCATCTTCAACCGTGGTTATCTCCTCATCTTTGACTTCCAACGATGCCGGTTGTTGAATGTTTAATTCCTCATCTTCAATTTCAACCTGCACAATGTGAGAAACAACACTAGAAGTAGACATTAATGTGTTGGTTTCAAAATCAACCTCACTTTGTCCATCATCTACCTCTTTCTTCTCTTTTGGTGTTTCTCTCACACTCTCAATTGGGATGCTCTCAAATTCACATATGGTGGAATCACACAACTCACTCTTTTTAATACTCTCTTTCCCTTTGGCTATGTGGCTCTCACTCTGACATGGGTTTTGAGGCATCTCAAGTGTTGTTTGTAGCAATGGGGCAGCACGTGCACTAGGAGTAAAACTTCCACTAGATGGATTAGTTTTAAACGAATTGAAACGAGATGTGGTTTTACCTCCTGTAGGTGCTGTACGGGGAGTGTAGGAAGATGATTTTGAAACTCTCATGTCCTCCTCGGTCTTATTGTGCAAAACGACCGGAGGGCCGTGCACACTTGTGTCATCAGCTGGTGCACCCCCACGTAGATTTTGGTGTGCGAACATGGTACGTAGCTCCCGAAAGTTATTGTTGATGGTCGTACGCAATTGTGTGACCTCCTCCCCGAGGGTGTTCAATCCAGTCTGAACTTCCCCGATCTCATCGCGCATGCCATTGTCACCATCATGAAGTTGTTTTTGTAGCATCTCGCGCAACCGAGTGTACTCGGTCCACGTAACCGGCGCCTCCGGATTAGGTGGATCCTCCTCGTGACCTGACATGGGAACGACTCACAAACAAGAAACGAGGTTATATCTGGGTTAGTAAAACAAAAGCTCTCTCTATGCTTACAACTCACTGTCCTGAAAACAAGACAAGTTTATCGTTCCAAAGTGAATCAAGCACGGCAAATCGACAATTGTGACAGCGAACGACCTCAACCCGGTAATGTATGAGCGTAACCAAGAGCAAGAGAGTACACAAACGGGCGTAGGTGGAGCTTGGACAGTTATGTGGATATCCTATGCAATCTGATATTCAAGGTATTGTAAAGCTAAGTAATGATCCAAGTTAGAGTATTTTGCCTATGTGCTGATCAATTGGTTTAAGTGAAGTGTATGAACACGCACGCAACGATAAATGTGACTTAATGCAAACAAAGGAATGAGCTAGGGAGAATCAATCGGAAACAGAGATGAAACTAGCTCGTTTGCACCAAGTACTAAGAGAGTCACTAGCCAATTGCAATAGTTATGAATGTAAGGGCACCAGATTGCTCTATGAGAATAAGTACACAAGCTGAAAATATGAACTAGGGTGTTCCACAGAGTTTCGGCCAACACTTTTTATTTTCACTTTTTCTTGATCAAATCGCAAGAAACTTTCAGGTTTTTTTAACTATGCCATGGCTTACTCCCTTTTATTAAGTTTGGCCAAACTAGTGTTGTGTTCCCTTTGCACAAATTCAAGAATTCAGCAAGCGTAAATAGTGCTCAAGAATAGCCCTAACAGCAATATCAAAAGCTAGTCTCAATTGATGAAAAGATATAAGTGAAGCTCAACTATAGTATTTCTTTCTTTTTGGCTAGCTAGGGTTTGTCACAAGCAGTGGTTTTTTTGAAGCCAAACCGCAGCTAACTCTCGGTTTTGAAGGAAGTGGATACTATCACAAACTCTCCCAAAAAGAGAATTCGGATTCAAAAGCAAATGCAATTTACTCTTTTTGGTTGCTAATTGAGGGATTCAATCAGCAATTTTCTAGGGTTTATATGGACACAAAGATCAAGCTACGCAAAGGAAACACACGGATCAGCACTAAAACAAAACTCTAATGGACGAAGACTTAACAAAACACACAAGAAATAAAACAGATTAAACTATGGTTTTGGTATTGCAATTTTCGATTTGATGGACGAAAGGACAGAAAATGAATCTAACTACGGGTAAAGAAGTTCTCACCGAGTAAACCTAGAATCTGATACCAATGATACGGGGAGGGGTCCCGATCTTCTCAGTAAGAAACCGTGGATAGTTGATGTGAAGTAAACGATGTCGCTAGTTGAACACACGCGCCAATGCACGAACCCTCAACTCTTCGGAATACGCCCAAAACACACCGGATAATTGTTCGTCGCGAGGCCACAAACGACGAACGCCAAGTCCCCAATTCCCAATGGAACGACAGCTTGACCTTGAATTGCAGAACGAACCATGGATCGCCTAGTTCTCTCTCAAAGTCCTCGCATGAACTCTGGTATTGAAAGAACAAGCAATAGCTATGTTTCAATCTTATGCATAAAATTGGTCCCCTCTAAAGGCTGCCAATACAAGGCTTATATAGCCCCTTGGAACATCCATATGGTCCCCAAACCAAGTACAACTCAACCCTATGTGGTTTTGGATACGAACTCTCACAAAAAGGAAACTATATTTTTCACCCGTCATATTATTTCGGTCATAATTTTTTATCCGTGATGAATTTGAAGGTGGGACTAGATCCATTATGTAGCCCTTAAAATTATCTTTCCAACGAGTACAAGAACACCTGAATCGGACTCCGTTTGTGAAAGTTATGACCTTTTTAGTAACTGCCTGTCAGGCTGTCCCGAACCGAATCCGAATTGAATTCTGAATTGAATTTGAGTTTGAATTGGGTTGAGCACGTGGGAAGTCCGAATTTGGCTTGAAATTCTTATCCAAAATTTGTAGTTTAAGTCCTTGGGCTTCTCCCCTTTGGCTCTCCCACTGCATGGGCTTCTTTCCTCCTTGATCAGCTGCATGGGCTGCTTGGCTTTCTCCTTTCCATTCCCACAGGCTTTGAGTTTTTTGTTCTTGGTAGCAAATATGATTAACCTCCTTGTGCTTCTCCATTGCTTGGCCTCGGAATCATCATAATATTCAAATTAATCTTGTGCGTATCCGCATCAGAACCCATATTTGCACGATTTGCTACACCACATGCACTACATGCCTACAAAGTAAACATGATACCAACATTACCTATGAGTAGATATAATTACTAACTATGCTGATCAAAATCTAATTGCACTATATTTAACAACATGCCCTTTTTTAGATCTCCAGAATTTAATGGGCCATCACCAACGAGGTATTGAAACTCTTGCATCTCGTGCTTTCATGAGTTGTTTAACAGCTTTTTCAGGGTCAAAAGTATTTATCCTTCAATCTGTTCTTGAAGTCTTTCCAGTTCTTATTAGCTGATGCTAGGACCAATTTTTTAATCATTTTCCACAAATAAACCATATTTAATTTTTATAGAAACAACCTACAATCGCACGGCCAACACACAACTGGGCCCAATCACATGTGGCCACGTGTTGAGGCCCAGTCACACTCTCATTGCCCAATTAAAGGCCTAGTTTTGCTCGTCTTGCACGATTGAAACCACTGATAGCCAGTTGTGGAATAAAAGGCCGATGTGAGGCCATGTTGCCTAGTTGCAGCATCGTTGCACGACTGAGGTTGCCCTGCTGCGGCATCATTGCACAATTGAGGTTGCCTAGTCGTGGCACTGTTGCACGACTGAGGCCCCACATGCTCCAGTCGCGTGGTGGTTGTGCGATTGGCACCTATATAATGCCAAATTTTAGAAAAAAGAGAAAGAGGGGAGGAGAGGGGAAGAGAGGGATAAGGGGAGGGGAGGAGGAGGCTCCGTCACTGCTTCCGCAGACTTGCTCTTTTTGCAGCTAGTTCTCATTGCTCTTGTAATTTCATGGTCATTTTGATGAAAACATGCTAGGTTAGCAATAATGAACATAGATTAGTAGTAGAACTAGGGTTGCTAGTTGTAGATTCCCATGTTTTAGTGGTAATGTGGTGTGTGGTGTATTAAAATTCATGTTTTTGCATGTTGTAGTGTGCCGCCTTGCTGTTTAGAGATTAACTTCATGGGAGTTGACCGGGCACGAGGTGTAGATGCATGTGATGTATAACGTCAGTGCAAGTAACTCTGGTGCAGGTAGCTCCACTGTAAATAGCTCCATGGATTTGGCACCGTTGCAGGACTTTCCCGTAAAGTTGATACTGGTGCAGGTAGCCCCGGTGTAGATAGCTTCCGTAGAGTTGGCACTGTTGCAGGACTTCCCCATGAAGTTGACACCAGTGTAGGTGCTTGTAGGCAGATGTCCTTTTTGGGCCACTGGATGAATGTTCCAATGGCTTACCCTAGAGTCACGACCTCGTCGTTTGGAAGCATTTGTAGTGGGATGACCTTGAAGTTTGCATGAATATCGTCCACATTCATTTTTGCAAAGCCTAGCCTAGTATTTTTCCAGGATCACGAATGATTGGAAAATTTCCGTCACCAACACATCTTTCTCATCTTTGGTCAACTCCTTCCGTGAACTATAGGTGATCTTGACCCACTCCCACGCAACTATTCTGACCATTCTCCAGAATGCGAACACTGCTCGGCGAGGATGGAGAGGGGTCTTAGACGCATCGACATCTGTGATGGTAAATCGGTCCTTGGGCCTTTTCAATATTCCTCTTTCATGGCATTTGGATTTTCCAGAGGACGGCGTATCAGACACATCAGTCAACGATGACAGAAAATGAGCAAATGACATCTTCACAAGGAATAGAAGTTATAACACGCATGAACATATTGTCATAAGATTCTGTATGTGTATGGGTATACACACCAATTAATAAATAATTGGGATATAATTGGGATATGTAGGGAAGAAATTAGGATACTTTCTTATTAAGTATTGGGGTATAATTGGGATATGTAGACATCTTCACTTTATGTTTGCAGTCTATGGTATTATTGTGGTGCAAAATTCATTTAACTGTAGAACACACTGTATGCATAACCCTTCGATCCTATTAGTTTCATGTGAGATATATGTTGTTCAAAATACCTTGTGTTTATCTCCTGTGTAACTATCGAACAATTTTTTTGGTTAATCAAATGTTAGGAGTGTGTTCTAAGCCTTGTGCATTTTTTTGTTAGTATAGCATGTTTAATGTCTTATCCTAGTAACTTTTGGTTTTTGTAGAGAAGCAAGGCCTGGATACTGACATGCCCCTTTCTCCTCAATGGCTTATGAAGGTAGGAGAAAACAAGGTTAGACCTTAACTAGATTTAAACTACTGTACATCCTAACACTAAGCATGGTGAACATAAGAGTATAATATAACATAATTAATGAAGAAATAGTTAATACCTTGCGTGTTGTTGCGAGACAAATCAAGAACCTCATGCATTGTGGCAAATGTAAAGAAATAAATCAACATAGCACAAATGTTACTCCCTATGTACCTTTCACATCAAAATGGCATAATTGAAACTTAAGCCCTAGGCATTCAGTTCATGTAACATAGCAGTGGGAAACATCCTACGTATATTGATGAAACAACAACAGAGCAAAAGAGATAATTGGTAACCATGATGATACATTGCTAATTGCTATCATAAATAGGAAAGAAGAATGTTACATATGGCGTGCTCGGGGAGGAAGCATGCTTGGGGAGGAGGCATGTCGGGAAGGAGCCATCGTGCTCGAGGAGGAGGCGCCAGGCTCGGGGAGGAGGCAGCATGCTCGAGGTGGAGGTGCGCTAGGGAGGAGGCGCACTAAAGAGGAGGTGGCGTGCTCGAGGACGGCGGCAATGGGCTCGGTGGAAAGTTGGAGAAAATAAAGCATTTGAGTGGAAGAGTGAGAAAACTCTAGAGTCCGAACATAAATAGGGTTGGACATCACAGACGGTTCTAAAATAGAACCGTCTGTGATAAACACATCCCATACGGTTTCAACAAATAATCATATGTGATAAATACGCATCACAGACGGTTCCGAGAAATAACCTTCTGTGATAAATAAACATTGTCGACCGTTCTAATAAATAACCGTCTATGATAAATACACATCACAAACAGTTCTAATAAATAACCATCTGTGAGAAATACATATCACAGACGGTTCCAATACATAACCGTCTATGATAAATATAGATTCTCATATACATAAATGCAAATGCACATATATATATGACACATTCTTGTATACATAAATGCAAATTCATATATATATATATATATATATATATATATATATATATATATATATATATATATATATATATATATATATATATATATATATATATATATATATATATATATATATATATATATATATATATATATATATATATATATATATATGTGTGTGTGTGTGTGTGTGTGTGTGTGTGTGTGTGTGTGTGTGTGTGTGTGTGTGTGTGTGTGTGTGTGTGTGTGTGTGTGTGTGTGTGTGATACATTTTCATATACATAAATGCAAATTCATACATATATATGACACATTCTCATATACATAAATACAAATTCACATATAATATGACACATTCTCATATACATAAATGCAAATTCATAACATATGACACATAAATACTTCATTCATCATTTCACTTGCGTATTTCATTTAAAAATCAGCCCTCCATGATGATCGACGTGTATGTAGCTAGTTTTGTCGCGTTGTTCTTCCTCGACCCTTATGCTATTTATGAAAGGAGGCAACTTGTTAAATTGATTATATTCTTCCTCGTCCACTACATTTTCAACTATGACAATCCTCCTTTTTTTCATGAAGAATTACATGGCACTTCTTATTTGCCTAGTCAGTTACATATAAAACTTGAACAACTTAGTTAGCAAGCATGAATGGTTCGTCTTTGTATCCGACACATTCAAGGTCCATAGTAGTGACACCATACTTATCGACCTTCACCTATGGGAGATGGATCCAACGATACTGAAATAGGGGGATCTTGAGAAACATGTAGTTGAGCTCCCAAATCTCCTCTATGAACTCATAGTAGGAGCTTATCAACTCATCGGTACTTAACGTATCTATACGGATACTACTATTCTAGTTAGTGCTCTTTATATTATGAGCCTGTGTATAGAATGTATACCTATTTATATCGTATCCTTGCCGTGTCACAACTGTAAATATTGGCATTTTTGCCAACTACGTCAGTATATCACTTGATGAGCTCCTAGCGAGTCACTTCTTTAACCATTGGTTGAACTGATTGTTATGCTGTCTCATGATCCAAGCATCCAGCCACTCTGGATTCTATTGCCGAAGCACATCCTTATGCTAGTCGATATACGGGGACACTTCAGTCATGTGTTGCAAGACTGTGAAATGGGCTTGAGCATACGCATCCATATCTGGAGTGGTTGCTTTACTTCCAATGGTTCCATACCCTCGAGCCTTCCCTCATGGTGAGATCGAGGCACACCTTTAGTTCGACATGAGCCATGTAATCGACGAAGAACTCAATGACCTATTCGATTGCATATCCTTCGACAATGCTGCCCTCCGGCTGAGATCGATTCTATACATAGGATTTGAGAATTCCCATAAACCCCTCGAACGGGTGCATGCTACGTACGAACACATGCCCGTATATCTTTATCTCCCACACAATATGAACAATGACATGGACCATGATATTAAAAATCAACAGAGGAAAATACATCTCAAGATGACATAGAGTCGTCATCACCTCTCCTATAGAGCATCTAGTCCTTGGGGATCGATGACCTTTTGAGCAATTGTGTTAAAGAAATAACATAGCCTTATGATTGTCTCTCGGACCTTGATTGGCAAAATACTTATAATTACAATAGGGAGCATCTATATTATCAGCATAGGATAATCATTAGACTTTATGCCAATAAACTTCAAATCTTTCATTGAAATAAGTTTCTTCATGTTTACCGAGTAACTGGACAGAACTTTCACACTATGCAAGCACTGGCACAGTTCAGTTCTCTCGGCCATAGACGGAGTATAACAAATAGGAGAAGGTACATTCATCCTTCATTTATCTTTGTCGGTGCTAACTTAGGTCTGATGTCCATATCAACCAAGTCAAGCTGTGCGTCGACATCACCCTTTGTTTATCACATACATTCTTCTCTACATGCATAATATCGATGCAGTGATGAACTTTTAGGTGCTCCCAATAAGTCCCAAAATATTAATATCTTCTTCCAAATATTCTTCTCACGGGTCTCAATATACGTCCCTTTCCTAGCATAACATCTAAATCCTTAATCATATCATATATCACTTTTTTTGTCCCCCTTCTCTCCATCGAATTATTTATTCATTCCGCGGTATGGGTGAGCTCTCCAAAGGAACCTATGGTGATACATGTATATGGTTTTACGCGGGTGCTTTAGCCATACTATTGTGGGAGTGCCCAGCCCCTATGGCCATTAGGTTTAGTTACTGGGCCTTCTAATATGCCCCACAGTATAGGGATATGTGTATAAAGGAATGTACCAATGTACCCTTACCAATTGTAATTATTGAGGGGTATAATAGGGAACTACCCCCTGTTTGCATCATGTATATAAACCCCCAAAGGCGGTATGGAGAAGGGGGATCTACTTATTTTTTTCACTCACCAGCTCTCTCCTGGTTGGCTCTCTAGCTCTCTTAGTTACATATCCCCAAGGGGAAAGGGGTACCCTATACCCACTGTTGTGCCCATGCTACAACACACACTCTAGGTATTATCTAAGTAGTGAGCACAGGTTTTGGCCCCTTTTGTACTCTGGTCCAACAGGTTAGCAAGGATAGAATAATCATTTATGGTGCAGAACAACAAGAAGTATAAAGTGAAATTCTCTCATTTGTATGCATCACATACCTATACCCCTTCGATCTATAGTATTTTTAGATCTTCCATCAATAGTACTAGGTACACATCAATATCATTTTTAAGTTGCTTTATCCTTGGGATAAGTATCGACAACAATATATACTTCCACTTCACACACAACCAAGGAGGAAGATTGTAGATATAGAGAGTCATAGGCCATGTGCTATGTTGGCTGCTCATGTTACCGAAAAGATTCATTCCACTTATACTCAATCCAAACCTTATATTCCTCGATTCTGCAACGAAGTCTACAAACCTCCTATCGATTTTTTCCACTGGGCGGAATCAGAAGGTGTCTTAACTTTTTATCCTTCTTACGCCCCTCCGAGTGCCAACACAACAGTTTTGCCTCCTTTGGGTTCACAAAAAACTGCTTCAAACGGGGAAGTATATGAAGATAACACGCCACCTTAGTAGGAGGTCCTTTCTTCACCTCGATTCTCTCGCAGTTATATGAGTGATTCTTATACTTATATAGGATGCGTTGCACACTGAACATACATACATGTTTGCATACTCTTTATGGTAGAGAATACAGTCATTTGGACATACATGTATTCTTTCTACTTCTATTCTCAATGGACAAAGAACCTTTTTGGCTTTATAGGCAGTTTTGGGCAACTCATTTCCCTTCGGAAGCATGCCTACTAAGAGACCTAACAGTGCCATGAAACACTTGTTAGACCAACCATTTCTTGACTTCAATTTCAGCAGTTTAAGCATAGCTGACAACCTTGTGTACTTCTACTCGCAGCGCGTGAACAAAGGTTTCTCTGAGTTCTCTATCAAGCCCCGGAATTTAACATACTCTCTATCATCACAGTTCCCTTTTGTATCACGAAGCATCTGATCCAGATTATTATCGTGCATCCTATGCAAATCAAAACCACAATCGATATCATCCAGTGACATTTCATTGACTTCGTCTACGATGTTGTTATTACTACATTACTGTATAATCTGCTCTTCACCATGACTAGTCCAACGTTTATACCCTTTTCAAACCCCTTCGAATGAAGTGTACTTCGATCTATGCTCGGTTCTTAAACATCTTTAGCTTCTCGTAGTCAATGCATAGACAGTATATATATTCCACTCCGTTATTCAACATATCCTACTCTATAGCTCTTATAAAAGTAAACACGCTATTAATGTATTCTTCACTCACATGGTTCTCAGTGTACATCTAGTTTTGGTCCTACTCTATGCATATAACAATTTAGTGTTAAATATTGAATTAATTAATTAGTATATATACTATATATGATCTAAAGTAGCTATATGCAGCAAAGTTTAATTAAATTGAATTAAGTAGAAATAGATTATGAATTGGCTAAACATTAAACCCTAAACCATGCTAGATATAAATAATCTTCTCTCTACATCAAGCTAAATCTAAACCATCTTCAATTCTCCCTTTACCAAATCTTGATATAGAATATAATGTAATTAGAAACAAATTACTAACCATAGATAGTGAAAAACAAATGGATCTATAATCACTCTTCCCAAATCCACGGTCAACTTTTGCCAGATGGCCTCAAAGCCCTACCTCCTAAAGCAGTAGCTAGCCTGTAAAAACAGATTTGGAATTTAAGATAGATCTACGAGGGTCAGGTCTATAATAAGTGAAATTATGACAGACAGTTTTTAGTACAAACTATTAATGATGAGTCACGAGAAGTATCATAGATGGTTTTAAGATAAAACCGTCTGTGATACTTCACAGATAGTTTTCAACATGAACTATCTGTGATGTTACCTCTTCAAAGATAGTTTTTAGTGTAGTCAGTAACATAGATAGTGGCTGAACCAAAACCATCTATCATTGCATTTAATACTAATGGTTTTTGTCAACTATTTGTGATGGGACATCCAGTATTAGCCTGTTTGTAATAGTGAGGCATTGTGGCTATGAATGCGTCCTGTTGGTGTAGGTCTATGTGAAACAGAGCTCAAGTATAGTTGGCAGTGACCATGAAGTGGGGGAGAGTAGTGTAGGTCTGTAGGTGAAAGTTGAGGATAGTGAGACAGAGGGTGGTGGTGAAGATGTAGTTGTAGTTGAAGATAGACATGTTGAATATAGTGGACATGCAGGGAAAGGTGTGGAGATTAAATTTATAGTGGATGACTTGGAGTAGGAAAATCGGATGGCCAGGGCTAAAGAACAAATGTTGGATGAGGACGAGGATGAGGACGAGGATGAGGACAATAGTTCGGATGATGAAGATGTCCTTGATGTTCCCTGATGTGCCAAGGCCTAATGGTTGGCACAAATACGATGCAGAGGGCCTAGTTGTGAATGATGACCATGATTCCCCATGGAAGTGCCACAAGAATGAGGTGCGTGTACATGCCATGTATGTAGACAAGCTAGCACTACAAGATATTATCAAACTATGGGCATTGCCAATGAGAAGACCTTCGGGGTTGTCAAATTGAATTAATAATAATACACAATGAAGTGTGAGCAACTTGGTTGTCCTTAGTGTGTGCACATATATAAGCCAAAGTATGAAATGCACTAGATCATGTCTTCTGAGCAACGTGCTGGCAAAGCACCAAAATCTTACTTCCTCTTTCACTACAAATCTCATGTATGGAGAGATTGTGGAGAAGGACATAGAAGCAAGACATATCATGCAAGCTATAGAGAAGAAGTACAAGATCAGCTACGTGAATGCGTGGAGGGCAAAGTAGAAGGCAATGGAGAAAAGGTTTGACACATTCGAGTCCACCTACAATAATCTACCTTGCGTACTAGTGGTGCTATAGGAGAGAAACCCTGGGACATATATTGCTATCAACAACAAGCCATCAGTCACATCGCTGCGTTACATGGTAATGTGACGATCTTTTCTTGTATTTGGTGCCTTCATTTATGCCTTTCGACAATGTCAGCCACTGATGTGTGTGTGGATGAAACTTTCTTGATGGGGAAGTACAAGGGAAAAATCCTGGTAGCAATTGGGGTGGATGGCAACAATTAGATCCTGGTTGTGGATATTGCATTTGTGGAGAGTGAGAATTTTGACTATTGGTTATAGTTCTTTAGGCATTTTAAGGTTGTAGTGGTCGGGGATTGTCTCGACGTTTGCATCATACATGATCAGCATGTTGGGTTGATGACGTCTATCAAGAAGGTCCATGAAGACAAAGATGAGCCTTTTACTTGGCGTGGCCTACAAAACCATTGTGCATATGGCACTTGGGGGCCAACTCTCTACAAGAAGTTCAAAGACGATAATTTGATAGAGTTGTTCAAGAGGTTGTGCAAATAAAACCATTAGAGGAAGTTTGATGCAATATGAGAGAAACTGGACAAGTTGATGCTAAAGCACATTGACAAGGGGAACAAGCAACCTACTGCAAAAATAAATCCTGCACCCGAATGACTAGAGCCATTACCAGATTGACCCCCCTAGGTTGAGAAGGAAGACTAAGAGGTATCAAATGTATCTCATATTAGATCGAGGTCGAGCTAGTGGAGAAGTGGGCCTTGCTTCATGACACAAACCATGTACGGTACGGTGTAATGATGACCATCCTGATCAATGTATACATCTGGATATTGATTGGCCTTTGTGGCATGCCCCCTGGTGGCCATCATGGAGTGTGTGTTTTATGATACAATCAAGTATTTTTGGAATAGGTACCATGTTGTTGCATTGCATACGAATAATCCACAAACGCCCTACTATACCATGATAGTACATAAAGGAGAAAAGTGAGAAGGCATGCTTGCATACAATCTTTGTTATGGCAACCAGATAACTTTGATTCGATGTGTTGTTGAGGGATATAACTAGTTTTGAAATTGCTCATGCAATGGTAGCGCATGAGGTCAGTCTTGAGATGAGAACAACAAGTGCGAGTGCACATGCAACAAGTCAGGGCTTCTTCATAGACAATGTTCTCATGTGTTGGCTGCATGTGAGTTCATGAAGATGGACTCCACAAGGTTTGTGTCAGAGAACTTCATCATGGAGAAAGTGCTTCAGATTGGAGTAGGGAGATGCCTGGATTTTGTGTTGTTGGGAACTTCACAAACTTTTATGTTGACAATAGGATATGGGTCTCTAACTTGGAATTGCTTAAGGGTGGTAAGGATTGTCAACAGACTTGTCATATGAGAGACCATATGGAGGCCCTTTCCATGTTGTGATGAATATTTGACAGCATTTGTGACTTATTGGTGAAGGTTTGAGAGTTGTTGAAGTTTGCGAAGTTGAGTTTTGAGTTTCAGCTAGGTTGCATGAGATGTTGTGATGCAAGTTTTTACTAATGATGGTCAAGTGCACAACACTTGTGCCAAGAAAATGATTTCTTTGCCTTCGTTGACTATAGATTGATTTGATGATTTGGATGATCATCAACGTGGGATTGGGAACAAGCTTAAAGAGCTTGTCATCTAGAACGATTATGGAGGTCGAGTAGATCATCGGGGATCAAGTCTAGTCATGAAGATGGCGCAAGATGGGTCCGTGCAGCGACTCAGGGTGACTTGGCAATTTCCAAGAGTAGGCAAGGCATTTCGAGGGTGTTTAGAGCTTGAGACACACGGCGTGGATGTGACAAGTTAACGAGGAGCGAAGACCGTTAAGGTGATGTGGCGTGGTAGTTCCAGGTGGCTTATGTTGATGTAATTGACATATTATTGGGAATCTTCAAGATAGAGAATACCACGGAGCACTCTTGGAGATGGCTTAGGGCTGGATAAACCAAGTGAATTGAGTTGTGTAGAGCCAAGGGCTCAGATTTTTGTAATAGCCGCTCTGCAATACGTGTTAAGTGATGTGTTGTAATTATAGCTAACCGAGAGGGATATTCTAGACAAGGGAAATAGTTAACTAAACTCTAAGTAGATATGAATGAGTGGAGAGAGTTAATATCAACCATTGAGGTGATCCAAGGGTTGAGATGGTTCCTAGAATGTTATACATAGAGGGGTGAAGGTATACCTCCACCACCAATTATTTGAGAAGGATTTAGGGTTTTTTATATGCTCCTTTGAGTTTTCCCACCAGGAAGTGTGGCTTGTAATCTTTGCTCTCCAAGTAATGAAAGTTCTAAGTTCATATGTGTTTTGAAATTTATTTTATTTCTTACAATTTCTAGCTTTTCTTTGTTGCAACTTGAGTTTCTCTTCCCCTCCTACTTGCTATAGTTCTATTAGATATAGAATATGTACGAGGTTGAGGAGTTCATCAAGAACATGTCCCAACTTAGCAATATTTATTAGAACCCATTCTTGCTTAAGTTGTGTTTGCAATAACCATATTCTTAAGCTGAAATTGCTGTTTTTGATGCATTTTGATCTATTTGCTTGAAATATTGAGACTTTGGGCATATCCTTGCAATTGCTTTTGGAATCATATCCCTACGATTATTTTCTAGTCACGGTTCAAGCTTCATCAATTTTGGATGAGTATATCTTGAATTCTTGGGGTTGCTTCACGGGCAAGTTGCTAAAATTGCTATTTTGATACAACATGGATTTTGAGCAAAAAAATGTCTCTCCCTTGGGCTTTATTTTACAATTTCTTTTGAATCATAACCCCAAGGACCTTATCTTGGTATGATTCAAGTTTCATCAATTTTGAGGTAAGTAGATATTGAGTTCTTGAGATTTCCTAACATCCGAGTTCATAAAATTTGAATTTTTGGTGCAACATAAACTTGAAGCAAGAAAAGTCTCTCCATTGGCTTTTACTTTGCAATTACTTATAGAATCATAACCTTGAGGATCTTATCTTACTATGGTTAAAATTTCATCAATTTTTGTTTAGTTTATCTTGAGTTCTTGAGGTTTCTTAGCGGCTAAGTTTCTGAAATTATTGTTTTGTTTTTTCTGTTCTTAGTGCATTCTTAGTGTTCTTGATAGTGTATTCCTCATAGCACTAGAGTTCAAGAGAAGAAATACTTGCTTCAGAAAATTTTAATTTACACCTATTAACCCCCCTCTAGTCGTCATAACCGATCCTTCATCATTCTCGAAATGACATGGACCGAGCCTAAAGCCAGAGGCCTTAACAAGAGGCGCATCCTCTGTAGTGAGTACAATCACAAGAAGAACAAGTGCATGACTCACAACAAGTCTCGTGAAGGTCAGGAACAGTTGATTGGTGGTTGTGGAGGGTAACAAGTTGCTGACAATAACATGGAGTTGCCATTTGAACATCTTTGCCCATAGTTTATTTTAGTTTGTTCCTATCTTTGTATCCTCATGTTAAGCATTTGTACTCTATTTGTTGCGAACTATATTCCTTGTTTGACAAGTATGGCTGGTCACAGTGTGGACGACGCTTGGTCGTATGGCCTGCAAGACCGCATGCTCGACGGTCAGCACCGTGGCTGGCTATGTTCCTCAATTCCTAGAGAGCAACAAGCTATCAATGAGCTGGGAGTGCTGGAGACTCACACCCAATGAAGTCTTGGAGGCTCAATCAATGTTGTTACTCTAGGTATGGCCATTGTCAAATGCTCCATACAACATTTACTGATGTTCATGTACTTACATCATTTTTTGTTGCACTGCAGGTTGCACGCCACTGGACTTCTTCATCTGGCTCAGATGGTGCAGGACACTAATCAGGAGGGGGTAGAGATTGAATGGTCCCGGTGCTTCCCTTTCGATCAGTCACTCTTGACCGCTCTTGTGGACTATTGGTAGTTGGAGACCCATACTTTTCACATGTCATGTGATATAATGGCGCTCACTTTGTAGGATGTGTCCATGCTCACCGGGCTCTCAATGGAAGGGGTCACAATCATGCTAGAGGAGTTGGGGATGACTGGCAGAATAATCCTATAGAGGTTCCATAGAGTGCTGTCTTTGTCATAGGTAGGGTAGCCGCCTTACAAGGTTATCAGGGACTGTTAGAAGCACGGTCTAGTGCAAAGGTTGCTACAATAGCTCTAGTTAGTGCATTGCATTTTGGTAATGCTTTCAATAATGTGAATATCATTTTGATATGGAATTGTTCTTGCAGGTGGAAAGGGTGGCACACGACTACCAGGATGCACATCACCTAAAGACGCACCTGTTGTAGTTGTTCGGTTGGGTGATGTTCATGAGCATGCATGTTGACAGTGTGGACGTGTGACTAATCCAATATGCTAGGACAATCGCCGATGTTGATGTCGGTGTGATACCATAGTTCAACTGGGGTTCGGTTGTGTTGTGTGCTACGTATCGTGCCCTATGCTATGGTTGCCTTAGGACCAGGTGGACATCACTGTTGATTGGTTGCCCTCTAATCTTGCAGCTCTGGTTGTTCAAGCGTTTCTAGATTGAACGATTGATAGATGGCAGGGTTTACGGCGATGACATGTATGGTAGGATGATGTTGACTGGCCACACCGATCCCTATGGTGTCGTAGGCGGGTAAGTGCTACCTTGTAATGTCATTGCAAGCTTCTATTCTTTCACCATACTATGAGTTGTGTTCTGACATCGTACTTTGTCCTTTGTAGCCTCAATGGGCCCGCGTCAAGGTGCATCATGCGTACGATAACTTCACAGGGGCCTTCAATGAGCCCATGGAGCTATAGGTGCGGTGGGAGCCATATGCAGAGGAGCACTTGTATGCCCGCTCACCTCTTGGGTTGTTGAACCTCTACACTAGAGACTACGTGTAATGGTTTCATGTGGATGAAGTTGGTCTTCAACATCTACATCAATGACTAGATCGTCCACCATGTGATGCGCCAATTCGGTCAGCACCAAGAGATCCCAGTTCTGTTAGGAGCCCCGGTCCCGCCCATGACCCACTTATATGTGTTCTGTCTTGCCTATTTCATATGCATTGCACAATCTTATCTTCACTTGGTAACTAACTTGAATTCCTCGCACACACTTGAGGAAGGAGGCACAGGGCCACTGTACAAACTAGGGCCAGCGCATGGTTCCTTGGGTTTAGTAGTGGGCAGGGCCTTGGATGACCTTGTCGAGGAGGATGCTTAGTACAACCCAACATCGTATCAGTAGTACTTGCAGTGGTACACGACCCTCACATGCGTCATTGATCCACCTATGTTGAGCCAGCTCAGGTTGAGGACACATACCCGAGACATCCTACCAAACTTGCACCTAGTGGTACATGGCCTACCTTTCTACATCATGTTGTTAATTTAATTGTCCATGTTGCTTTTTCTCACATTGGGTAGAGCAACATCGGGGAGGAGATCAGTAGGGACATGTACTCCCATTGGGATCGCATCCAGTGTGGCATGGAGCTCACATGGGAGATCATAGTGGTGCTAGAACACATCTACTAGCAGAGCCATTGCATCATCAGCCTAACCTTACGTCGCCAGCTTTCGGACATACAGGACAGTCTTAAGTGTGTTCACCTTAGGGGCCCCCACGAGGCATGACACCTCCACTACGAAAAGGAAGTAGCTTCACCAGACCACCCAGGTAGCTCAGCATGGCAGCGGCGTTCCTACCATTGTACTCGATGCCTACTGCATATTAGTTCTACAAAGGAGGTAATGCATTGAATGGAATGTGTATTTATATTTCTATTCTTGCAAGTAACCAAACTTGCATAGATGCACTAACGACTCCGTGGGCACCTCACACCACACCGATATTCTCCTTAGGGCCCTATCCCATGATGATACCCACCCCAGGTACATAGCACCATCGCTTTCAATTTTGACAGTTCAAACTGACACATGTAGCTAGCGAACCATTATCTTGTTTTGCAAACCAGTGTATATTAGTGTATGGTGTAGGGAGCTACTCATGTAGGCATACCTCGCAGGACCTTTAGTGGGATGACTTCATCACCGATAGCTCGACCACCGATGTGCTTGGAGGTTTGTAGTTGTTCAGTGCACTGCCCCCACGTAGCCCACGCACCTAGTGAATGTGTATGCTATACCTGCTCCTACTGCACCACTAGAGGTGAGGATGGTCAGACCACTTGAGCAGTTGACCCTCTCAGGCCCTAGATAGCAACAGCCAATAGCCCATTGTCCCAAGAGTGGCTGGGTATAGGGTGGGGCATAGGGCTATGGATAGGGAGATGGACAAGGAGACCATTAGTACCACTTTTGTAATCTTTTGCACCTTATTGTCCATGTGGTTTGTGGGTCTCATTTAATACTGCATGCTATGATTTCCGGGTCTTATGCGCTTCTTTGTTATTGTTTATGTTCTGTTCTTGTGTTACATCCCCTGGTCGGCAGCGTGACTTGTATAATCTACAAAGCTTCTTAATTTTTACTCTCATTCGTCCTTCTTAGAATTATTCTTTCTCTTTGACGTTTCTTGATGATTACATTGCCAAAGGGGGAGAAATTAGAGAGAATTTGGAGAAATTTACTAAATTTGCCTCTCTTGTGTTGAGGGGGAGAGTTTTTGAAGAGTTTTGAGATTTGAGATTTGTGGTTTAAAATGCTTTTTCGGTTTCTGTTCTTCACTTATATATGTTTGAAGCTAATTCATCATGCAATCTTATGGTGGTCAATGTATTCATCAAGAGAGAGATTGTTAGACCATGTGGCTAGGTCTAGATTATTTTGGTGATGAATAATTGATAATGGTTAATTTATGATGAATATTTGATAATACTGCTTATCAATGTTATGCGAGACGTGTGGTGTGTGTGGACTAATGTTGGTCAAGTTGGAACGAACTTGTGCCGGAAAAATATTCTTTGATCTTTGCATGTGCAGAGTGAGCATGGAGATGATCATGGTCAGTGATGAGGTGTATTGGGACTAGAATGGGAGATCCGAGGATCATACGGTCAAGTATGTTACGAGATGGTCGGGCTCATGCTTGGGGCGTATGGAGATCAGAGGTGGATGATGTGTGGAGAAGCCGCGGGAGGTGTGGTCCTGGAGGTTTCGACACGTGATGAGTTGAAAAGTCAAAAGTGTGAAAATCTGTGTTAGAAAGAGTTTCGAGTCCCTTGAAGATTAGTGGGCCAAAAGGCTAGTTAAGGTAAAAAGATCTAGGCCTGGTTGGACGAGTTATATTAGGGTTTCTAGTGGTGATACTCTTGTAAGTTTTGATGGAGATAAAAATAAAAATGTTTTTTTGGCCGTGCGCCATTTTGAAGGGCGGCTGCGGTTTTGCTAGGAATTTGCGATGTGCTTGCATGTTTTGATTTGAGTGATTTCTTTGGCGATGTGATTTTTGATGATGAGAGGCGATTGGTGTACTCGGTTTTGGTGAGGAAAAAGCAACGCTGGCTGAGCTAAGATGGAATAAAAAAATCATGAAGACTCTTGATGGTTCTCTCCCTTACTTTTGCATTAGTAAAGAAAATTATCTCTCCCTTACTTTTGAATTAGAAAAGGAAGTTTTCTGCATGCGAGTATTTTATTTTCATTTGGTGACTGCCGTGAATTTTGGGGAATTTTGGACACTATTGGACTCCATGGACACCCAAAATTCCAGTTTTGGCCCCCAAATGAAAAAAATTCCAGATTTGGACCCCTCCTCACCGCGCGTTTAACGCCAGCGCGACACGTGTCCGGTCGTGCGGTACCACACCGCACGACTCCGCTGCCCTCCGCGCCGCCCGCGCGACTCGCGTCCGCGCCCGCCCGAGCGCGCGTCCGCGCCGTCCGCTCCCGCCCGAGCGCGCGTCCGCGCCCGCCGAGCGCGCGTCCGCGCCCGCCGAGCGCGCGTCCGCGCCGTCCGCGCCCACCCGAGCGCGCGTCCGCGCCGGTCGTGCGGTGAGGGAGGCGATCGCGCGGTGAGGGAGGCGATCGCGCGGGCGGCGCGGAGGGCAGCGGGGTCGTGCGGTGTGGTACCGCACGACCGGACACGTGTCGCGCTGGCGTTAAACGCGCGGTGAGGAGGGGTCCAAATCTGGAATTTTTTTCATTTAGGGGTCAAAACTGGAATTTTGGGTGTCTATGGGTCCAATAGTGTCCAAAATTCAATTTTGGGTTTGGTGTCTTCTGGTGTCTGCTTTGGCCAGATTCTTGGGCTTACGCAAGATCATCACTTGAGCGAAGAAACCAAAGTGACGACGCGTCTTCGTCCCGACTCGTTCCCCGATCACGTCGTCTACACACACGCACAGTAGTGCACAGAAGGCGATGTTTTTCATTAGCTCCTAGACACAGCACAGTATCAGAGAGGTAAAGTAATATATTTTATTTTTTCGGTGCGTTTTTGTTTTTTTCGCAGGTTTGAAAGAGATCGGAGAAAAGAGCGTTCGCTGTTGGCTATAATCATTCACCCCTTTTATTGATATCGATGATCTTACAATCAGAAGAGTTTACGGAGACAGCGCGTCGCATCCGTGAGCAGGAACCAGGCGGGTCCCACGGCAGAAATCAGGTGCATCTCAGGACCAAGCTTACCGAACGGTATTGCAGGGGTGGAACAGGTCCAGAGTAGGCTTCAGTTTAAGGTATAAAACAATAATTAGTGTATAGCTTAGTTTAGGTAGCCCACATCATTCCACGATTAAGCTAAATTGTGGTTCTGCCACTGGTTACTTGAGCGAAGGATTGCGGAGGGAAAATTCCAACAGAATTATACTAGCAACATGAAGGACAATGGTGGTACTGCGCTTCTATGGCGCGTGCTGCATAAGGCAGCACGAGCAGCGAGAGCCATAGCTGATCAGCTCAGTCCATCTCCTCCGACGACACCGGCAACGCCCTTCCGGCTCCCACCGAGCCTGCTGGACTGCACCGACGACGACGATGCCGCGTCTCCGAGCTTCCACACGGCGAGCAGCACACCGGCCGAGACCGTCCACTCGAGGCTGACCAGCCCCGGCGCCGTCGAGGCCGACGTCGACAGGCGTGCCGCGGAGTTCATCGAGAGGTTCCGGCGCAACGCGTCGCTGGAGCTGCGGTACTGCTCGCCGGGGACGCCCGCCAGGCCGCCCACGTCGCCGGACACGTACTTCAACCTCCCGACGCTGCACGGCGCTGTTCACGAACACGGCTCGCCGGTGCATGCACGGCCGGCGTACAGGAGGGTCTCGCCGAGGCCGAGCGGTACGTCCATCAAGTGGCCGAACAGCCCGTACCTTAGAAGAAGGCCATCTGTTGAAGTGCAGTGGTGAATACACTCGGACACCCCTACAAGTACGTAGTATATATGCCTTCTTGTCGCTTTTAGAGGCCAACAGAACCAGGCTAGCTAGTATATCTATGTACGTAGTATATATGCCTTCTGGTCGCTTTTAGTGGCCAACAGAACCATGCTAGCTAGTATATCTATGTACGTAGTATATATGTTTCTGAATTTTACGAGGGTAGATACAGCGATTATCAAGGTGATTATCGTCGATTTAGGTTCAAATTAGCACTAAATATCTGTAAATTACCTCTGATGGTCGTGTGTTCGATCGACCAATTATTGTCTTTGAAGGTGAAAATGGATAATTGGCTGAGTAGTTTCTGTTAAGTCTATGTTGTCTTGATTCTTGCTCTTGTTGAGCATGTATATTCCTTTCTCAAACTTGTTTTACCGTATCTTCACATTATTTTGTATAATATTTCAGTGGGAGCCGCTCTCCTATTCTCCTAAAAAAAATCAGTTTTGCTATTGCACAGGCGACTGAAATTTTTTTATGTTTCAGTCACCTGAAATTGCACTCTCAATGAACTAAAATTGCAACCCCCTCCAAAAAAAACAGCTGCAACTTTAGGTAATTCAAAGTGCAACTTCAGGTGACCTGAAATTGCACTCTCAATCAACTAAAATTGCAGCCCCCCTCCAAAAAAAACATGTGCAACTTTAGGTGACTGAAAGATAAAAAAATTTCAGTCGCCTGTGCAATAGTCTATAATTTCACTGATTTTTCTTTGGATGATTCGTGTCGTCGTTTGTCAGATCCCACGAAGCCATGACAAACTTTGATTGGGATCCCTTGGTCGCTTGTTAGTCTCCATGTCCTTACATGCCTTTCCTGAAACTTGCAAAGTTTCTCCCTCTCCTCTTTTCATTTTTTTCTCATGGTACTACTCTACATTTGTCTTCACCGCGGCAACATGTTCGGGACCAAAGAAGTTAACATTTTGGTCTTCTTGAACCGGAGAATAGTACAAGTTGCACCTTCATTTTCCCTACCATAGAACAACAAGTTACTGATATTTTGATGAGATATGCTGAATATTCGGATGGAAGACTAACCTTACTATTCTCGCACTGGAAGGCAAATTGAGCAAGGGGATAGCTGTCATGGACTTTAGCTGGAACATTGCAACAACACTTTGGACATCGAGGGTTTGTTGGTTCTTCAAGCTTCCCTTTTCCTTTCCCAGATAACTGTCTAGCATCTGCCATTGATATGATTTGGGTGTTGGCTTGGAGGCATAAGAATGGAGCCTATAGGGGTGGCGTATGCCCCAGTTTAATAGGCAGTTGGGGTGTAGTGTTGATGGAGTAAATTTTGATCAATGCAAGTGCACTCATATCCACGAGAAGGTATCTTTGGCTGCAGAATAGGTGAGTGAGTTGTCTACTCACTGAGAAAAGCTAGAGTGCATTGTCAATTCAGTTTGAAAAGGTGGCGTATTATGGTCACTGTGCCCTGAAAAGCTGGACCAATAGTGTTATCACTCAGAAGGGTGTAGATTCAGCCTAGGTTTTTGGGGGCCGAAGTGACAACACTCTAACCTCAGCTTCTCAAACTGAACACCAGCTTTTCAATCACAAGCTCAATGCGTGTCTATGCCTCAGTCGCATGCCTAACAAGCGACTGGGCTCAGTTGTCAGCCCAATGTGTGACTGGGCCTCAGTCGCGTGTCCAATAAACGATTGAGCCTTAGTCGCGTGGCCACAATGCGATTGGGCCTCAATTGCACGTTGGTTGTGCGATTGTGGTTTAATTCTGTAAAAATATAAATATTGATTGATTTATTAAAATGATTAAAAAAATAGTTTATTAAAAATCCAGATATCACTAAGCCAATTAACCAATAGGTCAAGTCAACTCTTGCTACTAACTAAACTAATACACAACTAGACGTATACAACTATCAAACTGAGCAAGTCATTAAGACTCCCTTTTATCATTTCATGTAGACGGACTGTGTGTGTGTGTATGCGCCCGGGGGGGGGGGGGGGGGGTATGACAGGACAATAGGATTATGAAAAGAATAACCAATGCGAATTTAGTAAGGCGATATTGCCATATGTTTTGTTTGTCATGTTAGGATATTGTTTAAAATCTTCCGTTTGTTTGATGTTCGAATGGGAGAATCAAACATGGTCACAAGCTTGGTTAGTTGAAAATTTTCATTCTTAAATATTAAATGTAATAATTGAAACAGATTGTACGTTCAATCAATCAACCTATCGTCACGACAATGTGTCAACAACAACAACAAAAAAAAATAACTATCGTCACGACAATGCTCGAACGATTCCTTTATACTAGTGGTAACATCGACGATGGCAGCACCAGCCAAACGCTTCCAAATGAGTAAATAACATCAACGATGGCAACATCAAATTCAACTGGAAGCATGAAGAAAAATGGTGGTACTGCGCTTCTACGGCGCGTGCTGCATAAGGCAGCACTAGCAGCGAGAGCCATAGCTGATCAGCTCAGTCCGTCTCCTCCGACGACACCGGCAACGCCCTTCCGGTTCCCACCGAGCCTGCTGGACTGCACCGACGACGACGATGCCGCGAGCTTCCACACGGCGAGCAGCACCCCGGCCGAGACCGTCCACTCGAGGCTGACCAGCCCCGGCGCCGTCGAGGCCGACGTTGACAGGTGCGCCGCGGAGTTCATCGAGAGGTTCCGGCGCAACGCGTCGCTGGAGCTGCGGTACTGCTCGCCGGGAACGCCCGCCAGGCCGCCCACGTCGCCGGACACGTACTTCAACCTCTCGAGGCTGCGCAGCGCTGTGCACGAACACGGCTCGCCGGTGCATACACGGCCGGCGTACAGGAGGGTCTCGCCGAGGCCGAGCGGTACGTCCATCAAGTGGCCGAACAGCCCGTACCTTAGAAGAAGGCCATCTGTTGAAGTGCAGTGGTGATACACTCGGACACCCCTACAAGTGCGTAGTATATGCCTTCTGGTCGCTTTTAGTGGCCAACAGAACCAGGCTAGCTAGTATATCCTAGTATATATGTTTCTGAATTGTACGAGGGTAGATACAGCGATTATCAAGGTGATTATAGTCGATTTAGGTTCAAATTAGCACTAAAAATCTGTAAAATACCGCTGATGGTCGTGTGTTCGACCAATTATTGTCTTTGAAGGTGGAAATGGATAATTGGCTGAGTAGTTTCTGTTAAGTCTTTGTTGTCTTGGTTCTTGCTCTTGTTGAGCATGTATATTCCTTTGTCAAACTTGTTTTTACCGTATCTTCACATTATTTTGTATAATATTTCATAGGAGCCTCTCTCTCCTGTTCTCCTAAAAAAATATTGTTGTGATTTCACTGATTTTTCTTTGGATGATTCGTGTCGTCGTTTGTCAGATCCCACGAGGCCATGACAAACTTTGATTGTATTGGAATTGTTGGATTGCAATAGAACTCATTACTGATGGGTACTGATAGATAACTATGATTTGCATCATGTAATGCGACCTCATAATTAGGCATATACATGTCAGAACTCTATTTTGGATTCAAACCTTTCCTTTCTAGTTCAACAATTATGATATGGTATATTTGAATTAGGCATATACATGTCAGAACTCTGTTTTTATACATGTCAGAACTCTATTTTGGATTCAAACCTTTCCTTTCTAGTTCAACAATTATGATATGGTATATTTGAATTAGGCATATATAGATGTGTCAAGAAACTATTTGAAGTATAATGGTTAGACCTTAGGGTATTTCACATATTTCACCCTTCAGCCACATCTCAAGAAGCCAACCAATAAAAAAGGTTAGACATTCAAACGGTTTGGCTTAGCTTAAAAGCTAGCTACTTATTTGGTAAGCCAACCATAAGCTGCTTATGGATAAGCCTAAGCACAAACAAACTGGCCTGATCCGAACAACACGGTAGGATCCAGCCATACGAAAGCAACACATATATAAAATTCTAAAAAATGACAATGTACTTCTCAAATTACTCTACTTATATATAAAATTCCAAATTTAATTTCATTTTGTGCAGAGAGTAATAAAAATAAAAAATCTGACATGCGATAAATCAAAAGGAAAAAAAAGATAAATCTACTATTCACGTTGCACCCAATGAATTTTTTATTGTTCTAACCCCTGGTGGCGTTTTTTTGCAGGTTTGGCCTCTTGCATGGTTATTTTGTGTTTCTAGCCCTCTCCAGAGAGCGGATTCTTTGGTGACGGACGGGTGGCATTTCCGCAGCCGGCGAGCGCGAAAATCTACCTGGCACGTGAGCCGCGGTCAATGTCCGCAGGAAAGGCACGTCGAGAGCTGCTATGAAGTGGTCGGTGGTCGATGCTACAGTAGCTGATCGATGGTCGATGCTACAATAGTTGTCGGTGGTGGATGCTATAATAGCTGGTTGATGGTTAGAGAGTGGTCAGAAACTAAATGTGGTCAATGGTCGAAACTACAGAGTGGTCGGAGGTCAAAGTCCATAACACGGTCAGGCGATCGAAGTCTAAAGAGTGGTTGGAATGGTCAAAAGCTATATAGTGGTTGGGGCTGGCGGAAGTTGTAAAGTGGTTGAGACGGGCGAAAGTTATAAAGTGATCGTTAGAGCAGTAGTGGCCGGAATTGACAAGTGCGGCCGGCCTTTCCCATGTCCCCCGACTGCAGAGGGGGTGGGCAAAAGCCCGCGGCTGCCAACTGCTTGTCCGCGGTCGGGAGGGGGCCAAAAGTGCAAAAACGTCACCCCAGACTCCATATCTGCAAAAAAAAATGCCACAGGGGGCTAAAAGGAAAAACAATTCACACCCAACATGCCGGATTGCTCCCATAGGTTTCCTATGTATGCATGCACACTTATTTCGTTTGAAACCCTGAGGACAAGATCAAATGACACTAAACTGTTTTTTTACTCGGAGCACTCAGATTTTTCTCATGCATGTAACATTTTTCGTCTATATTTACAACATTTTTTGCCTACATATGTAAAATTTCTAAGCTATAAAATATTGTATACATAGGAAAAATATTGCACATAGGGAAAAATGTTGCATACATAGGCGAAAAATATTATAAACTTAGGTGAAAAATGTTGTATACATTGAAAAAAATCTGAGTACTTCAAACCATAAAAAACACTCGTATACCCCTAGACAACACCTAACACTTATTGCTACCTGCTACAATACAGATACCATAGGACTTATTGCTTTTGTCACATATCAAGACAGTTACTGTCAATTCATACAGATAACAGATGAAAGCTACACAAATAGCACCCTAAATTTATTTTGCAGCCAGTAAAACAAAGCATTGCTTTCCTAAAGATGGGTTATCTCTGTTTTATTTGCTTCCGTGCTATAGCGCTTTATTGCAGACTCTTTTTGCCTACCATATTAGCTGCGTGCTTATACTTTCTGATTTGTATGTAACAGAGAAAATGCAGAGGTAACGCTATGGGGAGTACCTCATGCAGTCAAGTTTGATGCCGATGCTGTTCACGCTGAGTCACGCCGGGGGCTAGTTGTACTGCTTTTGGCTAGATTGTCAGTTAAACTACACAATGGTCGGTGCTTACGCTTTTGTTTTCCTCGATACATTCAGCTAATACCTGCCTTTATATAATACCTTAGGGCTCCGATATTCACTCGCTGCTATACATCCTGATCACATACATCGTGACATATTTCCTCCTTACAATCCGCAGACCAGCTGTCTGTTCAGGGGAGCACTATCTGGAAATGTTTTAAGCCTTACATAAAACATTGAATTCAGCTGTTAGTACGTCCCAGCTTGCACTTTTTCATAACCTGATTGTATCATTCTGCGATAGCCACTCTTCCTTCGTATGTACCATTCATCAATACGGTACTCATCGTCACGACAATGCTCCAACGATTCCTTTATACTAGTGGTAACATCGACGATGGCAGCACAAGCCAAACGCTTCCAAATGAGTAAATAACATCAACGATGGTGGTAGGGCTTTTTTGGCTGTTTGTGCCATCCAAATATCAGAGGTGGCCTCCATGTGCGAGAAATACCATTTTTGGCCTCCTCCTTCGGCCAGAAAGCGCACCAACCTCCTCACGTGCCCCCCGACCGCACGACCCACCTAGGGGACCGTGCAGGTAGATGACACGCTCCCCGAACGCGCTAGCTCCCCGGACTTGCAGTTAACTACTAATAGTTTAGGAGAGGACAAGCGCTTGATATGGCTGTGCAGCAAAGTAAGTGGATGAGCTGTCGCTGTCAAAAACTACTTCCATTGGCCTCACAGTAGTGATCGGCCACCAAAGTACAGGCTTGCATTTTCTTGCATGCTGCGTTAGTGGAGGAGGAGCTAGCGCGCCCAGGGAGTGCGTCATCTATTCGCGTAACCCCCAGGTGCGCCAGGTAGGGTCGCATGGTTACGGGGCGCGTGAGGAGGTTGGTGTGCTTTCTAGCTGCGGGAGGGAGCCAAAAATGGTATTTCTCAAGAATGGAGACCACATCTGATATATCGGTGACACAAATAGGGGTGGAAAAATAGCTTGAGACTCGTGGCTCGGCTTGAGCTCGTTACGAGCCGAGCTGGCTCGGCTCGAGCTTGTTAAATTTCGAGCCGAGCCAAATCTCCTTTCTGGCTCGTGAAAAAACGAGCCGAGCTCGAGCCGCTCGCGAGCCAGCTCACGAGCCATTTGGCTCGCGCCTCCCGTCCGTCTCCCCACTCCTGCGGTCCTGCCTGCCTCCCCCCAGTCCCCAGATTCCCCACTGCCTTCGCCCTTCGCCTCCTCCCCCACCTCCACCGTCATGAATCCCCACTGCTTCGCCGGGAATCTCACCTCCCCTCCCATCTCCAATTCCCTCTCCCCATCCCCCTCCGCCGCCGCCATGACCCCCACCTCCAGCGCCGCGGCCTCCTCGCTCACCTCCACCAGCTCGGCCTCCGCCTCCTCCCCCACCTCCCCTCCCTCTCCCTCTCCCTCCGCCGCCATGACCCCCACCTCCAGCGCCGCGGCCTCCCCGCTCACCTCCACCAGCTCGGTCTCCGCCTCCTCCCCCACCTCCCCTCCCTCTCCCTCTCCCTCTCCCTCTCCCTCTCCCTCTCCCTCTCCCTCCGCCCGTCCGCCGCCATGACCCCCACTTCAAGCCATTTTGGCTTGAACTGGCTCGTTCAAGCCATTTTGGCTTGAACTGGCACGTTCAAGCCATTTTGGCTTATGTTATGTGTATCTGCTCTTATGTGTTATGTGTATTGGCTTATGTGTTATGCTGCAAAAGTATTGGCTTATATGTTATGCTGTTAAATCTGATATGCTATTAGTATTACATCTGAAATGCACTATTAAATCTGATATACATCATAAATCTGAAATGCTATACTGATAATTGACATACAGACTGTATGCTATGCTATTTATCTCTGCTGTGCTGCTCTCTGTTATGCTATACTGATAATTGACATACAGACTGTATCTGCTTTTTGGCTCGGTCGGGCTCGCGAGCTGGCTCGAGCCGCCAGTCGAGCCGAGCCAAGCCTCCCGCGTAGCTCGTTTCCAAAACGAGCCGAGCCGAGCTGAGCCGCATCTTTGACCGAGCTCGGCCGAGCCTGGCTCGAGCCGGCTCGGCTCGGCTCGTTTCCAGCCCTAGACACAAATGGCCAAAAAGCCAAAAATTTTGTTGGAATTTCTTCCAATCCTTTGCTCTCGGATCACGCTCGACTATGCTCCTGAGATGCGCCTCCTTTGCTTTCAGTGGGACCCAATGGTCCATAGACGCGACCCATGGACAAGACCTGCCTAGTCGCCTGTATGCGAGAGATGCCTGGCCCTGATCTGTCTGTGATCTTCTTCCTCTGTGGGACCACTCGACGTGACAATACGAGCAACACCTACCAAAACAAGAACACATCAGAAGAGATAACAAACTAACTATAGTATCCACAACTAATACTCCCTAAATACGAAACAAACTCTCCAAATTAAATAGAACATACCAAAACAAGATTAATTCTATCAATCACCACCCTTAATCTTGTTTCTTCATACTGATCACTCACCTTCTCTCACTCCCGCACCTGCAAAAAAACAAGAACATGTCAAGGGCGGGAAGGTAGGCACAAAGATGTAACCAAGCAGTAAGTGCTAAGGGCCTGTTTGGGAGAGCTCCACCAGCTCCAGATTCACCAAATTCAGATCCAGATCCACTTTTCCAAGCCAAACAGTTCCAGCTCCAGCAGCTCCACCGTGGATCTGCTCCACCAAAACCATGGATCTAGCTCCAGATTCACCAAATTGGTGGAGCACCTCAAGGGGTGCTCCACCAAACTCAAGTTGGTGGAGTTGGGGAAAATTACCCACCACTGCCACTGGTTACACAAAAAAAACGATTCGTTTTTCTTCTTTCTCGCAGCGCCTCCCCTCCTGGCGGCTTCTCCTCCTCTGCCGTGCCCCCTCCTCCTCCTCCTCGGCCAGAAGCCGCGCCGCCCCAGGCCGGCCGCCGCGCCCCCCGGCCGGCCGCGCCCGCCCCCCAGGCGTCGCCTCCCCCGCTCCGCATCCTCCTCTGCCGTGCCCCCTCCTCCTCCTCCTCGGCCATACGCCGCACCGCCCCAGGCCAGCCGCCGCGCCGCCCCTGGCCGGCCGCGCCCGCCTCCCCCGCTCCGCCTCCTCCTCTGTCGTGCCCCTCCTCCTCCTCCTCCTCGGCCAGACACCGCGCCGCCCCAGGCCGGCCGCCGCGCCGCCTCCTCCTCTGCGCGCGTGCTTCTCATCGGGAGGAAGAAGAATGGAGCTGCTCCACTGACGCGTGGGGCCCAGGTGGAAGTGAGATAGAGAGAGAGGTGGAGCTGTACCAAACACTTTGACGAATCCCAGATCCACGATGGAGCTGCTCCACGGTGAATCCAGCTCCAGATCCATATTTTTGGTGAATCTGGAGCTGGTGGAGCTCTCCCAAACAGGCCCTAAGGCGCCTTGGCCAGGTGGGTCGTCTAAAGCAAGAAACTATATTAGAAAGTATGTGTGGGACCATGAACAGTGTAAAGGCCTATACCATTTTTTAACCGGATGAAGGACTTGGTTGGATATAAACTAAAGGAGACTGTAACAAAAGAAATATATAGAGAATATAAGGGACAGCCAAATTCCCCAATCTTGGCTCTGTCTTCCCTAATTTCTACTACTTCCCCATCCTCCAATCCCCACATTTCTTCTCGATCTGACCACTGGAACATGACAATTGGTATTAGAGCCCTCTGCTACCCACTCTGGTTCCCAAGAAGAAGCTCAATCAGTTCGAAGAAAAGGTGACTCAAGCCATGGCGTTGATGGAGGAGGAGAGCGACATGGCGTCGGAGTTGATGAAGCAACTTTGCGATTGGTTCACCACCTTTGAGACGATGCTTGGGGAGATCGAGACACACTTGACAACATTGGAGACCAAGGCAACTACGCCTGACCACCAAGGCCCATGAGGAGCGTCGAGCCCACAAGCATCGGCGTCGGCGTCACCACCGACGCTCCAAGAGGCACCATCGTCGGGCGATCACATCATCGGGCCTCATGGCCACCACGAGAGCATCCTCACCCAGGGTAACGCTGGTGGACTCTCGAGTCCCTTAGCTCGCCCCGGTCAAGGGTACATTTTTGGCGCACTCTCATGCATGTCAGGTATTTGATGAAAGGCGTACATAGGGTAGAGGTTCAATCAGTTCCACCACAATCCTCCTATTCGCCCTGGACCAAACCCCACCCCCAAAATGGAGTTTCCAAAGTTCAACAGAAAAATCCCAATGTTGTGGAGGCAGAGGTGTGAGACCTACTTCGAGGTGTTTGGAGTGCAGGAAACATTGAAAACTAGGTTTGCCGCACTGAATTTTATAGGCACGACAGCCTTGTGACTGCAAAAAATGGAGGAGCAGAGTAAGATAGAAAGTTGGGAGGAGATGTGTTAAATGGTTACCCATAGGTTTACCAAAGAAAAATACTAGCATTACCGGCATCAATTGAGACCCCTTAGGGCATGTACAACGCCACAGACGCTACCGTCTTTGTAATGCCAGCTCAGCAGGATTATCCAACGTGGACAGTAATTAAGGAAGAACCGCATCTCGCGAGGCCGAAGCCGTCCTCTCGCGAGGCGACGGCACGCGCTCGTGCTCCCAGGCGAAACCGCCGGCGACGGCTCGCGTTGTACGTCGCGTCGTCTCCTACCGACGCGAAGCGGATCCAGATGCGGGCGCGTGAGATGGCAGCTATTTCCTTCCAAGCGCGCCAAATCCAGATCCAGATCCAGGGCGCGGCGGCGGATCAAGGGCGTAGCACCAGGCGGCGGCGGCGCCATGCTGCAGGAGCAGCACCAGGCGGCGGCGGCGCAGGAGAGGAAGGCGGCGTCGGCGGCGCAGGAGAGGAAGGGTGCTGGCTGCGTGGCGACACCGCCGGAGCGGAGTGGTGCAGGCCGCGCGCCCGTCGAAGCCGCGCCGTCCTTCACCGGCGGGAGTAGCGTCTTCACCGGCGCCCCCACGGTCTCGGCTGCTTTCCACACCTGTACTACACTCAATCTATGGATTCATGGTATGACATCATTCCCTCAATCTATGTATGCAGCGGGTGTGTGAAGAACCGGAACTGTTTTTTTGTTGATTTCGATTTTGTTTGTTGGTGGAAGTGGTACAAGAGGATGGTGATATGGTGCTATTTTGTAAACAAATATTGGCCAGTTTGTCATCTATTTTGTATGGACCCAACAAATCCATCACTATGTTATATATCACTATTTGTTCGATTTACTCAATCAATACCAAGTTTAGAGAGGGCACTTGTAATCAGCATACATATGTAATCAACATGTTAATATGCATATACAAAAGGAATATGTTATGGTTAAGTATAGTACAGTTAATCCACTAACATCAACATTGCTAAGTCATGAAGGCATGATAACTAACCACAGAGGTCAAATCCCCTGGTCTAAGGTGCTAGTTGAACAAAAAAGATTTACATTATAATTTAACATAGATAACTTTTTCTTTAACCAAGGCCAAATTCTGGTGTAATCCAAGAAAAAGAAAAGCTATATTAAAAGGCAAACACAAGTGTATATTGAATTTGAATCACAGATCAATGACAATACCCCCAAAATAACATTCCATGTTTCTAACAATATATCAAGAGCATCTGAGCCCCAGGTTTCCTCTTCATTCTGGTTATCCAGAACAGACTTGACAGCTTCTGATGTCAAAGCAGAAAGCAGGTTAATTGTGCCATAGTGCCTGCAAGAATGTCCATTAAGTAGGTAATGGCATACTTGTGAAGATGTGTTTAGCACCAGTTTTTTTTGG
This sequence comes from Dendrocalamus latiflorus, assembly GCA_017311315.1. Lineage (NCBI taxonomy): Eukaryota > Viridiplantae > Streptophyta > Magnoliopsida > Poales > Poaceae > Dendrocalamus > Dendrocalamus latiflorus. The sequence continues at coordinate 17,757,604 of CM029653.1, read as the reverse complement.
AGGGAATCATGTATCATCTGTGAGGGAATCGGTGAGGGAATGTATCATCTGTTCTGTTAAACATTTTGTACATCCATATGTGCTTTTAAGTTAGTTACTTTCTCAGCTGCTATTGATTTATACCTTTAGTGCTGTACCATGTTCAATTCTGCAAAAGTAGTAACACAATGCCAAAATAATTTCAGGTTGCCAATGCTACGTTTTTCCTTAGTACTATGTCCATGGTTCTGTTAGAGGGCAAAAGGATGCCTCAGGCAAAATTTGTAATGTGACCTGAGCAAATAAGCAATGAAAGTGTAGTCACAATCAGGGTGGATTTGATTTTTTTACTTGCCTTGGCAGGATCCTTGTCTTTGACACTTTTCAGTTCTTTTAAGTGATTTTGAAGCACCCTGTTCACATGATGTAATTGGTGTAATTGGTGCACCCTGTTCACCCTGTTCAGATTTGGTTCTTGGTACTGTTTTCTTGACCTTGTGTTATATGTCCCTGGAAACAAGAGGATGGTGATATGGGATAAAAATCTATATATATGTCAGTATGACATGTGAACTGGGCAAAGCTCTACATATATGTCAGTATGACATGTGCTTAAGTTGTAGATAATTTCAACATGGTAGCAGTGTGACAATTTCTTTTTGCTGTATAAGTGTGACAAGCTTTTCTTTCTGAACATGGCTTCGGATTAGTGCATCAAACTTCTACTTTGTTCTTCTATTTGAGATAACTTCTATTTGAGTGAACATCAGCTTTTATATTATGTACATGTGATAACTTAGTTCACTTTCTGTATCTTTCTGTTGATTTCAAACATATACTTTTGCAGTCCATTGGTATGTGATTCTAATTATTCATCTACTTTTGCAGGGACAACAACCCACATTGTAATTATGTGACTTTCCAGTTGTGGACTTGTGGTTTCATACTATATTAATATATCATTTATATTGATGGTTCTAAAAAATATTGTAATTATGTTCATCTTATTTATGCTTGATCTGTTTTGTATCAAGAAGCAACACAATGGTATACAGGAATCATATTCATGCTTGATCATGGCTGTATGCATGCATTAAACAGTTTGCAGACAGTCAAATAAACGACCCATTGTACAAGCTGTCTGTTCAGTTGTCTGTGTGTGAAGTGGAGAGACCTTGCAGACAGCAACCCGTTACCCGTTTGTGGGTTGTACATGCCCTTAGGCAAACCACATCAGTGCAGGTGTACACGGACCAATTCGAGCAATTACGTCACCATCTTTGGTTGTATAATCCCACCTTAGATGAAACGTTTTTTGTTCATGAGTATTTAGAGGGTTTGACTTTGAGAGATAACATTCATTCTACACTTTGGTTGCACCACCCTCCTGACGTCGATATTGCTAGTGTCATGGCTTTATTGCAGGAAGAAGAGTTGGAAGTGGGACCCAAGAGAAGTTTCAGGAAAGCTGGTCACAAAGACCTGGGTAGGAACCAATCGAAATTCAGCTCATCCAATGATAAGCAAATGGCCTCGTTGAAAGGGTAAGAGTATAAGCATCAAACAAGGGAAGAACTAAAGAAACCAGAAAATAGCCGAATTAAGGAGAAGCTGGCAACCCTAAAATCATACTGAAGGGTCAATGGGCTATGTTTTACATGTGGGGAGGAATGGAGTAAAAACCATGAATGCCCAGAGAAGGTTTCGCTGCATGTGGTAGAAGAATTCCTTGAAGCCATGCAGTATCAATCTGACTTCGAGAGCAGTGATGGTGAGGCAATGCCAGGATAGGTGCTCATGTTAGTTAATAAACCCCCTCTCAAGACCCAACACAAGAGACGTACTCTCAGACTGCAATGATGCATTGGCAAGCAAGAAGTGCTGATTTTGGTGGATTTGGGCAGTGTGACCTCATTTGTCAATGAACAGCTAGGGCAACAGCTCCAGTTGGTGACACAACCCATTGAAGAAACATGTTTTGTGGTGGCTGACAGAGGATCACTGAGTTGTTCACAAGCAATACCACAATTGGAATGGTTTCTGCAGAATCACACGTTTTGTCAAGAGATGAAGGTAATTCCACTCAATTGCTATGACATGATCCTTGGTGCAGATTGATTGGAGGATCATAGTCCCATGTGGATCCGTTAGCATAAAACAATTATGAGATTCACCCATCGAGGACGACGCATCCAACTCAAAGGTTTTCGGGATAGCACAGTGGTAGGTAGACCCATTGGGGGCAAGAAACTAAAAGGGTTACTCAAACACAACATTGTTACTCATTGTGTGCAAGTGACAGCAGCAGCTGCAGAGTAGTAAGGTAGCAATGTGGAACCTCAGGAGCTTCATTATGTTGGTGAGGAAACTCCAGATGTGCTGCCAGAGCCGATTCAGAAAGTAGTATAAGAATATGAACATGTGTTCCAAGAATCAAAGGCACTGCCACCCTCCTAGCTAGAGGATCATTCAATTCCCTTGATTCCTGCAACACAGCCGGTGAACATGAGACCCTTTCAGTATTCACCTCAATAGAAGACTGAAGTTAAGAGGCAAGTAACCAAAATATTGGAAGCAGGGATCATCAAGAAGAGTCACAGCCCTTTCGGATTGCCAGTCCTATTAGTCAAGAAAAAAGATGGCACATGGTGCTTTTGTGTGGGCTACCGTCAACTCAACCTCATTACGGTGAAGAACAAGCATCCTTTGCTGATTATTGATGAGTTGCTTGATGAGTTAGCAGGAGCTAAATGGTTTACCAAGTTGGATCTAAGATCCGGATATCACCAAATATAGATCATGGAAGGGGAAGAATATAAAACAACATTTAAAACTCATCATGGACTATATGAGTTTTTGGTTATTCCCTTTGGCCTCACGAATGCCCCGGCAACCTTTCAAGGACATATGAATTACATTTTTTGAAGATGTGCTATGCAAGTATGTAATTGTCTTCATGGATGACATACTTATTTATAGCCCAACATTAGAGGACCATGTGACACATTTGGTAAAGGTATTTAGTCGGCTGCAAGAAAATCAATTGGTAGTAAAATGATCCAAGTGTTCCATGGCTCAGCAAGAGTCAGAATACCTTGCTCATATTATTGGTCCTAGTGGTGTCGCTACCAGCAAATCCAAGGTGCAAGTGGTTGTTGACTAGCCAATACCACAGAATTTGAAGGAACTTCAGGGATTTTTGGGACTCACAAGCTACTATAGGAAGTTCACCAAGCATTATGGAATCATTAGCCATCCATTGATTGATTTATTGCAGAAAACAGTCCATTTGCTTGGCACAAGAGGCATTTGTAGCTCTTAAGCAAGCCACGGTACAAGCCCCGGTGCTCGCCCTCCCATTTCTCCAAAGGATTCATTTTAGAAACCGATGCATGCAAATCAGGTGTGGGAGCTATTTTGATGCAAGAGGGCCACCCCGATTGCCTACCACAGCAAAGGTTTGAGTGTCAAAAATGCATGGATATCTTACTAGCTATGGAAAAATGGTGATTTTATTTATAGTAGAGTGCATTTGTTATTCGTATCGACCAAAAGAGCCTCATTCATTTGATGGAGCAGCGACTTCACACGAGCATCCAGCACAAAGCATTCGTCAAACTCAGAGGGTTGAACTATACCATCCAATATAAAAAGGGCAGCTCTAATGCAACAGCAGATGCCTTGTCACACTGACAAGAGGAGAGCTCTATAGTAGCCATATCCTATAGCACACCTTCTTGGATAGAGAACCTCACTGCCGGGTATCAAGAAGATCCTGCAACTAAGCAATTGCTGGCTGAACTGAGCATTCATTCGAGTGTAGACAAAGATTTCTAGTTGAAACATGGAGTCATTAAGTACAAAGATCGCATTTGGGTGGGTAATAATAAACTTGCTCAGCAGCATATTATGCAGTCCTTGCATAACAGTGGTGTGTGTGTTGGGGGGGGGGGGGGGTACTCGGCTTCCATGGAACACATCATCATATTAAATCAAATGTTTGCGTGGCCTAAGATGAAAGAAGCTATTAGACAGTATGTGTAGGAGTGTGCCATCTGTCAACAAGCCAAAGTGGAACATGTCAAAGTACCAGGATTGCTTCAACCTTTGCTAGTACCATCACAAGCCTAGACAACAGTCAGTTTGGACTTCATCGAAGGGCTACCAACCTCAAAAGGATATAGTGTCATACTTGTCATCATTGACAAATTCACCAAGTATGGACATTTCAATCCCATGTCCCATCTTTATACAGTTCTCAATGTGGCTCAGGTCTATCTCAATAATGTCTACAAGTTACACTGCATGCCTAAGGCTATCATCTCAGACAGAGATAAGATTTTCATGAGTGCGGCGTGGCAAGAATTATTTAAGCTCATGGATACCCAACTACTCTTGAGTTCAGCGTATCATCCTCAAACGGATAGGCAAACTGAGCTAATCAATCAATGCTTGGAAGGGTATTTGAGATGTTCTGTGCATTCTTGCCTGGGCAAATGGGTGCAGTGGCTGCCGCTAGCTGAATTCTAGTATAACACTAAATAACACTTAGCTCTGGGATGCACTCCATTCAAGGTACTCCATGGTCATCCTCCGCAGCATTTTGACATCACTGATCTAACCAGTTGCTCTATGCCTGATCTAAAGACATGGCTCAAGGAAAGGGAACTTCTCAATCGGCTTCTCCAACAACAATTGCTCAAGGCGTAGCAACTCATGAAGCACCAGGCTGATAACAATCACACAGAATGTCACTTTGATGTGGGAGACTGGGTGTATTTGAAGCTGCAGCCATATCTCCAGACATCTGTCGCTCCTCGCGATAACAAGAAATTATCATTTCTATGGGCCATATGAGATCATCTAACGAAAAAGTGATGTTACTTATAAGTTGAAGTTGCCGCCATCCAGTTAGATTCACCCAGTGGTCCATGTCTCCTAGGTTAAGAAGCATATTCCATCTTTAGAACAGGTAAGTCTCGAGCTTGTTGTCATTGATCATCACTCACCACTGTCTTTGGTACCATAAGAGGGTTGGACTGTCGCATGTACATGCGTGGAGGGGTGATTTCCACATGGGAGCCCATTCACTAGGCTAGCTTACAGACCACCTTGGTGACTTGGGAACCGGCTCAGGAGGTGCACCGCCACATTTCGACTTCACCGGCTTGGGTTCAAGCCATCACTAAAGGGGAGGGGATGTAGGATCGAGGAGGCCGACTAGAGGGGGTGAATAGGATGTTTTATAATTCCTTTGGTTAAAACCAAGTTTATGTGCGGAAGTATAAATCAAATCGGTTTAGCACAATTAAGGTCTAAATCAACTAATCTCACTATGTGCACCAACAATCTAAGTCAAAAATTTGCAAATTCTGGGTGACAAGCAATCAATTTAACTCTATGAATATAAATTGCTTGAATGTAAATTGAGCACAAGAGAACAAACCACAATGATACTGTTTCTTTTTATCGTGGTGTTTGGAGACTTACCGGTCTCGCCTAGTCCACATTGAGATAATACCAAATGAATTAGACTGGCTCCCCAAATTAAGCCAAACACCTCATTTCCACTAGTGGTAGCACTTTCTTGCTCCGGGTATTTGAGCTCCAATCTTCACAATACGCCGGGCTTTCTCGCAAGTTTCTTTAAGAAGATCATCGGACACGATGCCTCCAAAGTTGTCTAGGAGTTGGCAACCTCCAAGAGTAACAAGTCAAACCTCTTGCTTGATTTTCACCATGTGCAATGAATGCACAAGCTCAAATGGATACGAAATCCACCTTTAGATGCAATATATGCAACTAGAGACCTCTCTCCTTGCTCACAAGGTGCAACACATGCACAATTGAAAGAAGAAGCTCATACTAATTTAAGAGAGTGAAATGAAGTAGAAAAGATTGTCTCCCAACTAGCCAAGGGGATATTTATAGCCTACACCATAAAAACTAGCCGTTGGAAGCAAAATCCCCTGAAAATTAGTATTTGCAGTAGTACCGTAGTTATGGGGCCGGTACTACCACAACTGAGGTTCAATGGCTATTTGGGGTAGATGGATCTAAAACTGAAGCAATTAAAGATTGGTCTACACTTGTAAATGTTAGTCAGATCAGAAGCTTTCATGGTCTTGCTAGCTTTTATCGTCGTTTTGTTAAAGATTTCAACACCATTGTTGCCCCCATTAAATGAATTGAATAGGGTACATCACAAGACAAGGCTTTCCAAGAACTAAAGAAATAATTAATTGAAGCATCATTGTTTGCTTTATCTGATTTCACTAAGACTTTTGAAATTGAATGTGATGCTAGTGGAATAGGTATTGGTGGTGTTTTAATACAAGGAAGATCGGTAGCATATTTTAGTGAGAAACTTAGAGGTGCTCAATTGAACTATCCTATGTATGATAAGGAATTGTATGCTTTGGTGTGTGTGCTTGAAACTTGGCAATATTACCTTTGGCCTAAAGAATTTGTTATCCACTCTAATCATGAAGCATTGAAATATTTGAAAAGCCAAGCTAAACTAAACCATAGACATCCTAAATGGGTAGAATTTATTGAAACTTTTCCATATGTTGTTAAGCACAAGAAGGGAAAGGAGAATGTGGTAGCTGATACTCTATCTAGAAGGAATATGTTTTTAACTCAATTGGAAATAAATGTACCTAGACTAGAGAGCTTGAAAGATTTATATACTTCTAATCATGAATTTTCATAATCATATTCCAAATGCAAAGATGGGAAAGGATGGGATAAGTTCTATGTTCATGATGGATTCTTATTTCGTGCTAACAAATTATGTGTTCTAGATTCATCTGTGTGTTTGCTTTTATTGCAGGAATCTCATACAGGTAGATTGATGGGGCACTTTGGTAGAGAAAATACCTTCATGATGTTGAGTGTTCACTTTCATTAGCCTAAAATGAGGTATGACGTCGAAAGGTTTGTTTAGTGATGTGTTACGTGCCACAAAGCGAAATCTAAACTTAATCCACATGATTTATATACCCCACTTCCTATTCCTAGTGTACCTTTGGAGTATATTAGTATAGACTTTGTTTTAGGATTGCCTAGGACTAAAAAGGGAAGGGATTCTGTTTTTGTAGTTGTGGATAGGTTTTCTAAAATGATGCATTTAATGCCCTATCACAAAAGCGACGATGCGTCGCATGTACCTGACTTGTTTTTAGGGAAATTGTAAGATTGCATGGCATGCAATGGACGATTGTTTCAGATCGAGATGTCATGTACATAAGCTATATTTGGAAGACATTGTGGGACAAGCTCGGGACAAAGCTATTATTCATAACAACTTATCACCCACAGACAGATGAACAAACGGAGGTGGTGAGTAAGACACTTTCGATGCTATTACGAACAATGATCAAGAAGAATATCAATGAGTGGGAAGATTGTTTGCTGCATGTGGAGTTTGCATACAATAGGGTGGTACATTCTACTACTCAATTGTGTTCGTTCGAGGTGGTGTATGGTTTTAAACCAATCACACCACTCAATTTGCTACCACCGCCACTACATGAACATGTTAGCATGGAAGCGTCAAGACTAAAGGAGAAATTGAAAAGAAGGTACAATATTATGCTGAGAACGTGAACAAGTCAAGAAAGAAGATGTTATTTAAGCCAGGTGATTTAGTTTGGATGCATCTACCCAAAGAACATTTTCCAGATAAGCCCAAGTCCAAACTAATGCATCAAGGAGATGGACCATTCAAAGTGCTTGAAAAGATAAATAACAATGCCTATAAAATTGAGCTTCTAAGAGATGATTATGATGTGAGTTCTACATCCAATATTGCTGATTTATTACCGTTCTTTGGGCCGGAAGAATCAAAGTCGAGGACAACTCCTTTCCAAGATGGGGAGGATGTTGAGGACATCCCAAAGATACCTTCTCCTAAGCTGCTAACTGGACCGATTACACGAGCACGAGCTAAAAAGATTAATCAACTAGTGAATTCGCTCCTAATTGCATTTGGTTTTAACTTACGTGAGAGTTGGTTACTACCTCATACAAATACTTTGTGCATTCTCAAGTTCAAACGTTGTGATACTTTTGGAGTTGAAACCATGGAGGAAAAGCTACTGGAGGAGAAACACATGGGGAACAAGCAAGGAAAGATATCTCTAAGCCTTTTCTGCTACGTCGGATTAGCCCCCCGACCACTTGAGCTCACAAAATTCCCTCAAGCCATTCAATCGAGTCCAATCGGCATTAAAGACAACTTCCGGATGAGGCCAATGACTATGGACACAATCGGCACCGTTCAATTGTTTTTGGGCCGTTAGATCGGCTTCAAAACGTTCGGACTATTCTGAACCCTTTGGTGCTATCCGCACCATCCGACCACAGTGTTTATGGCCATGGTGTCTATGACCATGGTGTCTACGACCACGATTTCATCGACCATATCTTCGACCACGTCACCGCCTATGACATACGACCACTGCGCTGCTACGACTACGACTTACAACCACTGTGTCGCTACGACTACGACATCTACGACTACCGACTCTTTCTGAACTATTCAATTGCATTGGAATGTTCAAACCAGTCTGAACAGCTTCGGCTGTCCAGATCGTCCGATCTTCTTTGAAGCTCAGATGACTACGAAGGTAATGATTGTTCCTTGTGGTCGTACAAGTGGTCGAAGCCAACATCGACAGAGGAGGTGTGGTCATAAAGAGGGCATGGTCGTAGTCGAAATTATTCTCAACATGGTCGTAACATTCATCCACATGGTCGTAACAACATACGTGACTGATTCAGTGCAGACCCGAAGGGATTCCTTGTGATTAAAGGACAATAACTTCACAAACAGAGTCCGATTGCGGTGATCTTGGACTTGTTGGAAAGCTTATTTCAAAGACTTCCATCTTTTTTTTTTGTAGGAGTTCTAATCTAATACGATAAAATATTGAGTTGTATATGATTAGGGGGTCCTACGGACTATGCCCAGGGCTATATAAGCCTTGTAATACGTAACCTTTGGGTCAGACCACATTATTTTCAAGATAGCTAATATTGCTTATTCTCAGGTTTATGCTACGCGTTGGCTTTAGAAAATTAGGTGATTTTCTTAAGAATACCTTCCATTGTTCTTGTGCTTACATGAGAATACAAACTGCTTGGTGGTCAGGTAGATGGGATCACAAGCGTGTGGTTGGGCGAATTCTTTTGTCACATGTTGTTGTTCTAATAGTGGTTGGTGCCATCGGTTTATCAGGTTACACGGATCCAAGCTATCATCATCAATCCTACATCATGAAGATCGGGCAACCCGCATCATATGAGTATTTGTCGTCCTCAACAATTGAAGCAAGAGGATCTTTTGGAGGAGAAAAACCCACATCTACAATTCACCAAATTTTAGGTATCACGACCTTAAAATAACAAGACATGTGGATTTTTCATATATCATAATTCATGCCATTGAATAGAGGTTTCTCACTAGGGAGCACTATATCACTAGTAGTCATCCTTTACTCTCTAGGCAGTGAAGCCTAATAAAATGAGAGACCAAGCTCTGATATCACTTGTAGGATCAAGGAGGCTGACTAGAGAGGGGTGAATAGGCGATTTTAAAATTCCTTTAGCTAAAACCAAGTTTATATGCAGAAGCATAAATCAAATCAACTTTGTACAATTAAGGCCTAAATCAACTAATCTCACTACATGCACCAACAACCTAAGTCTAAGTCAAAGTTTTGCAATCTTAGAGTAACAAGCAATCAATTTAATTCAATAAATATAAATTGCTTGAATGTAGCACAAGAGAACAAACCATAATGACACAGTTTCTTTTTACCGTGGTATTCGGAGACATGTCAGTCTCCCCTAGTCCACATTGAGGTAAGCCCTAATTAATTAGACCGGCTCCACGAATTAAGCCAAACATCTCAATTCCACTAGTTGTAGGTCTTTCCCGCTCCAGTTAGGTGAGGTCCAACCTTCACAATACGTCGGGCCTCTCACAAGTTTCGTTGAGAAGGTCACCAGGCATGATGCCTCCAAAGCCGTCTAGGAGTCAGCAACCTCCAAGAGTAGCAAGTTAAGCCCCTTACTTGACTCTCACCACGTGCAACGAATGCACAAGCTCAAGTGGATACAAAATCCACCTCTAGATGCAACACATACAACTAGAGACCTCTCCTTGCTCACAAGGTACAACATATGCACAATTAAGAGTAAACGCTCACACTAGTTCAAGAGAGTGAAATGTAGTGGCAAATATTAGGTCCCATCTGGCCAAGGGGGTATTTATAGCCCACACCACAAAACCTAGCCATTGGAAGCAAAATCCCTTTAAAAAATCAGTATTTATGGTAGTACCACAATTATGGGGTCGGTATTACCGCATCTGAGGTTCAACGGCTATTTGGGGTTCCAAAATCTTGCCGTTGGAAGTTAGTGTGGTACTACTGTAGGTATAAGGGCAGTACTACCGCACTACAGTCATACCACAGGTATAAGAGCGGTGCTACCGCACTGTAGTCAAACCGCAGTTATAAGGGTGGTGCTACCTTTTTGGTTTTTTAGTATAGACGACACTCAGAAAAATGGTCACAACTTTTGATTCCGATGTCGGAATTGAGTGATCTTGGACTCTATAGAAAGATTATTCAGTGGGCTACACAATCTATCTATTTGCATGATTTCAAAACATTATATCAATACATAAATTATAAGAGATTCAAAGAGTCACTACTATGGTCTAAGTCCAAAGAAATAGCAACAATCAATCTTAGACCATGCCAATGGATGCATGTTCTCTAAGAATTTGCAAAACATATTTACAAACTTAAATCATGAAACAAAGAGTAGGTACATTGATTTCAACCATTTGCAAAACACATTTACAATGTATAGTCACATGGTACAAGGATTAGATGTATGAGCCTCAACTATTTGCAAAATACATTAACAAATAATGACATTGTACCACAGAGAGCTAAAGCAAGCGGGGTTGATCTATCAACACATGATGAGACTCAAACTACTGGACAAGAACCCTCTTAATAGTGCGGCAAACATATAATAGCAATCTAGTCTTTCACCAAACATCAAGACCGATAAAAGATTAGGAACATATCCTTAGCACTAACTAGTTATACCTTTGCCTTGAGCATCCTCTTGAAGTTTGATGACACACATCTTCACTTCAAGTTCGGATCATTGTCTTCTCTTAACTTGATGATCAACTTATGATTATCTCCTCTTCATAATCTTGTTGTGCATCAACACATGATGCATTCTTTTCTTGATGACATTCAACTTATTAAGTCATCTAAAGTATTCATCATCATGGAACTTAACATATTCATCCAACTTTTGGAAAATGTTAGTCCCACCGGGGTACCTTTCGGGAAATTACATTTCCCCAAATAAGTTTGGTCCTACCGGGGTACGATACTACCGCACATACCGCCTGGTCATACTGCACTGCAGTAGTGCCGCCAATTACACACCGGTACTACCGATTTTCCTTATAATGCATAGTTGTCCTCATAATTTAAATTCAAATGCATACATAACCTTTATCTCGAGCCATGTTGATCTTCTTGTCAACCTTAGCATGCATCTCGAAGTCATCAAGAAAAATTCAGGATTAAACCTTTCAAACACTTGATAAACATGTTAGTCCCATACACAAATAATTGAATATAAAACAATATGAGTATATATGAACTACATAAGTTTTATATACTCAAAGGGCTTGTTTCAAAGTAGAGATCCCCAATATATGTGGAAAAAGAAACATGAATCAATACTAATGAAATCATAAAACAATGAATGAACTATCACTAAATATGCATACAAGAATATATAATAAAAACATTTGCACATATTCAAGTTAGACTTTTGATGAAGCTCAACCTAGATTTTAGATCCGAGGACTACAACAAGATATAAGAATATAACGTCAAATGCATACCTCCATAATTTTTACTATTTCGTCGAAATGAGACTAAGCAATATTATATTCAATAAATGAGTTAATCTCATATTTAGATTTGTTATTTATGATTTAGACTCACATTTAGATTTATTATTAACCATCAAAACCAATCTAATTAGAGCTTAAACTTACAGGGAACTGTCAAGGGTGGGAAGGCAGTCAGGAAGACGTAACCAAGCAGTAAACGCTAAGGCGCCTTGGGCCAAGTGGGTCGTCTGAAGTGAGAAGTTGTATTAGAAAGTGGACCGTGAACAGTGTAAATGCCCATATCGATTTGTAACTGGATGAAGGACTTGGTTAGATATAAACCTGAGAGACCATGCGGTCGTGACTCCATGTGAATGATGAGTATTTGACGTTGGTCTAAGTGAGTCGAGTTTGGTTTGCGTAGTTCGGAGTCGAGTCGTTGCATGGCGCAGTCGGGCTCGGTCGGACTTGGTCATTCCTGGTCGTATGGGTTTATGTTCATATTTCGATGATTCGACAGGTTTGGACTTCATTATGGTAAGTATTATGGTATTTACGCTTTTATCGAGCGGTGCTATTTGATGTGTTCTTTGTCTGTGTGACTGCAGGACATCGGGTGGAGTCGTGGCGAGACACGTGGACCGGACTAGGCGCAGGTGGCGCTGAGGTCAGAACGGTCGGGATGTGTCGAAGACGACGTAGACTCGAGGTGGTTGCGAGGCGTGCGAGGCAAGGAGCGCGGAAGCTTCCCGGAAGGTGCAGGAGGGGCGAATCGGGAAATTCGCGAGTCTGCACAAGCGGGAGCGGGCGCCGTTGGATTTAGCAGGCGTAACGGGGCGGAGACCCGTTAGCCAAGGCTATAAATAGGATTGAGGGGCTGCATGCCCACTTGAGCATTTGAGGAGAATTAGGGTTTGCTAGAGTCAAAAGAGGCTTTGAGAGTTTGTTTTGGCTTTAGGCTTTAGTGGGTGGAGTAGGCAGAGTTGTGTTCCCTCTGTACCACCTACGATGGTTTCTAGGTAGTGAGTTCTTCCTCCCTCCAAGCAAGCATGGGTGTGTTCTTGAGTGGTGTTCTTGAGTAGAGAGGGAGAGGATGGATTGAGGAGTTTGTAATCTTTCCTTTTTTATCAAGTCGGGGTATCGGAACTCCTCTGTATTCTCTGTGATTCAAGAAATGAAATCTGAAGTTTGGTTTTCCCTGTTCGTAGCTTCTGTTCTTCAGTTTCCTCTTTGCAAGATTTCTTGATGTTCGTGGTTCTGAGTTCTTGCCTACTGGAGAGTGCCAAAATGGGTTGCTATGACATGGGTGATGCTCAAAAGCCATTTGGCTATTCAATCCCAAGAGCAAACCGAGTTTGATTCTCATTTTTCAGTTTTGGCCTCCTCTGTTCTTGTTCTTCGTTTCTTGGTTTTGGTCCAGTTTTTGATTCCCTTGTTGAGATGGCTTGAAATTTGGTATGGAGAGTCCAGAGGCTATTAATTAGCTACCCTCAAAATTTCATAGCCAAAGGATCAACGGTTGGGGAGTTATTTGGTTTTTGGCTCGGTTCTTGCAAGATTTCAGATTTTTACCCAAATCTGAAATTCTTGATTCATGGAGTGGATTTCTTGTTATTGGCTCTTGGCTTAGTCTTCTGGGAGTGTTCCCTAGCTTTCCTCAAAGTTTCCCAAGCCAAGATTCCAAGAATCGTTGCGAATCTCTCAATTTTCTGAAATTTCTGTTTGCTGTTTTTCTCGAGAGGTACTACCGCTCCTGGAGAGGTACTACCGCTCAGAGGTACTACCGCTCGGCTCAGCGGTACTACCGCTCATGTTCGGACCAGTCCGATCGGGAGCGATGAGACGTTCGGACGGTCCGAACGGTAAGAGGTACTACCGCTCGGCATAGCGGTACTACCGCTCAGAGGTACTACCGCTCCGGGAGAGGTACTACCGCTTGAGGCCAGAATTTTCCCGATTTGATTTTTCTCGCTTGCTGGTCTCTGTATTTGTGTTTTTTCTGCTGCTGGGGTGTCTTGTGAGCACTGGTCTTCTACCTTCATAGCTCCCATAGCTATTGGAGAAGAAGATACGTGTTGGGGGCGATTTTTAAAGATCGACATTCACCCCCCTCTGTCGTCATTTCGGTCCTACAATTGGTATCAGAGCCGGTTAGCTCTAATTCATAGATCTTAACCGGTCTCAAGAGCAATGGCGACGGACAAGTACTCGACCAAGCCGCCCGTTTTCGATGGCATCGATTACCCCTTCTGGAAGAGCCGAATGGAGACATACATCCAGGCTCAGGGGTACGCTATCTGGCGCAAGGTCAAGGTCCGGTTTGTTGTTCCTGCCGATGAGAACATCAATGCTGGGAATATGCATGATGTTGAGGCAAACGCTAAGGCAAGGAACATCATTATCCAGGGCCTGAGTCGTAGCGAGTTCGATCGCATCTCCCACCTGTCGTCCGCCTACGATATCTGGGTGACCCTCGACGCATACCATGAGGGCACCACCCAGATCAAGACGGTTCGACAGGACCAGTTCAAGCGCGAATACAACAAATTCGAGATGCTTGCTGGTGAGTCCCTAGATGAGTGTTTCGCTCGTTTCCACAAGATCTTGAGCAACCTCCGAGCGGTCGGTCTCACATACCCCGACTCGGACAATGCTCGTCAGATGCTTGCGGCACTCGATCTGCGAGTGTGGGAGATGAAAGTGACCACCATTAAAGACACGACAGACCTCTCGACCTTGACTCTTGACGCGCTGTACTCGCGCCTCAAGACTCACGAGATTGACGTTGTCTCTCGTAGGTCGAAGTCACAGTCGATGGCTTTGGTCACCGATCCCAGTTCAGCTTCTGGTCTCTCTTCTGAGTCTTCTTGCGGTTTTTCCCTCGCTGCTCTCTGTGACATAACTGATGATCAGTTAGAGCAGCTTGCGGATGATCAGCTGGCCCTCCTAGCCCGAAGGTTTTCACATGCCTACAAGGGTAGGAGAGACAGAAAGAGAGGAGGACCCGTGATTTGCTTCGAGTGTGGTGGCCCCAACCACATTCGGGCAAACTGCCCCAAGCTGGAGAAGGGCAAGAACGACTACGGCGGTTCGAGCAAGATCGACTACACCGACAAGAACCGCAACAAGAAGCCTCCAGCTCCGACGCCGGGAAAGAAGTTCCGCAACTTCGGGAAGGCCAAGAAGCTCTTCCACCGCGTCCTCACCGCCTTCGACGACCTCGACCTCAGCGAGGTGGAGGGATGGAGCGACGACGACGGGACGGGTGACCAAGAGCCCAAGGACGGCGGCAACGACTTCTCCGGCATGTGCTTCATGGCCCTCGAGGGCGAACTCAGCGACAGCGAGCTGTACTCCGACTCGGATGAGGTACTCCCTTCTTATGACCAGCTAAATGAAGCTTTTCTTAAGCTAGGTGGTTTTCATGCTAGAGCTAGGGCTAGATGTACCGAGTTAGAGAAGGAAGTAGATAGACTGTCACGGGAGCTTACTTCACTTACATCTGCTCCCTCCCGTGATGATTGTGATACTTGCTGTGCTCTGTTGGGTGACATGGAGAAACTAAGGACCTCGCATGATAGTGTGTCCTCCGAGCTTGATATTGTTAAGGTGGAGAATGTTAGTCTGCTTGCTGAGTTAGAGTTGAGTAGGATGGCTGTTACCCTACTTACTACTGATGAGACTACTTCTCCCACCTCATGTGAGGTTAAGGACATTGCTGCTAGAGGACCTTATGCCATGCTCCTTGATCTGCCCGAGTCTTGTGAAAATTGCAATAACTTGAAGATGAATCTAAAACGGGCAGATCATAAAATTGCTGAACTACAAGCTTCTTTGCTTGAGCCGATTGATTCATGCTTGAACTGTCCTAAGTTAACTGCTGAACTTGAAGATGTCTCTAAACAGTTTCAAGAAATGATTGATCATGATAGGAAGTTGGCTCAGTATGCCTCTAAGGACCCTGTTAGCTCACCATGCATTAATTGTAACAAACTAAAATCTGACTTGGTTGCATTGGATGAGAAATGTGTGAAGCTAACTAAGGACCTACTAGAGAAGCCACCATCTGCTTGTATTGTCTGTGCTGAGAAGGGGGAGAAGCCCCAGGGTAAGGTTGAGACGCTTAGCGACGTGAACCAACCTGCTAGCAGTAGGACTGTCCATTCTGAGTCGGCTGTGCGTGCACAAGCCATTCGTTCCTCTGCTATTGGTTCTTCATCCGCTTCCTTACCTCCTGCTGTTCCCTCTTCCCCCTGCTCTTCTTGCACCTCTCTCTTTCGGGAGTGTCAGTACCTTATGAACACTCTCGAGAGATTTGTAGGCGGCAAGAAGAAGCTTAATCTTATTCTAGACCAGTCCAAGATTTGCAGATTTAATCAGGGTCTAGGATATGACTATTATGAGGATATGAGGAAGCATCCACCTGCTGTGCTCAGACCCATAGCACCAGGTGTGATCGAGACCGAGCCCAGGACCGAGAAAGTCCAGTTTAAGTCAGCGGGCTATGTCCAGGGGATTTCTGACAGCAAGGTGATTGCACCTGCTGCTTCGGCCTCTCAGAAGGCGAAGCCTGACCGTGCTACTTCTACCTCTCAGAGGATGAAGTATCACTGCACCTTCTGTCAGAAGGATGGACACACGGTTGATCGATGCTTCAGGCGCGCCAAGATCGCGCGTAGAGACCGTGTTGAGTCTCCTAGGCGTATTCAGGGTCAGCCCCAGATCCTGAGTGCACCTAGGACCAGCACGAGGTCTAGGTTTACTGCTGTTGATGGGCTTGGGCAGCATCGAGGACTTGGTTTTTCTGAGTCTTCTGTTTTTCGTCCTCATGCTGCTCCTGGTCATGACTTCCGCCGTCCTGAGGGTACATCTCGTTTCCCCCGTCGAGACAGTTACCCGCGGCGTGTTCAGCGTGTTGCCGGTGTTCCGACTCGCTCTCCCGTAGCAGTCGGACCCCGCAACAGCTTCAGGTCTTCTCACAGACCTTCTGCTTCTTTGAGTCATGGAGAGCGTAGGGTAGATAGAGGTCAGTCGTGCTTGACTACTTCATCTGCTCGACGTGTTGTTCAGTATTGGGTGCCAAAATCACTCTTGATTTATCCCAGTACTGAGACTTTACTCTCTGTTTGACTCAGGTTCGCCGGGCAGGGAAGGGAAAGGTTTGGCTTGTAGACTCCGGTTGTTCTCGTCATATGACCGGAGACTCCCGTTGGTTTTCTTCCCTTGCCCGTGCTCCAGGTGATGAGACGATCACCTTCGGAGATGCTTCATCTGGGCGCGTCATCGCCAAAGGTACTGTGCGCATTAATGATTCTTTCATTTTGAAAGATGTAGCCTTGGTTAGTAAGCTGCAGTACAATTTGCTTTCAGTTTCTCAGCTTACCGATGACGGTTTCGAGGTGAGCTTTAAGAAAAATGCTTGTAAAATTCTTGATTCTTCGGGTAGTCTGGTTTGCGGGATTTCTCGTTATGGGAGGATCTTTCGTGCTGATTTTTCTGAGTCTTCTGGTGATCCTCTCAGGTGTTTAGTTGCTTCTGAGTCCCGCGACCTCTCTTTCTGGCATAGGAGACTTGGTCATATTGGATTTGACCATTTGACCCGAGTTAGCGGCCACGATCTCATTCGTGGTCTGCCTAAACTCAAGATGGTCAAAGATCTTGTTTGCTCTCCATGCCGGCACGGCAAGATGGTTGCCGCTTCTCACCCTCCGGTCACAGTTACTATGACCGATGCACCGGGACAGCTGCTCCACATGGACACAGTTGGACCAGCTCGAGTGCAGTCAGCAGGAGGGAAGTGGTATGTTCTTGTTGTGGACTTCTCGAGGTATTCTTGGGTGTTTTTCTTAGCCTCGAAGGATGAGACGTTTTCACTTTTCCGAGGTCTTTTCGGTAGGCTTTCTGTTGAGCTCCCGGGTGCCTTACGAGCGATCCGCAGTGATAATGGCACGGAGTTCAAGAATTCCTACTTCGAGAGTTTCTGTGGTGAGACAGGTGTAGAGCATCAGTTCTCTTCTCCGCACGTCCCACAACAAAATGGCGTTGTGGAGAGGAAGAACCGTACCTTGGTCGAGATGGCCAGGACGATGCTTGATGAGTACTCTACACCGCGGAAGTTTTGGGCTGAGGCTATAGCCACCGCGTGCCATGTCTCAAATCGAGTTTTTCTTAGGGCACACTTGCATCGCACTTCTTATGAGCTGAGATATGGGCGAAAGCCTAGCGTCTCTCATTTTCGTGTGTTTGGTTGCAAGTGCTTTGTTTTGAAGTCCGGGAACCTAGACAAGTTCGAGTCACATTCTTGTGATGGAATCTTTCTAGGTTACTCGCCTTCTTCGCGGGCTTATAGGGTCTGGAACTGCGAGTCTAGTAAAATGGTAGAGACCTGTGAGGTGACCTTTGACGAGGCCAGTCCGGGGACTAGGCCCGATATCTCAGGTTCTTTAGAGCAGTCCGAGACCATCTTTGTGGATGATGAGGATGATGGAGACGACGGTTGTCTACCTGATCCTGTCCCTCATCCACCCCTTGAGGTGCCGTCTTCCACCGCACCTCGAGGTGATCAGCCCATGCCTTCTGCTTCTTCTGGAGCTGGTGGCTCTGTTCCTACCTCGTCAGCTCACGAGGTAGAGGCCACTTCTTCATCTCATCCTGGACCTCCTAGACATATCCAGAAAGCTCATCCTTCAGAGCAGATCATTGGAGACCTTTTCGAGCGTGTGACCCGCTCAAAATCTGGCTTATCTCAAATATGTCTCCATTCTGCTTTCATTGCCTCCTTTGAGCCCAAAGACGTTTCTCATGCTCTATCTGATGAGTCTTGGGTCAATGCCATGCATGAGGAGCTAGAAAATTTCGAGAGGAACAAGGTCTGGTCGCTTGTCGAGCCCCCGCGAGGTCACAATATTATTGGGACTAAGTGGGTGTTCAAGAACAAGCAGAGCGAGGATGGAGTGGTTATTCGGAACAAGGCTAGACTGGTAGCTCAGGGGTTCTCCCAGGTTGAGGGTCTAGATTTCGAGGAGACCTTTGCCCCTGTATCTCGACTTGAGGCCATTAGAATCCTGCTTGCCTTTGCAGCTTCTAAGGGTTTCAAGCTCTACCAGATGGACGTCAAGAGTGCCTTCCTTAACGGAGTCATTGAGGAAGAAGTTTACGTCAGACAGCCTCCAGGTTTCGAGAACCCCAAATACCCACACCATGTCTTCAAGCTTTCCAAAGCGTTGTATGGACTTAAGCAGGCCCCCAGAGCTTGGTATGAGAGGCTTAAGTCCTATTTGTTGAGTCATGGGTTTGACATGGGTAAAGTAGATAAGACCTTGTTCATCCGCCGTCATGGCATTGACTTTCTGCTCGTCCAGATCTATGTCGATGACATCATCTTTGGCGGCTCTTCCCATACTCTGGTTTCCCAGTTCTCGGATGTCATGAGCACCGAGTTTGAAATGAGTATGATGGGTGAGTTGACCTTCTTCCTTGGCTTCCAAATTAAGCAGACTCGGGATGGTACATTTCTTCATCAGGGAAAGTACACTCGTGACCTCCTGAGACGCTTCGACATGAGTGATGGTAAGCCTGTGTCAACTCCCATGGCTTCTACAGCCTATCTTGACCCAGATGAGGACGGCGAGCCAGTTGATCAGAAAGAGTTCAGAAGTATGATCGGCTCCCTTCTTTACCTCACTGCCTCGAGACCAGACATACACTTCTCCGTGTGTCTGTGTGCTCGTTTTCAGGCTTCTCCTCGCGTATCTCACCGTCAGGCGGTGAAGCGCATCTTTCGGTACCTTCGAGCTACCATTGACTATGGTATCTGGTACTCTTCCTCATCCTGTCTTTCCTTGAGAGCCTTTTCGGATGCAGACTTTGCTGGCTGTAGGATAGATAGGAAGAGCACTTCCGGCACCTGCCAATTCATTGGCACTTCTCTCGTCTCTTGGTCGTCTAGGAAGCAGTCCGGTGTTGCACAGTCCACCGCAGAGGCCGAGTATATTGCTGCAGCCAGCTGCTGCAGTCAGATACTCTGGATGGCTTCGACCCTGCGGGACTTTGGGTTAGTTATCGACAGTGTTCCACTCTTTTGTGATAACACTTCTGCGATTAACATTGCTAAGAACCCAGTGCAGCACTCTCGGACCAAGCATATTGATATTTGCTTCCACTTCCTTAGAGACCATGTAGAGAAAGGTGACATAGTGCTCCAGTTTGTGGAGAGTGACCACCAGTTGGCTGATATCTTCACCAAGCCTTTGGACAGTTCGAGGTTTTCAGCTCTGCGGGGAGAGCTTGGGGTGGTTTGTCCTTATGGACTGTAGTGAGGGGGAGCTTGGGCTTTACTGCTTTACTATATTGATTATGCTTCTGTCTCATTTCTGTTGCATTGCACTCGGGGTGCATTTGGGTTTAGTCCTTCCAGCATAGGTTAGAGTGCTTCTCTTGCCGAGATGCTTAGACTTCTAACTCTTATCTTGTGCTTCCAGGATTAGCTGCTTCTTATCTCACTAGGTTGAGCTCACTCACTTCTTGTAGGTTCTAGCGAGGGTTGGGCCACCCTCGGGTAGACAGGGTACGTGTTTGCTCTCTAGTGTGTGATTTACTGTCAGCTGATTGTCCTGGAGTCATATGGGGTAGATGAGAGTCAGTCTGAGCCATAATTGCCTCTATATCTTTTCTATGCTTTAAGGACTGCCTGTTTGCTGTTTTCTTTCCCAGCTTCTCGATTCTATTGCTTTGGTTCAGGGGGAGTTCAATTGGGAGCTTCTGGAGCTTAATTCTGACATAACTCAACTTGAACTAAAAGTTGAATCTAATGTTGAGGGGGAGCTGGTCTTTCATGCATTTTCAGCATTTCGCATTATAATCAAACTGCATTGAGCCTTGATTATTATCCTGTTATGACATGCTTCAATGCTTTACACCGTGCCATGACTTGTGCTTAGCTTGCTAAATTTATCATGACTTCATATGTGTAGACTAGCTTTTGCCATGATAAGTTAAGTAAAATTGATCAACTTAAATTAAACTTGTCATGCTAGCATTTGAGTTTAGTCTTTCTTGAGCTATCCTTTTATGATTCATGCCATGTCAAATAGGCTGAGTAGAGCGTTGAATCTATTTTGAGCCTTAGTTTGAGCTGTTTTAGTCTCCTGATGATACATGAGTTAGTACAATGTGTTAAAAAGCAAAAAGATCTCTTTTGTGCGAAAAAACTGATCTCACCAATTCTTTCCTATGAGACGGCTTGCCATTGCACTTGGCATGAACTTAGGGGAGTTTTGGATGACCTAGACTATCTTCTTAAGCTTCTTGCTTGGAGTAGTCGCATAAGGCTTGAGATCTAGCACATGATAAAACAAAATGTTGGTTGACAACCACCATATTTGTGCGAAAAAACTGATTTCACCAATTCTTTCTCATGAGACAGCTTGCCATTGCACTAGGCATGAACTCAGGGGGGTTTTGGATGACCTAGACTATCTTCTTAAGCTTATTGCTTGGAGTAGTCGCATAAGGCTTGATATCTAGCACATAAACAAAAATTGGGTTGAAAACAACCATATGCTTTCAAAAGACAATGTTTAATGTGCTCAATTTGCTTAATCTACTATCAGAACCAAGTACTTTAACCAATGTTTCAATCTTGAGCTTATAACACTCTATTTGGACTCAATGTTAGCTTCTTTGTTCCGCTTAGCTTATTGACATGGCCTGCATCATCCTTGGATGTCTCTAGTTAGACTTTGCTCATTGATGACTTGACTTGCTCACTAAATACATTACATTTCAGATTGTCATCTTTGTGCTCTGGCTGGTTTATATATATGTCGTCATGATCTAGATAGCGTCCTTTTTTGAGTTATGGCTTGGTGTATTACATTATGGTCAATATGGATAATTCTCATGGCTCTAAATGATTAAATAAACAAACTTCAGCCATATTCATCCATTGACATGTCATATTCTCTCTATTGCATCTTGATGCGTTTATTGCCAAAAGGGGGAGAATAGAGAAGAAAAAGTCTGTTGGGAACACTTTAGAGCTTTGGAGATCAATTTGCTCTTTCAGTTGTTGCTCTAGTGTTCCTTCTGTCGACATGGTCATTAGCTTCATTCTCTTCTTTGGACCATGTTGGATTCTTCAAACTCAAACTCTACTTCATGCTTTTTCGGAGTTTGTCAATATACTCATCAAGGGGGAGATTGAGAGACCATGCGGTCGTGACTCCATGTGAATGATGAGTATTTGACGTTGGTCTAAGTGAGTCGAGTTTGGTTTGCGTAGTTCGGAGTCGAGTCGTTGCATGGCGCAGTCGGGCTCGGTCGGACTTGGTCATTCCTGGTCGTATGGGTTTATGTTCATATTTCGATGATTCGACAGGTTTGGACTTCATTATGGTAAGTATTATGGTATTTACGCTTTTATCGAGCGGTGCTATTTGATGTGTTCTTTGTCTGTGTGACTGCAGGACATCGGGTGGAGTCGTGGCGAGACACGTGGACCGGACTAGGCGCAGGTGGCGCTGAGGTCAGAACGGTCGGGATGTGTCGAAGACGACGTAGACTCGAGGTGGTTGCGAGGCGTGCGAGGCAAGGAGCGCGGAAGCTTCCCGGAAGGTGCAGGAGGGGCGAATCGGGAAATTCGCGAGTCTGCACAAGCGGGAGCGGGCGCCGTTGGATTTAGCAGGCGTAACGGGGCGGAGACCCGTTAGCCAAGGCTATAAATAGGATTGAGGGGCTGCATGCCCACTTGAGCATTTGAGGAGAATTAGGGTTTGCTAGAGTCAAAAGAGGCTTTGAGAGTTTGTTTTGGCTTTAGGCTTTAGTGGGTGGAGTAGGCAGAGTTGTGTTCCCTCTGTACCACCTACGATGGTTTCTAGGTAGTGAGTTCTTCCTCCCTCCAAGCAAGCATGGGTGTGTTCTTGAGTGGTGTTCTTGAGTAGAGAGGGAGAGGATGGATTGAGGAGTTTGTAATCTTTCCTTTTTTATCAAGTCGGGGTATCGGAACTCCTCTGTATTCTCTGTGATTCAAGAAATGAAATCTGAAGTTTGGTTTTCCCTGTTCGTAGCTTCTGTTCTTCAGTTTCCTCTTTGCAAGATTTCTTGATGTTCGTGGTTCTGAGTTCTTGCCTACTGGAGAGTGTCAAAATGGGTTGCTATGACATGGGTGATGCTCAAAAGCCATTTGGCTATTCAATCCCAAGAGCAAACCGAGTTTGATTCTCATTTTTCAGTTTTGGCCTCCTCTGTTCTTGTTCTTCGTTTCTTGGTTTTGGTCCAGTTTTTGATTCCCTTGTTGAGATGGCTTGAAATTTGGTATGGAGAGTCCAGAGGCTATTAATTAGCTACCCTCAAAATTTCATAGCCAAAGGATCAACGGTTGGGGAGTTATTTGGTTTTTGGCTCGGTTCTTGCAAGATTTCAGATTTTTACCCAAATCTGAAATTCTTGATTCATGGAGTGGATTTCTTGTTATTGGCTCTTGGCTTAGTCTTCTGGGAGTGTTCCCTAGCTTTCCTCAAAGTTTCCCAAGCCAAGATTCCAAGAATCGTTGCGAATCTCTCAATTTTCTGAAATTTCTGTTTGCTGTTTTTCTCGAGAGGTACTACCGCTCCTGGAGAGGTACTACCGCTCAGAGGTACTACCGCTCGGCTCAGCGGTACTACCGCTCATGTTCGGACCAGTCCGATCGGGAGCGATGAGACGTTCGGACGGTCCGAACGGTAAGAGGTACTACCGCTCGGCATAGCGGTACTACCGCTCAGAGGTACTACCGCTCCGGGAGAGGTACTACCGCTTGAGGCCAGAATTTTCCCGATTTGATTTTTCTCGCTTGCTGGTCTCTGTATTTGTGTTTTTTCTGCTGCTGGGGTGTCTTGTGAGCACTGGTCTTCTACCTTCATAGCTCCCATAGCTATTGGAGAAGAAGATACGTGTTGGGGGCGATTTTTAAAGATCGACATTCACCCCCCTCTGTCGCCATTTCGGTCCTACAAAACCAAAGGAGACTATAACAAAAGAAAAATATAGAGAATACAAAGGGACAACTGAATTCCCGAAGGGTTCACAAAGACGGCGCGTCGCATTCGTGAGCAGGAACTAGGGGAGTCCCACGGCAGAATCAGGTGCATCTCTGGACCTAGCATACCAAACGGTACTTGCAGGGGCGAAGCCATCGGGGGTTTATTAATGCTTAAGTCTTACCTTCTCCGATGGCAACTATGTACATAGTAGAGAGAGAGAGCGAGAGAAAGGGAGATATATTAACAAACCCAAAGAGAGGCTAGCTCTCCTTGATGAGAAGATTAATAGCAAGCATGAAATTAAATAAGACGACGAGGTGGAGGAGGAGAAGTGAAAATCATAAAATTAAAGAAGAGCTAATCAATTAATCAAAAAAAGAAAATGAAATAATATATGTAAGTCATAAAATTAAAGACGACGATGAAGAAGAAGAGTAGTGAAAATCATAAAATTAAAGAAGTGATAATCAATCAAAGAAAAAACGAAAAAAGAAAGTGAAATATACATGAACCTTCTTGAGTCCGGGGATGATAGTGGAGAGCTCGATGAACCTCTGGTTGATCTTTTCCCTCTACCGCCGCTCCGCAATGATGTGGTCTTGCACGTGCCCCGAAGGCGCCGCCGCTAGGGGTGGAAACGGATCGGATACGGTCGAATAGTCTCAAATACGAATACGGATTCATGTTTTTAAAACGGATACGGATACGAATTCGAACATTCTCGAATACGAATACGAATCGAATGTCATAACGAATACGAATTCGAATCGGATATATGCTTAATTCGGTCGAATATGAATATCCTCCTACAAATGTTGTAATCGACCGGTTTTTCCGATTAGCGATTTTAAATTCAAATTTAGACATTTGAAATTTCATCAACAAACAATCATCACAAATATTAATAAATCAAGTTCATATCCTCCACTTAACAAAGCAAGGAACAAATTATTCTCAATGCTTAACAAAGTGAATCAAATAAAAATGAGATTTTTATGACACATGATCCCAAACTTGGCCTACAGAAAAATGGTATTCTTTTGCGCAAAATTCTTCATTCCCTACTGTTTAAACTATTCTATATGGAAAAACTTACCAGAAAAACTCTGCAAAGAAGTTGAGTTCTTGGTGTCCATAAACATTAAAATCCGGCTGCCATCCATCATATCCTCCAGTAGATTAACCAACCTTACATCAAATTAATTCATTTCATCATCAAGACATTGTGTTTCCTCCAGTAGATGCATACAAACTAGTCATGGTTATTTACGGATATAGCAGATAAGATATATCTTGTTCTATTCTTGCAAAAGGACATATAACGCTTTGATGACTTACCTATCCTCCCATTGAGATGGATCATCAACATCAACTCTAGATGAAGCCTCACTAATTTCTTGTCGAGTAAGCTTCTCTGTCAAGTACATTTCAGCCATATCCATTTCATCATCCAATAAATGCTCAAACTCATCCCTCACCTATCGGAAAGTAATATTTTTAACAAGGGTGGAATATATTATGTGAATTCTAGAAGGGAAAGGAGTTCAGAAAAGTGAAGTGAACAAGTTTCTTGTGAGGAAATTACAGAGGTCAAGAAGAGGTCAAGCATTGCCAATGCCAGCCTTCAGCATCAGCTTCTCAGTCCTGCCACCACCAGCAACCTGCACCAGAGGGGAGCTTGATCCTACAAGAACAGAACAGCATGGGTTCTATAAAAACTTTGCCAGTTCTGAACAGTGAACAGGTTACTGCTGGTAACCAGCTACAACATGTCAACATGGAATCAGTATCGGCTGCCCAATGAACACCAGTTTGGGAACCAATTTCCACTGCTTCTGCAATTAAGCCGATCCCAGCATATGAAAGAATCAATATTTGGAACTTTCCCTGAAGACAGAAGTGTGTCATCCACAGTATATGTGGTTGATTGCTCGTCCTGCAGAATCAAACTTCAGTAAATAACTTCAGGGTATTTAAGTAAACATGTACAGGGAAGAAATTTCAGTAAATAACCTGCAGAATCAAAACATACCATAATCAGATGGACTGTGGATCACAACAACCTTCTACTAAAGTAGAATTACCTGAGGACGTCCTGAATATTGACATCACGATCAAGCTTCTTCAAGTCTTCTTTACAGCCTTTTCAGAATAAAAATGTATTAGCTAGGCTATCCATGAACAACCTCTGAATAATAATGTTCCCTGTCCTGTCTGCTGGACAATGACAAAACAAATAATTAAGAGGATATGAAAACTTTACATTTTAAACAAACAAGTTACAGCATAAGCTTCTAGGATCTTGAAGGAAACATGCTTAACTTGAAGGAAACACAAGAGCATTACAGATCTGAGAGCACAAGCCTCATCCAGCTGCATCTTTATTCTTTACTAATAGGAAAAGAACAAAATTGAAGGTAAGTTAATTGTTAAATACCTGCATCTTATTAGCACAAGAAGCCATACATATCATTATGCAGGTCCTGCGAAGACAAGTACAAATACTAGCCAATGATAAAGCTGCAACTCCCTTGACTGGTCCTGCAGCAAGATCTGCATCTTCCCTGTTTCATGGAAGAATTTGAGATTTATGTCCATTCTTTCAGTAGAGTGCATGCACAATTGAAGTGTAATTTCTTTCGTTAAGTGATAAAAACTACTCCCATTAGAACATATGCTCAAAAACAGGTTTTTACTGAAACTCCAAATCTTTTGGGGCAATTCATCGAACACTTTGCACTCCACACGAACACCTTCATCAAACACCTAGCTCTCATAGTCTCATGGCTATGCCTGAACCGAGAGAGAGAGGTTACCTGCAGCCACGAAGTGAGGGCGTCGGCATGGTGGGACGGGACGGCGGCGTGGTGGTGCTCCCCAACCCCAATTCGTCGGGCTCCCTAGTAGAATCGGGAGAGGTAGGCAGGCAGCCAAGCTGTCCGTGGCAGTAGGGGCCGGTGTTGGCGGTGGCGGCAGCTTTGACGAGACAGACGACGCGCCAAGGATGACGCAGCTGCCGAGGGTGGACCCGAAGTCGGCCTTCCACTTGAGGAGCACGCCGTCCTCGATGCCCAGCTCGCCGGTGGGCAGCTCGATGCGGAGGCGGCGCAGCTCCTTGAAGGAGCGGAGGACCTCAGAGGGCGAGTGGTGGGAGACGTCCCCCACGGGCGGGGCAGCGAAGCGCCGGGAGATGGAGGCCGCGGCGGGGGAGAGGATCTGCCCAAGCGCCTGGATGGGCCTGACGATGCCGCCGAGCACGAGACGCGCGATGTGCGTGAGCGCGCCGCGACCCCGCGTGGGGGCCCCCGCCTCCGCGGCGTGCGGGGAGCCGCTGGCCGAACTGGGGGCCGGGTCGTCGGGTATGACGCAGTCGACGCGGACGAAGACGGAGTCGACGAGCGGAACGAGCGCGTGGAGTGAGGAATTGAGGGGACAAATGCAGTGACCAGTGACTATTGACTCTGTGACTCAGTGAGCTGTGAAGACCGCGCCGTGACTCCCGGCGTCCCGCCTTGGCGCGGGCCTTGGCGCCTTCAGTCCATGTGCCCGCCAAATCGTCAATGCGGCTGTCGCCTACTCACCTGTCGGGCTGTGCGGCTGTGCGCCTGCGTAACAATTGGCGAGCCGGCGCCGATGATAATACAAATACGAATACGAATTTTCTCGAATACAAATACGAATGTTCTCGAATACGAATACGAATATTCTCAAATTCGGATACGAATATTGTCGAATACGAATATTTTCGAATACGAATTTTTGCTTACTATATTCACGTTTTCTCGAATACAAATATCAGATAAAACGAATTATCCGTTACCGTTTTCCACCTCTAGCCGCCGCTTCTAAGCCCCAACCACAGCGGGCGCCACGCTACCCCCTCTCTTCCTAGCCGGCGTATGCGCTATAGCGGCCCTGGCAGCGTTCGGCAATGCAACGCCTCCGCTGCCGCTCTCATCAGTTGGCTGCGCCAAAGAGTCGCTGAAGTTCCAGCTCATCGGCTTATTGCCGTCACCGCCGATCCTGGCGAGGGCGGTGTGGGGGACCACCCGGTGGCCGTGTCACAGTCCATGGCAGCGCCGGGGTTGTTGCCCGAGCTCCAACTGCTGGCCCAGTGGACAACCTGCACCGTGAGGTCCCGGACGCGCGGCGGCCGTGGTGGTATGGGAGGTGCTATGGAGCTCTTGTAGCGAGGGAAAGGAAGCACCCTCGCCGTCGCCGCCGCCATCAGTGTATGCGGGAGCGACGGCGGCGGCCGAGGAGTGCTGGTGTAGTGTGTTCATTGCCCACTGTATGAAGAGGTTCGAGTAGTCCATGTCAATTAATTAATCCTTACTCCCTACTTGCATCAAGAAACAAGCTATGAAGATGATAAGAACATTAGATAAAGTGTGAAAAAAGATGCCGCCTTTTATTTCTTTTGTCTCGTGATTCAAATTAGCTTAATTCTGATATGTTTCATATGATCTAAATTTTCGTTGTCATTCGTAATTTTCTATTATATCACTAATTTCGATATGTTTTATAAATAGATGACTTATCACTACTCCGCACTCATGGCGTTTTTTATTATCGAGATACCTACTTTCTATTTCTCTATTTTTTATTGTTTATCTCCATTCAATTTATAATTTCTATATAAGTTTAAAATTTTATAAGAGTAAAAAATTAATTTTGTGTCAACTTAGTTTAAACCTATAAATAGTTCAGCTTATCCTCGTATTTGAGCGAAGGATTGCGGAGGAAAATTTCCAACAGAATTCAACTAGAAGCATGAAGGAAAATGGTGGTATTGCGCTTCTATGGCGCATGCTGCGTAAGGCAGCACAAGCAGCGAGAGCCATAGGTCAGCTCAATCCATCTCCTCCGACGACGACACCGGCAACGCCCTTCCGGCTCCCACCGAACCTGCTGGACTGCACCGACGACGACGATGCCGCGTCTCCGAGCTTCCACACGGCGAGCAGCACACCGACCGCGATCGTCCACTCGAGGCTGACCAGCCCCGGCGCCGTCGAGGCCGACTTCGACAGGCGCGCCGCGGAGTTCATCGACAGGTTCCGGCGCAACGCGTCGCTGGAGCTGAGGTACTGCTCGCCGATGACGCCCGCCAGGGCGCCCATGTCGCCGGACACGTACTTCAACTTCTGGAGGCAGCACGGCGCTGTGCACGAACACGGCTCGCCGGTGCATACACGGCCGGCGTACAGGAGGGTCTCGCCAAGGCCGAGCGGTACGTCCATCAAGTGGCCGAACAGCCCGTACCTTACAAGAAGGCCATCTGTTGAAGTGCAGTGGTGATACACTCGAACACCAAAATTTTTAGCGGATTTATCACTGTTGGTTACGATATTTACAAAAATAGCAATATACGCATCATATTTGTATAAATGTCACTTTTAGCGTCCGGTGGACGGACGGCAGAGCCGGCGATGTGACTCGTGGGGGAGGGGGCACCGACGGCAAGCGCCTGCCGCCCTGTCAGCAGACGGCAGGTAGCTTACCGCCCGATGAGGAGACAGTAGGTGATTAAGACGACTGATTAGCTGGCTTAATTACCTGCTCTAAATTATTTTGTTTTGTGTTTATTTGAATTTTTAAATATATCAAATGAGCCCAAAAATTTATGTACAACCTCCGACATAATGTATTTGGCAGTGTAATTTTTGAGTAATTTTGTCCATTGTGGATGTTACTCAAAATTGATAAACTTTTGATATCTGTATGAGTTTTTATATATAGCAAACGAGCTCCAAAAATTACAAAATTTTATATGAAGACTTCTGACACAGTCATAGTTATTGTGTAATTTTTTAGGACTTTTATGTGGTTCAAATTTGCCATGTTTATTTGAGTTAATTTAATCATGAATTTAACGATGCTCATGCATCTTTTCAAGTGGTTGACATTTATGCTTCGCGAATATGTCGGCCTGATCATGCTATATTTTCTTTCCTACTGTGTCTTTCGCACAATTGTTACTCTGTGTGTGTCGTGCCCCCTTGCGCGCTCCCTTGTCCGCACTAATGTTGTTATATCCGTGTCATCCCCTTGTCTGCTCTCTCGTTTGCACATTTGTCAGTGTTACCATGTTGTCCTCTCTCACCCGAAGTGCTACTCGTGGCAATGGCTCCTCAATCTACGGAGTGAGCGCACTAGGTTCACTTTTCACTTGGCCATAAATACGAACCTCTCACAGTTCGTCATTTTTTATCTCAGTCGCTCATCGCAGAAGCTTATTTTCATTGTCGTTACTCAAAATTAGGAGTGCGTGGCTAATTATTTTGAGAAGCCAGTGGATAGGCAGTGCTGATTGTTTCTCCCGAAATATAGGTAATTTTTTATGGTATGCTTTCGACGTTATTCCCGTAGTCCTAGTCATAATTACCGTTATTTAGTTAGTCATAATTAATGTAGTTTTTATTATGAAGTAAGTTTTACTATCATTATTACTCTTCACACTAATATTTGGTATGTCTATGTATGGGAAGATATGGCTTTACCGGGGCTTCTCGAATAGTTGTACGATGAAAAACACCATTGCCACTCATGGATGATAGGTGACGCAGCTAGCCCTTCGCCCTTCAAGCTGTGGGGGGAGCGATCCGTGGGCGCTGGACGAGCACTACGTCCCAACCCTGCGGGCCACAAGCTTGTTACCTTTTGCGAGGCTGGTCTCCACCAAACATGAGTTCACCATCGACGGTAGCCTGCTCACGGCACTGGTAAATAGGTGGAGGCCTAAGACGCACACATTCTACTCTGATGGTCACTCTGCAGGACGTTGCGTTCTTTACTGGTCTCCCTTTTAGGGGTGACGCACTTGTTCTAGCCCCTGCACCAGCAGATTAGAAGGAGAGGCTGATGGACCGGTTCGGCCAGCCTATCCCGAAGAGTGCACGTGACATCCCATGCACTTGGCTGAATAATTTCAGTGTGTGCCCGCAGGATGCACCGCCGGAGGTCATCAGGAGGCACCTCGTCACATTCCTTATTCATCTCTATGGTTGGAGCATATTTTCAGCCACACACGATGATACTTGCAACGCTGAGTTCATCGACCTCGCCGAGTCTTTGGTTGACGTAGAGTTTAGGGCAATGCCTCGGTATAGTTGGGGATCAGCGGTCCTATGTGCCACGTATCGGGGGTTATGTGACGCTTGCCAGCACGCCACTGCTGGTACCCCCAATCAAGGTAGCTGATATGTGCTCATGCAGTTGTGGAGTTGGGAGCACTTCCCTATCGGACGTCTAACCATCATGACGCCAGTGCACTTGTTCGGCGAGTTTGCCAACCTGACAGACGGGCCCACAATGGGCATCTGTTGGACTGCTACTCGTCTGCGTTGGGCAAATAGCAAACCGTCGAAGTACTACTTGTTGTGGCACAATGAGTTCGAGTCATTACATGAAAGCGACATCATATGGGATCCATAGACTGTAGATTTTGTGGACCATATATCGCCGCATGGGCTGTGCCTGCAATGCCTGGAAGACGCAGAGCTATGGGCGACAACACACCATCTGGTGTTCTCATACATGGTAGAGGCTTACGTGCCACAGCGTGTGATGCGACAGTTCGGTTTGCACTAGGCTGTGCGCCCTTTGGACGTTAGGTTCTTACCGTAAGCCGTACAACAGTGAGTCAAACTTCATCCGACTAATGTGTACACTTTATATATCTTGCTACGTAATGTTCATGATTCTGAAAATGCAGACAATCAAGGGCTAGTCGGCATGGTATAGACTGGCGGACACTGTAACAACAGTGAATGACGGCATGGACGGATAGGGCGCATCTCGATGACGTACCCCACGGGACATACTCGTGCTCAACGGAAGACAAGGCCACGTACGGGGAGGTAGACGCAGCAAGGAGGCAGCAATGGCTCAGATGGGTAAGCCATATCACATCGAGTGTATTGTATTTTTTACTACTACATTTACTTTTACTTGTACAAGTATTCCTAATGTATAAAATTCTAAAAAAAATTATGAAATGTTCATAAATTCATGATTAAATCAACCCAAATAAACATGGTAAATTCAGATCACATAAAATTTTCAAAACATTACATAATAACTATGACTATGTTGGGAGGCTTTACATAAAATTTTGTAATTTTTGGAGTTCGTTTGCTATGTGTAAAAACTCATAAAAATATTAAAATTTTATGAATTTTTTAGCAACATTCACAATGGATAAAATTACACTAACAACTACTTTGTGTCAGGAGGCTCTACATAAATTTTTGTAATTTTTGAGCTATTTGGTATATTTAAAAATTCAAACAAACTCTAAACAAAAAAATTAGGGCAGATAATTAAGCGTGCTAATCAGCTTGTTTGCTATACGTAATAGCTCCTAAAAATATCAAAATCGTATGAATTTCTCAGCAATATTCATAGTGGATAAAATTACCAAAAACATTACATAGCTAAGTACGTTGTGTTAGCAGGCTGCATATAAAATTTTATAATTTTTTGAGCTCATTTGCTATATTAAAAAATTCAAACAACTAGTAAGCAAAAAATAAATTAGGACAAGTAATTAAACCGGCTAATCAGCTGACTTAATCACCTGCCGCGGTGCCGCCTGGTGGTGGGACGGTAGGTCCCTGCCGTCTGGCGGTGGGGCGGCAGGACGTAGGATGACAGGCCGCCTGCCGTCCCATCACGTGACGGTAGCGGCTACACGTCAACCCATGCGCGCTGCCGTTCAGCCATCGGACAACAAAAAACGTCATTTTTGTCAATATGTTAGATATACAGTTATTTTTGTAAATACAGTGGCAAACAATGCTAAATATGCTAAAAAGGCAACAGAATCAGGCTTGCTAGTATATCTACGCACATAGTATATATATTTCTGAATTGTACGAGGGTAGATATAGTGATTATCAAGGTGATTATCATCGATTTAGGTTCAAATTAGCACTAAAAATCTGTAAATTACCGTTGATGGTTGTGTGTTCGACCAATTATTGTCTTTGAAGGTGGAAATGGATAATTGGCTGAGTAGTTTCTATTAAGTCTTTGTTGTCTTGATTCTTGCTCTTGTTGAGCATGTATTCTCAAACTACTTTTACCGTATCTTCACATTATTTTATATAATATTTTAGTAGGAGCCTCTCTCCTGTTCTCCTAAAAAATATTGTTGTGATTTCACTAACTTTTCTTTGGATGATTCATGTCGTCGTTTGTCATGGCCTCGCGTTTGTCAGATCCCACGAGGCCATGACAAACTTTGGTTGCATTGGAATTGTTGGGTTGCAATAGACAGTACTGATGGGTATAGATAACTATGATTTGTGTCATGTAATGCGACCTCACAATTAGGCATATACATGTCTGAACTCTGTTTTTATATACGTCAGAATTCTATTTTAGATTCAAACCTTTCCTTTCTAGTTCAACAATTATGATATGGTATATTTGAATTAGACATATATAGATGTCAAAAAACTATTTGAAATACAATGGTTAGACCTAAGGGTATTTCACATATTTCACCCTTTAGCCACATCCCAGGAAGCCAACCAACAAAAAAAAGTTAGACCACCAAACAGTTTGGCTTTGCTTAAGCCAACCATAAGCTGCTTATGGAGAAGCCTAAGCGCAAACAAACTGGCCTGATCCGAACGACACGACAGCATCCATCCATACGAAAGCAACATGTCAAGTGCAAACCATCCAAGATGGAATCAGTGTAGCCCGGATTATTGGTATGTGATAAATCATGTGGCTAGATTTAGAATATTTTAATGATAAATAATTAATAATGATTAATTTTTGATAAATAATTGATAATGTTGCTTATTATTATTTGAGGTGTAGTGTGTGGACTAATGTTGGTTAAGTTAAAATGAACTTGTGCCGGAAAAATCTTCTTTGGTTTTTACATATATAGGTTGAGTATAGAGGTGATCATGGTCCATAATGAGGTAGACCGGGACTAGGATGAAAGATCCAAGATTCAGATGATTAAAGATGTCACGAAATGATCGGGCTCATGCTTAGGGTGTATGAAGATCAGAGATAGATGATGCGTATTGGAGTTACGGAGGTGCGATCCGGAGGCTACAACGCGTGATGGATGATGTGTATTAGAGCTATAGAGGTGCGGTCCGGAGGCTACGATACGTGACAATTTTAGGTGCCTAATATTAGGTTGCATGAATAGGTTAAAATTATTAGAATTGAATAAGAACTCATGATCTTAAAGATAAGATCATAATTTAGGCCGTAGTATATAAACAGAGGTGAGATTCTAGTCAAAAGTGTGGCTTTTAGATGCTAATTTTATGCTAGAATTTTAAGAGGTGGTAGAAAGACACTTTGTAGCTATAAACATAATTAGAAATAAATGCCAGGTTCGTTTGGGTTTAAAGTTAGTTTATACTTGTACTGTCTACAGTAACTATTTTTTAAACAATGCGTTTTTTTAAAAAGGAGTTAATAGGAAAATTATAGTAAAAAATGTACTGAGTTTAACTATACCGATCAAAATCACATGTGACTATTTTTCTATATATACTGCTTTTCACAAGCAATCATAATTTAAATATTTAAGTCATAAATCATAAACTATCAGTCAAAAAAATCCCACTAAAATATCAGATCTGTTCGGATGGAAAATTTTCCCAGCAAGATCCTTGCGCGCGGTCTCGCGCGCGCCCGCGCGAAATCTGATCGCCTCGGTCCAGCGGACGTGCGTGCAGGGCGTTGGTCGGTCGGCCTCGTCCGTCGTTCGCGAAGCAGCAGAACGTCCTCAATCCTCATCAAGCAGCAGTACGTGGCGTTCACGTCCTCACGAAGCAGCAGTACAACAAAATAGCACACCGACACTCCTCTGGACACGCACGGAAGAAGTCAACGTGCATTAATTGAGACCGTAACGTCTCGATGCAAGCTTGAGGTCTCAGCATATTACCTAGTGGAAGAAATCAACACATCAACAGCACACGTGAAGAAAAGTCCAACTCAACTTATTGCAAGCTCACGTCTGCACTTCAATCTCGGAGTGTTTCACGTCTGCTGATCTCTCCTAACGTCACATACGGCCGCGGAACCGGCTGTGTCTCCTGTACCTGTGCCGTTCGCGAGAGTATATATGTTTGTTCCTTTTACTATCTTTTTTGTTTTGGTTTGTGCTATATTAATAGATTGAATAATCAGAAAGCAATAAATTTGAGAGAAAAAAATTTCACTGTAGATCATAATCATCCATTCTCACCTGATTATCAACGACGATCCTACAGTATACCAAATAAACCTATAAAATTCTAAAAAAATGACAATGTACTTCTCAAATTATTCTACTTATATATAAAATTCCAAATTTAATTTCATTCTGTGCGGAGAATAATAAACATATAAAATTCTGACATACGATAAATCAAAAGGAAAATGAAGATAAATGCTACTATTCACGTTGCACCAAACATGCCTGATTGCACCGATAGGTTCCCTATGTATGCGTGCACACTTATTTCATTTGAAACCCTGAGGACCAGATCAAATGACAGAGTACTACTATCTGATACGCTTGCTTGTTTAGCCAAACTTATTCTACTGTCGCCTTCAATTACAAATAGCTTCTCTGGTTTTCCTATCGCATAATAATTATTGCTACCTGCTACAATACACATACCATAGGACTTATTACTGCTGTGTCACATACAGGACAGTTACTGTTAAAGGAGCTCCGAAGCCAATCGAAACATATAGATAACAGATGGCAGGTACACCTATAGCACCCTAAATTTATTTTGCAGCCAGTAAAACACAGCATTGCTTTCCTGAAGATGGGTATATCTGGTTTATTTGCTTCCATTGCTATAGCTCTTTATTGCAGACTCTTTTTGCCTACCATATTAGCAGCGTGCTTATACTTTCTGATTTGTATGTAACAGAGAAAATGCAGAGGTAATGCTACGGGGACCACATGCATTCACGTTTGATGCCGATGTTGTTCACAGAGTCACGCTGACCAGTTGTACACTTGTACTGCTCTTGGCGAGATTGACAGTGAAACGAACCAAAATTTTCAAAATAAACTTGAATTTTCTTTCAGTTTGACAATAGCCGTATGTCTCCCTCTGCCCTCCCCTGACACCTCTTCTTGACCAGCAAGACACCTCGACCGAAGCCACCGCCACTGGATATTTTGGCCGGTGCCCTCCCATTTGTCTCTCAGTCGCAAGATTTGACCGCTGCAACTCAGCATCCGAGGTGCCACCGCCCCTGCCGACCTCCCTGCCGCCAAGGATAAGCCTCTCGGAAGCCTCCCGGCCAGCTCGAGTGTGCGCCTCCCTACAGCCGACCACTCTAGCCCGCTTATAAATGTTACAAATGTGAGCAATATTTTAATTCCAAGTTTTATTAGGAGACAAAAATAATAAATTAATGATGCAAAACTCACAACTAACAGCAAGCTACTCATCATACTTCACAATTTACACAAGAAAAACAATATAATAACAAAGTCGAACGTGCGCACGAACGACTTACTTGTTAGCCGCGCAGGCTTGACGCAGTGCAGAACGTAGATGTCGCAGTACAGTGAGCGGTTGCGCAGATGCGCTGCCCAGAAACCTTATTGCTGCCCCGTGCAGGTACTCTCTGCAGCAACGGTTCAGAGATAGCCGCTCTCCCTCCTTCCAGGTGCACGCCGGAAAGAAAAGTCGACGAGGTTCGGACGACGAAGTACAACAGCACAAGATGACAGAAGTAAGAGAGGCAGGCAGTGGGGGATTCTCTCTTTTTCATACCTTGGACGTCTCCAGGTATATATAGATATGCAAATTACTCTCTAGTAACTACCCCATTGAACTGAAATAATTCACTGGCAACTGCTCAATTATTCACTGGTAACTGAAAACATTTAACCACTGAAAACTGCATGTCATCAAAACCCAATTAAGCCTCAAATTCAAACGTTTGAATCTCATTCAAACAGAGAGAGTGAGGTGCATGGTTCAGCAAAATAAAGATGGACTTGGTCTGCCAAGTGGCGCGCCACGTCACGGCACGGCCGCGCATCGCAAGTCACACGATTTTATGCGAAAATACGCAAATACGCGTGCGCGCGTGCACGCGTGTGTGACTAGACAAAACCCTCATACCATCTCTATCCATATTCAAGGAGTGGTGAGAACTCCACCTTATAAATCGGTCTTCCTCACCTTGCCTTAGCAATATGGTACTAACCCATGCATGCTTTGGAATTAAGGAATTGGGCCATAATTAAATGGGCCAATTTCTAACAAACCCCACCAATTCCAAAGCAAGAAGTAAACAGATGACAAAGATATTGTGCTGAAGTACTATTAATATACCAGTCTTTTAATGTAAGTCCCGTACGGGTTGAACTTACACCTAGAATGACAAGATTCATTTTCTCACAGCTGATGAATGGACTATGCCTTGAATTCACAGCTTTTCGTCATAAGATTTCACTTGAAATCTCAACTAGTACTAGGCTGCCAATGAACCACGCCTAAATGGAGCGTTATATGGTCATGCTCCCTTATCTACTCATGAGCTTTCTAGAGAATGCCCCGTTCTCATGAACTGCGACCACACAGTTAAGCTCAAGTAGGTGTATTCTTTCTAGGTATCCTGCAGGCTAATACCTTTTCCTTAATTGGACAACAGAATACATTAAGACTTCATGCCAACCTTCCATACAGTCGAAAGTACATTGTTTATTAGTACATGGGTACAATAAATATGTACTCTCTTGTTACAACATCAATTTGTTTTTCCCATTGCCTAAGTCATCGGATCTCCGATCAAGAAGGTATGGGTTACCATTGTGATGTAACTTAAATGGGCCTCATTCCCATGTCCATAGATGCAACGAAAATCGCTTTCCGTGCTAACCCCTTTGTAAAAGGGTTTGCCAGATTTTTCTCAGTGTGAATATAGTTCACAGCAATCACTCCGGAGTTTCTCAGTTTTCTGACAGATTTAAGCCTACGCTTCATATGTCTAGAGGACTTCATATTATCTTTTGTACTTGTGACTTTGGCCAACACTGTTTGATTATGACAGTACATCAGGATTGCTGGTATTGGTTTCTCAACCAATGGCAAGTCCAGTAGAAGCTCTCTCAGCCATTCAGCCTCAACTGTGGCTGTGTCAAGTGTTACAAGTTCTGCTTCCATGGTTGACCTGCAAAACCCCCATGAAACTGCAGCACCAGCTAAAGTGAATACATAACCACTTGTAGCTTTGATCTCATCAGCATTAGAAATCCAATTAGAGTCACTGTATCCTTCTAATACAGAAGGGTGTCCAATATAATGTATTCCAAAAGATGTTGTGCCTCTCTAATAGCACAACACTCTTTCAAGTGCCTCGCAGTGATCGTCTCCTGGGTTAGATGTAAACCGACTTAATTTGCACACAGCAAATGAAATGTCAGGTCTTGTGGCACCAGCTAAATACATAAGTGACCCAATAATTTGTGAATATCTTAATTGATCTTTTCCTAACCCCTGGTTCTTTCGAAGCTTAATGGTTGCATCATAGGGTGTTGGTGAAACTTTATAGTTTTCAAAACCAAACCGGCTTAATATTTTCTTAGCATAATGGGATTGATTCAAAGTAATCCCATCCTTACTTTTGATCAATTTAATATTCAGAATGATATCTGCCTCTCCCAAGTCTTTCATATCAAAACACCGAGAGAAGAACGATTTGACCTCGTCAATTACGGCAGTGTTTGTTCCAAATATAAGTATGTCATCTATATATAGATATAAGATCACTCCTTGACCCCCACCATAATGATAGTACACACATTTATCGGCTTCATTCACAAAAAAGCCAGCAGATGTTAAAGTTTTGTGAAACTTCTCGTGCTATTGTTTTGGTGCTTGTTTTAGGCCATACAAAGATTTCAATAATTTGCACATTTTATTTTCTTGTCCAGAAATCACAAAACCATCCAGTTGATCCATATAGATTTCTTCCTCCAACTCTCCATTAAGGAAAGCTGTCTTCACGTCCATTTGATGAACATGTAGACCATAGGAAGATGGTAACGCAAGGAGCACTCTGATGGTAGTTAGTCTGATGATAAGAGAATAGGTATCAAAGAAATCTTCTCCCTCTCTTTGGGTGTAACCCTTGGCCACAAGTCTTGCCTTGGACTTCTCAATAGTTCCATCAAGCCTTAGTTTCTTTTTAAAGATATACTTACATCCTACAGGTTTACACCCGATAGGACGATCTGTGATCTCCTAAGTTCCATTAGCCATGATAGAGTTCATTTCGCTATGGACTACCTCTTTCCAATACTCAGCATCAGAAGATGCATAAGCCTCCGAAAGAGTCTTTGGCACATCATCCATGAGATATACAATAAAGTCGCCACCAAAAGTTTTCTCAACCCATTGTCTCTTGCTCCTGCGAGGAGCTTCTGCGACTAGATTGTTATCCTCCTCAAGGATATCACATATTGGTTCAGAAATGGTAGGAAGTTCAGAAGTTTGATTATTCTCACTTTCAATATTATCAGATTGAGCATTCTTTGTTCGTGAAGTACTGCCTGCTGTTCTCACAGGAAAGATATTCTCAAAGAATGAAGCATCTCTAGACTCCATTATTGTATTAACAATAATCTCGGGAGTTTCTGATTTAACTACTAAAAATCTATATGCCGTGCTATTTTGAGCATATCCTAGAAAAATGCAATCGACTGTTTTTGGTCCAAGTTTTCTCTTTTTCTGCAATGGTATATTGACTTTTGCCAAACACCCCCAAGTTCGCAGAAAATTAACATTAGGTTTTCTCCCCTTCCATCCCTCAAACGGAGTAATCTCACTCTTTTTAGTAATTACTCTGTTTAGGATGAAAGTTACTGTTAGAATAGCTTCCCCTCACCATGCCTTAGGCATACCGGCACTCTCTAACATGGCATTAACCAAATCTGTTAGTGTCCGATTTTTCCTCTCAGCTACCCCATTTGATTGGGGTGAATATGGTGGTGTAAATTCATGGACTATTCCATGCTCAGAACAGAATTGGAAGAATTCATGAGGGACATACTCTCCTCCACGATCATACCTCAATTTTTTTTATTTTCTTCTCTAGTTGGTTCTCAACCTCGACCTTATAAGTTTTAAAGTAGTTTAAAAATTCATCCCTAGTTTTCAGCAAATACACGTAGCAGTAGCGTGTTGCATCATCAATAAAAGTTAGAAAATATCTTTTGCTCCTTTTGTCAATAATCCATTCATTTCACACAAATCTGAATGAATAAGATCTAAAGGTGCCAAGTTCTTTTCATCCTCTAATCCCTTAAAGGGTTTTCGAGGTTGCTTTGCTTGCACACATGACTAGCACTTTGATCCTTTGACAATTTCACATTTTGGAATTAAATCAAATCTGGACATTCTAGCAATACTATTAAAACCAATATGACAGAAACGAGAATGCCAAATATTTGCCTCACATTTATTTAAACCAGTTGCAACATTAAGATTATAACAAGATTCTAAAATACTTAGGCAGAACAAGCCTCCGCTCTCATAGCCTTTACCAACAAATTTTCCGAACTTAGACATTACAATTTTATTTGACTCAAAAACTAGTTTATAACCATCACTGCATAGGAGAGAACCACTAGCAAGGTTCTTCTTTATTGTAGGAGCATGCTGCACGTTCTTCAAGTGGACAATCTTCCCTGAAGTAAGCTTCAGATCCACCGTGCCAACACCAAGAACAGAAGCATGCGGCCCGTTTTCCATTAGGACGGAGGAAGCCCCTGCTGCCTGATAAGAAGAAAACAGGAAAATATCAGAACATACGTGAACATTAGCTCCAGTATCAACCCACCAATTAGTGGATTGACAAGCTGAAAAGACAACAGGTGAATTACCATACCCTCCTGAAGTCGAGGCCTCGCCTATGGTCACGTTAATAGCCTTCTTCTTAGGCTGTTCACCATCTCTGATCTTGCGGAAACGATAGTCCTTCGCCATATGACCGTCTTTCCGCACACAAAGCATGTGATGTCCTTCAAATCCTTTTTTCTCAGTTTCCTTCTTAAAGCTAGTTGTCTTGTTCGGTTTGTTGGATTTGTACTTCTTAGCAACAGTCTTTTCCTGCATGGCGTTTGCAATGTTTTGGCTAGATATGCTAGGTGCATCTTTTTCTCTTGCTTTTTCTTCCACATCGAGGGCTGCAATGAGATCCTCAACAGAAATCTCTTCCCTCTTATGTTTCAAGCTAGTAGCAAAATCCCGCCAAGAGGTAGGGAGTTTAGCAACAATGCTCGCAGCCACAAACATTGGAAGCAACACACAGCCCAGGTACGCAATCTCACCGACTAGTAGCTGGAGGTCATGAGCTTGTCCCACTATAGACTTAGCCTCATCCATGCTAAAGTCAAAAAACTGCTCACATATGTAGAGCCAGCGACCTGTCGTCACTCCACCCCTCCACCTCGCTGAGGTCAAGGTCGTCGAAGGCGGTGAGGACGCGATGGAAGAGCTTCTTAGCTTTGCCAAGGTTGCAGAACTTCTTCCCTTTGCTTGCGGTCTTCTTGAAGCAGTTCTTGTCGGTGTAGACGTTCTTGCTCGAACCGTCGACGTCGTTCTTGCCCTCTAGCTTGGGGCAGTTTGCCCGAATGTGGTTGGGGCCACCACACTCGAAGCAAATCACTCGTCCTCCTCTCTTTCTCTCTCTAGCCCTCTTGTAAGCATAAGAAAATTTTCTGGCCAAGAGAGCTAGTTGGGTCTCCGAAAGCTGATCTAGATGCTCATCATCAATATCACATAGAGCAGCTAAGGAGAAACCCGAGAGAGGAGAAAATTGATATTATGCAACTCCTTTGGAGTGGCTTCGATAAAATGCCACTCTCTAGACGGCAATTGTTAAAATGCCATCCAATACATGCCACTCTCTATGATTTGCCATTTTAGGGGTTTTAGCCATTTCTTTTTCATTTTTTATTTTCCCCCCCAAAATTGCATAGGAAATGTCCATAATACCCTCATTTTAGCCATTTTGTCTCCGTTCGATTTATTCATTGTCTCTGTTCCTCCAGGCCAAACGAGGAGACGCTGAGGGCTTCCGCCGCCGCCGCCGGCGCGCCCGCGCGCACGGGTTGCTGGCCACGCCCGCTGCCACAGGGTGCCACCTCCGCCACGGGCCGCCGCCGCGCCCGCCGCTTCCCGCACGGGCTTCTCCGCCGCTTCACGGATCATCAAACTGCAAAATAATCAAATATGTATTGCTCTTAGAACATATCCCAAAACATATCCCGTGCCCAGCAGGAGGAGGCGGCGGAGAAGCCCGCGCGGGAAGCGGCAGGCGCGGCGGCGACCCTGTCCGTGCGCGGCGCCGGTGGCCCGTGCCTACGGCGGCGGCGAAGCCCTCCAGCGGCGGTGGCGGAAGCCCTCGGCGTCTCCTCGTTCGGCCTGGAGGAACAGAGACAATGAATGAATCGAACGGAGACAAAATGGCTAAAAGGAGGGTATTATGGACATTTCCTATGCAATTTTGGGGGGAAAAATAAAAAATAAAAAAGAAATGGCTAAAATCCCTAAAATGGCAAATCATAGAGAGTGGCATGTATTGGATGATATTTTAACAATTGCCATCGAGAGAGTGGCATTTTATCGAAACCACTCCAAAGGAGTGGCATAATATCAATTTTCTCTTCAGTGTCAACAGAAGAACTAGAGGTAGGACTGGGATCGGTGACCAAAGCCATCGACTGAGACTTCGACTTGCGAGAGACAATGTCAATCTCGTGTGTCTTGAGGCGTGAGTACAACGCATGAAGAGTCAAAGTCGAAAGATCCGTCGTGTCCTTGATGGTGGTCACTTTCATCTCCCACACACGCAAATCCAAGGCCAAAAGAATTTGTTGAGCGTTATCCGA
Source organism: Dendrocalamus latiflorus (assembly GCA_017311315.1). Classification (NCBI taxonomy): domain Eukaryota; kingdom Viridiplantae; phylum Streptophyta; class Magnoliopsida; order Poales; family Poaceae; genus Dendrocalamus; species Dendrocalamus latiflorus. Next base: position 17,714,760 of record CM029653.1, on the reverse strand, counting down.
GTCGGGGTATGTGAGACCGACCGCTCGGAGGTTGCTCAAAATCTTATGAAATCTCGCAAAGCACTCATCAAGGGACTCTCCAGCGAGCATTTCAAACTTGTTGTAATCTCACTTGAACTGATCCTGTCGTACCGTTTTTATTTGGGTGGTGCCCTCATGGTAAGCATCGAGGGTCTCCCAAATATCAAAGGCCGACGAAAGATGAGAAATGCGATCAAACTCGTTTCGACTCAAATCTTGGATGATGATATTCCTTGCCTTAGCATTCGCCTCAACATCAGCCATGTTTCTGGCATTGATGTTCTCATCGGCAGGAACAGCAAAGCGAACTTTGACCTTGCGCCAAATCGCATAGCCCTGAGCCTGAATATAGGTCTCCATCCGACTCTTCCAAAAGGGATAGTCCATCCCATCGAAGATCGGGGGCTTGGTGGAATACTTATGGTTGCCATGGCTCACAGACCGGTTAAAGATCTATCAAGAAGAGCTAACCGGCTCTGATACCAATTGTAGGATCGAAAATGGCAACAGAGGGGGTGAATGGTGCCTTTTTAAAAAATCAACCCCTCAAAAGTATTCACAACCAACCGGATCTTATTTGAATGTCCTCCCAAAAGGAAAGTTATGCCAAATCACGCAAGGAATCCATCCCAACTGGTCTCTTTCCGTTTCGTTCATCGTTTGCCTTTTATCTCCAATTTTCTGAAAGGACTCTAAACTGAAATCCGCGAATTGGAGTCGGTTTCTATCTCTTCCAAGCCTATAAATATGACACCTTGGCTCCTCTAAACCCATCCCAAGCCGTGCCAAGTCCCCTCAAAGCACAGGACGCCGTCGGCACCGAGCCCCTCCGGTCCCGAATTTGCTCGTCGTGTCTCGAGCTATTCGGTGAGTTTCTCCGTGATCCTTTCACGTCACATTGTGCCATCATGTGCCATCTACCTTCTTGCCAAGTTAATTTGGTTTTGGTGCAGCCAATCTCCCGGAATCGAGTTTTCCCCAATCTAGGTCAAGAGCGCTTCCCGACGTCGATCCGTCGCCTCCGGTAAGCTTTAGCCCTTGCCGTAATTTTTTTTAGACTTGCCTCGCCGCGTTCTACGCCGTGCTCACTTCCTTTTTCCCAGAAAACCTCTACAAATTTTCACCTCCGAACCTCGCCATGGCCGCCAATGGCATCTCGTGTCCCCCATCTACCCGGAGATGTTTTCACCAATCCGTTCGCGTCATATTGTGCCAAACCATCCCAGGTAGCTACCCTCAAAGTGGTTTTAGATTTCGTTCACCGAGTACCAAGATATTAAGTTTTTTCTTTTTCCTTCCCGACGTCGTTCAAACGTCGATTGCGCCGTCTCCGATGGGTTTCTGGCCGAGCCGACAATTTTCCTAGCTTCGCTAAGCCGCGTTCTAGCCCGTGCTCACCCTACTTCTCCACGTTCCATGCCCGGGTTTTATTCCTCTCCCCTACCCATGTCGTTGTAGCCGCCCGTGCCGTCACCGTGCTCCGTTTGGCGTGACGTCGCTTCCTATATGTGCCTTAGGTCCCTAACAACCCATTTTGCAAGTTAGATTCACCTCCCATGCCTCATCTCGCCAGCGCTAGCCTCCTTTCCAAAAATTGCTCTCGGGTGAACAGTAACATCTGTGAATTTCAACATTTTCTCGCCCCGGCAAACTTTAGATGGCTCGTTCTCCTTCGTCCGAACTCCGATTGACCCGATTCTTCTTCCTAAATTCATATAAAATTGAGCTCTATCTTTTAGTTCTGGTTTTGCAGTTTTTGGAGTTTATTTGGATTTTATTTGAATTTGTTTTTTGTGTTTCGTTTCGCTTTCTCTCTCGTTAGATCACACGTTCGAAGGAGCTAAAGCCGGATTCGAAGATCAAGAATTCCTAACTTAGCAAGGCCAAGGCAAGTCGTGTCCTTTGATCACGTTGAACCCAGTTTTCAAATCTATTATGTATTACTTTGTTTTACATTACCATGCATCGCTATTTTATTATCAAACCCTTGTATTGGTAGTTATTGTCCAAATTGATTAATCCCTCCTTGATAATTTGGTTGTCATGATTCCATTGTTACCATAGGATGGGTAATTACTTAGTGATGCAATATTAGTTGTCACATGGGTTGCGCGTCTAAATTGCTTAGCCATGCTTATTCTAGTACGTTGGGTTATCATCACATGTGATCAGTTAATTAATTTTGACTTAATGATATATTGGAACGTGGTGGTAACCACAGTGATAAAATTTGTGTGCCATGACATGGGTAGTGTCATTGGTGTTGGTTATACAAAATTGGTTTTCACTCGGGCAAATGATCGTGCAGTAAAGGGGGTGCAGGTTGCACATGGGATGTGGATGCTTCGCCTGGGTAATACTTAAGGACTTAACTTTGTGCGCCATTGATCTGAGCCTTATCGTGCAACCACATGTCCAGTATGGGATGGAACTGGCTGATTAATTTGCGATGTTTCAATTTTGGTTCTGCCATTGGGATGTCAGTGGGTGCCTTGTACATTCCACGGGGCGCAAGAGGGGGCAATTACCAGGTTAGGGGGCGAAACCTTAGCGAGGCGGAACTGGGTTGAAATTGAACATTGTAAAGGCCTTGTCATGATCTCCTCGCCGCACACCTAAGGAAGTGTGTAACTCGCGTGGCAATCCGGGATGATTATGTCTTGTGGGTAAAGTTGTACAACCTCTGCAGAGTGTAAAACTATTCGAATAGCCGTGTCCTCGGTCATGGACAATGCTCGGTGATTTCACACGAGGGGTAGAGTTTTCATAAAAACCTGGTTGGGTTAAGTTGGGAAGTGAATGGTTAGTTCACGGATGTTCATTTCATGGATCTTGGTTCATGGTGGATTCCTTGGGTGAATGGTCAGTTCACTTGTGGTTGGTCTCAATTCCTTTGGTTACTTATTTATTATCATTTACAAAGCTTGCTTTTCAATCTACTTATTGTATTTACCTTAAATTGTTGCTTTCTGCAAAATTAACCTTTCAGCCATCCATTGGTAAGCCTTGCATACTATATTGCATCTTTGTTACAAACGACTTGCTGAGTACTCTATGTACTCACGGTTTCATCCATATTTGCTCAGTTGAGGAAGAAGGACCAAATCATCAGGAGCTACTAGAAGGAGGATACTTCGACGACTTCGCGGATTAGGACTTCGCTCCCCAGTCGATTGCCTGTGGGCATGTCGAGTGGCTGCTACGTTTATTTCTGGTTTTCCGCTGCTAGTTTCTTTAAGCCTTTCAGGCTATTAATTGTAAGCTTGGCCATAAGGTCGCACTCTGATAATTATTAATAATATTTGAGTCTTTTCCTAGTAAATCGTGATATGTTCGATATTTCATCTTTGTTAATACTGTGTGCACTAGCGTGATCCTGAACTAGTGCAGAATACACAGGAGAGTCCGGATTTGTATATTCGGGTCTCTACACCCATCATGCTCATCTCAAACTCGGTGCTCATGACATCCGAGAACTGTGAAACAAGAGCATGAGAAGAGCCGCCAAAGATGATGTCATCCACATAAATCTGGACGAGCAGGAGGTCAGTGCCATGCCGGCGAATGAACAAGGTCTTATCAACTTTACCCATCTCAAAACCATGACTAAGCAAATAGGACTTAAGCCTCTCATACCAAGCTCTAGGGGCCTGCTTAAGTCCATACAAAGCTTTCAAAAGCTTATAGACATGGTTTGGGTATTTGGGTTCTCGAAACCTGGAGGCTGTCTGACATAGACTTCTTCCTCAATAAAGCCATTGAGGAAGGCACTCTTGACATCCATCTGGTAAAGCTTGAAACCCTTAGAAGTTGCAAAGGCAAGCAGGATTCTAATGGCCTCAAGTCTAGCTACAGGGGCAAAGGTCTCCTCAAAATCTAGACCCTCAACCTGGGAGAAGCCCTGAGCTACCAGCCTAGCCTTGTTTTGAACAACCACTCCATCCTCACTCTACTTGTTCTTGAACACCCACTTAGTCCTAATAACATTGTGACCTCGAGGGGGCTCAACAAGCGACCAGACCTTGTTTCTCTCGAAATTCTCTAATTCCTCATGCATGGCATTGACCCAAGACTCATTAGATAGTGCATGACTAACATCCTTGGGCTCAAATGAGGCAATGAAGGCAGAATGGAGACAGAACTGAGATAGTCCAGACTTTGAGCGTGTGACACGCTCAAAAAGGTCTCCAATAATCTGCTCAGAAGGATGGTCCTTTTGGATGTTTCGGAGAGGTCCAGGATGAGATGAAGAAGTGGCCTCTACCTCATGAGCTGAAGAGGTAGGAACAGAGCCACTAGCTCCATAGAAAGCAGAAGGCATGGGCTGATCTCCCCGAGGTGCGGTGGAAGATGGCACCTTAGGGGGTGGAGGATGAGGAACTGGATCGGGTAGACAACCCTCATCTCCATTGTCCTCATCATCCACAAAGATGGTATCAGACTGCTCTAAAGAACCTAAGATATCAGGCCTAGTCCCCGGACCGGCCTTGTCGAAGGTCACCTCACAGGTTTCTACCATTTTACTAGTCTCGCAGTTCCAGACCCTATAAGCCCGCGAAGAAGGCGAGTAACCTAGAAAGATCCCATCACAAGAACGTGACTCAAACTTATCTAGGTTCCCGGACTTCAAGATAAAGCACTTGCATCCAAACACACGAAAATGAGATACACTGGGCTTTCGCCCATATCTCAACTCATAAGAGGTGTGATGCAAGTGTGCCCTGAGAACTGGATTCGAAAATGGCACGCGGTGGCTATAGCCTCAGCCCAAAACTTCCTCGGTGTAGAGTACTCATAAAGCATCGTCCTGGCCATCTCAACCAGGGTACGGTTCTTCCTCTCCACAACGCCATTCTGCTGAGGGATGTATGGAGAAGAGAACTGGTGCTCTACACCGGTCTCACCGCAAACCTCTCAAAGTAAGAATTCTTGAACTCTGTGCCATTGTCACTGCGGATCGCTCGTAAGGCACTCGGGAGCTCAACAGAAAGCTTACTAAACAAACCCCGAAAATGGGTATACGTCTCATCCTTCGAGGCCAAGAAAAACACCCAAGAATACCTCAAGAAGTCATCGACCACGACAAGAATATACCACTTCCCTCCTGCTGACTGCACTCGAGCTGGTCTAACTGTGTCCATGTGGAGCAGCTGTCCTGGTGCATCAGTCATAGTAACTGTGACGGGAGGATGAGAAGCGGCAACCATCTTGCCGTGCCGGCATGGAGCGCCAACAAGATCTTTGACCATCTTGAATTTTGGCAGACCACGAATGAGATCGTGGCCGCTAACTCGGGTCAAATGGTCAAATCCGATATGACCAAGTCTCCTATGCCAGAAAGTAAGGTCGCGGGACTTAGAAGCAACTAAACACCTGAGAGAATCATCAGAAGACTCAACAAAATCAGCACGAAAGATCCTCCCATAACGAGAAATCCCGCAGACCAGACTACTCGAAGAATCAAGAATTTTACAATTGTTTTTCTTGAAGCTCACCTCATAACCGTCATCGGTAAGCTGAGAGACTGAAAGCAAATTATACTGCAGCTTACTCACTAAGGCAACATCTTTCAAAATAAATGAATCATTAACGTGCACAGTACCTTTCGCGATGACGCACCCAGATGAAGCATCTCTAAAGGTGATAGTCTCATCACCTGGAGCACGGGCTAGGGAAGAGAACCAACGAGAGTCTCCGGTCATATGACGAGAACAATCGGAGTCAACAAGCCAAACCTTTCCCTTCCTAGCCCGGCGAACCTGAGTCAAGCAGAGAGTAAGGTCTCAGTAATGGGATAAATCAAGAGTGATTTTGGCACCCAATACTGAGTAACACGTGGAGCAGAAGAAGTAGCCACACACGACTGACCTCTATCTACCCTACACTCTCTGTCGCTCAAAGAAGCAGAAGGTCTAAGTGTAGACCTGAAGTTGTTGCTGGGTCCGACTGCTACGGGGGAGCGAGTCGGAGCACCAACAACATGCTAAGCTCGCCGCAGGTAGCCATCTCGACGGGGAAAACGAGATCTACCCTCAGAACGGCGGAAGTCACGACCAGGAGCATATCGAGGATGAAAAATAGAAAACTCGGAAAATCCAAGTCCTCGATGATGCTCAAACCCATCAGAAGCAACTCTAAACCTCGTGTTGGTCTTAGATGCATTCAAGGTCTGGGGATGACCCTGAATACGTCTAAGAGTGTCAACACGGTTTTTACGCGCGATCTTGGCGCGCCTGAAGCACCTCTCGATCGAGTGTCCATCCTTCTGACAAAAGGTACAATGGTACTTCACCTTCTGAGAGGTAGAAGTAGCATGATGAGGCTTCGCCTTCTGAGAGGTCGAAGCGACAGGTGGAATCACCTTGCTGTCAGAAATCTCTTGGACAAAGCCCGCTGATTTGAATTGAACTTTCTTAGATCTGGGCTCTATCTCGATCACACCCGCTGTGATGGGTCTAAGAATAGCAGGTGGATGCTTCCTCATATCCTCAGAAAAATTGTATCCTAGACCTTGATTGAATTTGCAAATTTTAGATTGGTCTAGAATAAGATTTAGCTTCTTCTTGCCTCCTACAAACCTCTCGAGAGTGTTCATAAGATACTGATACTCCCGAAAGATAGAGGCGCAAGAAGAGCAGGGGGAAGAGGAGACAGCAGAAGGTAAGGGAGTAGAAGAGGAACCAATAGCAAAGGAATGGATGGCTTGTGCACGCACAGCCGACTCAGAAGGGATAATCCTACTGCTAGCCAATTGGTCCACGTCGCTAGGCGTCTCTACCTTACCCTTGGGCTCCTTCCCAACACCAGCACACACATTACAAGCAGATGGTGGCTTCTCTAGAAGGTCCTTAGTTAACTTCACATATTTTTCATCCAATGCAATTAAGTTAGATTTTAGTTTGTTACAATTATTGCATGGTGAGCTAACAGGGTCCTTAGAAGCAAACTTAGCCAATTTGTTATTGTCATCAACTAATTCTTGAAACTGCTTAGAAACAGCTTCAAGCTCAGCATTCAGCTTAGGACAATTCACACATGAAGAAATAGGCTCAAGTAGAAAAACTTGTAATTCAACAATTTTATGATCTGCCTGTTTTAGGTTCATCTTTATTCACAAGTCTCGGGCAGATCGAGAAGCATGGTATAAAGACCTCTAAAAGCATTCTCCTTGTCCTCACATGAGGTGCAAGAAGTAGTCTCAACAATAGTAGATGAAATAGCAACAGACCTACTCATCTCTAGTTCAGCCAAAAGACTAACATTCTCCACCTTAAGCATATCAAGCTCAGAAGACAGACTATCATGGGAGGTCCTTAGCTTCTCCATATCACCAAGCAAAGCACAACATGTATCACAATCATCACGGGAGGGAGCAGATATAAGTGAAGTAAGCTCCCGTGACAATCTCTCTACTTCCTTCTCTAACTCGCTACACCTAGCTCTAGATCTAGCATGAAATCCTCCTAGCTTAAGAAAAGCTTCATTAAGTTGATCGTAGGAGGGGTATACCTCATCGGAGTCGGAGTAGAGTCCGCTGTTGCTGACGTTGCTGATCTCACCCTCAAGGGCCATGAAGCACATGCCACTGAAGTCCTCGCCATCCTTGGGATCTTGCTCGTCCTTCCCATCGTCGTCACTCCACCCCTCCACCTCGCTGAGGTCGAGGTCGTCGAAGGCGGTGAGGACGCGATGGAAGAGCTTCTTGGCTTTGCAAGGTTGCAGAACTTCTTCCCTTTGCTTGCGGTCTTCTTGAAGCGGTTCTTGTCGGTGTAGACGTTCTTGCTCGAACCGTCGACGTCGTTCTTGCCCTCCAGCTTGGGGCAATTTGCCTGAATGTGGTTGGGGACACCACACTCGAAGCAAATCACTCGTCCTCCTCTCTTTCTCTCTCTAGCCCTCTTGTAAGCATAAGAAAATTTTCTGGCCAAGAGAGCTAGTTGGGTCTCCGAAAGCTGATCTAGATGCTCATCATCAATATCACATAGAGCAGCTAAGGAGAAACCGGAGAGAGGAGAAAATTGATATTATGCCTCTCCTTTGGAGTGGCTTCGATAAAATGCCACTCTCTAGACGGCAATTGTTAAAATGCCATCCAATACATGCCACTCTCTATGATTTGCCATTTTAGGGGTTTTAGCCATTTCTTTTTCATTTTTTATTTTTTCCCCCAAAATTGCATAGGAAATGTCCACAATACCCTCCTTTTAGCCATTTTGTCTCCGTTCGATTCATTCATTGTCTCTGTTCCTCCAGGCCGAACGAGGAGACGCCGAGGGCTTCCGCCGCCGCCGCTGGAGGGCTTCGCCGCCACCGCCGCCGCGCCCGCGCGCACGGGTTGCCGGCAACGCCTGCCGCCACGGGGTGCCGCCTCTGCCACGGGCCGCCGCCGCCGCCGCGCCCGCCGCTTCCCGCACGGGCTTCTCCGCCGCTTCACGCATCATCAAACTGCAAAATAATCAAATATGTATTGCTCTTAGAACATATCCGAGAACATATCCCGTGCCCAGTAGGAGGAGGCGGCGGAGAAGCCCGCGCGGGAAGCGGCGGGCGCGGTGGCACCCCGTGGCGGCGGGCCTTGCCGGCGGTCCGTGCGCGCGGGCGCGGCGGCGGCGGCCCTGTCCGTGTGCCCTAATTCAGTCAAGGGTAGAAAACAGGGAGCGACAAGATTGAAAACTGGAAGTGCTGAAACTTGGGATTTCTGGGAAATTTAAAGAAGGTTTCTGATCTACTCAGGCCAGAACTGCAGGAACTTAAACTAAATAGTATTGAGGCCTGAGAAGTCAAAGAAATTCATCATAGGAACAAGAGACAAGAATTTAAGCTGAATTCTGAAAATGAAGAGTGAATGAAGATAATTTCCAAATTACTCAACATTTCCAAATCCTATGACCAAGAGCTTGTGAATCTCAACTAGAGATGTTCTCACAATAGTAATGCATAGCTCTTAGGGTATCTTTAGAAAGGAAATAGAGAGAACCCATCATCCCCTGCATGCAAACCCTAGAAAATGTGAAACAGAGGAAATGGGGCAAAATGGAATATTTGATTCTTCCATTGAACTCTTGGGAATTTATCTGATCAAATGATCTTGTGGTACATTCCCATCACAGAGCATCTCATTTTGCTACTCCTTGACAAGAATCAAACTCTGAAACACATAAACTGAAAATCCACACAACGAGCAGAAAAACCAACAGAAACTGAACTTCATCACAGAAAGAGAACAAAATGAAAATAGCCCAACACAATCCTTCTCATAATGATTTAGAGGTAGAGAGATGAATGATTACAAAGGTTTTTGGTCATATCCCTCTCACTACATGCTTGAGAAAGGATTCACGTACACACACAGAATGCTCAAAGAGCTCTCACTCTACTCTCCTATCCAAGCACTCTCTATCCTGAATGCCTACCCATTTCTTGCTTGAATGACCTGAATACTACTGCCCTCCTCTTCTCTTTTTGAAGGCAAAGACTCACCTCAAACTAGCAAATCAAGAAGTGACATACCACCTCCACCCATTCTCCTCATATCCACATGAGGCAATAAAGTCAAAAACGCTTTTGGAGGGAAAGAACCAGCCCTCCACCTCATTTCTTGGGTCAAATGTCCAATTTGCCCCTCAAGCACCTTCCCGGAAGCTTCCCGTGTCCGGTACCTTGACCGCCTGGACCTCGACTCCTCCCTGAGCCTAGTCCGGTACGCTTCGCTGCACATGACATCACCCGACATCCTGACCGTCTGGACCTCAACTCCTCCCTTTGTTTAGTCCCAATCCTCTCACCGCTACCCGTCGTGTCCACCCGACACCGACCGAGACCTCCGACTCCACCCGAGTCTAGTCCGGGTCTGTTCCGTCGCGCACGATCGCAACCGACCTCCAAACCGTCTGGACCTCCGACTCCACCTGAGTCTAGTCCCGGTTCTCTCGTCGTCGCCCGTCATGTCTGTCACTGGTAGCTCCAGCTCCGGTTCCTCGTCTCCCGACTCACAACCACCTCACCAGCCTCGATCATCTTCGGCTTCGCCGACCGTCTGGACCTCAACACCTCCTGTGCCTAGTCCCGGTCCTCCTCGCCTCACCATGACCTTGCTCCGAAGTCCTGCAGTCACACAGACAAGCAAACCGTCACATAGCACCGCACGAAACAGCATAAACCATATTAGCACAAGTAAAGGTATTCAACCCTAGAATACCCAAAATAAACTCAAACTCACTAAACCACCGTCAATTACTCATCACCAACATGGGGATACCTCCACATGGTCTCTCAGTTCTTCGCTCGTGCGTGCAGACGGAGGAGGAAGACGACATTGTGCACTTGAGCCGCATGGTGTCGGGCCGCAAGCGCCAAACAGGCCGAGCCGCTAATTATTGTAGCAGGCGGGTTTCGGTCGGAAACAGCGACCTGACTCGCATAACAGTATTGGATCCCGCCGCTCAAACCCGCTGTGAACAGTGCCAACCCACGATGAATAGTGTAAACCCGTTAAGTATAGTAAACCCGACCCGCTACTGTTTACCCGAAACCCAAAATACATATTTATACCCATTTTGACCGTTTTGAGCCCGCCGACCCATTTCTCAGGCCCATTTCACCTTTTGGACCCTCCTAAAAGCCCTAAACCTATTTTATTTGAATTTCTTTAATTTTCTTTTTATTTGTTTTCTTTCTTCCTCACTCAGTCTTTTGAGCTCGGAATTGATTTGTTTTTCTCCCTTTTTGCATTAGCTTCCAACGCTAATTCCCAAGAAAACCAAGGAGGAGAAGTGCAAACTCAAGAGCTAGAAGGATACGAACTTATAATAAATCCGTAAGGCAAGTCACATGTTTTTGATCATATTGAACCTACTTTCCGTTAATTATTATTTATCAGTATTTTCATTATGTTATTTACATGTTGTTATTTCATGTACAAGTACTGTTTAGAATGACATAGTATTAGCTAATGTCCTACCATCCAAAAACGCCATGTCTAATTTGATGGCCACATTCACCTTGACAAAACTTACTAATATTAAAAGTATTATAAATATAATCACCATAGATTAGGAACTCAATAATCTTTTACTACTAAGAGTCTTAGCATTTTGCTGGTAGAATTTTAAAAATGAATCTAGGATAAGAAGATATCACGGTGAGCCACAAGATGGCTTAAGCCCATGATCTTATCCTAGGGTGAAAGTTTGGCAATGCCGCGGTCACTGAAATATAAGTTTGTGAGTGGAAGTTGCTTTGGTAAAAATATAAGGACTAGACCCTTATGCCAAGTAAAGAACATAGCACCCGCTCAACCACAAGTGTTGACTTGTCAAACCTGGTTTTAGTAGCTGCTCAAATTGATTGAACTCTACGATGTAGACGACGCCTGGTATTAGGGTTTATCCTACACTCAGGCCTGCCTGTAGAGTTTCTTTTGGTAATGTAACTTTGGGTTGTACGCCCCTTTATGTAAAACTTGACTGCTAAGCCTTACTTTTATAATAAAGTTTGGTTTTTATGCTTAAGCTTGTCTTGGCAACGACATATACTCTTCTACAGTACTTGCAGCTGAACAATCCTGGACAGTTGTGAAGATAATCTAACGTCCCTAGAAATAGAGGTGTTACAGACAGTTAAACTACACAACGGTCGGTGCTTGCCCTTTTGTTTTCCTCGATACATTCAGTTAATACCTGCCTTTATATAATACCTTAGGGCTCCGATATTCACTTGATGTTATACATCTTGATCACATACATGGTGACAGATCTCCTCCTTACCACCTGCAGACCAGCTGTCTCTTCAGGAGAGCACTATCTGTAAATGGTACACCAATGCAGGCCTGCAGAAGTGACTGCTTTACAGAGCAGGTTGAGCCTTACATAAAACGCTGAATACATTACCAGTATACATACATTACTCTCGCTGCCCCATTGCTTGTTTTCAGCTGTTAGTATTTCCCAGCTTGCACATTTTTCATAACCTGATTGTACCATTCTGCGATAGCCACTCTTCCTTCATATGTACCATCCATCAATTCGGTAATCTATACTCGTTCATTCCCTTTATCTATTGCATCACCTGTCTATTATACAGTTTCGCAGCTGTGCCACGAGATAAGTTGGACTGGCCACCCACCAATGCAGAAGGAACCTATTCAGGGGACGGTCCCCCAAATTTATAACCTTAACCCACATGATGTATTGGTAAAACCATTTGCCTCCCTTTGCTTGCTTTACATTATCTATGCTATACTGTCAAACCCTGATTCCCTTTACTTAACAATACATACATATTCATGTAACTAGGGAACACTACACAGAAAGCTTAATACTAGACGGCCAATCACAGACGGTTTTGTCAAACCGTCTGTGACCGACAATAACATAGATGGTTTTAATTTGGACACCGTCTGTGTTGGTAACGTCGGAGAAAACGAGTATCACAGACGGTTCTTACCGATGAACCGTCTGTGATACTTTAGTATCATAGACGGTTTTTATTAAAAAATGTCTGTGATAATCTGGAATTATCACAGACGGTATTTAATAAAAAAAACCATATGTGATAATGGTGCTAGACATTTAGTGCGCTGCTCAGAACCACATCTGTATTCATTTCGATCCAGATCTAGCCGGTGCTGCACCCTTTCGCTCAGAAAGCAAGCTAGGCGATTTCAGGCTAATTAATTTGGTGGGAGGAGGCAAAGATTGAGCTTTGAGGTAACGCTACGGGGACCTCATGCAGAAGTTTGATGCCGATGCTGTTCACGCTGAGTCACGCCGGGGGCTAGTTGTACTGCTCTTGGCTTCTGGCAAGATTGACAGTTAAACTACACAACGGTCGGTGCTTACCCTTTTGTTTTCCTCGATACATTTAGCTAATACCTGCCTTTATATAATACCTTAGGGCTCCGATATTCACTCGCTGCCAGGGGCGGAATTGGGCCCCCGGCAAGGTAGGCTCTAGCCCGGGGCGTCAAAAAATTAACAGTTTATAGCCCAGGTCAGCCCGGGGTATTTTTGCTCGTATTTAGCCCAGGTAGCCTATACACATGCCAGCGGCCCACTCGCGCACAGGCGCGCTGGCCCGCTCGCGCGCGCTCGGCGCTGCGGCGTACTCGCGCGCAGGCGCGCTTGGCCCACTCGCGCGCGCTCGGCGCTGCAGCCCACTCGCACGCAGGCTCATCCGCCGCCACGTCGCAGCCTCTCAGGCCGACTCGCGCGCGCGCACGGCGCTTCACCCCCGCCGCTCGCTCAACCCTAGCGCAGCAGCCGCAGAAGGCAGCCGCACGGGCGCGATGCCGCACCGCACCGCAGCCGCCAGCCGCAATCGCTCGTCGTCGTCGCCAGCGCCGCCCCTCGTCGCCTCCGCCTTGTCCGCCGCCTCGTCGCCTCTGCCTCGTCCGCCGCCTCATCGCCTCCTCCGCCGCCTCGTCGCCTCCGCCTCAGATCTCCGCCTCGTTCGCCGATGGCCGCCTCGTCGCCTCCGCCTCAGATCTCCGCCGCCTCGTCGCCTCGTCCGCCGATGGCCGCCTCGTCTCCTCCGCCTCAGATCTCCGCCGCCTCCGCCTGGTCGCCTCCGCCGCATCGTCCGCCGATGGCCGCCTCGTTGCCTCCGCCTCAGATCTCCGCCGACCGCCACCTTGTCGCGTCCGCCCTCCCGCCCCTCCGCCTCTCGGCCAGGCGGCCAGCGCCGGCTCGCCCACCTCTTGGCCAGGCGGCCAGCGCCGCTGCGCCGGCGTCGCCCCCCAGGCCCCCCAGGCTGCCAACAAATTCTTGGCTGGAGATATGTAAGTAAAAATATAATTTCGTTCATCATTCAATGATTATCATCTCATGCTCTAATGTTGATGATTGCCAATATACATTCTATGCCAAGATTCTCGTGAGGAAACATAGCTTAGACATGCATATCATTTTATTTTGAACATCAAGTGAATATGAAAGTATACAAGGAAAAGTAATACTTCATTCCCAACAAATGAGCAAAAAATAATACTTCATTCAATCTTGTGCACTTCTATTTTACTTAGAACCTTGTAGCTCACAGTTAAGTGAACTCTGTTTCACTTCATATGCTTAATTGTTGGATTGCACAATGCCATTATCTTGGTCTTTCTATTGCTCATGTTATTAAAATATAGCTTGTCTTAGTTACATACATAGACTTTCTGGTTAACATCTATTCTAGATATATGAAAACTATTGGTGCTTATACCCAAATTAAAGACTTTGTTCTCCCTGTTCTTGCAACTTGAGTTATGATTATTCATAAGAGGAATTAGAGGATATATTTATAACATCAGCCCTTTCAATAATATCAATGGAGTCAGGGAACCACATATCGTGGTATGGGTACAAATTGGCGTTAGTTTTAGGTTGTTAGAGTTCAGCCCGGGGCGTAGCCAAATCCTGGTTCCGCCACTGCTCGCTGCTATACATCTTGATCACATACATCTGCTATACATCTTGATCACATACATCGTGGCAGATTGTCAGGGGAGCACTATCTGGAAAATGGTATACCAACACAGCCCTCCCAGAAGTGGCTACTTTACAGAGCAGGTTAAGCCTTACATAAAACATTGAATTCAGCTGTTAGTATGTTCCAGCTTGCACATTTTTCATAACCTGATTGTACCATTCTGCGATAGACACTCTTCATCGCAGACACTTTTCCTTCGTATGTACCATTCATCAATTCGGTACTCATCGTCACGACAATGCTCCAACGATTCCTTTATACTAGTGGTAACATCGACGATGGCAGCACAAGCCAAACGCTTCCAAATGAGAAAATAACATCAACGATGGGTGTTTAAGGCTTTTTTGGTTGTTTATGACATCCAAATATCAGATGTGGTCTCCATGTGCGAGAAATACCATTTTTAGCCTCCTCCCGTGGTCTGAAAGCGCGCCAGCCTCCTCACGCGCCCCCGGCCGCACGACCCACCTAGGGTACCGTGCGAGGTAGGTGACGCACTCTCCGGACGCGCTAGCTCCTGGGACTTGCAGTTAACTACTAATAGTTCGGCAGAGGACAAGTGCTTGATATGGCTGTGCAGCAAAGTAAGTGAATGAGCTGCCACTGTCAAAGACTACTTCCATTGGCCTCACACGTAGTGATCGACCATCAAAGTACACGCTTGCTTTTTCTTGATGCTGCGTTAGTGAAGGGGGAGCTAGCACGTCATCTATTCGCGTAACCCCCGGGTGCGCCAGGCAGGGTCACATGGTTGGGGGCGCGTGAGGAGGTTGGTGCACTTTCTGGCTGCGGGAGGGAGCCAAAAATAGTATTCCTCGTGAATAGAGATCACATCTAATTTATCCGTACACAAACGACCAAAAAAGCCAAAAATTCTGTTGGAATTTCTTCTGATCCTTTGCTCTCGGACCACTCGACTATGCTCCTGAGATGCACCTCCTTTGCTTTCAGTGGGACCCAATGGTCCATAGACACGATCCGTGGACAAGACCTGCCTGGTCGCCTGTATGCGAGAGATGCCTGGCCCTCATCTGTTTGTGATCTTCTTCCTCTGTGGTACCACTCGACGTGACAATACGAGCAACACCTACCAAAACAATAACCTACCAAAACAAGAACACACCAGAAGAGATAACAAACTAACTATAGTATCCACAACTAATACTTACTAAATACAAAACAAACTCTCCAAATTAAATAGAACCTACCAAAAATAAAATTAATTCTATCAATCACCCCCTTAATCTTGTTTCTTCATCTTGATCATGCACCTTCTCTCACTCCCACACATGCAACGCAACACAATTTGCTCCCAGAGAAAAAACAAAATCATGTCAAGGGCGAGAAGGTAGGCACAAAGACATAACCAAGCAGTAAGTGTTAAGGTGCCTTGGGCCAGGTGGGTCATCTGAAGTGACAAACTGTATTAGAAAGTATGCGTTGGACCATGAATAGTGTAAAGGCCTATACCAATTTGTAACCGGATGAAGGACTTGGTTGGATATAAACCAAAGGAGACTGTAAACAAAAGAAAAATATAGGGAATATAAAGGACAACCAAATTCCCCAATCTTGGCTTTCTCTTCCCCAATTTCTACTACTTCCCCATCCTCCAATCCCGAAATTTCTTCTCGATTGACTGGATCTAACCACTGGAACATCACAATTGGTATCAGAGCCCTCTGCTACCCACTCTGGCTCCCAAGAATAAGCTCAATCAGTTCGAAGAAAAGGTGACTCAAGCCATGACGCTGATGGACTCTCAAGTCCCTTAGCTCGCCGTGGTCATGAGTACATTTTCAGCGCACTCTCGTGCATGTCAGGTATTTGATGAAAGGTGTATAGAGGGTAGAGGGTTCAATCAGTTCCACCACAATCCTCCTATTCGCCCTAGACCAAACCCCACCCCCAAAATGGAGTTTCCAAAGTTCGATAGAGAAATCCCAATGTTGTGGAGACAGAGGTGTGAGACCTACTTTGAGGTGTTTGGAGTGCAGGAAACATTGAAAACTTGGTTTGCCGCACTGAATTTCGTAGGCACAGCAGCCTTGTGGCTACAAAAAATGGAGCAGGGTAGGATAGAAAGTTGGGAGGAGATGTGTCAAATGGTTACCCATAGGTTTACCAAAGACAAATACTAGCATTACCAACGTCAATTGAGACCCCTTGGGCAAACCACATCAGTGCAGGAGTACACGGACCAATTCGAGCAATTACGTCACCATCTTTGGTTGTATAATCCCACCTTAGATGAAACTTTTTTTGTTCATGAGTATTTAGAGGGTCTGTGAGATAACATTCATTCTACACTTTGGTTGCACCACCCTGCTGACATCGATATTGCTAGTGCCATGGCTTTATTGAAGGAAGAAGAGTTGGAAGTAGGACCAAAGAGAAGTTTCAGGAAAGTTGATCACAAAGACCTGGGTAGGAACCAGTCGAAATTCATCTCATCCAATGATAAGCATATGGCCTCGCTAAAAGGGTAAGAGTATAAGCATCAAACAAGGGAAGAACTAAAGAAACCAAAAAATAGCCAAATTAAGGAGAAGCTTGTAGCCCTAAAATCATACTGAAGGGTCAATGAGCTATGTTTTACATGTAGGGAGAAATGGAGTAAAAACCATGAATGCTCGGAGAAGGTTTCGTTGCATGTGGTAGAAGAATTCTTTGAAGCCATGTAGTATCAATCTGACTCTGAGGGCAATGATAGTGAGGCAATGCCAGCAGAGGTGCTCATGTTAGTTAATAAACCCCCTCTCAAGACCCAACACAAGAGATGTACTCTCAGACTGCAAGGACGCATTGGCAAGCAAGAAGTGCTGATTTTGGTGGATTTGGGCAGTGTGACCTCATTTGTTAATAAACAGCTAGGGCAGCAGCTCCGGTTGGTGTTACAACCCATTGAAGAAACATGTTTTCTTTTGGCTTATAGAGGATCACTGAGTTGTTCACAAGCAATACCACAATTGGAATGGTTTGTGTAGAATCACACGTTTTGTCAAGACATGAAGGTAATTCCACTCAATTGCTATGACATGATTCTTGGTGTAGATTGGTTGGAGGATCATAGTCCCATGTGGATCCATTAGCGTAAAACGATTATGAGATTGACCCATCGAGGATGACACATCCCACTCCAAGGTGTTCGAGACAGCACAGTGGTATGTAGACCCATTGGGGGCAAGAAATTACAAGGGTTACTCAAACACAACATTGTTACTCATTGTGTGCAAGTGACACTAGCAACTGTAGAGTAGCAAGGTAGCAATGTGGAACCTTAGGAGCTTCATTGTGTCAGCGAGGAAACTCCAGATGTGCTACCAGAGCTGATTCAGAAAGTAGTATAAGAATATGAACATGTGTTCCAAGAATCGAAGGTGCTGCCACCCTCTCGGCTAGAGGATCACTCAATTCCCTTGATTCCTGCAACACAGTCGGTGAACGTGAGACCCTATCATTATTCACCTCAATAGAAGACTGAAATTTAGAGGCAAGTAACCAAAATATTGGAAGCAGGGATCATCAAAAAGAGTCACAGCCCTTTTGCATTGCCAGCCCTATGAGTCAAGAAAAAAGATGGCACATGGTGCTTCTGTGTGGACTACCGTCAACCCAACCTCATTACGGTGAAGAACAAGCATCCTTTGTCAATTATTGATGAGTTAGCCAGAGCTAAATGGTTTACCAAGTTGGATCTAAGACCCGGATATCACCAAATATATATCACGGAAGGGGAAGAATATAAAACAACATTTAAAACTCATCATGGACTATATGAGTTTTTGGTTATGCCCTTTGGTCTCACGAATGCCCTTTGGTCTCACGAAGGACTTATGAATTGCATTTTTGAAGATGTGCTATGCAAGTATGTAATTGTCTTCATAGATGACATACTTATTTATAGCCCAACATTAGAGGACCATGTGACACATTTGGCAGAGGTGTCCAGTTGGCTGCAAGAAAATCAATTGGCAGTAAAATGATCCAAGTGTTCCACGGCTCAGCAAGAGTTAGAATAGCTTGGTCACATTATTGGTCCCAGTGGTGTCGCTACCGACAAATCCAAGGTGCAAGTGGTTGTTGACTGGCCAACACCATAGAATTTGAAGGAACTTCAGGGATTTTTGGGACTCACAGGCTACTATAGGAAGTTCATCAAGCATTATGGAGTCATTAGCCATCCATTGATTGATTTATTGAAAAAAAACATTCCATTTTTTTGGCACCCAACAACACAAGAGGCATTTGCAGCTCTTAAGCAAGCCACGATACAAGCCCCGGTGCTCGCCCTCCCAGATTTCTCAAAATGATTCATTTTAGAAACAGATGCATGCAAATTAGGTGTGGGAGCTATTTTGATGCAAGAGGGCCACCCAATTGCCTTCCTCAGCAAAGGTTTGAGTGTCAAAAATCAAGCGGCTTCGACTTATGAAAAGGAATGCATGGCTATCTTACTAACTGTGGAAAAATGGAGATTTTATTTATAGCAGAGTGCATTTATTATTCGTATCGACCAAAAGAGCCCCATGCATTTGATGGAGTAGCGACTTCACATGGGCATCTGGCACAAAACATTCGTCATACTAATGGGGTTGAACTATGCCATCCAATATAAAAAGGGTAGCTCCAATGCAGCAGATGCCTTGTCATGCTGACAAGAGGAGAGCTCTATAATAGCCATATCCTGCAGCACACCTTCTTGGATGGTGAACCTCACTACCGGGTATCAAGAAAATCCTGCAACTAAGCAATTGTTGGCTGAACTAAGCATTCACTTGAGTGTAGACAAAGATTTCTAGTTGAAACATGGAGTCATTAAGTACAAAGATTGCATTTGGGTGGGTAATAACAAACTCGCTCAGTGGCATATTATGCAGTCCTTGCATAACAGTGGTGTGTGGCGGGGGGCGTACTTTGGCTTCCACGGAACATATCATCGTATTATATCAATGTTTGCATGGCCTAAGATGAAAGATGCTATTAGACAGTATGTGCAGGAGTGTGCCATCTATCAACAAGCCAAATTGGAATATGTGAAAGTACTAGGATTGCTTCAACATCTGCTAGTACCATCACAAGCCTGGACAACAGTCAGTTTGGACTTCATTGAAGGGCTACCAACCTCGAAAGGATATAATGTCATACTTGTCATCATTGACAAATTCACCAAGTATGGACATTTCATTCCCATGTCCCATCCTTATACAGCTCTCAATGTGGCTCATGGCATGCCTCAGGCTATCATCTCAGACAGAGATAAGATTTTCATGAGTGAGGTGTGGCAAGAATTATTTAAGCTCATGGATACCCAACTACTCTTGAGTTCAGTGTATCATCCTCAAACAGTCAGGCAAACTAAGCTAATCAATCAATGCTTGGGAGGGTATTTGAGATGTTCTATGCATTCCTGCCTGGGCAAATGGGTGCAGTGGCTGCCGCTAGCTGAATTCTGGTATAACATTAAATATCACTTAGCTCTGGGACGCACTCCATTCAAGGTACTCTATGGTCATCCTCCCCAGCATTTTGGCATCAATGATCTAACCAGTTGCTCTGTGCCTGATCTAGAGACATGGCTGTAGGAAAGGGAACTTCACAATCGGCTTCTCCAACAACAATTTCTCAGGGCGTAGCAACTCATGAAGCACAAGGCTGATAAGAATTGCATGGAATGTCACTTTGATGTGGGAGACCGGGTGTATTTGAAGTTGCAGCCATATCTCCAGACATCTGTCGCTCGTCGCCATAACAAGGAACTATCATTTCGGTTCTATGGGCCATATGAGATCATCTAAAGAATTAGTGATGTTACTTATAAGTTGAAGTTGCCACCATCCAGTTAGATTCACCCAGTGGTCCATGTCTCCCAGCTTAAGAAGCATATTCCATCTTTAGAATAGGTAAGTCCTGAGCTTGCTGTCATTGATCATCACTCACCACTGTCTTTGGTACCAGAAGAAGTGGTGTACCATCGCATGTATCTGCGTGGAGGGGTGATTTCCACATGGGAGCTCATTCACTAGGTTGGTTTACAGACCACCTTGGTGACTTGGGAATCGACTCAGGAGGTGCGCCACTGCATTCCAACTTCATCGGCTTGGGGTCAAGCCATTGCTAAAGGGGAGGGGATGTAGGATCAAGGAGGCCGACTAGAGGGGGTGAATAGGATGTTTTATAATTCCTTTGGGTAAAACCAAGTTTATGTGCGGAAGTGTAAATCAAATCGGTTTAGCACAATTAAGGTCTAAATCAACTAATCTCACTACGTGCACCAACAATCTAAATCAAAGGTTTGCAAATCCTAGGGTGACAAGCAATCAATTTAATTCTCTGAATATAAATTACTCGAATGTAAATTAAGCACTAGAGAACAAATCACAATGACTTGGTTTCTTTTTACCGTGGTGTTCGGATACTTGCCGATCTCCTCTAGTCAACGCTGAGGTAAGACCAAATGAATTAGACTGGATTCACAAATTAAGCCAAACACCTCAATTCCACTAGTGGTAACTCTTTCTTGCTCTGGCTAGGTGAGCTCCAATCTTCACAATACGCCCAGCCTTCTCATAAGCTTCTATAAGAAGATCACTAGACAATGCCTCCAAAGTCGTCTAGGAGTTGGCAACCTCCAAGAGTAACAAGTCAAGCCGCTTGCTTGATTTTCACCACATGCAACAAATGCGCAAGCTTAAGTAGACACGAAATCCACCTTTAGAGGCAACATATGCAACTAGAGATCTCTCTCCTTGCTCACAAGATGCAACACATGCACAATTGAGAGGAGAAACTCATACCAGTTCAAGAAAGTGAAATGGAGTAGAAAAGATTGTATCCCAACCGACCAAGGGGATATTTATAGCCTACACCATTAAAACTAGCTGTTGGAAGTAAAATCCTCTGAAAATTAGTATTTGCAGTAGTACTAAAGTTATGGGGCCAACACTACCGCATTTGAGGTTCAATGGCTATTGGGGTTCAAAAAAAGTAGCCGTTGGAAGTTAGTGCGGTACTACTGCACGTATAAGGGCGGTATTACCACACTGTGGTGATACCACAGGTATAAGGGCGGTACTACCACACTGTAGTCATGCCGCAGTTATAAGGGTGGTACTACCATTTTTTGTTTTTCAGCATGGACAACACTCAGAAAAACTATCATAACTTTTGACTTTGATGTCGGAATTGAGTGATCTTGGTCTCTATAGAAATATTATTCAGAGGGCTACACAACCTATCCCTTTGTATAATCTCAAACACATTAGATTATTGTGGAAATCATAAGAGATCCAAAGAGTTACTACCATGGTCTAAGTCTAAGGAAATAGTAACAAACAATCTTAGACCATGCCAAGCGATGATGCATGACCTCTAACAATTTACAAAACAAATTTGCAAACTTAGATCATGCCACAAGGAGTAGGTACATGGACTTCAACCATTTGCAAAACACATTTGCAAAGTATAGTCACATGTTACAAGGATCAAATGCATGAAGTTTGACGAGGATATAATAATCCTCAAATTGTTATTTATCTGTAAATAACATGATTACGTTATTATGCTCCTTGATTATACCCTTTATCTATAATGGATAGATTTCACAAGTTAGTCGTAACCTCTTCTACGAATACCCCTTAGTCGTAAGCTATTCTACGATAACCTCTTAGTTGTAAGCCCTTCTACAACAATACCTTAGTCTTAAGTTCTTTTACGACCACCTCATAGTCATAAGTCCTCCTACGACCATTGCATAGTTGTAAGTTATTCTGCGACAACCTTGTGGTCGTAGATCCTCCTACGACTAGCCAAACTTCGACTGACCCGTCTACGACAACCCATTGCATTCTGGGCCTGTTTAAAAGGGTGGTTAGCATAAGTATTTATTCTTTGGAATAAGTGCACATAACTTCACCCTGGCAGAAATCGCTGCACGATGAGTGAGTTACCATGTCTCTAATAACTCCCATTGAATGGTTATCATTCGAGGCATTAAGGCGTCCCATGGCCATGAGCATCCTCTTAAAGTTTGATGACGCACATCTTTACTTCAAGTCCGGGTCATTGTCTTCTCTTAACTTAATGATCAACTCATGATCATCTCCTCTTCAGAATCTTGATGTGCATCAACACATAATGCATCCTCTTCTTGATAACCTTAAACTCATTAATTCATCTAAAGTCTTCATAATCATGGAACCTAACCAATTCATCTAACTCATAGAAAGTGCTAGTCCCATCAATTGTCATTAATTGTCAAAAATCACCATTAAATCATAATGGAGGGACTAGATTCTATATCTTTCCCCTTTTGGCCATTGATGATAATCTCAACAAATAATAAGATAATAAATTGCATATAAAACCATTAAAACTTAAAGTACGGTACTACCACCGTCTAAGGTTCAATACTACCGGGGTGCAGTAGTTTCGTCATTAGTACTCCAGTACTTTCGCTTTCCTAGGGACCAAACATGCTCCAAAATGTACCTTTCTGAAATTACATACCGCCAACTAAAGTTTGGTCCTACCAAGGTGCGGTACTACCGTATATACCATTCGGTCATACTGTACCGCAGTAGTACCATCAATTACACACCAGTACTACCAATTTTCCTTACAATGCATAGTTGGCTTCAGAATTTAAATTCAAATGCATGCTTGACCTTTGTCTCGAGCCATGTCAATCTTAGCATGCATCTCCATGGCGTCAAGAAAAATCCGGGACTAAACCTTTTAAACACTTGATAAACTTGTTAGTCCCATTCACAAATAATTGAATATAAAATAATATGAGTATATATGAACTACACAAGTTTTATACACTCAATGGTCATGTTTCAAAGTAGATATCCCCAATATATGCGGAAAAAGAAATATGGATCAATACAAATGAAACCACAAAACATAGAGTGAACTCTCTCCAAATGTATGCATACAAAAATATGCAATAAAAATACATGCACATATTCAAGTTAGACTTTTGGAGGAGTTCAACCTATATTTTAGATCCAAGGAATGTAACAAGATAAGAATATAACATTGAATGCATACCTCCATGATTTTCACTATTTCATCTAAATGAAACTAAGCAAATTATATTCAACAAATGAGTTAGTCTCATATTTAGATTTGTTATTTATGAGTTAAGACTCATATTTAGATGTGTCATTAATCACCAAAACTAATCTAATTGGAGCTTAAACTTACAATCACCCCCTTTTTGGTGATTGATGATAAATCCGTCATTAATGACAACATTTGGATATAAATTAACACATGATAGAAATTTAAGCTATTAAACTATATCCATGCATGTCACTAAGCAATTCAAGCATCTTGCATATGGGAATGACATGCTTGATGTATATAGGTGGCTATGTGTATGATTGAGATGATCCACCTCAAGGAATGCACTAAATAAGGTGAAATCACAAGACAATATATCAATCATCCAAATGCAGCAATAATCAGCAAAAAAATTCTCCCCCTTTTGGCATTACTCATCAAAAATGCAAAAGAAAGTTAAACCACTATGCTGACTTTCCAACATTCAGAACTTGGTAATGAATTCATCTTAATTTGGTTATAACAAGTGTAAAATAGATACATTTGGCTAATTTGGGGGTTTGGATTTAAGAAATTTTCAATAAAAGACAAGAATTCCACAAACTCCGTCTTTGTGGCCTAAAAGAGCAAAACAACTTTAAATGAGGCCATATTTTGAGTTAACAAAAGGAAATGACATTTGAAACATATTCAAAGAAGCTTACTCTTGAAATCTCCTCAAAATAATTTTTCAATTTGCAAAAGAGCTCAAAAAGATAAAGCCAAAGCTCCTTAATGCATTTTGAAAAGCAAAGAAAATGAGCTCTGAAAAATATAAGATAAATCATGAAACTAGTCCTTGCAAATAAATTCAAGTTTCATTTTGGGAGGCTCTCCCAAATCTCAACCGTTTTGAAGATATGAAAAACATAAAACATAAAAAAACTGAAAGTTTCATATTTTCATGATTTTTCATTCCATTTGGGCTTTGAGACATGGCTGAAAAACAGACCAAATGATCTTCAGAAAATCTGAGAAATTTTGGAATAGAATATCAACTATAGGGATGAAAATTCATTATTACGCCTTCCTAAAAATATGAACCCATTTGAACATACAAAAATCACAAATCTACTCAGAACTATGTAAAACTTTGAATTTTCAGCATTTGAGCAAAAAGTGAAAAAGTCAAAACATTTTCAACTTAAGTTAAAATGCTTTCAAATTTTTTGGAAACAAAGTTTGGATTCCTGAGGAAATTTTCCAATAGGAATTTTTGAAAAAGGAGTCACCATTCAATAGTTATGCCAAAATGAGGTTTGTTTGCAAGTTTTTGCATGAAGAAAGGAGAAATACAAAAACCTTTGAAAATAGGTCCAAATTTTTTCAATTTAGAATTTGTACTAATTAAATCAGTTATCAAAAATAATTCTTGTGAAAGCAAATTTTTTTTGCAAAAGATATGGCAAAATGCACTTTGTATGCATGAGGATAGATTTGTTTTTCATGCAAAGCTCAAAATCCAGTCCAATTTGAATTTCATGGAGTTTCCCACTATCTTAGCTTTCTATGAGTTATAAATACTATTTCAAGCTAAGATACACAAAGAAATTTAGCTCAAATAGCCAAACTCATAATATGCAAGAATAGGACGTCTTAGGTCAAGACTTGTTTTTCGACGAACTTCAAATGAATATAAATTTTCAACAATTAGCCTTTTGTGAAAACTTTGAATAAGAGAAATATTTGAAATGACCAACTCTACGAGTTTGGTATTTATCACTTTTCAAAAAATCAATATATTTTGATTTATAGAAATATATCAAATTATTCAAAAAGAAGATCACATAAGATCCTTTTGAGACCAAATTTGCTATTTTGTTTCTAAAATAGGAATTTTTGCTCCAAAAGCATTGAAATCATTGAAATATATATTTAAATAATTTCATTTAGTTTTTCACAAATTGAAGTATTTTAAAAAATATTTTTGACTTTTGACCAAAGAGACTCTTTGAAAAGAGTTAAAGTTCCAGATCATTGACAATTTCACTCCATAGAGACCAAATGAAGAAAATGAGAATGAAAACCATGCATTTTCTGATCCATAAATTATTTTGGGCAATTAGAAAAATATTTTTCCAATATTAATAGTTTACTCAAAATATTAATATGTTTTTCACAAAGAAAGATTGCCCCTTACACAAAGGATTCTCTTGGCATTGCTTTCTTCTCTTTTGACACACAAAAGATTTTTTTTCAATCTTGGCATCTTCTCTTTTGCCATTTCTCCCCCAATTAAATTTTCTCTTCCTCTTTGTCATCTGGCATCAAGAATTTTTAACATCAAACATTTCTTATTTTCTCCATAATAGGTACTTTTAACCGTTTGTGGTGATTTTGTCTTTTCCATGAAGAGCATACATTACTTTAACATTTATACTACTTATGATGACAATAGATAACAATTGTGAAAATAAATGATACTAAGTATAATTGATTCCATTTGTAGAAACTTGAAACCACTTGTGAGCGTAAATGATACAAAGTATTATTGATTCCATTTGAGGAAACTTGATATCACTTGTATGAACAACTACTATTCCTTATAAACACAAGGTTGATTTCACATTTGATCTTCCCAACTTGTGAATACCATATTTAAATTCGTCTCGAATAATGGACGTACCACTTGTAGATCACATGTAAACCACTTGATATACTAATAATTTTAAATTTTTGAATTTTGGCTAAATGGCTCAATTTTGAAAATCAATACTAGCACTAAATCAATTTGGGCACACTTAGGGATGTGATATATATAATTATCATTTAGCACTATCTTTAATGTGCCACTTACCCATCTTGCTCAAGATTGCAATAATGAAGTTTTGAACAAGAGTAAGAACACATTTTAAAAAGGATTTTTCATGAATGCAATGCAACCTACACAAGGCTAAGGGCTAGATACTTCAATCTAAATACTTGTTACTAAGATGGCATTGATGCTTGATGTGACAAGATCATCCTCATGCTTAGCTCTATTTTTGCACATGGTGCAGTTCACCTCTTCATGAATGAGCCAAGTCTCCATTACCTCTCCAAATACCTATTAAGCATTTAAGCGCATTTTGGTACCCAAAACTTGGTTGGGTCCACGAAGATTAGTTGTAATATCCCGGGAGAGATTTGTCAAATAATAGATTAATCAGGGAAAAGGGGGAAAATTGGAAAATGATTTAATAGTGATTTTAGGGGGGGAATTCTGCAAAACAGAGGCAACCTGGGTAGGGGTGGAAAAATAGCTTGAGGCTCGTGGCTCGGCTTGAGCTCGTTACGAGCCGAGCCGGCTCGGCTCGAGCTCGTTAAATTTCGAGCCGAGCCAAGCCTCCTTTCTGGCTCGTGAAAAAAACGAGCCGAGCTCGAGCCGCTCGCGAGCCAGCTCACGAGCCATTTTACTCGTGCCTCCCATCCGTCTCCCCACTCCTGCGGTCCTGCCTGCCTCCCCCCAGTCCCCAGATTTCCCACTGCCTTCGCCCTTCGCCTCCTCCCCCATCTCCTCTCCCTCCGTCCTCCACCGTCATGAATCCCCAATGCTTCGCCGGGAATCTCACCTCCCCTCCCATCTCCAATTCCCTCTCCCCATCCCCATCCGCCGCCGCCATGACCCCCACCTCCAGCGCCGCGGCCTCCCCGCTCACCTCCACCAGCTCGGCCTCCGCCTCCTCCCCCACCTCCCCTCCCTCTCCCTCTCCCTACACCGCCATGACCCCCACCTCCAGCGCCACGGCCTCCCCGCTCACCTCCACCAGCTCGCCTCCGCCTCCTCCCCTCCCGCTCCCACTCCCACCCCAAACACCTAACCCTAGCCCCCACCGCCACCGTTCGCCGCCTCCTCTCGCCCGTCTCCGCGACGGCGGCATCTTCCCCCACGGCGGCGGCGGCATCTTCCCCCGCGACGGCAGCATCTTCCCCGCGCCGACGTCACCGCCACCGCAGCGGCAGCATGCTCCCTGTGAAGTGTGAATGCTCTGTGCTGCTCTGCCTGCGACTGCTGAAGTTCAAGCCATTTTGGCTCGTTCGGTTAACTTCAAGCCATTTTGGCTCGTTCAAGCCACTTTGGCTCGTTCAAGCCATTTTGGCTTATGTGTATCTGCTCTTATGTGTTATGTGTATTGGCTTATGTGTATTGGCTTATGTGTTATGCTGTTAAATCTGATATGCTATTAGTATTACATCTGAAATGCACTATTAAATCTGATATACATCATAAATCTAAAATGCTATACTGATAATTGACATACAGACTGTATGCTATGCTATTTATTTTTGCTGTGCTGCTCTCTGTTATGTGCTCTCTATTATGGGTATCTGCGAGCGGCGAGCCATTTAAGCTCGTTCGGGCATCGGCGAGCCAAAATGGCTTGTTCGGGCATCTGCAAGCCATTTTGGCTCGGTCGGCAGCGGCGATCCATTTTGGCTCGGTCGGGCTCGCGAGCTGGCTCGAGCCGCCAGTCGAGCCGAGCCAAGCCTCCCGCATAGCTCGTTTCCAAAACGAGCCGAGCCGCATCTTTGACCGAGCTCGGCCGAGCCTGGCTCGAGCCGGCGAGGCTCGGCTCGTTTCCAGCCCTAAACCTGGGCATGGGCCGAGGCCCAGGAGGTGGCCGGCCAAGGGAAAAGGAGGGGGGGGGGACGCCCCACCCCCAAACCCTAGCCGCCCCTCTCCCCAACCGCCCCTTCCACCCCTAGAGCCGCACCTCCCTCTTCCTCCTTGCGCCTCCTTTGGCCAGCAGCGTCACCTTCACCTCCATGGACGCCCCCTGCGATTGGTGAAGGAATCCCGGTTGTTGCAGATCGAGGGGAGGAGAGCGATTGTTCGCCGGGAAGTGTTTTGGATCCGGAAGGTGGAGGATAGGACGGGAAAAGGAAGGGAGGCAGAGATCATGTGGAGTTCTCCGTGTTCTTCAGCGATTCGTTAAGAGTAATTACTCCTAATTCTCCCCGCTAGCTGCATATTTAATTGTTTAGCATTGTCGGTTTTCGGTTCTGCTCAGGACAGTCTCTGTTAGACGGTCTTTTTGACGTAGATCCGTGGGGATTCAGCTCTGGAGTTCTCCTAGATAGTTGTAGAGGGCGTAATTATCTTTCAATGAAGTGCTAGAATGCGTCATTCAGACCTTTTTAGCAAAAGTTATGATTTTTCTAGTAGGACTGTCCTGCAGATCGGGGGAATTCCTGTCAGGTTTCGGTAGATTGGTTGGGGTGATTAGAAAACGGAGGAATTAAAGGATCTTCATATTATGAAAGTTTCCGATAATTTCCTTAGCTTTCCAAAAAGGTCAAGAAATCCTGATTCCGACTCTCGGGGTGAAAGTTATGACAATTTTAGTGCGCTGTCCAGAGAACCCGTTATAAAACTGATGTTTTAGAAAATTGGATGGTGCGGGTAGAAGATGGCCGAATTAGGGAGGCTCACCAACTAGGTTTAGTTATATAATTTAATTATATTTCCAGAAAGTCTGAGAACGCCCTATTTAGACTTCTGTACCAATAGAGATGAATTTTTGAAGCTGACTGTCCGTAGAGGGGGACAGGATGGCCGAAAGGATTTGGGGTTTTGAATGAAGCTAAACATGTTGGGTTAGTTTGGGGGTGTTTTTAGTTAATCTAAAGACTTGCTACTGTTGTCTTAGCAATAATTATAATTATTATTCAGGAGGAGGACGGATTCCAGGGGCCGCACCTTCTGCTCATCCCCCGTTTTCTCGTGGTTAAGGCAAGTATAATGATGGTCTAAACTTCATAGTGTGAATTGTGGATGATTGTTGGTTTGTAGATGTTTTGATCTATATTATGAGAATATGTGATCTTGATTATGCTAATGATATGTTGATACTATTTATCGTCGATTGCAAATGAATGTGAGAATTTCTGGTGCATAGCTACCGTGAATGCAAGTTTATTTATTGAGATATTCACGTTTGTGCATCATGCTGATTTATTGAAGTCTTGGTCACGAGATGACCAAGCGTCGAGGTCCCTGTCATGTTGATGTCATGACGGGCTAAAGGTCCCCATACTTGAGGAGTATGGGCAATTGGTCCCTGTACCAGATGGTACAGGCATGGGTGGGCATTGACGGATGCACACTCCGCATTACCTGTAAAATGCAAAAGAGAAGAGATAAAGAGATTTTTGATCATATTGCATAGCATGGTTTATTTATATGATTGATGGATGAACTTGAGAAATGATGTTCACTTTTATTCTTGTTGCCACTATTTATATTTGCTGAGTCGTTGGACTCACTCTTGTTGTTGTTGTTGTTGTGGTTGCTGTTTGTTTTAGGTACCTACATTGGATCGGCATGCATGGGGATAAAGAAGGATTAGTTTTGTTGCACTTGCACGGTCTATTCACCTTGGGAGAAAGAAAGAACATTAAACATTATTTGCTGAATAACTTAAGAGGTAGTTGACTAAAGATCATCATGTTTAAGATGTAACACTACTGGATTCCGACCCTTTAGCCACGAAACGCATCGCAACGACACTAAATTAGTTGCAATAGGTATGTACTATCGCAACATTTTGCCAAAATCGTGGCAATATGTGCACAGTAATGCCTCTAAAATATTGCGTTGCGATAGTCATTGAATTCGTTGTAATAAGGTGGCTTTATCGCCACCATTTAGAAAATGGTTGCAAGTAGTATGACTTTATTGCCACGGTTGTCTTGCGTTGTGATAATATTGATTTTCGTTGCAATAGTTAGGAGGTATTGCCACCTTATAGAATTTCATTGCGAGTGGGTGACAATATTGCCACAATTTTATTGTGTTGTCATAGTCATCAATTGTGTTGCAAAAGGTTCCTATACAATGCGTATGAAATGAGTTTGTATTGCCACGAAATAAATTTGTTGCTATATATGATGATTGTTCGTGGCAATAATCTGTTATTGCAACGCTTTGTTTTCGTGGGCCTAACTGCTCAACACGAGGGCCGAATTGGTGTGGAGGAATTATATTATCTATAGTTATTAATTGCTAGTGGAGATAAAAAAAATTGAAAAGTGACAACTAAAACACAGTTGAGGAGGTCTCACTTGACAAAACAGGAGAGGATAAAAATTAGAATAGAAAAAATAAAAACAAAAACCATGGGGTGTGGAGGAATCGAACCAACAACCTCCTAGCTCGGAGACCAAGGCGTTTACCACCAGACTATTGTACCCCACTGTCAATTATAATTGTAAATTTCTATTTATCTAAGCATGGTAAGCACCTGTCATATTTGTATGCATGTTTTAAAAAAATTTACCACCCATTAGTTTCAGAATATATATTATGATATAATTTTAAAATCCGTAGCAACACACGGGCATTCAGCTATTTTGTATTATTTTTGACTTTGATTTCTCTGAAATCCGAAAGTTTCTTCAAGCGGCTTCTTCAAATGACTTCCCAAGTCACAAGAGTTTACACTGATATTTCTGCCGTTCATCATCATTTAAAAATACAAATAAAAGTATTGACCATGGTCAAAAGCTACCTGTAGAGAAAAAAATAGGGCATAGTAAAGTATCCACTGATGACTCGGCACCAAAATGCTCTGAACTTTCACGTTGGTCTCGCTGCCGTACAATCGATTTCCCAGCCACACCTCATTCAAGCCGTACTTGGACCGACTCCTCTCGTTGGCATGGTGCGTTCAAAGAACGTTCCTGTTGGATTGCCCCCTTTTGAGTTAGCCATCCTTTCTTATTCCTTTCGATAACTCAGCATGCATGCTAAGTTGGTTGCTATACGTTTTTCGTGTATTTCCCTCATCTTGATACTCTTCCTTTAGACGGATCGTCTTGCTAATCAGTTATATGGCCTGACAATACACCTGATAACGACAACACAGTCACAAATTCTCCAAAAGTACAAAAGAATACAAATTATGGCAGGAACAACATCAAAGTTCACACCAGAGCAATACATTATTCCATGCATTGATTGATCAAAAGAAAAAAACCCAACAGCATGGATTTTTCATTACACACAGTAACGAGAAACGGATAGAAATCCAGCGTACAAATAGTTCCCAGCAATTGCAAATAGCTATGTCAAAAGCAAAAGTAGTTGCTTCGAAGAATGGAAGCAAATATAAGTACAACCAGATCTCTATCATAACTGTCTTCTTGACATTCTTCGTATAACAGCCAAGCAGGAAACAAATAATGTCAAATATCCAATGATCATGAAAGACAGACCATCGCTCAGGAGCCGCAGCAAGCAGATCGCTGAGCTGCTGGTGTCTCAGGACTTTGATCCGTCTTGTTGTTAATCTTGATTGCCTTGTCCTACAAAGCAACATTAAGTCCATCAGAACACATGCTCCTTCTAGTTACGTACACATACTTCTTCTAGTTGGTTTCTTACCCTTACACCTTCTGGAACCTTGAATGCACTATTAAGTGGCTTTATTTGCAGTTGGAAAACAGTAAAAAAACGCTGTGTGAAGAGGATAATATTTATTCCTCCCAAGATGTAGTAGTGGGTAGAACTGAGTCTTGAACCTGGGTATGTGGGTTTACAATGTTGTGTATCCACCATTGCACTCCAGAAGAGTCCTCAAGACGAGAAATATGCACTTATCTAGGGGTCATGCAATGTACATACATGCATACATACATACATACATACATACATACATACATACATACATACATACATACATACTAGTCCTGCTATGTACTCGATACATACTATATATATCATCAATCATTGTTAGCGTTATGCAGAATCATTTGTTCCTCAACTATTATTTCTTCCAGATATGCCTGTACAGCTTGCTGATCAGAGTCATAGTAGTTATTTACAAATTTTGTAGGGAGGTCTAGACTAAAAGTAATCAACAAGAGAAATATGGCTTTACCTCAGAAAGATATATGCGGGTGCTGATCCTGTTTCTTCTAGATTTCTTTTGTTTTCTTGACATGGCATCTACGTATCTGAAACATTGATGTGTTCTGCCCAATCTCTATCAAAGCTTTTTACACAACATTTACTTGTTTATACCGATTGCAACATTTACGTGGTTGGTATATATTAATTACCATTCAGGTGGAAATTTGTTTGTTATATTTACCTAATCTTGCACGTAATAAAACCCAAATGTTTATATTCATACCTAAGAAAAACACATACTCCTTTATCAATAGTGCAAATACTCCTGTTTGTTAGAAAAGAACAATCTATTACACGTTTCTAATACTCCTCTCTCATATGTACACATTCTCTTATTTCGTCTCTCCGCATACTCATTTTCCATCTGGTATGTTGATCGAACAAAAAAGAGCATACTACTTTCATCACTTGCCAATAAAAGTCGGACAATACATACTTTTTTTAGACGTGTTATTCTGTTTGTAGTCACTGCTCTACTGATGCTAATAGCCTAAGATGTTTGTAGTCACTCCCTAGTCTTTCCCAGTAAGATGTTAATTATTTACCAAAGTATACAGCCTAAATCATCTGGAATGTTGCTTGGCCAGAAAGGAGTATGTTGCTACTAATTTTCACCGGGATTATGATTCTACTAGTTTACTTCATAAAAAGTATGACACTGCTACTATTCTTAAAAAAAACGACTACAATACTACTAATTTCTCCTTACTAAAGGAGTACAAAATACTAGTATTCCCATTAAATGCAGTATGATACTACTTTTATGATTAACACACTAGTACTGATTGGTCAAAACATCTTTTAACAACCCAACTTTGATGCAGATATTCATTCCTGTACACCATCCACACCACTATGCACTATGTATCAGTAATATCATTGGAATACAGACCCAACTTTGGGAATCTTTCTCGTACAACCTCCTCAAGAACAAGCTGGTCAACTTGTGATCAATCTTTGTTTTCTTTCTTTACTTGTGCGTTATGACATGAAAGTTCATACAATAATCTAGAAAAAAGAATTGCTGCTGCACCCAAATTACTTCCAGAAAATCACAAAATTTGACAGACTGCATGAACTCTAGCTTTTTAATTTTTCATCAGCCTCAATGAAAGAGCAATGTGGAGAAACAAGAGTGCACAACTCACAATTGGGCAGCGAGTTGGTGTGCTCAGAAGTTGAACCGTGCTTAGAGTAACAAATTTGGAAGTTTGCATGTTTCGATCCATAAGGTAAACATTCATTCAAGAATAGAAAACAAGAATGGATAGTAAATACTTAATAACTACTTATAATAAAGGATTAGAACTCTTTTACATTGCTTTCGTTCTTTATTTAAGCATTGTGGTTATGAGTGCGATGGTAAACATAATCCAGTTTGTTTAGAATTGATTATATTGCTTATTGTTATTCATATCATTTGATCATGATTGTTGGAACCTCTGATTTAGACAATAAACAAAGGAGGTTCTACCGAATTTTGGTAAGATGAATGTTAGTTTTCATTGCTATGTTATTAGTTTGGTAGCATTCCAGGTCATTGATTGGCTGGGGTGTTACAGTTGGTATCAGAGCGGGCTGTAGGTCCGTGGACTCAGGGCCATCTCCAGAAATTTGGGGCCCCAGGGCGAATTGCAAAATGAGGCCCTCAATTTTTAAAAAATATTGGTCTAATATAACTAAGGCATACTATCGCACAATCATGTAAGATGTAACTTCAACATGTATTACTCCATACAAGATTTGAAAATATATCAAATATTAAGACCAAAAAAATATAGTACTGACCTCATGTTCTACTAAAAAGCATCATACGTCTTGTATTTTGTAACATCCCAAATTTGGGTTTCTGGAAAAATTTAAATTTAAAATTAATTATTTTAAAGTAATTGGATTTTATTTGGCTTTTATTTGATTTTCTGGATTTTCTAGAGTTTAAAAACCTATTTTTAAAAGTTAAAAGGTATTTTAAAATATGAAAATTAAATACCAACATTAGTCAGAAATAATTTTATTTAGTCCAAAATATGTCCAGGAGCTTCTGTGAATTTTTCTGGAATTTTTGGAGATATTTTCATATTTTTTTCTGAGGCCTAATTAATTTCCTAGCCTTTTCTAAAAATAAAAAACAAATTCAAAAAATATTAATCCATCCCCTCTCCCTCCAGCCGACGCGTGGACGGCTCAGGACCACCCACGTCGCCGCCCGCCTAATCCAGGCCGCCTCCCTCTCTCTCGCTGCCTCGTGGGCCCGGCCTGTCAGCCACCCCGCCTTCCTCCTCCCTCGGGCCGACACCTGGCCGGCCCGATGCGCGCCGCGTCGCCCGTGCGGACCATCCAGCTGACAGCTTCCCTCTCCTCTCTGACCTACGGGCCCCGCCCATCAGTCACCCGCGCCCCGCTCCCGCTGCCACCTGGGCCCCGCCTGTCAGGCCGTCGTCTTCCCTGCGGAGCGCCGCCTTCCTTCTTTCTTCCCCCTTTCCTTTCTTGTGCCGGCGACCAATCCGAGCCGATCCCGGCCTTCCCTTGCTCGGCACTCCCCGGTTTTGGAAACCCCAAGCCCCGCCGCGGCCGAATCCCCGATTCCCCTCGCCTCCTTTCCTTCCGCGCCCCCTCTTTCCATTCCTCCCCGCGCCCTTCCTTTTTCCGGCCGACACCCCGGCGAGCAATTGTTGCGCCCCTGCCTCCCCTCTGTCCCTATAAATAGCCCCTCGGCTTCCCCTCCCTCCGCCCAGTACCCCGACGCACTCCACCTCCCTTCCCGAGCCCCGTAGCGCCCTACCACCGAGCCACCTCTCTCCCCGAGCTCCGCCGCACTCCAGCGAGCTTTTGCCAACGCCTCGGTCATCCCCGGAACCCACCGCCTCCACCCCAAGCTTCCTATCGTCCGTGCGAACCTCCCCGACCCCTCGGCCGCCCCTCTCTGCCGCCGGAGCGCCGTCACACCGGAGCTCCCGAGCCGTCTCCGCCACTACCTCGTCGCCGGTCGTCTCCGCTACTCGCCGAACCCCGTCAACCCCGCCGTTGTCTTCTACTCCGCGCCGGGATTCCGTTTTTGAACTCCCCCGGACCTCACCGATCTTCCCTCGCCGTCGGCAACCCCGCCTCAGGCCACCTCTGCTCGGCCCTCCAGCAGGTAACCCTAAAAGGGATTACCTACCCTTATTGGGTAGGCAAAGCCTCCCCGCCCTACTGGTTATCAGCGCGCTCTCTACTCCCCCTCGGCTCCCTCGGCGTGCGTTCGAGCCCCCGGCTCCGCACGCTGAGGTTGAGCCTTTTTTTCATTTTTTCGCGCTGACAAGTGGGTCCCACCCGTCAGCGGCCGCCGGTCTGTGCGGGCCATTGTCGTTTGGGCCCCACCCGTCTGCTCTGGTCACTGACATATGGGCCCGGAGTCCAGTGGGTCCCACATGTCAAAGGCTGAGCCAGTGGGCTCACTGTCTAGTGGGTCCCACATGTCAGAGGCTGATCCCGTGGGCTCACTGACCAGTGGGTCCCACCTGTCTTAATCTCAGAATAAAAATAAAAGATTAAAATTTAATAATTCCAGTGGGCCCCACCTGTCAGAAATTTTCTAATTTCTGGATTTATTCAAACTGAAAACTTCAAACAAGCATAACTTTCTCATTTTAACTCCAACTTGAGCCATTCAAATTTCTAAATTCATCTAAATTCATAATCTATCCAAATATGGCCTCTATTTGAGTTTTTGAGTTTATTTGAATTTTTGTTTGTATTTATTTGTTTTGTTGCTTCGTCTTTTCTCGCGTAGATTCCAACGTTGTCGACGATCTCTCCACTTCGCAGCAGGAAGACACAGAGAACCTGCAAGAAGGCAAGTCTCCTTTGATCATCTCGAACCTATGATTTTGAAATATTTTAATTATTTTAAATTATGTGCATTGCTATTTATATACAAGATTAGTTCAAATCTTAAGGTATTAGTTACCCCAATTTTGTTATGCCCTCAGTTGAAATTGAATGCCATGTACCCTTGTCTCCTTAGGATTTCCTTTGGCTCTTTAATGAGAGTATTATAATCATTTGTGAATAATAGAATGGTAGTATAATGCTTAGTCTCGCTATTTAATAGCTTTGAAATCTTGAAAATGGGAAATTATGATTTGTTGTGATAACTTGTGTTTCTAATGTCTAGTGGTGATTGGAGTTGCCACTAGTCCTTTAAAATAAAATAAAATTTGGAAATTGGTTTAGATTAGGGTGGATGGTTGGTTTGGATTGGTGCAGGAAGCACGAGATCTTGTAAAGTGTATGTTCCACCCTAGTCAACTAAGGACCGACGCTTGTGTTTGTCCAGACTGAGCATTAACCGTACAACCACAAGTCTATATGGGTACGACCTAGCTGACTAACTTATGATAGTCTAGTTTAGGTGCCACCAGTGGAAAGTGGGTGCCAGGGATGGACTGGCTATTCACAGTAAGGGACAGGGATTTACTGTACTTATATGGCGCAAGAGGGGGCTTCGGTTCGGGCCGTTAGCCTACCTGCAGTGAAACCTCAGCGGGTGGTATCTAGCTAGATTAGAGTAAGGTAAAGGCTTTGTGATATTTTATCTGGGTCTCATGCCAAAGGAAGCGTGTTGACTTTTAGGATAATTTATCTCTTGTGGGTAAAGTTGTACAACCTCTGCAGAGTGTAAAACTATTTGAATAGCCGTGCCCACGGTCAAGGGCGGGCAAGGAATGCTTTCACATGGTAGATTTCTGGTTTTGGTTTTAAAATCAAAGTTTTTGTATTCCGAGAGTGGAGGGAACTCTCGGAAGGGAATCCTGGCAGTTGGAGCCAGAGAGGGTGGATGTAACCCGCAGTTTCAGCCTTATCGGTTAAAATTTGGTTAGCTAGTGTTGGTGGATGGAACCTTCACTATGCAGTGGTTATTAGTTTCGGTTAAAGCAATTAATTGGTTAAAATGACGCCCTTGAAACTACTTAATGGTATTTGACATAAAACATTGCTTTGGTGCAAAAGAACCATATAACCCTCCTTTGTTAAGCCTTGCATCTACTGCATTTTTCCCAAGACTTGCGGAGTACTTTATGTACTCACATGCTACACTCAAACATAAAAAGTAGAGGATTACGAAGCCCAAGAAGGAGACTGTGACTACTTCGCTGGTGGCTTCGACGAAGAATTCCAGGAGTACTAGGTCGCGTTTCCCCAGTCAATTGCCTGTGGCGTATTGATGGGTCTTCATCGAGTTTATCTTTTGCTTCCGCTTTATTTCATGTGTGCGAGGTCTTGAAACCTCAACTGTAATAATGAGACCTTTTCGGTCAGTACTCTCAATTATTGTAATAACACGATGCTGGTGATGTATTCATTTCTGTTTAACTGTGTGCACTAGCTTTGATTTGGGACTAGTGCAGTAATACACAGAGGGCCCGGGTTCGGAAATCCGGGGTCCCGACATATTTCTTGAAATGAAATCTCCAATTATATCTTCATAATTAATCTTCTCCAAGACATCATTTTCAAGCGCTATTATCGCTAACCCATTGAGTCTTTCTTGTGTCATAGTAGAACGCAAGTAGGATTTCAACAACTTGAGTTTAGAAAAGCTCCTTTCCACAGATGCAATAGTCACAGGAATGGTTAACAAAATTCTATATGCAATAACAGCGTTAGGATAAAAGGGGCGCTTCTTCAAAAACTTCATAATATCAAGAGGACCCATAGATTCCTCAAGTAAATCTTGGATGAAAGTTAACTCCGCAAACAATTCCTGTCCATCAATATCTTTGTGTTCTCCATTCTTAAGTGCATCCTCAAGATTAACACAAGCAGCCATCAAATTCTTATCATCCAAGGATCGCAGCCTATCTGAAGTAAACAAGAAACCAAAAGTTTTTTCATATCCTTGATACTGTTCAAATCTCTTGGTAAGTGAAACTATAGCATGATCAATAACGGCTATAAAATAATTAACCCGAAATGACTCCTCTTCAAATTGTGAAACAATGGATGCATCATCTGCGGCCCCATCAAAGTGTCTTTTTCTTTTGATTTTTCGCTTGGGTTGGAACTCTGGATAAATATCCATCTCCATTGCAATTTCTTTTGCAGCTTCCAATGCTTTTGAAAAGCCGGTTTCTCTATACTTTCTGAAAAAGGAAATCAGTCCCTGTACAGACTCAATTGCAACATCAATAAGCATATCTTTTGATTGTAGCTGCTTGCTGATCAAATTAATAGCAGATAATATTTTGTACCAGATGATTATTGCCACTAAAAATTCAAAGCTACCAAGTTCATTTTCTGCCAATGATTTAGCTTCACTACTTTTCAATGGGTCATCATCACTTTCAGCCACCTGTAGTAAAGCCTCTCTTATTTTTGGGATCTGAAACCTTATAGCCTTAACACTATCAAGACGACTCTCCCAACGAGTAGATGACAATGATTTAAGAGTCAATCCTGT
This sequence comes from Dendrocalamus latiflorus, assembly GCA_017311315.1. Classification (NCBI taxonomy): domain Eukaryota; kingdom Viridiplantae; phylum Streptophyta; class Magnoliopsida; order Poales; family Poaceae; genus Dendrocalamus; species Dendrocalamus latiflorus. The sequence continues at coordinate 17,675,824 of CM029653.1, read as the reverse complement.
TATGTTTTCTTTAAGAATTTGCCACCTTTTTTTGTAGAATTGGCAAATGTTGTATAGATGCGTTGGATAACTCCAAAAAATTCTGTTGCTTTACGACAAGACTTTGCCATATCACATAGTGTCAAATTCAGACTATGGCAACCACAAGCTGAATAAAAAGCTCTTGGATTTATATCCAAAACTTTCTTTTGTACCCCAATATTTTTTTCCTTTCATATTGGACCCATTATCGTATCCCTGTCCTCTCACATTGTCTACATCAAGGTCAAGACTTTTCAATTCCTCTAGTAGAGCATCAAACAATCCTTGCCCAGTGGTATCATTGACATCCAAAAAACCTAAGAATGATTCTTCAATGCAAACAGAACTTGAAGATGTATCAACATATCTTATTATCAAAGACATCTGCTCTTGGTGGCTTGCATCAGGAGTACAATCAAGTATAATTGAGAAGTACTTTGCTTCTTTTACCTTTGCAACAATTGCAGACCTGATTGCAGAAGCTAACAAATTTATTAACTCATTCTGAATGGAAGGACCAAGATAATGATCACGGATTTTGTCATTGGTGATGCGATCAACATGCTCTTTGACAACTGGGTCAAATTCAGCCAACATTTGAACCAGTCCTAAGAAATTCCTATTACTTTCTTCGTATAACCTGCTATTAGTGCCACGAAATGCTATATTATGTTCTGCAAGAAATTTAACAATTAAAAGAATCCTAAGCAAAACTTTTCTCCAATGCTCACTTTTTTTTTCAAGTTCTCTTTGAGCAACTTTATCAATTGTTTGATTCTTCTGGAACCTGAGACGCAAGTCATACCATGTAGCCATATTTGTGACATGTTCTCTACTAGTTTCATGCTCTTTAAGTCTATTGCCAAGATGAGTCCAGTCACTAAATCCGTCATTTGCTAACTGACCTCTCACAAGCCCCTTTCTTAATAGTTTGCAGCAAAAACAAAATACTTTATCAAGCTCTTTGCTGTATACAAGCCATTCTCTGTCACAATTTTCTCCGTTTGAGAGAACTTTGGTGTAATGCAATGCAGAAAATCTTCTAGAATATTTGTCTCTTGGACCATGCTCAATAGACAGGTCTCTTTTAGGACCCTTTTGCACCAAAATATCAATCATTTTAGGATCAAGTGCATCAAAAGTTCTTGGATCAAATATATCAGGCTGAAAAGAATTATCGGCATCATGGCCTTCATCAATTTCTATAGTGTGAGCCTCAACCTCTACTGTATCATCGCTTTCACCAATTTCTGTAGTGTTAGCCTCAACCTCTGGGTCATCACCTTCATTATTTTCTGTAATGTGAGCCTCGACCTCTACTGTGTCATCACCATCAACATTAGCATCTGCAATTTCTCTCATAAAAAATCTGTCAAGAGTACCCTTTTGAGATTGAGCTACTGCTTCTAGTCTTTGTCTCTTCTTACGCTTTTCAGCACCAGAATCATACTTCCTATTTCTTGTAGACATGATGAGGATTGACTGATTGAGAAAACAAATGTCTTCCTGTTTTTTAAAGAAGTAGCTGATTACAGAACAAATAAAAATTCTAACCATTGCTGATCAATCTAATCACTAATTAAACCTGATCAATGAAATTCGTAGATGCCCTGATTAACCAGCCTCTACTCCAACCACAGTATATACGTTAATTTCCTACGTGCGATTGTGCGAAAACAGTTTCTACTTTCTAGCTAGTTACGTACGTACCGGAGGTCTCCTCTCTCCTAGGAAGTCTGCGCCAGGTCGCCAGGACTTGTGCTCGGCCGCTCGCTTGCGCTCGCTTGCGTCGCCCGTGTCGCCGAAGGACGGGAACGCCGAACGCGCTGGCCGCGGGACGAAGGCGTCGTATGAAGTAGCGGCACCGCCGTCGTCAGTTCGTCACCACATCAGCGCCGGCGCCGCAGAATTGAAGAAACCCTAGCACCGGCACGCCATGCGCATCGGCAGGAGCCGCAGGAGGACCGGGACCAGCTGTACGTAATACGTATACGTATTGGTTTGGCCGTTTGGGGGCCCCACCAATTTGGGGGCCCTGTTCGATCGCTCATCTCGCACACCCTCATCAACGGGCCTGTCCGTGGTTAATGGAATATTAAATTTGACACACTAAGCACCGTAGGTGGGAATGGGGTTTGCATTGCATCAATATGTTTCTGTCGATTATCATAATTGATTGTGTACTTAATGTTTGGCTTTACATTTGTTTGTGTTATAATGATGGCAAGGGGTAGAGGCCGTGGTCGTGGTCGTGGTCGGCAGGGTGCCGGACGAGGCCAGGCTGTGCCCCCGCCTGAAGTTCAGAACTCTGTAGCTGGAGAGGCCAGTTCTGTGGGGTCAGAGGAAGAGGTCGCTTCAGCGGTTCTGGGGATCCAGACTCCACCAGCTGCACCTGTTGCCGCACCCGTGATGGTACCTGCGACAGTACCGGCAATGGGTCTGCACCAGTGGAATGCTTTGAGGTTGGACACCTTCGATGGTTTGGGCACGCCAGTTGATGCTGCTAACTGGCTGCGGCACATAGAGAGGCATTTGGCAGTGCTGGGATTGACATCAGAGCAGCGAGTTCAATATGTGGCCTTTCAGCTAAATGGGCAAGCAGATCTCTGGTGGGAAGGAGTCCTGTCAGCCAGAGCTGCTGCCCAGGGACCAGCAACTTGGGAGTTGTTTGTGGAGCAGTTTAGGAGGAGGTTTTATCCTGCCTCATTTGTGGAGAGGATGGAAGTATCATTGAACAGTTATAAGTAGGGTAAGATGTCAGTGTCAGAGTATGAAGTGGGTTTTAATAACTTAATCCGCTTTGTGCCATTTGTGGCTACCAATGAGATGGAGAAGGCCAAGGGATTTCGCAGAGGGCTTAGGCAGGAGTTTCGCCAGGTGTTGGGGGCCTTGGAGCTTCGTGATTTTGGCTCCTTGGTGGAGCAAGCTAGGGGCATGGAGCTAGAGATGCAGCTTGGGGAAGGATTACAGGGTGCACGAGGTACTGTGGCTTCTGAGGGTTCGGAGGGCAGTCAGAAGAAGAGTTTTGGAGGAGGTAGTGGGTCATCGCTGAAGGCAGTTCCCAAGAGGTTCAAGGGCCCACAAAATTCATTCAAGTCCAAGTTCACCAAGCCCCAGGCACCATCTACCTTTCGATCTTCAGCAAATGCTCCTATGATGCGTCTGGCCCCAGGACAGGGAATGAAATGCTTCAAGTGTGGGGATGGTCATCGTGCTTCAGAGTGTTCTTGGATTGGAGCTTGTCGCCATTGTGGTCAGGAGGGCCACAAGGCATTGGTTTGTAATCGGAACCCTGCCAGCATCATTAAATGGGAACCAGTCCATGCATCAGCTTCAGCGCCAGCGACTTCTTCTCGAGGGTCAGTGCAGATGCTAGCAGCCGCTCCTACTCAGCCTTGGGTGCCGCCTCAGCCTCACAACCCTTCTCCTGGAGGGATGCCACCAGGGTGCTTTTGGCCGCCTTCCCCCGCGGCCTTGTTTCCAGCTGTCGCGCCTTCAGCTCCTCCTGCAGCGGCGGCACCGCCATACCCAGGTGTGGGGACACCAGCCACCCCAGCCTCAGTCGCCTACGCCATGCCGACTGCTGAGTCGGTGGGTCGTCCTGACGTGGTGACAGGTACGCTTTCGGTGGATTCAGTGGAGGCATTTGTTTTATTTGACTCTGGGTCTACTTTTTCCTTTACATCTTTAGAGTTTGCTAGCCGGGCAAATTTGAGTATGCAGCAAATAGCTCAGTCTGTTCTAGTTAATTCGCCTAGGGGAATTCTTTCCAGTTCGACAGTCTGTCCGGGTTGTGTGCTCACTGTAGATGGGGAGAACTTTGTTGCTAATTTGATGGTTATGAGGATGGAGCTGTTTGATGTTATTTTGGGGATGGATTGGTTGCATAGTTACCGTGCTGTCATATCATGTTTTTGGAAGACAGTAACTCTGCAAGCGCCGTCGGGCCAAGAAATAGTTTTCCAGGGTAGTGCCCCCTCTTTTTCACCTAGTGTGCTGGCTAGTTTGTATCCTGGTAGTAGAGCAGCAAAGAGTGGATTTCTATTGTCTCTAGTGGAAAAGTCGAATTCCTCTTTGGTTGCAGAAAGTATTCCAGTGGTTCGGGAATTCTTGGATGTATTTCCAGCAGAGTTGCCAGGGATGCCTCCACCGCGTCCAGTGAAGTTCAGGATTGATTTAGTTCCAGGTGCACGACCGGTTTCTATGACCCCGTACCGTTTGGCTCATCCTTTTAAGGAAGAACTAAAGAAGCAATTGGATGATCTGAGAGCGAATGACCTTATTCGACCTAGTGTGTCCCCATGGGGAGCTCCTGTGCTATTTACTAAGAAGAAGGATGGAAGTTGGCGCATGTGCATTGATTACCGTGCCCTCAACCAGCTGACCATCAAGAACAAGTATCCTTTATCCCGCATTGAAGATTTGTTTGATCAGTTGAGAGGAGCTAAGGTATTCTCAAATATTGATCTCCAGTCGGGATACAATCAGATTCCTGTCCGAGAGGAGGATATTGAAAAGACGGCATTCTCCACAAGGTATGGGCATTTTGAATTTAAAGTTATGTCTTTTGGACTAACGAACGCCCCTGCTGCTTTCATGGAGACCATGAACAGGATGTTACATGAGTATCTGGATGACTTCGTAGTAGTCTTTATTGATGATATTTTGATTTACTCAAAGACTGAAGCGGATCATGAGCGACATCTGAGGCTTGTATTGGAAACATTAAGGAAGCATAAGTTCTTTGCTAAGTTTAAAAAATGTGAGTTCTGGGTGTCTCAAGTGGGATTCTTGGGGCATATTATCAGTGATAAGGGGATATCAGTTGATCCAAGTAAAGTTTCCACAGTGGTAGAATGGGAAAGACCGACCAATGTCAAAGAGGTGAGAAGCTTCCTTGGAATGGCAGGTTACTATCGGCGATTTGTACAAGATTTCTCCATCATTGCCAAGCCTTTATCAAGGCTCACATAGAAGGATGTGAGGTTCCAGTGGGATGATGATTGTGAGCGCAGTTTTCAGATTTTGAAGGAAAAGCTGGTGACCGCTTTTGTTCTCACTGTTCCGGAACCAGGGAAGCATTTCACGGTTTTCTCTGATGCTTCACGAGTTGGACTGGGATGTGTTCTCATGCAGGATGGTAAGGTTATAGCTTATGCATCGAGGCAACTGAAGAAACATGAGCAGAATTATCCAACCCATGATCTAGAGTTGGCCGCTGTTGTGTTTGCGTTGAAACTTTGGAGGCACTACCTATATGGTGAGTCGTGTGATGTGTTCACTGATCACAAGAGTCTTAAGTATATTTTTACCCAGAAAGATCTGAATTTGAGGCAACGCAGATGGTTGGAGTTGATTAAGGATTACGATCTCACCATTCAGTATCACCCGGGTAAGGCCAATGTGGTGGCTGATGCTCTTAGTCGCAAGGCAACGCCTGCTACTCTAGATTGTCTTATTGCTGACTTCGACCGTATGGAGATATCTTATTGCTATGCGGGCACGGCACGGGCAGAGACACAGTTGATCTTAGAGTCAGCCATTCCAGAGCGTGTGCGGGAAGCACAACAGCATGATCAGTTACTGCAGAGGGTCAGGAAGCGTATAGAGATGGGCAAAGAAGGGGATTTTAGTTTGGATGAGTCTGGTGCATTGCGTTTTAAGGGACGCCTCTGTGTGCCAGAGAAAGCGGAGGTTAAGTGTGATATTTTGAGAGAAGCACATCGCACCCCATATACTGTTCATCCAGGGGAAACAAAGATGTATCGTGATTTGAAGCAGAATTTCTGGTGGAAAAGAATGAAAGTGGATATAGCTAATTATGTGGCCTCTTGTGGTATCTGTCAGCAAGTAAAGGCAGAACATAAAAGACCAGCAGGGTTGTTGCAGCCATTAGAGATCCCTCAATGGCCTTGGGATGATATTTCTATGGATTTTGTGATTGCGTTGCCCCGGTCGCCGCGAGGCAAGGATGCAGTTTGGGTGATAGTGGATCGATTCAGCAATTCAGCGCACTTCATTCCCATTCGCACGACCAGCTTAGCAAACGATTTGGCTCCTATTTATGTGCGAGAGATTGTGAGACTTCATGGTGTGCCAAAGAACATAGTTTCTGACAGAGATGCCAAGTTTGTCTCCAAGTTTTGGGAGAGTTTGCAGAGTGCAATGGGCACCCAGCTCCGCCTGAGTACGGCATTTCATCCACAGACAGATGGACAGTCGGAGCGCACCATTCAGACCCTGGAGGATATGTTAAGGTCCTGTGTGTTGTCTTGGAAGGGTAGTTGGGAAGATCAGCTGCCTTTAGTGGAATTTGCCTATAATAACAGCTATCATTCAAGTATCAAGGCTGCACCATTTGAAGTATTATACGGCCGAAAATGCAGGTCGCCCCTTTGCTGGGAAGCGGTGGGCGAGAAGGCAGTTTTGGGTCCGGATTGGGTCCAGAAGACAGTTGAAAGAGTGGCCTTGGTGAGGCAGAATTTGTTGGCCGCCCAGAGCAGGCAAAAAAGTTATGCTGATGTGAGAAGGAGGGATCTGGAATTTGAAGTGGGGGATCAGGTGCTCTTGAGAGTATCTCCCACCAAGGGCGTGGTGAGGTTCGGTACCAAAGGGAAGCTTAGTCCGAGGTATGTTGGGCCTTTCACGATCCTAGCTCGAATCGGGAAGTTGGCATACCGTTTGGATCTTCCTGAGTCTATGCGCGGGGTGCATAATGTGTTTCACGTGTCCATGTTGAGGAAATACCTGAGAGATCCAGAGCTTCATATTACTCTGGAGCCGTTAATAATTAAACAAGATATGTCCTTTGAGTCCAAGCCAGTTCGAATTCTGGAAAGGTCAGAGAAGGTATTGAGGAATAAAACTTTGCATTATGTCAAGGTGCTCTGGTCGCAGCAGACCGAGAGGGAGGCTACATGGGAATTGGAATCTCGCATGTGTGAACAATATCCAGAGTTATTCACATCAGGTGTGTGTTTATGATTAAGTTTAATTGTAATTATAGCATTGTGAGTGTACGGTTAGAATTCGGGGTCGAATTCTGTTTAAGGGGGGTAGAATGTAATATCCCGGTAGAGATTTGTCAAATAATAGATTAATCAGGGAAAAGGGGAAAAATTGGAAAAGGATTTAATAGTGATTTTAGGGGGGGAATTCTACAAAACAGAGGCAACCTGGGCTTGGGCCGAGGCCCAGGAGGTGGCCGGCCAAGGGAAAGGGGGGGGGGGGAGGCGCCCCACCCCTAAACCCTAGCCGTCCCTCTCCCCAACCGCCCCTTCCACCCCTAGAGCCGCACCTCCCTCTTCCTCCTTGCGCCTCCTTTGGCCAGCAGCGTCACCTTCACCTCCATGGATGCCCCCTGCGATTGGTGAAGGAATCCCGATTGTTGCGGATCGAGGGGAGGAGAGCGATCGTTTGCCGGGAAGTGTTTTGGATCCGGAAGGTGGAGGATAGGACGGGAAAAGGAAGGGAGGAAGAGATCGTGTGGATTTCTCCGTGTTCTTCAGTGTGAGAGACCATGTGGTCGTGCTCCATGAGAGTGATGAGTAATTGACAAAGGTTTAGGTCAGTCGAGTTTGGTTTGAGTGGTTCGGAGTCGAGTCGTTGCGTGGCACAATCAGGCTCGGTCGGACTTTGGTCAAATCTGGTCATTTGGGTTTAGGATGCATATTCTAATGTTTTGACAGGTTTTGACTTCATCTGTGGTAAGTGTAATGGTATTTACGCTTTCATGTGTCAAGCGGTGCTATTTGACGTGTTTTCTTGTCTGTGTGACTGCAGGACGTCGAGTTGGAGTCGTGGCGAGACACGGTGGACCGGACTAGGCGCAGGTGGCGCTGAGGTCAGAACGGTCGGGATGTGTCGAAGACGATGTGGACTCGAGGTGGTTGCGAGGCGTGCGAGGCAAGGAGCGCGGAAGCTTCCCGGAAGGTGCAGGAGGGGCGAAACGGGAATTTCGCAAGGCTGCACAAGCGGGAGCGGGCTCCGTTGGAAATAGCGGGCGTAACGGGGCGGAGACCCGTTAGCCATGGGCTATAAAAGGAGTGGAGGGGCTGCATGCCCACTTGAGCACTTGTAGGGAATTAGGGTTTACACTAGTCAAAAGAGGCTTTAGGAAGGTTGTTTCCTTTAGCTCTTTAGTTGGTGTGAGTTGGTGGAGGCAGAGCGTGCTCCCTCTGTAGCTTCATCGATGGTTTCTATGTGAGCTCCTCTCTTTGTGTGTTCTTCCTCCCAAGTTGCATGTGTGGCACTTGGTGTTCTTGAGGATTGAGAGGAGAGGGTTTGAGTTGAGAGCTTGTAATCTTTCCTTTGTATCAAGTCGGGGTATCGGGACTCCTCTGTATTCTCTGTGATCCAAGAAATGAAAATCTGAAGTTTCATTCCCGTGCTCTCTGTTCTTCCTTCGTAGCTCTTTTGTTGATTTCTTGGCTTTTTGATTTTCGAGTTCTTGCTTGCTGGGATTAGCCAAAATGGGTTGCTCCATGATGGGATAGTGCAACAAGATCATTTGATCAAGTTTCCCAAGAGCAAACCTCGTTTAATCTCAGATTTGGCATTTTGGGTTTCTCTGTTCTTCTTTAGCTCTTCTAGGGTTTTTGAGCATTTCTTGTTTCCCTTTGCAAGATGGGCTGAGTTTTGGCATGGAGAGTTCTATGGCTATTGCTAACATATCTGCAAAGTCTCTTAGCCATAGGATCAAATGTTTGGAAGCAATTTGATTTTTGGCTCGGGTTGTGCAAAAATTCAGATTTTTACCCATAATCTGAAATTCTTGCTTCTTGGTTTGATTCTTTTGTTTCCCAAGGTCCCCTTACTATTTAGTATGTTGTAGTAAGGTCTTGGATCGAAAAGTTTGAGAGCAAACCTTCTTTTTGGCCAAAAATCCGAAGTCTCAAAGTTCCAGCCTGAAAATCCTGTTTGCTGATTTTCTCGAGAGGTACTACCGCTCCTCGAGAGGTACTACCGCTCAGAGGTACTACCGCTCCTCGAGAGGTACTACCGCTCAGAGGTACTACCGCTCCTCGAGAGGTACTACCGCTCAGAGGTACTACCGCTCGTCCTAGCGGTACTACCGGTTTTGTTCGGACCAGTCTGATCGGCAGCGAAGAAACGTTCGGACAAGTCCGATCTTCGTGCGGTACTACCGCTCCTCGAGAGGTACTACCGCTCAGAGGTACTACCGCTCCTCGAGAGGTACTACCGCTCAAAGGTACTACCGCTCGTCTCAGCGGTACTACCGCTTGCAGTCAGACTCGCTCTGAATTTATTTTTCTTGGCTGCTTCTTTCTGGATTTGGTTTTCTCTGCTGTTGTTCTTCATGTAAGTACTTGTCTTCTACCTTCATAGCTCCCATAGCTATTGGAGAAGAAGATATTTGTTGGGGCGATTTTTAGAGATCGACATTCACCCCCCCTCTGTCGCCATTTCGGTCCTACACAGTGATTCGTTAAGAGTAATTACTCCTAATTCTCCCCGCTAGCTGCATATTTAATTGTTTAGCATTGTCGGTTTTCGGTTCTGCTCAGGACAGTCTCTGTTAGACGGTCTTTGTGACGTAGATCCGTGGGGATTCAGCTCTGGAGTTCTCCTAGATAGTTGTAGAGGACGTAATTATCTTTCAATGAAGTGCTATAATGCGTCATTCAGACCGTTTTAGCAAAAGTTATGATTTTTCTAGTAGGACTGTCCTGCAGATCGGGGGAATTCCTGTCAGGTTTCGGTAGATTGGTTGGGGTGATTACAAAACGGAGGAATTAAAGGATCTTCATATTATGAAAGTTTCATATAATTTTTTTATATTTCGAAAAAGGTCAAGAAATCCTGATTCCGACTCTCGGGGTGAAAGTTATGGCAATTTTAGTGCGCTGTCCAGAGAACCCGTTATGAAACTGATGTTTTCGAAATCGGATGGTGCGGGTAGAAGATGGCCGAATCAGGGAGGCTCACCAACTAGTTTTAGTTAGATAATTTAATTATATTTCCAGAAAGTCTGAGAAAGCCCTATTTAGACTTCTGTACCAATAGATATGAATTTTTGAAGCTGACTGTCCGTAGAGGGGGACGGGATGGCCGAAAGGATTTGGGGTTTTGAATCAAGCTAAACATGTTGGGTTAGTTTGGGGGTGTTTTTAGTTAATCTAAAGACTTGCTACTGTTGTCTTAGCAATAATTATAATTATTATTCAGGAGGAGGACGGATTCCAGGGGCCGCACCTTCTGCTCATCCCCCGTTTTCTCGTGGTTAAGGCAAGTATAATGATGGTCTAAACTTCATAGTGTGAATTGTGGATGATTGTTGGTTTGTAGATGTTTTGATCTATATTATGAGAATATGTGATCTTGATTATGCTAATGATATGTTGATACTGTTTATCGTCGATTGCAAATGAATGTGAGAATTTCTGGTGCATAGCTATCGTGAATGCAAGTTTATTTATTGAGATATTCACGTTTGTGCATCATGCTGATTTATTGAAGTCTTGGTCACGAGATGACCAAGCATCGAGGTCCCGTCATGTTGATGTCATGACGGGCTAAAGGTCCCCATACTTGAGGAGTATGGGCAATTGGTCCCTGTACCAGATGGTACATGCATGGGTGGGCATTGACGGATGCACACTCCGCATTACCGGTAAAATGCGAAAGAGAAGAGATAAAGAGATTTTTGATCATATTGCATAGCATGGTTTATTTATATGGTTGATGGATGAACTTGAGAAATGATGTTCACTTTTATTCTTGTTGCCACTATTTATATTTGCTGAGTCGTTGGACTCACTCTTGTTGTTGTTGTTGTTGTGGTTGCTGTTTGTTTTAGGTACCTACATGGGATCGGCATGCATGGGGATAAAGAAGGATTAGTTTTGTTGCACTTGCACGGTCTATTCACCTTGGGAGAAAGAAAGAACATTAAACATTATTTGCTGAATAACTTAAGTGGTAGTTGACTAAAGATCATCATGTTTAAGATGTAATAAAGGATTAGAACTCTTTTACATTGCTTCCGTTCTTTATTTAAGCATTGTGGTTATGAGTGCGATGGTAAACATAATCCGGTTTGTTTAGAATTGATTATATTGCTTATTGTTATTCATATCATTTGATCATGATTGTTGGAACCTCTGATTTAGACAATAAACAAAGGAGGTTCTGCCGAATTTTGGTAAGATGAATGTTAGTTTTCATTGCTATGTTATTAGTTTGGTAGCATTCCAGGTCATTGATTGGCTGGGGTGTTACATTAGTCATAATAGACTTGAGCACCCAAATAGCCCTAGCAATAGTCTTAGGTGAACTAACACATCTAGTAATCACCCTACCATCTTTAGCATTCCTAAGCAAATAATGATCACTATAGATAATAAACTTAGGAGTGATACCTTTGGGACAATCCTTACTAAAATATCCCTTCTCCCAACAATTGTGGCAAGTTTGGCATTTGTTACCTCTTCATATCTTCTTATCTTGCTTATTGCCGGTTGCCCCTTTCTTGATGATCTTGACTTGTTATCCACTTGATTTGCACACACCGAGGCAAAGTTACCCTTCTCATTTCAAGCATGTCACTTGACATTCTTCGTGTGTCTAGAATTGTGCCATGTCCTGCAATTCTCCTTGGAGATGAAGCCAATACCTCTCTTGTCATTCAACCTTCATTGCTTACTCAAGATATGATCAAAAGAGGCCTTCACTTTGTAGCACTTCTCCAAGTCATTGCTCAACTTGGAGATTTTGGCCTTGAGCTCTTTGTTAGTCTCAACAAGCATAAAGGGAATAGAAGCATCTAATTGAGAGCAACAAGGCATGTCAACCAAATCATCACAAGAGGTGGATATGCTAACCTTAGATATCATATAAGAGTTAGAAGCTACACATGGCATATCATCTAATGAATCACATGTAATGCATATATCCATCTTGGACTTGGTGAGAACTTTGAGAAGGAGATTCTCATGAGCTTCCTTTAGCTCATCATAAGAATCCTTTAGAGAAAGAAATTCTTTCTTCAAGATTTTGAATTTTGACTACACCTTGCCAGGGTACTCATTCAAGTTCTCTAGTATATCCATCAACTCATCATATGTAGGTTCATCGCAATTATTTACGTTACCATTACCTTTTGCCATAAAGCAATGACTTGATATGGATTGTAATACACAGCTATTTTTTTCAAAATATTTAGAAAAAATAATTAAATTTAAAATAAAATCAAGTTTTCTTTGGTGGCCAAAATTTTGGAGATTTTATTTACCTGTTTTCGGATTTTAAAAAGGCTTTTCTTAAAAGTAATTTAATTGAAAACATAAAAATATTACTAAATAAAGAGTGTTTTTAATTTCTGTGAACTTCTATTTCAAACTAATTATTTTAAAGAATTTGGCTTTTATCTGGATTTTTTGTGCTTTTCAGGATTTTAAAAATCAATTTCAAAGATAAAAAGTATTTTTGTAAAAATTAGAAGACCAAATTTAAGTTGGAAATATTTTTACTGTGTATAAAACATCTCCAAAAATTTCTAAGAATGTTTTGGAATTTTGAGACTTTATTTGCTATTTTCTAAGTATTTTTAAACCTTCCTAATGTTTATGAAAATCAAAAGAAAAATCTAAACCCAAAATCTCCCTAGGCTGACACGTGTCGCTCCCTGGTTCAATCCATTCTCGCCCAGTTTAATCCTAGCCACCCACTTTCACCTATCACTTTGTTCCTTAGCCAGCGGACTGGATTTAATTCATCCCCACCCGATCTAATCTCGGGCATCCACCCTCACTTAACCCCCTCCCTCTCCATCCGACGGCCTTAATCTATTTCATCGATGCATGGCTATCATCCGTCCACCCACTCCCCCCTTCACTCTCCTCAGTCACTGACATGTGGGGCCTGCCTCTCAGCCCATCTTCTCCCTCTCCTTCTGCTTCCTCCAGCTGACGCCATTGACGCCCTGCTCGAGCTCATTAATCGGCTGTTTCTTCTCGTTGGCACGAGCATTCAACACCTTTGATGACCCGCTAAGCTGCCTGAGTTTATTTCGGCTATTTCCCCCTCTTTTAAACCCCACTTCCTCGCCTTTACGCACCACTACTCCGGCCTTCAATCCCAGTGAGCAAATCCCTGTCCGTTACCCCTCTTCGCCCTTATAAAACCCCACCCCAGGCATCGTCGTTCCTCACTCCACCCCGCTTCCCCTCCCTCTCCCTCTCTCGGGCCTCAAAGCTCCCCAACACCACTCGCCTCCTCTCCGAGCTGCGGCAAGAACTCCAGCGAGCAATTGTCGTCGCCTCAGACCACTCCTTGCCTCACCATCGCCACCTTCGTCTTTGTCGTGCCTGTGCGATTATCCTCTAACCCTACGCTGTCAACCAGTGCCGCCAGAACACCGTCTTCACTGGAGTTGATCGCTGCCGCCATTTCTCTATCATCACCGACCACCCTCCGATCATTGCCGAGCACCGCCGAAGGTACCAAGGGACTCTCCATCGCCTCCTCTTGCTCTTGAGCTCCTCCTCGTGCACCGCCACCCGCCAGAGCGCTGACAACCATTGGGTTCCAAGCACCGCTCCGTGCCGGCGAGGCCACATCAGCACACGGGCGACGTGGTCGCCAACGTGGCTGCCACCTTGCGCCGTGTGGACGCCACCTCAGCGCTGAGTGCCACGCCAGCCTAGTGTGCCACCTCAGCTTTCTCTCTGGTCCATGAACCTAGTTCACCATAGGCCTGAGCTCAACTATGAGTGAAATAAAATCCTTTTCCTGTAGAAAAATAAATCGACCGAAAATTCATTTCGCTTGCTGGCGTCACCCTGATGCCATAACTTCCTTTTTCCATAGAAAAATAATTCCATCAAAAATCATTTCCCCTGCTGACGTCATAATCCAATTTTTCAGCACAAAAATAATTCCAGAAAATCCAATTTATTCTCTCATTTCAAACTTCCAAAAGCCCATTCTCCTTCATCCTAACTCCGATTGGACCGGTTCAAATTTCTATATTCCTCTAAAATACTAATCTACCCATTTCTAGACATGGTGTTTATTTGAATTTATTTGAATTTTATTTGAGTTTGGTGGGTTATTTTCACGTGTAGACTGCGACGATTCAGAGGAATTCTTTGACGACAATTCTCACCAATTCGTGAAGCAAGGCAAGTTACACACCTTGACCATGTTGATCCCAGTTTGTAAATAAAATTATTTTGTTTTAAATTATTCTGCATGCATACTTTTATTCAACATATTTCGATGCAGTTTTAAATTTAGTTATCACCTACTTGTTAATACCTCCTTTGACATTGATTCCCCAATACCTTGTCACCCTAGAATAAAACTTTGGTTAGTACACTAGTATGGACTAGAGAAATTTTATATCAAATACGTAGACCTGCTTAGACATAATTTTTGTTTTGGGATAACTTTTTACATAAAATGATAAGTTTTCAAATGTACTCTTGGCTTCGGTGAGTCAAGAAAGTCTATAAATTATTTCAAAATAAAATATAAAAATTGGTTTAGACTTAGGCAAATGGTTAGGTGGTGGGTGCTTGCGGGCATGCATTGTTGTTTAGTGACACAATGTTGATTGCCAAGCACAAGGGGGTATGTGGTTTGAGCCTAAGTCAAATTAAGGACCGGTCTGTGAGCTACTATTGCAAAGCCCTATCTACTACCACAAGGCTGGTATGGGACATCCTTGGCTGACTAATTTGCAGGTCCCAACCTGAGTCTCGTTGTAGGTTGAAAGTGAGCGTGGCGTAGGCTATGAGAAGTCTCAATCGGCTCAAAAGAGGGTCCTGATCTGGTGGATTCCTTACTGGGGTGAAACCTTAGTATTGGCTTGGCCAGGTTGAAGGCTTTGTATTGTAAAGGCCTTGTCATGATCTCCTCGCCGCACACCAAAGGAAGTGTGCTTATTCGGTGGCAATATGGGATGATCATGTCTTGTGGGTAAAGTTGTACAACCTCTACAAAATATATAATCTATCCTGGATAGCTGTGCCCACAGTCATGGGTAAGCTGAGTAAAATTTTTCACGGATTAGACTTTGTTTTTCAAAATGGTTTATGAAAAACCTTATGGATGAATGGAATCCATGAGAGATTAAAAAATGTATGGATGGAATGAATCCATATGAGATCTTTTTGGGAAAGATGGTCTGGGTGGGATGCCCGTGGATAGATTGGTATGGGTGTGGACCTCCACTAATGGTATCTATTTTGATTACAATGGTGTTTTTACCTACTGTATTAAATTCAGCAATTTCAATCTATTTACTGTATTTCTTAAATGTTGTTTTATGCTCAAATAACCCTATATGCCTTCACTTGTTAGCCTTGAATTATTGTGCATTTTCCCGTGAAACTTACGGAGTACATTTTATGTGCTCACCTTGCCTAATTCTATTGCCAGAGGACTGCTTCAACTTCGGTGAGGATCAAGACTTATAGGCCGCGTCTTACTGTCATTTGCTTGTGGGAAGGATCGTTGGGTTTCTTCCGCTTTGGTTTTCTTTTTCCTTCCGCTGCCTCTATTTAATTTTGGTTTATGGACCATTGATGTAAAGTTTGGCTATTAGACCCATATTCAGTTAAATAATGTTTGTCATTGTGCTTGATATATATATCTCTATCATTACTATGTGCACTAACTGATCCTTGACTAGTGCGATTAACACAGAGGGTTTCGGAGTTGTTGCTCCGGGATTCGACATGGATGGGGTTGAGGTTTCATTGTTGTCAGAGCTAGAGATTGACCATTCTTCTCCCGACATCCACTCTTCTTTGCAATCATCCTTGGTTGAGATGGACCTTTCATAATAATCTTGAAATTGTGTCCACATCTCATCTCCGTTCTTCTGTCGTCACTCTCTGTCTTCACTCCCGACCGGGCGACCCCGCTGCTCCTGTGCGCCCGTCAGCGCCTGTGCCCGCGTCGCCATCACGTCGTGCGTCGCCTCCGTTGCGTCCCCGCCTGGCCACCGGCGTCTTGGCGCTCGCACCCACGTCGCCGCCCAGTCCGCACCTGCCTTCATCGCGTCACCACGCCTGCTCCCATTGCCCTCACATCTACACCCATGCCTTGCCCTCGCCATCACTTCCCCTATGCCATTCCCTACCAACCGCACGCCGCACCCTAAGCGCGCCCATCGTCTGGCTGTGCGTCGCTTGCGTCGACTACAGACGCCGCCGTCCCATCCTGGCCACTATTCCCTCGTCTCTAGCAATAGTGCCTCCACAGCACTTCCCTCTCCAGCTATAAATAGCTTCCCCGGCCTTGCCTTGCTCCCCCAAACTTTCCCCACTTTCTTCCTTCCTTTTTCCATCGGTTCGGCCGAGCTCAAGTAATGGCTGCCGGTGCCTTCATGCCATTCCGGCCACAACAGCTGGCCCTTTCCCAAATTGAGTGTGTCACGGCATGTCTCCGCTCCCCATCTGCTTCCCCTCCGAGCTAATTGGACTCCTGCGTTCCGGAGCTCACCGCCCGCTGCTTCCTCCGCATTGCCGGCCAAAACCGCCGCCGCCAGCGCTACTCCCTCCTTGGTGACCCCCGATTTGATTCCTCATAGTGGGAGCATCTCCTCGGCATACCGAAGCTTCCCCAACTTCTGGCCAACGCCCTCCACTACCCGAGAACCTCCCCCACAGCGACCTCCCCGTGCCACCCTTGGTCCTCATTGTCGGCCCACCTCGGCATCCCTCCGGCCGTGACAACTACTTGGGTAAGTTCCACTAGTCTCTCTCATGCTCATGTGCTCACCAATTCTCCCTCTCCTCCATGCCAGCGCCGCCGCCCCATTCCTCTCCTAGCTCTGGCCACTTTGGGCTGCCGCCCGCCCACCTCATCACCGCCCCGACCAACACACTGACTCCCAGAGCTCCCTCACCTTCCCCACAACCCATTTTGGTGGTTGCCACTCCCTCCCTGGCCACCGCCTGCTGCCAGCGAGCCCAACATCGAGCACCGCCAAAATCCTCTGTTTTGCCCAGCCACCCCCTCATCTCATCTAATTAATTGCATCGACTTAGTCACTTCAGGGGTAACCTAGTTGGTCAGCCGAGCCGGTTGCAAACACCAGGCCCTATGTTCAAATCCTGTTTCCCCCACAATTTTTTATTTTTCTTTTCTTTAATCCATTTCAATTAAGAAAAACTAAGGGAAATTAAAAATTAACACATGGGAGCTAATAAATTTGATTACGATGTACATAAGATTATTTAAGATTTAATATTGGATTAATTATCATATATGAGGAATTAATGTGGCTTGAATATTTATTTAAAGTAATTATTAATAAAGGGGCAATAATATAAGATAGCTTTAGTGAAATGTCCAAATTTAATAATCCCAACCTGAGGGTAACAAGGTGAACGACAAATCAAGCGGCTTCATAAAATTAATTAAACAATATGCCATAACCATTTAAAATCAAATACACATTTAAATTAGAAAGTCATAATTTAAAACATAATCCCTGCCATTAGCATGTCACCAATAAATAAATCTCAATAGTGAATTTAGTTAAAAATGATAGTGAAATATAGTTGCGTATAGCAAGCTTGGACCTATGTAAATAAGAGTTTAATTAAGATTAAATTATGCTAGATGCTAAGTAAAAGGATAAAATATCAATGTCAGTTGGTTCTCAGAGTGGCTCCAAATTAAAAGGTCATATTAATATATAGGTAGTAAAATATAATAGCCCTAGTTCATCAAGCATTGAAATAATCTCACCAATATATATACAATCTGAAGTAAACATTTAAATAGTTATACGATTAATTGATAATTAGGACCGCATAAAATGCTACATATCAAATTACTAGCCATATGAATTAATTCGATAAGCTAAAAGACATATACATCGCATATGCAACCCCTGCCTTAAATTCATAAATAGCCACACTCGACCCATACAATACTTAATGCCCACTAAATTCATACACCTGCCCATATGTCGAGCTAGACTCATGGAACTTTCTTAATAAATATAAAAATACCCAAAAAGAAGTTACTAAATTAAAAGGTCGAGATATGGCATTCTATCATTAGCTATGCCAATCCATCTTCGAGTTCTAAGCATGATATTCTTGTAAATATTCCCTTATCATGAACCTTCCTTAACATCCATCTCGGCGAATTCCCCTCAGCCATTCATCACTTCGCTCCAACCCTATTTGACTCCGTCAATACTCCGCGCCCAATCAACGTTGTCTCAAGACACCTATTAACTCATAATAAAGCTAAGTTGAGTTTATTTGGATTTATTTGTACCTTTTGAGTTATTTGCATTTATTTGGATTCAGTTGCATAGCATGGAATTAGAAATTGGAGTCCTGAAGATTCAATGGATCAAGCGAGACCAAGATCGAGGTGAAGATAAAGACTAGAAGCTCAAGACCAATAAATGAGAAAGCTTTGAGTAAGTTCAAGACCGCGGTAAACCGCGCAAGGCGAGTCAATACTTGATCATGTTGAACCTACATTTTCTGCAAATTACTTTTGTTTAAATTATCAAATTGCATGCTGTTATTTCATATGCAAATATATGTTAGTTTTAAGATTCTAGTTATATGCCCATTATTTGACTTGTTAACATTACACCTCTTTTGGAATATTTGAATATTTGCGCCTTGTCACCCTAGCAAAATTATAATGATAAAACTTTCGAAAATAAGTCTATAATTATATGCCATGCTTAGTACTGCTTAGATACTCGGGGGCACAAAAATGCCCCAAGCATCACTTTTAATCATGAGAAACTGATTTGAGAAGTCATGGGTGGAAATGACTGGTATATTTTGACATGATTATTTTATGCTCCTAAAAACCCCTACTTGCTTAAATATCTAGGCGGATGGTACAGGGGCTAGTGTGCGGTGCAGTGGAAGCACGGTGTGTGGATTACGGTTGAACCGCCTAGATAACCCTTAGGACTGAATCTTATCCTGACCTCCTATGTAAAATAGTACAACCACAAGTCTGCAAGTTGCAACTTGGCTAAGTAAATCTATCGAACCGTCAGACTCATCTCACCGGTAGTGGAAAGGAGTGGAATATTGCAAGGGCAAGGGGAGGCCTAAAGGGACACTGAGAGGAGGGTGAAGTTTCCCAGTCATACTAGCATTATGGAGAGTGGAGTCCGAATGCGCTAGTATCCATGGTAAACATCATGCGCATCGTATAGGACCCACCGCAAGTGGGAGCAGCTTATAGGGTGAGATGACAAAAGGGGCCAGATATTTTGAAAAGTTACTGTGATGATCTTCTCAAATGCATGACTAAGGAATCGTGTGGAGCAACGAGTAGATTGTCTCTTGTGGGTAAAGTGTACAAACTCTGTAGAGTAAAAACTATTCAAATAGCTGTACCCACGGTCAAGGACAGACATGGGAACTTAACCAGATATAGTTCTATTTTAAAAACTTTGTGGGTGGAATTAGAAAAGTGAAGGGCAGTGTAAAGCCCTGATTTGTGTTGCCCTGGGTGTCGCCCCAGTGATAAGGTAAGTGGTTATAATGCTGAAAGATTAGCATATGGTGCAGAAACCATGTAACGGTAGATGGAATCTGGATTGCTATTATTATTGCATTCTTTCATACATTGATAAAATCTGTTTGAGTTAAAACTATTAGGTCTCAGGAAATTTCTATGGATCATATTTTAAAGGCAATGTATGGCAAATAAAATAACTTAAGCCTTTCCTTGATAAGCCATGCATGTTATCTAATTGCATCTTGTGTATTGACTCGTGGAGCACAGTGGTTTGTGCTCACCCTCGCTCATTCAATTAATCTAGAATCAGGAGTCAGATCTCTATGCTTCAGCAATGCATCTGGTCAGGATGGTGAAGAAGATGAAGAGGTCAAGAACTAGGTCACGTACCCTAGTTGGCTGCCTATGGGCACGTTATGAGGGTCCCACCCATGTGCTTCATTTCTGTTGATGCATTTTATTAATTTCAGCCTGATCGGCCCATGAGTAAGTCTACTATTATATTTATGCTTCTGCATAATATGTATTTTGATGTTCAGTATTGAATCTGTGAGCACTATCTACTGATCCAGGGAATAGTATAGTAGAATCACAGACGATTCCGGATTGTAAAATCTGGGTCCGACATGGTAGCTCTTCCCCGCTCTATGTAGGTAAGCTCCAACCTTCATAATACGTTAGGCCTTCTTACAAGCTTCTTTGAGAAGATCACCAGGCAGGATACCTCCAAGTCATCTAGGAGTCGGCAACCTCCAAGAGTAATAAGTCAGGCCCCTTGCTTGACTCTCACCACGTGCAACAAATGCATAAGCTCAAGTGGATAAGAAATCCACCTCTAGATGTAATACATGCAACTAGAGACCTCTCTCCTTGCTCACAAGATACTACCATGGTCTAAATAT
This sequence comes from Dendrocalamus latiflorus, assembly GCA_017311315.1. Classification (NCBI taxonomy): domain Eukaryota; kingdom Viridiplantae; phylum Streptophyta; class Magnoliopsida; order Poales; family Poaceae; genus Dendrocalamus; species Dendrocalamus latiflorus. The sequence continues at coordinate 17,655,413 of CM029653.1, read as the reverse complement.
AAGGAAATAGTAACAAACAATCTCAAACCATGCCAAGGGATAATGCATGACCTCCAACAATTTGCAAACTTAGATCATGCCATGGCATAGTCGTAAGTTATTTTGCGACCACCTTGTGGTCGTAGATCATCCTACAACTAGCCAAACTCCGACTAACCAGCCTATGACAACTCATTGCATTGTGGGCCTATCTGAAAGGGTAGTTATCACAAGTATTTATTCTCTGGAATAGGTGCACATAACTTCACCCTAGTGGAAACTGTCACACGATGAGTGAGTTACCACGTCTCTAATAACTCCCGTTAGAGGGTTATCATTTGAGGCATTAAGGCGTCTGTTGGCGAGGAGAAACTACTACCGCCATGCAAGCTATATAAGGTGGATGTCAGGGAGAAGGAGAAGGAGCATCCAGGATAGACCCAAGGGAGAGTAGCAGTCGACTAGGATTGTCGTATTACTTTCTCCATTGTAATCATTTTATTGAGCAATATCCACATAGGAAGTAGAGTTGTTATTCTCACAGCAGAAGGCTCGAACCTGTATAAAATCCTTGTGTCTTCTCTCCACGTGATCATAGTCAGGTCTTCAAGAGTTCCTCAAAATCCAAACAATCATACGTAAGATCGATATTAAAACCATCCATAATTCATTGTCGGCAAGTTCTCTTCTTTTGATGTTCTCATGGCCGGAACAAGGAGAACTGGTTCGACTTGGCCAGCTACGTAGATCTCGACATGGATGCCTGCTACAAGTACGAGCAGAGCATACTTTCATTCGATGGTGAGGCTGTCTCTAGATATCCATCACGAGATCCCAGAGATCGCACCACGGGTATAAAGCTGTCAAATGAGAGGTAAACTCTATTGACTCCCTCTTGTAAATTATTTACCTAAATGGTCAGAAGTCACGATCTCTTTTGAGAAAAGTGACTATCTGATCCCTTTGACTAGACCAGGTCAGTTTTCGATCGTGGTCGAGCCCACCATTAACAACTGTCAGTTAATCAAATGTTGTTTGATGGTGGTAGTTCTTTAAATATCTTATTTGTAAATGCTCTAGTCGAGATGCAAGTTCCTCGAACTAGAATAAGGCCTATGCGTACTCATTCCATGGGATCATACCAGGGTCTTTGGCTAAGCCAACTAGCCGAGCTTCTCTTCCTGTTACGTTTCATTTCCCAGGCAATTTTAGGACAGAGAAAATCTCCATTGATGTGGTCGATTTAGACATAGCGTATAATGCCATACTCGGATGACCAACTCTGGCACGCTTTTTAATGGTTGCTCATTATGCATATCAAAGTCTTAAGATGCCAAATCCCAAAGGAGTGATCACAGTCTACTGTGATAACAAGATGGTGCTTTCATATGACCACAAGTCTCTCGAGATGGTCGACCAGTTACCAACTCGAGAAGCAAACCAAGTGCAGCCTTTGACCAAGCATTTGAAGCCTAAAGATACACCAAAGCCAAACGAGCAAGTCAAAGAAGTCCCTCTGAATCCAAAGGACCCTTCAAAGATCATTCGCATCGGAGTTACATCCGACCCTGCATAGGAAGACGTTCTCGTCACCTTACTCTGGGAAAACGTAGATGTATTCACGTGGCAATCATTCAACATACCCGGGGTCCCCAGGGAAGTAATCAAACATAGGCTAGCTCTATGGCCTGACAAAAAACCCATAAAACAAAAGTTATGGAGATATGCACTTAACCGACTGAAAGCAATTAGATCTGAATTGGATAAGCTACTGAAAGCAGGCTTTATAAGATAGGTTAATCACTTAGAGTGGTTGGCTAACCCTGTAATAGTTAAGAAGTCTAACGATAAGTGGTATATGTGTATAGACTATATTGGTCTTAATAAATCTTGTCCAAAAGATGATTTTTTCCTCTTCCCCGTATCGATCGATTGACTCCATTGCTGGTTGTAAAACATTAAGTTTTCTAGGTGCATACTCTGGTTATCATCAAATTAGTATGTCTCTAGAAGATGAAGAGAAGATCGCATTTATCACACCATTTGGAATATTTTTGTTATATCAAAATGTCATTTGGTTTGAAAAATGTTGGTCCAACATTTCTACGTTTGATGCAACTGACTTTTTTCTTTCAACTAGGCCAGAATTTGGAAGCCTATGTTGATGATCTAGTCATAACGAGCATCAAATGACTTAATTACATTCTAGACATGCAGGAAATAATCGACAACCTCAGAAAACACCATTTGAAACTCAACCCTGAGAAGTGTGTATTTGGAGTTTATTCGGGAAATTTGCTCCGATTCCTTATTTCGGCAAGAGATATCGAGGCAAATCCTAAAAAGATAAAGGCAATTGAGCACATGCGCCCTCCAACCAAGAAGAAAGAAGTCCAGAAACTCATAGGGTGCATGGTAGCTTTAAGTCATTTCATCGCATGACTAGGGAAAAAGGACTTCCTTTCTTCAAACATCTAAGGAATCACGAGGCGTTCAAGTGGTTGAAAGAGGCTAACGACGCCTTCAATGATGTCAAGAGATATCTAACGAGTGCTCCTATTCTAGTTTCTCTGAAACTAGAACAGATGCTCTTAATATATCTAGCTGCCATGCCACAGGTAGTAAGCATTATACTGGTTACAGAACATGAGAGTGTCCAACGACTAGTCTACTACATAAACAAAGTTTTACGCGTGCCTAAGGAGTGCTACCCTCAGGATCAAAAACTTCTATATACCCTCCTTGTTGGAAATATGCCCTAGAGGCAATCATAGAGATGATGATATTTCGTTGTATCCATGATTTAATAAATGTTCCTTGAATATTGCTTTTGTGTTGATTAACAAGTATGTGACTTGTTTGTGAAACTCTTTACTTATATGGTTATTCTAAAGTTGTCCATAGTCGGAGTTCATGTGAGGACACACGTGAATGATGGATTAGCACATGTATCGGTTGATGACCATGTTTCACAGGTCATAGACATGGAGATGTCAAACCAATAATGTGGACACATGTTTAGAACATGGGGTTGGACCGACCCAACATGAGACATAGCTATTATACTTATGATTCTCTCTACACAATGTGTACGCCTTGTCCTTAGACCTGAGATTGTCGCATGTACTTGAGATGTGAATCGACCTACTTAGGGGCTATCAAACGCTACTCCGTAACTGGGTAGTTATAAAGATAGCTTTCGGGTTTATCATGAAGCATGCTGCGAGGCATGGTCAGTCGAGATGGGATTTGCCCCTCTCTACCTGAGAGAGATATCTCTGGGCCCCTCGAGTGATCGGATCCAGAAATGCATGGCCATGCTACTTAAGGTTAAGAGTTAACCTAGTAAGGGATTTCGAATCACAGGATCGAGAAAGACTGGTCAGCTTGGAGCTCGACCGAATATCGTGAGACAAAAGGATTGGCATGTACATAACGTTGTGATGGTTCGTCCGATATGATCTTTATGTGCGTTTAGGAGTTGGCACGTCTTGCTAGAGGCCGCTACCAACTATTGACCGAGTAGGTATACTCGCGTCATGTCTAAACATACGTGAACCTATAGGGTCACACACTTAAGGGCTGAAGCCTAATTCGGATTGGATCCGAGTTAGACTGGGTATTGAGTCCTAATGGGCCTCTATTCGTAGAAGCCCATTGTAAGGACGTCTATAAAAGGAGGGCAAGGGCGCACAGGGTTGGGGAGAGAAGTTTTCGTGACATCCTCAAACCCTGGCCGCCACCCCTCCCATGCCCTGGTCGCTCGCGCGGATCTAGTAATCCGGCGTGCGTCGCTTCCTCCCGTACGTGTGGATACTTTTGGCGGCGCTGCATCTGTAGCGTTTGGACGAACCGCAATAGAGGAGTTGTACGTGGGACGCCGCGACGTGGACGAGGAAGTAGTACGACTACTCTGCTCCGACGTGCTGCATCAACTTAGTACGACTACTCTACCCCGACGTGCTGCATCATTCCGCACCTGCGCGTCTAGTGGTAAGACCGTGATCTATAACTGCAGTGATCTTGGTTTACGGGTAGAAATTTTAATTTGCGCTAGTGTAGCCTACCCGTAGCACTTCACTCCTCATGTCTTCGAGAAAACTGAGGCATTATTTTTAGGGCCACAAAATTGTTGTGCTATCTGAGTTTTCCTTAGAAGTGGTCCTCTAGAATAGGGAAGCAGCGGGACACATGGCCAAATGGTCGGTTGAACTTGGGAAGTTCAACATTCATTTCGTGTGCTGAATGGCCATTAAATCCCAGATCTTGGCAGACTTTCTGGCTGAATGGACAAATCCTAAATCTATTCAGGATCCCCAGTACGCTTTCCATGATCAGTGGATGATGTACTTTGATGGGTCACTTACGCTTAGTGGCTTGGGGGCTAGGGTGGTCCTAGAATCTCCTACAAGAGAGACCTTAAAGTATACCATTCAGTTAAACTTTCCAGCCACTAATAACGTGGCTGAATACGAAGATTTGTTACCTGGTATATGGCCCACGAAAGCGCTCAGGATTCATTGACTACTCAGGAGAGGAGACTCTCAACTAGTCGTGAATTAGGTCAGAAAAGAGTACCAATGCTCTAGTACGACCGTGTATCAGTACTTGTCAGAAGTTAGAAAGCTTGAGAGGCATTTTTTTGATTTTGAGATACAATATATCTCTCAAAAGGATAATTTTCTTGCTAACCAATTGGCTCGAGTGGTTTCTTCTTGATGACAAGTATCTACAAGAGTCTTCTTGGAGCAACTCCAAAAGCTGTCTCTGGTCCAAACACTAGAAACAACTCCTAATGAAACAACTTTTGTTGAGTATGAGGATACCTGGATGGAACCCATCTACGAGTATCTTCAAAAGGGTTTAGTACCAATAATGATCTTGAAGTAGATCGTTTATCCCGCAAGGACAAAATGTATACTTTGGTCGATGGAGTACTCTATAAACAGAGTACACAAGGGGTTCTCATGCAATGCATATCGCAGAAAGAAGGATTACAACTCCTTCATGACATACATAGGGGCATCTGTGGAACACATACTTCTTACAAAACGCTGGTCAGAAAAGCCTTTTAACAAGGTTTTTACTGGCCAACAGCCCTTAACGATGCCAAAGAGCTTGTTAAAAAATATGTGCAATGCCAGTTTTATAACAAGCAAATACACCAACCAGGTCAAGCTCTATAGACTATACCCTTATCTTGGCCTTTTGCAACCTGTGGTCTTGACATCTTAGCACTATTCCTAGAAGCACCAGGGGGCATCAAATTCCTTTTTGTAACTATTTATACATTCACAAAATGGATTGAAGCCGAACCTGTCACTGGGATAACAATGGAAGCCGCTAAAAGGTTCATGATGAAGAGTGTGATTACTCGATTTGGGGTACCAAGTCGAATAATTATAGATAATGGTAAGCTAATGAAGTTTTGAACAAGAGCAAGAACACATTTTAAAAAGGATTTTCATGAATGTAAGGCAACCTACACAAGGCTAAGGGCTAGATAATTCAATATAAATACTTGTTACCGAGATGGCATTGATGCTTGATGTGACAAGGTCATCCTCATGTTTAGCTCTATTTTTGCACATGGAGTTCACCTATTCATGAATGAGCCAAGTCTCCAATACCTCTCCAAGTACCTATTAAGCATTTAAGTGTATTTTGGTACCCAAAACTTGGTTGGGTCCATGAAGATTAGTCACAATAGACTTGAGCACCCAAATAGCCCTAGCAATAGCCTTAGGTGAACTAACACCTCTAGCAATCACCCTACCATCTCTAGCATTCCTAAGAAAATAATGATCATCGTAGATAATAGACTTAGGAGTAATACCTTTGGGACAATCCTTACTAAAATATCCCTTCTCTCAGCAATTGTAGTATGTTTGGCATTTGCTACCTCTTCTTATCTTGCTCATTGCCGGCTTGCCTCTTTCTTGATGATCTTAGCTTGTTATCCACTTGATTTGGGCACACCGAGGCAAAGTGTCCCTTCTCATTGCAAGCATGGCACTTGACATTCTTTGTGTGTCTAGTATTGTGCCATGTCCTACTATTCTCCTTGTCCATGGAGATGAAGCCAATACCTCTCTTCTCCTTCAAACTTCGTTGCCTACTGAAGATATGATCAAGAGAGGCTTTCCCATTGTAGCACTTCTCCAAGTCATTACTCAACTTGGTAATTTTGTCCTTGAGCTCTTAGTTAGCCTCAACAAGCATAGAGAAAGTAGAAGCATCTAATTGAGAGCAACAAGGTATGTCATGCAAATCATCACAAGAGCTGGATATGCTAACCTTAGATGTCATACAAGAGTTACAAGCTACACATGGCATATCATCTAATAAATCACATGTAATTCTTATATCCATCTTGGACTTGGTGAGAACTTTGAGAAGGAGCGTCTCATGAGCTTCCTTTAGCTCATCATAAGAATCCTTTACAGAAAGAAATTCTTTCTTCAAGATTTTGAATTTTGACTTCTTCTTGCCAAGGTACTCATTCAAGTTCTCTAGTATATCTATCAACTCATCATATGTAAGTTCATCATTATTATTTACCTTATCGTTACCTTTTGCCATAAGGCAATGAGTTGATGTGGATGGGATTGAGGTCTCATTGTTGTCGCAGCTAGAGATCGAGCATTCTTCTCCTAACATCTACTCTTCTATGCAATCATCCTTAGTTGAGGTGGACCTTTTATAATTGAGAGACCATGTGGAGGTGACCACATGTTTATGATGAGTAATTAACAAGTATGTTGCAAAGATTGAGTTTGATTGGTTCGTTTCATGCCATGACGGCATTTGGCTCAGTCAGGTTGGTTAGACAGACTTATTGCATATTATTTCTCCCGATTGGTCGTTTGGAAAATTTCGTGCCTGAGTATGGTTTATTGATGCTATTTATACTTACATTTGTCGAGCGGTGCTATTTGATGTGTTTCTTGTCTGTGATGGCTGCAGGACGTCGAGGCGGAGTCGTGGCGAGACACGAGGTGACCGGACTAGGCGCAGGTGGCGCTGAGGTCAGAACGGTCGGAGGTGTCGAAGACAGCGGAGACTCGAGGTAGCTGCGAGGCTTGAGCGGCAAGAAAGGAGGAAGCTTCCCGGAAGGTGCAGGAGGGGCGTTTTGGAGAATACGCAAAGCTGCACTAAAGGAAGTGGGTTATGGATAAAGCATTAGAGTTGTTGAGGCTTAGTGGGTAAAGAGAGAGGCAAATCCATTAGTGAGAGACTATATATAGGGGAGTGTCTCCTGCATGTAGTCTATGTCTTTTGGAGGTTGTTTTGCTCTCTCTTTAGTGGTTGAGAGTGGGTGGAGGAGACAGAGGGTGTTCTGCTCCTTCCTTCGTTGTGTTCCTGAAGAACAATGAGATGGGTTCTTGATCATTCAAGCATGTATGGGATTGTAGGGATGATATGAGTTGATACTCCTTGTAATCATGTATCTCTCATCCTCAATATCAATCTGAGATGGCTTTATTTGAGTTTGATTGAGTTCTTGAGCCCCTTCTGTTTTCATGTTCTTCATTGCCTTCTCTGCTTGATTTGTCAAATTTTCGTTTTTGTGTTGTTTCTTGCCCAGGAGGTGTAAAATGGGTTGCTCTATGTTGGGTTGATGCCTCAAGATCATTTGATCAGTTAAAATCCCAAGAGCCCATTCTTGATTCCAGATTTTGTATTTTGGACTCCTCTGCTCTTCATTTTCATTTCTAGGGTTTGATGTGGATCTTGTTTCCCTTCATGAGATGGCATGAAACTTTTCTCTACTAATCCTGAGGCTATTGCTAATCTTGTAGCAAAAGATCTTGAGCTAAGGATGGATGAGTCTTGAGAATTTTGGTTTTTCCCTCTCTCTTCATTTCATTTTCAGTTTTCAGGAAAAATCCTCAAATCCTATTCTTAAGGTGGATTCACTTGACTCTTTTGGTTCTCCTTGCTATTTAGGGTGTTTCCTTGCTATTCTGGATCAAAAAGATTAATGGAAAATCCTCATATTGCTCTAGTATTAAAGTTTGAAAAACCTGCTTTGTGTTGTCTGATTTTGCTCCCCTGCTGTGCTCTGAAACCGACGGGTGGTCAGACCGGTATTTCACCGGCGGTCTGACCGGAGTTCACAGGGCGGTCAGACCGGCCCTCAGGAAGCGGTCAGACCGGCCCTCATATGGCGGTTTGACCGGCCCTCATATGGCGGTTTGACCGGCCTCCCCCTTGCAGGCTCTGTTGCTTTTAGGTTTTGTGGGTATGCCTTCCAGGTTTTCCATCTTAATGCCCTGGGTTCATTGTTCTTCACGTCTTTCCAGTAAGCACATGACTTCACATATGATCTTCTATTCATAGCCTCTAATAGCTATTGAAAGAGTTTAAGTGTGAGAGCACATCTTTTCATGGGTCTGATTACCTTGAGTATTAGATGACCTCTTCGTAGCTCTGTAGCTACCGGAGAAAAATCTCTTTCATGGATATCCTTTTTGGGGGCAAGTTTTTTTTAAAGTCGACATTCACCCCCCCTCTGTCGCCATTTCCGTCCAACAATAATTATCTTGAAGTTGTGTCCACATCTCTTGAGCGTTCTTGAGATTTCATACGGGATCAAACACCTCAATACTCAAATCACTAAATAAAGTGTTATTTACTTGAGCATCGCGATATGATGATGAGGACATCCCAAAGATACCTTCTTCTCCTGAGCTACCAACTGGACCGATTACACGAGCACGGGCTAAAAAGATTAATCAATATGTGAATTCGCTCCTAATTGCATTTCGATTTAACTTACGTGAGAATTGGTTACTACCTCATACAAATATTTTGTGTATACTTAGGTTTGAACGTTGTAAAGCTTTTGGAGTTAAAACCATGGAGGAAAACCTAATGGAGGAGAAACACATAGGGAACAAGCAAGGAAAGATATGTCTGAGCCTTTTCTACTACGTCAGATTAGCCCCACGACCACTTGAGCTCACAAAATTCCCTCCGGCTATTCGATCAAGTCCAATGGCATCAAAGATGACTTCCAAATCAAGTTAACAACTATGGATGCAGTCAGCACCGTTCGATCATTTTCAGGCTGTCGGATCAGCTTCGGAATGTTCGGACCAGTTCGAACCCTCTGGTGCTATCCGTACCGTCCGACGACAGTGTTTACGGCCATGGTGTTTATGACCACAGTGTATACGACCACGGTTTCATTGACCATATCTTTGACCACTTCACCGCCTACGACTTACAACCACTGCGCCACTACGACTATGACTTACGACCACTGTGCCGCTACGACTATGACTTACGACCACTGCATCGCTATGACTACAACTTCTATGACCACTGACTCATTCCGAACTGTTTGATTGCATCAGAATGTTCAGACCAGTCTGAATGACTTCAGCTATCTGGACTATCTGATCCTCTTTGAAGCTTGGATGACTTCGAAGGTAATGATTGCTCCTCGTGGTCATACAAGTGGTCGAAGCCAACATCGACAGAGTAGGTGTGGTCGTAAAGAAGGCATGGTTGTAGTCAAAATCATTCTAAATGTGGTCATAGCATTCATCCACATGGTTGTAACGACATACATGACTGATTCAGCATAGACCTGAAAGGATTCCTCGTCTTTAAAGGGCAATAACTTTCACAAACGGAGTCCGATTGACGTGATCTTGGACTTTTTGGAAGGCTTATTTCAAAGACTTTCATTTTTTTAGTAGTTCAAGTCTAATACGATAAAAGATTGAGTTGTACATGATTAGGGGGTCCTATGGACTGTGCCCAGGGATATATAAGCCTTGTAATATGTAACCTTTAGGTTAGACAATGTTATTTTCAAGATAGCTAATATTGCATATTCTTGGGTTTCATGCCTTTGGGAAATTGGGCGATTTTCTTAAGAATACCTTCCGTTGTTCTTGTGCTTCTATGTGGTTCGCAGGAGCAGCAATACATCTACTTAGTGGTCGGGTAGACGGGGATCACGAGCATATGGTTAGGTGAATTCTTTTGTTGTAGGTTGCTATTCTAATAGTGGTTGGTGCCATTGGTTCGTCAAGCTACACGGATCCAAGTTATCATCATCGATCCTATGTCGTGAAGATTGGGCACCCCGCATCATCTTGGCATCAGAGCACCTAGGTTGACACGGTAGGATTATTTACCCTAGCTTTTAGATCAATTTTTATTGTTGTTTTATTAACTAGAGTCTATAAACCAACAATTGCCCCAAAAAAAACCCAAAACCCTAGTTTTTGCATCTGTTATTTTCATGTGTTTTGGTAAGTTTTCATCCATTAGAAGTTTGGTTTAGGTGTTGATCATCGTGTTCCTTTGTGTCGCTTAATCATTGAGTCATTTCCTGTGTTCATCTGAAAGGTATCATCCATAGTAAGCTTCACTTATAATATTCCTTTCATCTTTGAGACTAGCTTTTGACGTTGCAATATGGGCTGCTCTTAGTAATAAATCACACTTATGGAAGTTTGAGTTTTTTGCGCAAAGAAGGCAGCCAACATATAGAAAGACCTATGGCTTGAAGAAAAAAAGAAAAAGAGAAGAGGGCCAGAGAAAGAAATAATTGGCCGAAGTTTGAGTCAAAAACAAAAGGAGATTGTGTGATCTGATCCTTTTGAACAATCTTGTGCCATTAAAGTCATCTTCTTGCAATTGGCTAGCATCTCTCTTAGTACTTGGTCCAAAATGAGCTATTTTATCCTCAATTTCAGACTATCTCTATTTAGCTTATTCCTTTGTTTGTATCAAGTCATATTAATCTTTGTGTGTGCATTCATACACTTTACTTAAATCTATTGGATCAGCACTTAGGCAATGTTTTCTAGTTTGGATTATCACCTGACTTTACAATATCCAGAATATCATATTGCATAGGTAAACAGTCTTCCATCCAAGCTCCACAAATAAGCCATTGTTTAACAGTGCTTGTGCAATTAAATTCACTTAATCTATCAACTTGTGCTATCTACTGTCACCAAATGCGTTCGGTCTTTCAATTCCATCAAGGACACATAAGAACTTCAGTTGGTAAGAGAAAGTGAGATTGAGTGAATTCCACAAATAAACTTCCCCATCCACACACATAGATTTTTTTCTTTTTTTCTGTTGTTTGTACTAACCATGGCAGGAAAAGAAGAAGAATAAGCATATGTTACAATAGCTGACCTTGAGAAGCTCACAAATGATTTCAACATCCAGTTGAACGACAACATAAGCGTCTTGAGAAGGGAGATACTAGAGGAGCTCGCCAAGAGCGAGGGCCAGTGGGCATCCATGAATGAGGTGTTAAGCTTGACGAGACTGATGAGGAGAGAACCACACGATTCACTAGAGAAGCTCAAGTAGATCGAGCCGCTGCCAATGCGATTCGATTACCTTTTCCCGAGTGTGGAGCAGGTGTTTTGGGCGTTGACCATGGCCCAGGGAGAGGCCATGGCCGTGGTCAGGGCCGTGGGTGTGATGGTGATGCCCATAATGAGGACTTCAGTGATGACTTTTGGTTACACTGCAACGACCACTACCAACGCCATGGTTGCCGCCATAATGACTCGCATGTGGAGGAGAAGTTTGGGAAACTCAAATTCACTATTCCCAAATTTGAAGGTGCTTCCGATCCAGATGCATATCTCACGTGGGAGCTCAAGGTGGATAAGATTTTTTGGATGCACAATTATTTAGAAGAGAAGAAGCTACACATGGCGTCACTTCAATTTGATGGGTATGTGTTGATTTGGTGGGAGCAAGTGTTTAACCAAAGAGAAGCCAATGGGGAACTTACGATTGCATCATGGGCTGAGATGAAGATAGAACTGAGAGCATGTTTTATTCCTAACGCTTATAAATGTGATCTTTTTGATAAATTGCAGAATTTACAATAGGGAAGTTATTCGATGGAGGAATACTATAAGGATATGGAACAAGCTATGATTAGGACACGCATACATGGAAATGAAGAGCAAACACTTGTGTGTTTTTTGTTTGGTATGAATAAAAATATTAAATGCATTGTGCAATATCAGCCCTACAACACTGTCGTTGAGTTGGTGCATCAAGCAACAAAAGCGGAGAAACAATTACTAGAAGATGTAAAGCTAACCCCAAGGATAGCATCTTTCAACTTAAAAGCTCCAGCATCATCTGCTAATGCCACCAAGGCACGATTTAATCTAGGACAAAGTACATTTTCAACTAGTACTAAGTCAAATGCTAATGCTCGTCCTTCCTCAATTGCAACTTCAACATCTACATCAAGTAAGAAGAAAACTACTCCATCCCCTACTTTCTTAATTGGTGCTACAGTGAAGAGTAGGAAAATTTAACGCATCACATGTTGGGACGTGGTCATATTTCTAGGGAGTATCCCAACAATTGAGTTATGCTTATGATAGAAGATGGAGAGTATGAATCCGCAAGTGAAGAAGAGATTGAGCTCAATCATGAAAAAGGGAGATATGAGGATGCCTCGAATGACAATGAAAAGGTTGATATGTTAAGTTATGAAACAGGAGAGGCACTAGTAGTCACCAAGAATTTGAGCATGTTTGCATAAGAAGGACATACACATCCACAATGATTTAACCTATTTCAAACTCAAGCCAAGGTAAACAGCAAGATAGTCAAACTTATTATTGATAGAGGTAGTTGTCATAACTTGGCTAATATTGAATTATATGAGAATGTTGGCTTAAAGATGCTGAAACATCCCCGTACATATCATGTGCAATGGTTTAGAAAATGTAGGAATGTGAAGATTCAGTATGTGGTACATATTACTTTCAAGATTAGTGATTATGAGGACATCGTTGAGTGCGATGTGGTGTCTATGACAGTGTGTCATTTACTGTTGGAAAAGCCATAACAATATGATAGAAGTGTACAACATGATGGCCGTTCCAATAAATAAGCTTTAAGTGGAAGGGAAAGACCAAGGAGCTTAATCCAATGACTCCTAGTCAAATACATACCGAATTTCAGCAAAAGAAGTTTACTGAAATTGAGCGAAGGAGAAAGAAAAGAGAGACTTCCAAACATCGATGAGTGAGAATCATAAGCCAAATGTGAGAGGAAAAGGTATGAGTGAGGAAGGGATGGTTATATTAGCCACAAATTAGATTTGAGAGATGTGAGCAGTGACCCATCAAAGATGCACTTTGTGCTTGTGTACAAAGATACAACTGTGTTGCTTTCAACTAACGACTTGACCTCTCTTACTAGTGGTATTTCCTCTCTTTTGTAGGCCTTTAATGACGTGTTTACAAAGGCGATACCAGCGGGACTTCAACCATTGCATGGAATAGAGCATCAAATTGATCTAATTCCCAACGCATCACTTCCAAACTGCCAACCATACCGTATTAATCCGGAGAAAACCAAAGAAATTCGGCGCCAAGTGCAAGAGCTACTTGAGAAAGGGTATGTACGAGAGAGTCTTAGTTCTTGTGTTGTTCCTGTAATTCTTATTCCTAAGAAAGATGGTACATGAAGAATATATGTTGATTGTCGTGCCATTAATAATATCACTGTTAGATATCGTCATCATATTCCTAGGTTAGATGATATGCTTGATGAACTTATTGGTGCAACTATATTCACTAAAATTGAATTGAGAAGTGGCTACCATCAGATTAGGATGAAACTTCATGATGAATGAAAGAGTGCTTTTAAAACAAAATTTGGGTTGTATGAATGGTTAGTAATGCCTTTTGGTTTAACTAATGCACCTAGTACCTTTATACGGTTGATGACTTGTGTTTTAAGAGAATTCATTGCCAAATTTGTTGTGGTATACTTTGATGACATATTGATCTATAGCACCACAATAGATGAACAAATTTATCGTATTAGATAAGTACTACAAGTGCTTAGAAGTGAGAAATTGTATGCTAATCTTGACAAAAGCACTTTTTGTACCGAAAAAGTTTTATGCTTAGGCTATATTGTTTCTGGACAAGGCATTGAGGTAGATGGATCTAAAACTGAAGCAATTAAAGATTGGTCTACACTTGTAAATGTTAGTCAGATCAGAAGCTTTCATGGTCTTGCTAGCTTTTATCATCGTTTTGTTAAAGATTTCAACACTATTGTTGCCCCATTAAATGAATTGACTAAAAATGGTGTTGTATTTTAATGGGGTACATCACAGGAAAAGGCTGAATATATGAAAAAGATTCATGTCAAGACTAAAGAAGAAATTGAAAAGAAGGTATAATATTATGCTGAGAAGGTGAACAAGTCAAGAAAGAAGATGTTAGTTGAGCCAGGTGATTTAGTTTGGGTGCATCTACGCAAAGAACATTTTCCAGATAAGCCCAAGTCCAAACTAATGCATCAAGGAGATGGACCATTCAAAGTGCTTGAAAAGATAAATGACAATGCCTATAAAATCGAGCTTCTAGGAGATGATTATGCTGTGAGTTTTACATTCAATGTTGCTGATTTATTACCATTCTTTGGGCCGGAAGAATCAGAGTCAAGGACGACTCTTTTCCAAGATGGGGAGGATGTTGAGGACATCCCAAAGATACCTTCTTCTCCTAAGCTCCTAACTGGACCGATTACACGAGCACGAGCTAAAAATATTAATCAACTAATGAATTTGCTCCTAATTGCATTTGGTTTTAACTTACGTGAGAGTTGGTTACTACCTCATACAAATACTTTGTGCATTCTCAAGTTCAAACGTTGTGAAGCTTTTGTAGTTGAAACCATGGAGGAAAAGCTACTGGAGGAGAAACACATGGGGAACAAGCAAGGAAAGACATGTCTAAGCCTTTTCTGCTACGTCAGATTAGCCCCACGACCACTTGAGCTCACAAAATTCCCTCGAGCCATTCGATCGATCGAGTCCAATCGGCATTAAAGACAACTTCCGGATCAGGCCAGTGACTATGGATGCAATCTGCACCATTTGATCATTTTTGGGCCGTCAGATCGGCTTCAAAACATTTAGACTAGTCCAAACCCTTCGGTGCTATCCGCACCATCCGACCACAGTGTTTATGGCCACGGTGTCTATGACCATGGTGTCTACGACCACGGTTTCATCGACCACATAACCGCCTACGACATACGACCACTGCACCGCTACGACTACAACTTACAACCACTGCGTCACTACGACTATGACATCTACGACTGCCGACTCATTCTGAACTATTCAATTGCATTGGAATATTCAGACCAGTCTACGCAGCTTCGGTTGTCTAGATCGTCCGATCCGCTTTGAAGCTCGGATGACTACGAAGGTAATGACTGCTCCTTGTGGTCATACAAGTGGTCGAAGCCAACATCGACAGAGGAGGTGTGGTCATAAAGAGGGCATGGTCGTAGTCGAAATTATTCTCAACATGGTCGGAAATTCATCCACATGGTCGTAACAACATACGTGACTGATTCAGTGCAGACCCGAAGGGATTCCTTGTGATTAAAGGATAATAACTTCACAAACAAAGACCGATTGAGGTAATCTTGGACTTGTTGGAAAGCTTATTTCAAAGACTTCCATGTTTTTTTGTAGGAGTTCTAATCTAATATGATAAAATATTGTGTTGTATATGATTGGGGGTTGTAACAACCCAGTCAAGCAATGACCCGGAATGCTACCAATCTAGAAATAAAACAAGGATAAACTAACTACGCCATACAAAAATTCGGCAGAACCTCCCCTGTATTGTAGTTCAAGACAGAGGTTACAACAAGCATAAATAGAAAAAATGAATAACATCAAGAATATAATAAAATCTAAGAAAAATGGTTTAAGTTTACTAAAGCATTCATAGATATAATAATTAAATAAAGGACGGAAGCATCATAAAAGAATTCTAATCCTTTATTACAATTTAAATCCGACAATCAATAATCATCTACTAATTAAGTAATTCAAGCAAATAGCATTTTATTTTCTCCCCTCTTGCATTGTGGATAGATCATGCAAAGTGCAATAATACTAATCTGCCCTTTTTCCCATGCATGCTGATCTCATAAAGGTACCTAAAAAAACACAACAATAGCAAGAGTGAGTCCAACGACTCAGCAAATATAATAGATAGTGACAAGTACATTTATGAACATCACTTCACAAATCCATCCATCAACCATATAAACAAGCCATGCTATGCAAGATGATCAAAAACCTCTTTATCTCTTTCTCTTTTGTATTTTACCGATAATGCAAAGTGTGCATCCGTCGATGCACACCCATGCCTGTACCACCTGGTACAGGGACCAATTGCCCATACTCCACAAGTATGGGTACCTTTAGCCCGTCATGTCATCAACATGATGGGGACCTCGGCGCTTAGTCATCTCGTGATCAAGACTTCAATATAAACAACATGATGCATATGCGCGAATGTCTCAATAACATAAATCTTGCATTCACATTATCTATGCACCAGAAATACTCATGAACACTGTAAATTGCAATCACCCATAAACAGCACCAATACATCCTTGCCACAACCATGAACACATATATTCATATTATAGATCAAACATCGACCTTCCACACTATCAATTTTAAACCATCATTATACTTGCCTTAACCGCGAGAAAATGGGGGACGTGCAGAAGGTGCCGCCTCTGGGATCCGTCCTCCACCTGAATAATAATTATAATATTTGCTAAGATAACAGTAGCGGACCTTTGCCCAAATAAAACAATCTCAAACTAATAAATTCGTCTAACTTGGTTCCAATTCCCAAATCCTACAGGTCACCCCGACCCCCTCTGTGGACAGTCAACTTCAAAAATCCATATCTATTGGTACAGGAGTCAGAATAGGGTGTTCTTAGACTTTCAAAAAATATAATTAAATTATCTAACTAAACCTAGTTGGTGAGCCTCCCTGATTCGGCTATCTTCTACCCGCACCATCCAATTTTCTAAAACATCAATTTCACGTCGGGTTCTCTGGACAGAGCACTAAAAATGCCATAACTTCCAGCCCTAGTGTCCGAATCATAATTTATTGACCTTCCTGGAAATCTAAGACAATTATCTACAACTTTCATAATATGGAAATCCTCTGATTCTCCCGTTTTCTAATCGCCCAATCCAATCTACCAAAATCTGACAGAAATCTCCCGATCTGCAGAACAGTTTTACAAGAAAACTCATAACTTCTGCTACAAAGGTCTTCTCGATGCATTCTAGCACTTCATGGAAATATAACGACGTCCTCTACAACTCTCTAGGAGAAGTCCAGACCTGAATCCCCATGAAACTACCCCAAAACAGCCGTCCAACGAAATCTGTCTTAGCAGTCCAGAATACCGACATTGCTACCACAACTAAAATATACATCTAATTGGGGGAAAACAGGGGTTACCCTTGACGAATTGCTGAAGAACACGACGAACACCCCACGAACTCCTTCTCTTTTCCTTTCCCGTTTTTCCCTTCCTCTTCCCTTCCTCCGGATCCAAACGCCTCGCAGCAATTGATCTCCTTCCTCCGCTCGACCGGCAGCGAATGGAGATCTTTTTCACCGGTAGGGGGCTTCAATGGAGGAGAGGGGAGGGAGAGGGGCTGCTGGACATGGGAGGCGTAAGGGGGAGAGAGGGGGTGGCGGCCACAAGGGGAGTGGAGAGGGGGAGAAGGGGTGGCAGCTAGGGTTTGGGGGAGGGGTGCCTCCCCCCTTTTTGGCCAGCCACCTCTTGGGCCAAGGCCCAGGCCCAGGCCCAGGTTACCAGGATTTTCAGAAATTTCTCCTCTAAAAAACTCTATTTAACTCTTTTTTCTATATGGTCCTTCCCTCCAATTAATCGATTAACTCTCGACCCCGAATTCTATCCATGCTTACACCAAGGTTTAATCACAGCTAAAACTTAATCATATTAACACTCACCTATTCTGAATAATTTTGGATATTGCTGACGCATGCGAGACTCTAATTCCCAAGTGGCTTCTATCTCTATCTGCTGCGACCAAAGCACCTTGACATACTTTAAAGTTTATTCCTCAATGCTTCTCTTCATCTTTCCAGAATTTGCACTAGCTTGGACTCAAAGGACAGATCCTGTTCAAGTATTAACGGTTCTAGTGAAAAATGAAGCTCCAGATCTCACAGGTACCTCCTCGACACCGGGTCATACAAAACGTTGTGTACCCCACTCTAGGACTCAAGGCGGTCCTAGCGATACACCACCCTCCAAATCCTCACAACTAACAGATGCGATTAAATATATCTCGGGTTATCATTCGCTTTGGTACCAACCCACACAACCTGCACAACAAACGAAACTCTTGTTCCAACTCCCAATCGATCTCTTTACCTTAACAGGGAGCATCTCCTTTAACCCCGGACGCACAACAGAGCTCGTTGTAAACAACCTCCTTTACAACCAGAATCCAACCGAAAACAAAGGATTCTCATCACAACACGATTCACCATCTCCCCACCAAAAGAATCAAATCTAAAAATCAAGGATTCGACATGAGAACCTCTCCATATTCCAAATAGGTAATTTGCAAATAAACAACACATAAGTCAAAGGAGAATCACTCCAATGCCAAACCCCTTTTTTTCCTGAACAGGAAAAACCACACATGCCATCAAAAAGTCAACTCAAACCACAAAAGACTTTTGCTGTCATCACATAGCTCAAACAAGAATCAAGAGGGCATTTTACTACCCGAGAACATATTGTTTTTTTCTTTTAGGAATAAACTTTCTCTTGAATCACAAGATTCCAAATCATCACACACCACACTAACTCATCTCTCTTAAATTGCCAACATCAACACTATGCTCAAACCGAGTGCATCCACCACACCTTTGTGGAGAGACTCTACTGACCTCACAATAGCATACTCCAGCCAACTCCTCTACTGACGGAGTTACTTTGATAAATAATTTCCAATACACCTCATCATTGTTTTCACCCACAATCACTTCACCACAATCCTTTAAGGATAATCAACTTGAAATTCTCAGCACACACACTCAATTCCCTCACGCAAAGGACACTATCAAGGAGCATCACACTATTTAGAATCTCCTTGTTCCAATATTCCCACACAACATCATTAGCCTCCAAGGTTCTAGCATAACCAAAATTTTCCATCTCCAGGGCTCCTATATATGTACTTCGATATAATTGATACAATGACTCTCGAATTTGGTGACTAAAATTCCCACAATCAAACATGCTCAATCATTAACAATCACATGAAAACATATTCTCAACCTAATTATCTTTAGGAAGTTTCTAACTCCTGGAGGGTTACTCACTGAAGCCAAGTCATGCATGGCGATAATTCAACAATCCCTACCATCCCAATGATTCCCATAACGGTTAGACTTCTTCACAATTATAATCTCATTAACTACACCACCATAATCCTCCTACTAAACCTTGCAAAGTGCCCAATCACGATACTCTAATAAGATTGATCAAGATTCTCATACTTTTGATAATTCTAATGTTCCATCAAAATGATCAAAACATTCTTGAACCACAATCTACTATAGGTCCTACTAATTCCAACCATGAAATCAGTTAGCTCCAAAGATAAACATTCTATTTAAATCAAATCCTCACCAAGAATTATTCTAAGAAATCAATTTATCACTCAATGAATCTCAAACAACTTGACACCTACAATCTCACTAATATCATCTACTTGACCACCACTATCAAGTTGCCATTATACAACCTAAAAGGCTTTGCAACACGGATTGGTTAATCCTTCCTCAGAAGAAGATATAAATAGAAACAATTTTTAGTACAAAGAAAAATGTTTACCACTCACCGTAGACACGAGACCAAGAAAAAAAGTCTAATTGCCAAGATCTTGGAAAAAAATAGAAGACGAGACCACAGTTGAGTGCACAAGTCCCACAAGAAGAGAATATCAAACTTCAGCCGAAAATAAATAAATAAATAAAGCGTTGTTTTGGGAAACTTGAGGAATTCCTTTGTGGCAAACCAACAAGGTTAAGCACGCTTCAATAAGCCGCAAGGTACAAAACTTGAATCCAACCGCGAATATCTCTACTACACCCTTCAATTTAACAAAGGACATAATTTTTATTTAATGGAAACATCATTTTACCAACTTCAAGCAAACTATCCTTTAAGCTCAAATCACATGAATCACTTAAGAACCGATAGAACCTTCCAATACGTCACTCTGCGCAAACTAATTTCAGATACCACAATAATTCATGAACTCCCATAGGATCATGAATGCAAAACTCCAAACATTTCATTTAACTTACATCACGGAAGACAAACAAATTCCTTTACTTCTAAAAGAATCAACACTACCCTCATCATCTCATACTCGGTTTTACTAACCTCAACATTATATAGTTTTAGCATGAATCATCATAGCCTACCAGCGCATCATAAACCTTTCCAAAAGAACACAATAACTTATTTCAAAATGTTTTTTCCAATATGATTGCAACAATCTTACTAACATCAAGAATAATACACTCTTCACAAGAATCGTTATCGTCTACCCTTCCATTAATAAGCCCTCCAATATCTCATCAAATAGTTCCATGCTACTTTATCATCCCATCATCAAATTGAAAGTATTTCAAAACCTTACAACCTCACTACGACAACCGCTTTAAATTAGAGAAGATCTACTACACAATTTCAATCCTACATCATGAAGATCGTGTAACCCGCATCATATGAGCATTTCTCTTCCTCAACAATTGAAGCAAGAGGATCCTTTGGAGGAAAAAAGCCCATATCTACAATTCGCCAAATTTTAGGTCTCACGACCTTAAAATAACAAGACATGCGGATTTTTCATATATCATAATTCATGCCATTGAATTGAGGTTTCTCACTATGGAGCACTATATCACTAGTAGTTATCCTTTACTCTCTAGGCAGTGAAGCCTAATAAAATGAGAGACCAAGCTCTGATATCACTTGTAGGATCAAGGAGGCCAACTAGAGAGGAGTAAATAGGCGGTTTTACAATTCCTTTAGCTAAAACCAAGTTTATATGCGGAGGCATAAATCAAATCAACTTTGTACAATTAAGGCATAAATCAACTAATCTCACTACGTGCACCAACAACCTAAGTCTAAGTCAAAGTTTTGCAATCTTAGAGTAACAAGCAATCAATTTAATTCAATAAATATAAATTGCTTGAATGTAGCACAAGAGAACAAACCATAATGACACGATTTCTTTTTATCGTTGTATTCGGAGACTTGCCGGTCTCCCCTAGTCCACATTGAGGTAAGCCCTAATTAATTAGACCAGCTCCACGAATTAAGCCAAACATCTCACTTCCATTAGTTGTAGCTCTTTCCCGCTCCAGATAGGTGAGCTCCAACCTTCACAATACGCTAGGGCTTCTCACAAGTTTCTTTGAGAATGTCACTAGGCATGATGCCTCCAAAGCTGTCTAGGAGTCGGCAACTTCCAAGAGTAACAAGTTAAACCCCTTGCTTGTCTCTCACCACGTGCAACAAATGCACAAGCTCAAGTGGATACAAAATCCACCTCTAGATGCAACACATACAACTAGAGACCTCTCTCCTTGCTCACAAGGTGCAACATATGCACAATTAAGAGTAAAAGCTCACACTAGTTCAAGAGAGTGAAATGTAGTGGCAAAGATTGTCTCCCATTTGGCTAAGGGGGTATTTATAGCCCACACCATAAAAACTAGTTGTTGGAAGCAAAATCCCCTTAAAAATTAGTATTTGTGGTAGTACCACAATTATGGGGCCGATATTACCGCATCTGAGGTTCAACGACTATTTGGGGTTCCAAAATCTTGCCGTTGGAAGTTAGAGTGGTACTACTGCAGGTATAAGGGCGGTACTACCGCACTACAGTCATACCACAGGTATAAGAGCGGTACTACCGCACTGTAGTCATACCGCAGTTATAAGGGTGGTACTACCGTTTTTGGTTTTTTAGTATAGACGACACTCAAAAAAATGGTCACAACTTTTGACTCCGATGTCGGAATTGAGTGATCTTGGACTCTATAGAAAGATTATTCAGAGGGCTACACAATCTATCTATTTGCATGATCTCAAAACATTATATCAATACATAAATTATAAGAGATTCAAAGAGTCACTACTATGGTCTAAGTCCAAAGAAATAGCAACAATAAATCTTAGACCATGCCAATGGATGCATGATCTCTAAGAATTTGCAAAACATATTTACAAACTTAAATCATGAAACAAAGAGTAGGTACATTGATTTCAACCATTTGAAAAAAAACATTTACAATGTATAGTCACATGGTACAAGGATTAGATGTATGAGCCTCAATTATTTGCAAAATACATTAACAAATAATGACATTGTACCACAGAGAGCTAGAGCAAGCGGGATTGATCTATCAACACATGATGAGACTCAATCTACTGGACAAAACCCCTCTTAATAGTGTGGCAAACATATACTAGTAATCCAGTCTTCCATTAAACAACAAGACCGATAAAAGACTAGGAACATATATGTGGAAAAAGAAACGTGGATCAATACTAATGAAACCAAAAAACATAGAATAAACTATCGCTAAATATGTGCATACAAGAATATGTAATAAAAACATTTTCACATATTCAAGTTAGACTTTTGATGAAGCTCAACCTATATTTTAGATCCGAGGACTACAACAAGATATAAGAGTATGACGTCGAATGCATACCTCCATAATTTTTACTATTTCATCGAAATGAGAATAAGCAATATTATATTCAGATTTAGATTTGTTATTTATGAGTTAGACTCACATTTAGATTTATTATTAGCCATTAAAACCAATCTAATTAAAGTTTAAACTTACAGGGAATTGTCAAGGGAGGGAAGGCAGTCAGGAAGACGTAACCAAGCAGTAAGCGCTAAGGCGCCTTGGGCCAAGTGGGTCGTCTGAAGTGAGAAGTTGTATTAGAAAGTGGATCGTGAACAGTGTAAATGCCCATATCGATTTGTAACAGGATGAAGGACTTGGTTAGATATAAACCAAAGGAGACTATAACAAAAGAAATATATAGAGAATACAAAGGGACAATCGAATTCCCAGAGGGTTCGCAAAGACGGCGCGTCGCATTCATGAGCAGGAACCAGGGGGGTCCCACGGCAGAATCAGGTGCATCTCTGGACCTAGCATACCAAACGGTACTTACAGGGGCGAAGCCATCGAGGGCTTAGTAATGCTTGAGTCTTACCTTCTTCGGTGGCAACTATGTACATAGTAAAGAGAGAGAGAGAGCCAGAGAAAGAGAGAGATTAACAAATCCAAAGAGAGGCTAGCTCTGCTTGATGAGAAGATTAATAGCAAGCATGAAATTAAAGAAGATGACGAGGAGGTGGAGGAGGAGGAGGAGAAGTGAAAATCATAAAATTAAAGAAGAGCTAATCAATTAATCAAAAAAAGAAAGTGAAATAATATATGTAAAACATAATATTAAAGACAACGATGAAGAAGAAGAAGAGAAGTGAAAATCATAAAATTAAAGAAGGGTAATCAATCAAAGAAAGAAAGTGAAATATACATGAACCTTCTTGAGTCCAGGGATGATAGTGGAGAGCTCGATGAACCTCTGGTTGATCTTCTCCCTCCACCGCCGCTCCGCAATGATGTGGTCATGCACATGCCCCGAAGCCGCCGCCACTGCTGAGCCCCCCACCGCAGCGGGCGCCACGCTACCCCCTCTCTTCCCAGTCGGCGTATGCGCTATAGCGGCCCTGGCGGCGTCCGGCAATGCAACGCCCCCTCCGCCGCTCTCACCAGTTGGCAGCGCTGAAGTGTCACTAAAGTTCCAGCTCATCGGCTTGTTGCCACCGCCGCCGGTCCTGGCGAGGGCGGTGTGGGGGACCACCTGGCGGCCGCGTCGCAGTCCATGGCGGCGTCGGGGTTGTCACCCGAGCTCCAATGGCTGGCCCAGTGGTCAACATGCACTGTGAGGTCCCAGACGCCGGTAGCCGCGGTGGTCTGGGAGGCGCTATGGAGTGCTTGTAGCGAGGGAAAGGAAGCACCCTCGCCGTCGCTGCCGCCATCAGTGCATGCGGGAGCGACGGCGGCGGCTGAGGAGTGCTGGTGTAGCGTGTTCATTGCCCACTGCATGAAGAGGGTCGAGTCATCCATGTCAATCAATTAATCCTTGCTCCCTACTTGCATCAATAAACAAGCTATGAAGATGATAAGAACATTAGATAAAGTGTGAATAAAATGCCGCCTTTTATTTCTATTGTCCCGTGATTCAAATTAGCTTAATTCTGGTATGTTTCATATGATCTAAATTTTCATTGTCATTCGTAATTTTCTTTTATATCACTAATTTTGATATGTTTTATACATATATGACTTATCACTACTCAACACTTATGGCGTTTTCTATTATCGAGATACTTACTTTCTATTTCTCTATTTTTTTATTGTTTATCTCCATTCAATTTATAATTTCTATATGAATTTAAAATTTTATAAGAGTAAAAGACTAATTTTATATTAACTTAATTTAAACCTATAAATTGCTCAGCTTATCCTCGTACATGAGCGAAGGATTGCGGAGGAAAATTTCCAACACAATTCAACTAGAAGCATGAAGGAAAATGGTGGCATTGCGCTTCTATGGCGCATGCTGCTTAAGGCAGCACAAGCAGCGAGAGCCATAGGTCAGCTCAATCCATCTCCTCCTCCGACGACGCCACCGGCAACGCCCTTCCGGCTCCCACCGAGCCTGCTGGACTGCACCGACGACGACGATGCCGCGTCTCCGAGCTTCCACACGGCGAGCAGCACACCGACCGTGATCGTCCACTCGAGGCTGACCAGCCCCGGCGCCGTCGAGGCCGACATAGACAGGCGCGCCGCGGAGTTCATCAAGAG
Source organism: Dendrocalamus latiflorus (assembly GCA_017311315.1). Lineage (NCBI taxonomy): Eukaryota > Viridiplantae > Streptophyta > Magnoliopsida > Poales > Poaceae > Dendrocalamus > Dendrocalamus latiflorus. The sequence continues at coordinate 17,630,593 of CM029653.1, read as the reverse complement.
GTTCCGGCGCAACGCGTCGCTGGAGCTGGGGTACTGCTCGCCGATGACGCCCGCCAGGCCGCCCATGTCGCCGGACACGTACTTCAACCTCTGGAAGCAGGACGGCGCTGTGCACGAACACGGCTCGCCGGTGCATACACGGCCGGCGCACAGGAGGGTCTCGCCGAGGCCGAGCGGTACGTCCATCAAGTGGCCAAACAGCCCGTACCTTACAAGAAGGCCATCTGTTGAAGTGCAGTGGTGATACACTCGAACACCTGAATTTTTAGTGGATTTCGCACTGTTAATCACGATATTTGCAAAAGTAATTGTATACGGATCGTATTTATATAAATATCACTTTTAGTGTCAGGTGGACAGACGACAGCGCCGGCGAAGCGACGCGTGGGGGAGGGGGCGCCGGCGGCAAGCGCCTGCCGCCCTGCCAGCAGACGGCAGGTAGCCTGCTGCCCAATGAGCAGACGGTAGGTGATTAAGGCGACTGATTAGCTGGCTTAATTACCTGCTCTAAATTGCTTTGTTTAGTGTTTATTTGAATTTTTAAATATATCAAATGAGCCCAAAAATTTATGTACAACCTCGGACATAATGTACTTGACAATGTAATTTTTGAATAATTTTATCCATTGTGAATGTTGCTCAATAAAATTTTAATATTTGTATGAGTTTTTATATATAGCAAACGAGCTCCAAAAATTACAAAAATTTATATGAAGCCTTCTGACAATGTCATAATTATTGTGTAATTTTTTAGGACTTTATGTTGTTCAAATTTGCCACGTTTATCTGAGTTAATTTAACTATGAATTTAACGATGCTCATGCATCTTTTCAAGTGGCTGACATTTATGTTTCGCGAATATGTCGGCCCATCGTGCTATATTTTCTTTCTTACTGTGTTCTTCGCACAATTGTCACTCTGTGTGTGTCGTCCCCCTCGCGCGCTTCCTTGTCCGTACTAATGTCATTATGTCCGTGTCATCCTCCTCGCTCGCTCTCTCATTTGCACATTTGTCAGTGTTACCATATTGTCCCCTCTCACCCGAAGTGTTGCTCATGGCAATGGCTCCTCAATCTACGGGGTGAGCGCACCAGGTTCACTTTTCGCTTGACCATAAATACAAATCTCTCATAATTCGTCACTCTTATCTCAGTCTTGGCCGTAGTATATAAATAAAGGTCAGATTAAAGTCAAAAGCGTGGCTTTTATATGCTAATTTTATACTAAGATTTTAAGAGGTGGTAGAAGGACACTTTATAGCTATAAACATAATTAGAATTAAAGGCCGGGTTCTTTTGGGTTTAAAGTTAGTTTATGGTTATACTGTCTACAATAACTAGCTTTTAAATAGTGTGTTTTTTCAAAACAGGGTTAATAGAAAAATTGTAATAAAATATGTATTAAGTTTAGCTGTACGGGTCAAAATCACATACGACTATTTTTCTATAAATACTTTCTCTCACGAACAATTAGAATTCAAATATTCAAACTATAAGTCATAATACACTTTTTCCCAGCAAGATCCTTGCGCGCGGTCGCGCGAGATCTTCTCGCCTGTGCCCACGCGAAATCTTCTCGCCTCGGTCCAGCGGACGTGCGTGCGGGGCGTTGGTCGTCAAGCAGCAAGACTGTTAAGAAACCTGGGCCTGGACCGGCAGCTCAGGGCCCATGGTGGGCACCTCATTGTTGTCTATAAATAGAGAGTCATACCTCCTCATTATGTACGCATGAATGAAAGCAATAAAGAAATATCAGGAGTTCTCTCTATCTCTGTGTGTTCAATCTATTATTCTGTGATTCTGTGATTAATTCGTTCTTGTTCTAAACAGAGGAATCGCTCTGGTCGTGAGCGATGGTTTCTCAACAAAGACAACGCGTTCCCGTCCTCATCAAGCAGCCGTACGTGGCGTCACGCACAGAAGAAATTAACCTGCGTAGACCGTTACTTCTCGATGCAAGCTTGAGGTCTACGCATATTATCTAGTGGAATAAATCAACACATCAACAGCACACGCGAAGAAAAGTCCAACTCAACTTATTGCAAGCTCACGTCTGCACTTCAATCTAAGAGTGTTTCACGTCTGCTGATCTCTCCTAACGTCACATACGGCCGCGGAACCGACTCTTTCTACAGTACTTATGCAGTTCGCTACAGTATATATGTTTGTTCCTTTTACTATCTTTTATTTTTTTTGTTTTCGTTTGTGCTATATTAATAGATTGAATAATGCAATAAATTTGAGAGAAATTTTTTTACTGTAGATCATAATTATCCATCCTCATCTGATTATTATCGACGATCCTACAGTATAGCAAATAAACCTATAAAATTCTAAAAAATGGCAATGTACTTCTCAAATTATTCTACTTATATATAAAATTCCAAATTTAATTTCATTCTGTGCGGAGAGTAATAAACATAAAAAAATTCTGACATACGATAAATCAAAAGGAAAAAAAAAGATAAATGCTACTATTCACGTTTACCAAACATGCCTGATTGCACCGATAGGTTCCCCATGTATGCGTGCACACTTATTTCATTTGAAACCCTGAGGACTAGATCAAATGACAGAGTACTACTATCTGATACGCTTGCTTGTTTAGCCAAACTTATTCTACTGTAGCCTTCAATTACAAATAGCTACTCTGGTTTTCCTATCGCATAATAATTATTGCTACATGCTACAATACGTATGGCTCCGCTCGTTTCAGCTTCAGCTTTTGGTTTATTTTTACTATTTATAAATTTCATCTTTTTCTGATTTTTTTCTGTATTTGTTTGCGTTGTCCAAGATGAGTTAACATATTTTTCTATTTTTAAGTTTTTTTAAAATTTAATTACGCTAAATAAGCCACTTTCAGTTGCAGTAAAATTTCAGTCAGCTACAGTGCATTACTGCCGTGTCACATACAGGACAGTTACTGTTAAAGGAGCTCCGAAGCCAATCGAAACATATAGATAACAGATGGCAGGTACACCTATAGCACCCTAAATTTATTTTGCAGCCAGTAAAACAGAGCATTGCTTTCCTGAAGATAGGTATATCTGGTTTATTTGCTTCCATGCTATAGCTCTTTATTGCAGATTCTTTTTGCCTACCATATTAGTAGCGTGCTTATACTTTCTGATTTGTATGTAACAGAGAAATGCAGAGGTAACGCTACGGGGCCCACATGCATTCAAGTTTGATGCCGATGTTGTTCAGAGTCACGCTGAGGACCAGTTGTACACTTTGTACTGGTCTTGGCGAGATTGACAGTTAAACTACACAACGGTCGGTGCTGGAGGGGACTCCTCTCTGGGGATTGACCCCATTGAGAGAAAATGGAGACACTCTTAGATGGCTTCCACGTCTCTCCTCCGTACGAATCTCCGCGCGACCGCCTCTCCCGTTTCTTTCCCTGCGCGAGCTCTTCCTCCAACCGCGTCTCCCCTCGATCGCGTCGCCGCCGCCGACCCGCGCGCCATCAACTCCTGCTTGCTCGCCTCCCGCGCCTGCCACGCCGCCAAGTCACGCCACCGCCGCATCCTCCGCCCTTTTCGCGCCGACCTCCTCCCCGCCGCGCTCGCCCCGCGTCGCCAACGCCACCCTCGCCGCCCTCTCCGCAGACCGCGTCGCCGCCGCTGTGGACCTCTCCCGGGGATTCGGCGCATGCCCCACCCTCGCCGCCATATCCTCAAACCGCGTCGCCGTCGCCGACCCGCGCACCATCAAGTCCTTCGCGTTCGCCTCCCGCGCCTGCCACGCCGCCGAGTCGCGCGACCGCCACATCCTCCGCCCGTTCCGCGCCACCTCCGCAGCCGCCGTGTCCCCGAGGTCGACCCCATTGGACAGGACGAGCTCGGCGAGGGTGGCGTTGGCGACGCGGTCTGCGGAGAGGGCGGCGAGGGTGGCGTTGGCGACGCGGGGCGAGCGCGGCGGGGAGGAGGTCGGCGCGAAACGGGCAGAGCATGCGGCGGTGGCGCGACTCGGCGGCGTGGCAGGCGCGGGAGGCGAGCGCGCAGGAGTTGATGGCGCGTAGGTCGGCGGCGGCGACGCGGTCGAGGGGAGACGCGGTCGGAGGAAGAGCTCGCGCAGAGAAAGAAACGGGAGAGGCGGTCGCGCGGAGATTCGTGCGGAGGGGAGACGTGGAAGCCATCCAAGGGTGTCCCCATTTCCTCTCAATAGGGTCAATCCCCAGAGGAGTCCCCTCCGTCGGTGCTTGCCCTTTTGTTTTCCTCGATACATTCAGTTAATACCTGCCTTTATATAATACCTTAGGGCTCCGATATTCACTTGATGTTATACATCTTGTTCACATACATGGTGACAGATTTCCTCCTTACCATCTGCAGACCAGCTGTCTCTTCAGGAGAGCACTATCTGTAAATGGTGCACCAATGCAGGCCTGCAGAAGTGGCTGCTTTACAGAGCAGGTTGAGCCTTACATAAAACGCTGAATACATTACCGGTATACATACATTACTCTCGCTGCCCCCATTGCTTGTTTTCAGCTGTTAGTATTTCCCAGCTTGCACATTTTTCATAACCTGATTGTACCATTCTGCGATAGCCACTCTTCCTTCATATGTACCATCCATCAATTCGGTAATCTATACACGTTCATTCCCTTTATCTATTGCATCACCTGTCTATTATACAATTTCGCAGCTGTGCCACGAGATAAGTTGGACTGGCCACCCACCAATGCAGAAGGAACCTATTCAGGGGACGGTCCCCCAAATTTATAACCTTAACCCACATGATGTATTGGTAAAACCATTTGCCTCCCTTTGCTTGCTTTACATTATCTATGCTATACTGTCAAACCCTGATTCCCTTTACTTAACAATACATACATATTCATGTAACTAGGGAACACTACACAGAAAGCTTAATACTAGACGGTCAATCACAGACGGTTTTGTCAAACCGTCTGTGACCGACAATAACATAGACGGTTTTAATTTGGACACCGTCTGTGTTGGTAACGTCGGAGAAAACGAGTATCACAGACGGTTCTTACCGATGAACTGTCTGTGATACTTTAGTATCATAGACGGTTTTTATTAAAAAATGTCTGTGATAATCTGGAATTATCACAGACGGTATTTAATAAAAAAAACCGTATGTGATAATGGCGCTAGGCATTCAGTGCGCTGCTCAGAACCGCATCTGTATTCATTTCGATCTAGATCTAGCCGGTGCTGCACCCATTCGCTCAGAAGTCAAGCTAGGCGATTTCAAGCTAATTAATTTGGTGGGAGGAGGCAAAGATTGAGCTTTGAGGTAACGCTACGGGGACCTCATGCAGAAGTTTGATGCCGATGCTGTTCACGCTGAGTCACGCCGGGGGCTAGTTGTACTGCTCTTGGCTTCTGGCAAGATTGACAGTTAAACTACACAACGGTCGGTGCTTACCCTTTTGTTTTCCTCGATACATTTAGCTAATACCTGCCTTTATATAATACCTTAAGGCTCCGATATTCACTCGCTGCTATACATCTTGATCACATACATCGTGGCAGATTGTCAGGGGAGCACTATCTGGAAAATGGTATACCAACACAGCCCTCCCAGAAGTGGCTACTTTACAGAGCAGGTTAAGCCTTACATAAAACATTGAATTCAGCTGTTAGTATGTTCCAGCTTGCACATTTTTCATAACCTGATTGTACCATTCTGCGATAGACACTCTTCATCGCAGACACTTTTCCTTCGTATGTACCTTTCATCAATCCGGTACTCATCGTCACGACAATGCTCCAACGATTCCTTTATACTAGTGGTAACATCGACGATGGCAGCACAAGCCAAACGCTTCCAAATGAGAAAATAACATCAACGATGGGTGTTTAAGGCTTTTTTGGCTGTTTATGACATCCAAATATCAGATGTGGTCTCCATGTGCGAGAAATACCATTTTTAGCCTCCTCCCGTTGTCTGAAAGCGCGCCAGCCTCCTCACGCGCCCCCGGCCGCACGACCCACCTAGGGTACCGTGCGAGGTAGGTGACGCACTCTCCAGACGCGCTAGCTCCTGGGACTTGCAGTTAACTACTAATAGTTCGGCAGAGGACAAGTACTTGATATGGCTGTGCAGCAAAGTAAGTGAATGAGCTGCCACTGTCAAAGACTACTTCCATTGGCCTCACATGTAGTGATCGACCATCAAAGTACACGCTTGCATTTTCTTGATGCTGCGTTAGTGAAGGGGGAGCTAGCACGTCATCTATTCGCGTAACCCCCGGGTGCGCCAGGCAGGGTCACATGGTTGGGGGCGCGTGAGGAGGTTGGTGCGCTTTCTGGCTGCAGGAGGGAGCCAAAAATAGTATTCCTCGTGAATAGAGATCACATCTAATTTATCCGTACACAAACGACCAAAAAAACCAAAAATTCTGTTGGAATTTCTTCTGATCCTTTGCTCTCGGACCACGCTCGACTATGCTCCTAAGATGCGCCTCCTTTGCTTTCAGTGGGACCCAATGGTCCATAGACACGACCCGTGGACAAGACTTGCCTGGTCGCCTGTATGGGAGAGATGCCTGGCCCTCATCTGTCTGTGATGTTCTTCCTCTGTGGTACCACTCGACGTGACAATACGAGCAACACCTACCAAAACAATAACCTACCAAAACAAGAACACACCAGAAGAGATAACAAACTAACTATAGTATCCACAACTAATACTTCCTAAATACAAAACAAACTCTCCAAATTAAATAGAACCTACCAAAAATAAAATTAATTCTATCAATCACCCCCTTAATCTTGTTTCTTCATCTTGATCATGCACCTTCTCTCACTCCCACACCTGCAACGCAACACAATTTGCTCCCAGAGAAAAAACAAAATCATGTCAAGGGCGAGAAGGTAGGCACGAAGACATAACCAAGCAGTAAGTGTTAAGCTGCCTTGGGCCAGGTGGGTCATCTGAAGTGACAAACTGTATTAGAAAGTATGTGTTGGACCATGAATAGTGTAAAGGCCTATACCAATTTGTAACCGGATGAAGGACTTGGTTGGATATAAACCAAAGGAGACTGTAAACAAAAGAAAAATATAGGGAATATAAGGGACAACCAAATTCCCCAATCTTGGCTTTGTCTTCCCCAATTTCTACTACTTCCCCATCCTCCAATCCCCAAATTTCTTCTCGATCGACTTGATCTAACCACTGGAACATCACAATTGGTATCAGAGCCCTCTGCTACCCACTCTGGCTCCCAAGAACAAGCTCAATCAGTTCGAAGAAAAGGTGACTCAAGCCATGACGCTGATGGACTCTCAAGTCCCTTAGCTCGCCATGGTCATGAGTACATTTTCAGCGCACTCTCGTGCATGTCAGGTATTTGATGAAAGGTGTATAGAGGGTTCAATCAGTTCCACCACAATCCTCCTATTTGCCCTAGACCAAACCCCACCCCCAAAATGGAGTTTCCAAAGTTCGACAGAGAAATCCCAATGTTGTGGAGACAGAGGTGTGAGACCTACTTTGAGGTGTTTGGAGTGCAGGAAACACTGAAAACTTGGTTTGCCGCACTGAATTTTGTAGGCACAGCAGCCTTGTGGCTACAAAAAATGGAGGAGCAGGGTAGGATAGAAAGTTGGGAGGAGATGTGTCAAATGGTTACCCATAGGTTTACCAAAGACAAATACCAGCATTACCAACGTCAATTGAGACCCCTTGGGCAAACCACATCAGTGCAGGAGTACACGGACCAATTCGAGCAATTACGTCACCATCTTTGGTTGTATAATCCCACCTTAGATGAAACTTTTTTTGTTCATGAGTATTTAGAGGGTCTATGAGATAACATTCATTCTACACTTTGGTTGCACCACCCTGCTGACATCGATATTGCTAGTGCCATGGCTTTATTGAAGGAAGAAGAGTTGGAAGTAGGACCAAAGAGAAGTTTCAGGAAAGTTGATCACAAAGACCTGGGTAGGAACCAGTCAAAATTCATCTCATCCAATGATAAGCATATGGCCTCGCTAAAAGGGTAAGAGTATAAGCATCAAACAAGGGAAGAACTAAAAAAACCAAAAAATAGCCAAATTAAGGAGAAGCTGGTAGCCCTAAAATCATACTGAAGGGTCAATGAGCTATGTTTTACATGTGGGGAGAAATGGAGTAAAAACCATGAATGCTCGGAGAAGGTTTCGTTGCATGTGGTAGAAGAATTCTTTGAAGCCATGTAGTATCAATCTGACTCTGAGGGCAATGATAGTGAGGCAATGCCAGCAGAGGTGCTCATGTTAGTTAATAAACCCCCTCTCAAGACCCAACACAAGAGATGTACTCTCAGACTGCAAGGACGCATTGGCAAGCAAGAAGTGCTGATTTTGGTGGATTTGGGCAGTGTGACCTCATTTGTTAATAAACAGCTAGGGCAGCAGCTCCAGTTGGTGTTACAACCCACTGAAGAAACATGTTTTCTTATGGCTTATAGAGGATCACTGAGTTGTTCACAAGCAATACCACAATTGGAATGGTAGTCCCATGTGGATCCATTAGCGTAAAACGATTATGAGATTGACCCATCGAGGATGACACATCCCACTCCAAGGTGTTCGAGACAGCACAGTGGTATGTTGACCCATTGGGGGCAAGAAATTAAAAGGGTTACTCAAACACAACATTGTTACTCATTGTGTGCAAGTGACACTAGCAGCTGTAGAGTAGCAAGGTAGCAATGTGGAACCTTAGGAGCTTCATTGTGTCAGCGAGGAAACTCCAGATGTGCTACCAGAGCTGATTCAGAAAGTACTATAAGAATATGAACATGTGTTCCAAGAATCTAAGGTGCTGCCACCCTCTCGGCTAGAGGATCACTCAATTCCCTTGATTCCTGCAACACAGTCGGTGAACGTGAGACCCTATCATTATTCACCTCAATAGAAGACTGAAATTTAGAGGCAAGTAACCAAAATATTGGAAGCAGGGATCATCAAAAAGAGTCACAGCCCTTTTGCATTGCCAGTCACAGTCCTTTGTCAATTATTGATGAGTTAGCCAGAGCTAAATGGTTTACCAAGTTGGATCTAAGACCCGGATATCACCAAATATATATCACGGAAGGGGAAGAATATAAAACAACATTTAAAACTCATCATGGACTATATGAGTTTTTGGTTATGCCCTTTGGTCTCACGAAGGACTTATGAATTGCATTTTTTAAGATGTGCTATGCAAGTATGTAATTGTCTTCATAGATGACATACTTATTTATAGCCCAACATTAGAGGACCATGTGACACATTTGGTAGAGGTGTCCAGTTGGCTGCAAGAAAATCAATTGGCAGTAAAATGATCCAAGTGTTCCACGGCTCAGCAAGAGTTAGAATACCTTGGTCACATTATTGGTCCTAGTGGTGTCGCTACCGACAAATCCAAGGTGCAAGTGGTTGTTGACTGGCCAACACCACAGAATTTGAAGGAACTTCAGGGATTTTTGGGACTCACAGGCTACTATAGGAAGTTCATCAAGCATTATGGAGTCATTAGCCATCCATTGATTGATTTATTGAAGAAAAACATTCCATTTTTTTGGGGCACCCAATAGCACAAGAGGCATTTGCAGCTCTTAAGCAAGCCATGGTACAAGCCCCGGTGCTCGCCCTCCCAGATTTCTCAAAATGATTCATTTTAGAAACAGATGCATGCAAATTAGGTGTGGGAGCTATTTTGATGCAAGAGGGCCACCCAATTGCCTACCTCAGCAAAGGTTTGAGTGTCAAAAATCAAGCGGCTTCGACTTATGAAAAGGAATGCATGGCTATCTTACTAACTGTGGAAAAATGGAGATTTTATTTATAGCAGAGTGTATTTATTATTCGTATCGACCAAAAGAGCCCCATGCATTTGATGGAGTAGCGACTTCACATGGGCATCTGGCACAAAACATTCGTCATACAAATGGGGTTGAACTATGCCATCCAATATAAAAAGGGTAGCTCCAATGCAGCAGATGCCTTGTCATGCTGACAAGAGGAGAGCTCTATAATAGCCATATCCTGCAGCACACCTTCTTGGATGGTGAACCTCACTACCGGGTATCAAGAAAATCCTGCAACTAAGCAATTGTTGGCTGAACTAAGCATTCACTTGAGTGTAGACAAAGATTTCTAGTTGAAACATGGAGTCATTAAGTACAAAGATTGCATTTGGGTGGGTAATAACAAACTCGCTCAGTGGCATATTATGCAGTCCTTGCATAACAGTGGTGTGTGGCGGGGGGGGGGGGGGGCGTACTTCGGCTTCCACGGAACATATCATCGTATTATATCAATGTTTGCATGGCCTAAGATGAAAGATGCTTTTAGACAGTATGTGCAGGAGTGTGCCATCTGTCAACAAGCCAAATTGGAATATGTGAAAGTACTAGGATTGCTTCAACATCTGCTAGTACCATCACAAGCCTGGACAACAGTCAGTTTGGACTTCATCGAAGGGCTACCAACCTCGAAAGGATATAATGTCATACTTGTCATCATTGACAAATTCACAAAGTATGGACATTTCATTCCCATGTCCCATCCTTATACAGCTCTCAATGTGGCTCATGGCATGCCTCAGGCTATCATCTCAGATAGAGATAAGATTTTCATGAGTGAGGTGTGGCAAGAATTATTTAAGCTCACGGATACCCAACTACTCTTGAGTTCAGTGTATCATCCTCAAATAGTCAGGCAAACTAAGCTAATCAATCAATGCTTGGGAGGGTATTTGAGATGTTCTATGCATTCCTGCCTGGGCAAATGGGTGCAGTGGCTGCCGCTAGCTGAATTCTGGTATAACATTAAATATCACTTAGCTCTGGGACGCACTCCATTCAAGGTACTCTATGGTCATCCTCCCCAGCATTTTGGCATCAATGATCTAACCAGTTGCTCTGTGCCTGACCTAGAGACATGGCTCTAGGAAAGGGAACTTCACAATCGGCTTCTCCAACAACAATTTCTCAGGGCGTAGCAACTCATGAAGCACAAGGTTGATAAGAATTGCATGGAATGTCACTTTGATGTGGGAGACCGGGTGTATTTGAAGTTGCAGCCATATCTCCAGACATCTGTCGCTCATCGCCATAACAAGGAACTATCATTTCGGTTCTATGGGCCATATGAGATCATCTAAATAATTAGTGATGTTACTTATAAGTTGAAGTTGCCACCATCCAGTTAGATTCACCCAGTGGTCCATGTCTCCCAGCTTAAGAAGCATATTCCATCTTTAGAATAGGTAAGTCCTGAGCTTGCTGTCATTGATCATCACTCACCACTGTCTTTGGTACCAGAACAAGTGGTGTACCATCGCATGTATCTGCGTGGAGGGGTGATTTCCACATGGGAGCTCATTCACTAGGCTGGTTTACAGACCACCTTGGTGACTTGGGAATCGACTCAGGAGGTGCGCCACTGCATTCCAACTTCATCGGCTTGGGGTCAAGCCATCGCTAAAGGGGAGGGGATGTAGGATCAAGGAGGCCGACTAGAGGGGGTGAATAGGATGTTTTATAATTCCTTTAGCTAAAACCAAGTTTATGTGCGGAAGTGTAAATCAAATCGGTTTAGCACAATTAAGGTCTAAATCAACTAATCTCACTACGTGCACCAACAATCTAAATCAAAGGTTTGCAAATCCTAGGGTGACAAGCAATCAATTTAATTCTCTGAATATAAATTACTCGAATGTAAATTGAGCACAAGAGAACAAATCATAATGACTTGGTTTCTTTTTACCGTGGTGTTCGGTGACTTGCTGGTCTCGCCTTGTCTACGTTGAGGTAAGACCAAATGAATTAGACTAGCTTCATAAATTAAGCCAAACACCTCAATTCCACTAGTGGTAACTCTTTCTTGCTCCGGCTAGGTGAGCTCCAATCTTCATAATACGCCCGGCCTTCTCACAAGCTTCTATAAGAAGATCACTAGACACAATACCTCCAAAGTCGTCTAGGAGTTGGTAACCTCCAAGAGTAACAAGTCAAGCACCTTGCTTGATTTTCACCATGTGCAACGAATGCACAAGCTTAAGTAGATACGAAATCCACCTCTAGATGCAAACATATGCAACTAGAGACCTCTCTCCTTGCTCACAAGATGCAACACATGCACAATTGAGAGGAGAAGCTCATACTAGTTCAAGAGAGTGAAATGGAGTAGAAAAGATTGTATCCCAACCGGCCAAGGGGATATTTATAGCCCACACCATAAAAACTAACCGTTGGAAGCAAAATCCTCTGAAAAATTAGTATTTGCAGTAGTACCGAAGTTATGGGGCCAGTATACCGCAACTGAGGTTCTATAGAAATCTTATTCAGAGGGCTACACAACCTATCCATTTGTATAATCTCAAACACATTAGATCATTGTAGAAATCATAAGAGATCCAAAGAGTTACTACCATAGTCTAAGTCTAAGGAAATAGTAACAAACAATCTTAGACCATGCCAAGGAATAATGCATAACCTCCAACAATTTACAAAACAAATTTGCAAACTTAGATCATGCCACAAGGAGCAGGTACATGGACTTCAACCATTTGAAAACATATTTGCAAAGTATAGTCACATGTTATAAGGATTAAATGCATGAAGTTTGACGAGGATATAATAATCCTTAAATTGTTATTTATCTGTAAATAACATGATTACATTATTATGCTCCTTAAGTATACCCTTTATCTATAAGGGATAGATTTCACAAGTTAGTCGTAACCTCTTCTACGAATACCCCTTAGTCGTAAGCTATTCTACCATAACCCCTTAGTTGTAAGCTCTTCTACGACAATACCTTAGTCTTAAGTTCTTCTACGACCACCTCATAGTCGTAAGTCCTCCTACGATCATGGCATAGTCGTAAGTTATTCTGTGACCACCTTGTGGTCGTAGATCCTCCTACAACTAGTAAAACTCCGACTGACCCGTCTACGACAACCCATTGCATTCTGGGTCTGTTTAAAAGGGTGGTTAGCAAAAGTATTTATTCTTTGGAATAAGTGCACATAACTTCACCCTGGCATAAATTGCTGCATGATGAGGGAGTTACCACGTCTCTAATAACTCCCATCGAATGGTTATCATTCGAGGCATTAAGGCGTCCCATGGCCATGAGCATCCTCTTAAAGTTTGATGACGCATATCTTCACTTTAAGTCCGGGTCATTGTCTTCTCTTAACTTAATGATCAACTCATGATTATCTCCTCTTCAGAATCTTGATGTGCATCAACACATAATGCATCCTCTTCTTGATAACCTTCAACTCATGAAGTCATCTAAAGTCTTCATAATCATGGAACCTAACCTATTCATCTAACTCATAGAAAGTGCTAGTCCCATCACTTGTCATTAATTGTCAAAACTCACCATTAAATCATAATGGAGGGACTAGATTCTATATCTTTCCCTTTTTGGCCATTGATGACAATCTCAACAAATAATAAGATAATAAATTGAATATAAAATTATTAAAACTTAAAGTGTGGTACTACCACCGTCTAAGGTTCAATACTACCGGGGTGCGGTAGTTCTGTCATTAGTACTCCAGTACTGCCACTTTCCTAGGGACCAAACATGCTCCAAAATGTACCTTTCTGAAATTACATACCGCCAACAAAGTTTGGTCCTACCAAGGTGCGGTACTACCTCATATACCATTTGGTCATACTGTACCGCAATAGTACCACCAATTACACACCAGTACTACCGACTTTCCTGACAATGCGTAGTTGGCTTCAGAATTTAAATTCAAATGCATGCTTGATCTTTGTCTCGAGCCATGTCAATCTTAGCATGCATCTCCATGGCATGAAGCAAAATCTGGGACTAAACCTTTTAAACACTTGATAAACTTGTTAGTCCCATTCACAAATAATTGAATATAAAATAATATGAGTATATATGAACTACACAAGTTTTATACACTCAATGGACATGTTTCAAAGTAGATATCCCCAATATATGCGGAAAAAGAAATATGGATCAATACAAATGAAACCACAAAACATAGAGTGAACTCTCTCCAAATGTATGCATACAAAAATGTGCAATAAAAATATATGCACATATTCAAGTTAGACTTTTGGAGGAGTTCAACCTATATTTTAGATCCGAGGAATGTAACAAGATAAGAATATGACATTGAATGCATACCTCCGTGATTTTCACTATTTCATCCAAATGAAACTAAGCAATATTATATTCAACAAATGAGTTAGTCTCATATTTAAATTTGTCATTTATGAGTTAAGACTCATATTTAGATGTGTCATTAATCACCAAAACTAATCTAATTGGAGCTTAAACTTACAATCTCCCCCTTTTTGGTGATTGATGATAAATCCATCATTAATGACAACATTTGGATATAAATTAACACATGATAGAAATTTAAGCTATTAAACTATATCCATGCATGTCACTAAGCTCACTAAGCAATTCAAGCATCTTGCATATGGGAATGACATGCTTGATGTATATAGGTGGCTATGTGTATGAATGAGATGATCCACCTCAAGGCATGCACTAAATAAGGTGAAATCACAAGACAATATATCAATCATCCCAATGCAGCAATAATCACCAAAAAAATTCTCCCCCTTTGGCATTACTCATCAAAAATGCAAAAGAAAGTTAAGCCACTATGGTGACTGTCCAAAATTCAGAGCTTGGTAATGAATGCATCTTAATTTGGTTATAACAAGTGTAAAATAGATACATTTTGCTAATTTGGGGGTTTGGATTTAAGAAATTTTCAATAAAAGACAAGAATTCCACAAACTCCCTCTTTGTGGCCTAAAAGAGCAAAACAACTTTAAATGAGGCCATATTTTGAGTTAACAAAAGGAAATGACATTTGAAACATATTCAAAGAAGCTTACTCTTGAAATCTCCTCAAAATAATTTTTCAATTTGCAAAAGAGCTCAAAAGACAAAGCCAAAGCTCCTTAATGCATTTTGAAAAGCAGAGAAAACGAGCTCTGAAAAATATAAGATAAATCATGAAACTAGTCCTTACAAATACAGACAAGTTTCATTTTGGGAGGCTCTCCCAAATCCCAACCATTTTGAAGACATGAAAATCATAAAACTTCAAAAACTGAAAGTTTCATATTTTCACGATTTTTCAATCCATTTGGGCTTTGAGACATGGCTGAAAAACTGACCAAATGATCTTCAAAAAATCTGAGAAATTTTGGAATAGAATATCAACTATAGGGATGAAAATTCATTATTATGCCTTCCTCAAAATATGAACCCGTTTGAACATACAAAAATCACAAATCTGCTCAAAACTATGTAAAACTCTGAATTTTCAGCATTTGAGCAAAGAGGGAAAAGTCAAAACATTTTCAAATTACGTTAAAATGCATTAAAATTTTTTATAAACAAACTTTGGACTCCTGAGAAAATTTTCCAATAGGAATTTTTGAAAAAGGAGTCACCATTCAATAGTTGTGCCAAAATGAGCTTTGTTTGCAACTTTTTGCATGAAGAGAGGAGAAATACAAAAACCTTTGAAAAGTGGTCCAAATATTTAAAAAAAATTTCAATTTATAATTACTAATTAAATCAGTTATAAAAATAATTCTTGTGAAAGGAACTTTTTTTTTTGCAAAAGATATTGCAAAATGCACTTTGTATGCATGAGGATAGATTTGTTTTTCATGCAAAGCTCAAAATACAATCCAATTTGAATTTCATAGAGTTTCCCACTATCTTAACTTTCTATGAGTTAGAAATAATATTTCAATCTAAGATACACAAAGAAATCTAGCTCAAATAGCCAAACTCATAATATGAAAGAATAGGACGTCTTAGGTCAAGACTTGTTTTTCGACGAACTTCAAATGAATATATATTTTCAACAATTAGCCTTTTGTGAAAACTTTGAATAAGAGAAATATTTGAAATGACCAACTCTATGAGTTTGGTATTGACCACTTTTTCAAAAATTCAATATATTTTGATTTATAGAAATATATCAAATTATTCAAAAAGATCACATAAGATCCTTTTGAGGCCAAATTTGCTATTTTGTTTCTAAAATAGTAAGTTTTGCTCCAAAAGCATTGAAATCATTGAAATATATATTTAAATACTTTCATTTAGTTTTTCACAAATTTAAGTATTTTAAAAAAGATTTTTAACTTTTGACCAAAGAAACTCTTTGAAAAAAGCTAAAGTTCCACATCATTGACAATTCACTCCATAGAGACCAAATGAAGCAAATGAGAATGAAAACCATGCATTTACATATCCATAAATTATTTTGGGCAATTAGAAAAATAGTTTTTCCAATATTAATAGTTTACCCAAAATATTAATATGTTTTTCACAAAGAAAAACTCCTCCTTACACAAAGAATTCTCTTGGCATTGCTTTCTTATCTTTTGACACACAAAAGATTTTTTTTTCAATCTTGGCATCTTATCTTTTGCCATTTCTCCCCATTTAAATTTTCTCTTCCTCTTTGTCATCTGGCACCAAGAATTTTTAACATCAAAGATTTCTTATTTTCTCCATAATAGGTACTTTTAACCGTTTGTGGTGATTTTGTCTTTTCCATGAAGAGCATACATCACTTTAACATTTATAGTACTTATGATGACAATAGATAACACTTGTGAAAATACATGGTACTAAGTATAATTGATTCCATTTGTAGAAACTTGAAACCACTTGTGAGCGTAAATGATACAAAGTATTATTGATTCCATTTGAGGAAACTTGATATCACTTGTATGAACAACTAGTATTCCTTATAAACACAAGATTGATTTCACATTTGATCTTCTCAACTTGTGAATACCAAATTTAAATTCGTCTTGAATAATGGAGGTATCACTTGTAGATCACATGTAAACCACTTGATATACTAATAATTTTAAAATTTTGAATTTTGGCTAAATGGCTCAATTCTGAAAATCAATACTAGCACTAAATCAATTTGGGCAGACTTAGGGATGTGATATATATGATTATGATTTAGCACTGTCTTTAATGTGCCGCTTACCCATCTTGCCCAAGATTGCAATAATGAAGTTTTGAACAAGAGCAAGAACACATTTTAGAAAGGATTTTTCATGAATGCAATGCAACCTACATAAGGCTAAGGGTTAGATATTTCAATGTAAATACTTGTTACTGAGATGGCATTGATGCTTGATGTGACAATATCATCCTCATGCTTAGCTCTATTTTTGCACATGGTGGAGTTCACCTCTTCATGAATGAGCCAAGTTGCCATTGCCTCTCCAAGTACCTATTAAGCATTTAAGCGCATTTTGGTACCCAAAACTTGGTTGGGTCCATGAAGATTAGTCACAATAGACTTGAGCACCCAAATAGCCTTAGCAATAGTCTTAGGTGAACTAACACATCTAGCAATCACCCTACCATCCCTAGCATTCCTAAGCAAATAATGATCACTATAGATAATAAACTTTGGAGTGATACCTTTGGGACAATCCTTACTAAAATATCCCTTCTTCCAACAATTGTAGCAAGTTTGGTGTTTGCTACCTCTTCATATCTTCTTATCTTGCTCATTGCCGGCTTGCCCCTTTCTTGATGATCTTGACTTGTCATCCACTTGATTTGCACACACCGAGGCAAAGTTACCCTTCTCATTTCAAGCATGTCACTTGACATTCTTCGTGTGTCTAGAATTGTGCCATGTCATGCTATTCTCCTTCTTGGAGATGAAGCCAATACCTCTCTTGTCATTCAACCTTCATTGCCTGCTCAAGATATGATCAAAAGAGGCCTTCACTTTGTAGCACTTCTCCAAGTCATTGCTCAACTTGGTGATTTTGGCCTTGAGCTCTTTGTTAGTCTCAACAAGCATAAAGGAAGTAGAAGCATCTAATTGAGAACAACAAGGCATGTCAACCAAATTATCACAAGAGGTGGATATGCTAATCTTAGATGTCATATAAGAGTTAGAAGCTACACATGGCATATCATCTAATAAATCACATGTAATGCGTATATCCATCTTGGACTTGGTGAGAACTTTGAGAAGGAGATTCTCATGAGCTTCCTTTAGCTTATCATAAGAATTCTTTAGAGAAAGAAATTCTTTCTTCAAGATTTTGAATTTTGATTTCTCCTTGCCAGGGTACTCATTCAAGTTCTCTAGTATATCCATCAACTCAACATATGTAGGTTCATCGCAATTATTTACCTTATCATTACCTTTTGCCATAAAGCAATGAGTTGATATGGAATGTAATAGCCCAGCTATTTTTTTCAAAATCTTTAGAAAAAAATAATTTAATTTAAAATAAAATCAAGTTTTCTTTGGTTGTCTGAATTTTGGAGATTTTATTTGCCTGTTTTCGTATTTTAAAAAAGCTTTTCTTAAAAGTAATTTAATTGAAAACATAAAAATATTACTAAATAAAGAGTGTTTTTAATTTTTGTGAACTTCTATTCAAAACTAATTATTTTAAAGAATTTAGCTTTTATCTGGATTTTTTGTGCTTTTCAGGATTTTAAAAATCAATTTCAAAGCTAAAAAGTATTTTTTTGTAAAAATTAAAAGACCAAATTTAAGTTGGAAATATCTTTACTAAGTCTAAAACATCTCCAAAATTGTTTAATAATGTTTCTAGAATTTTGAGACTTTATTTGCTATTTTCTAAGTCTTTTTAAACCTTCCTAATGTTTATGAAATTCAAAAGAAAAAATCTAAACCTAAAATCTCCCTAGGCTGACACGTGTCACTCCCTGGTTCAATCCATTCTCGCACGGTTTAATCCCAGCCACCCACTTTCACTTATCACTTCGTTCCTTAGCCAGCGGACTGGATTTAATCCATCCCCACCCGATCTAATCTCGGCCATCCGCCCTCACTTAACCCCCTCCCTATCCATCCGACGGCCGTAATCTATTTCATCGATGTGTGGTTGTCGTCCGTCCACTCACTCCATCCCCCTTTCCTCACTCACTGACATGTGGGGCCCGCCTCTTAGCCCATCTTCTACCTCTCCTTCTTCCTCCTTCAGTCGACGCCATTGACGCCCTGCTCGAGCTCATCAATCGGTCGTTTCTTCTCGTTGGCATGAGCATTCAACACCTTTGATAATCGCTAAGCTGCCCGAGTTTATTCCGACTATTTCCTCCTCTTTGAAACCCCACTTCCTCGTGCATACATGAACTAGTCCAAATATGAGTCTTAAATAATCTCACTTACACCCTAATTAAATTTTATTAGCTTCTCTAAATTATTTCCAAATTTCCTCTTAATTTTTTTGAATTAAAATGGATTATAAAAACAAAATAAAAATAGGGAGTAAATGGTGCGGTCGGCTGGGTTCGAACCCCCGACTTGAGGGCAAAGTGGCTAATGTGTTTACTCGGCTAACCAAGTGAGCGGGAGCTCTCGGCTGACACTGGAAGGGGCGTTAGGCTATAAGGGGTGAGCGGTCGTGAGACCAAAACAGAGCACCTCAGGCGGCTGTCGGCGCTGCGTTCGCCGGCGGCAGGCAGTGGCCGGGGAGGGGTTGGTGACCCGCAAAATGGGTTGTACTGGGGATGGGGAAGCTAGGTGTGGCGGTGAGTTGGCCAGAGCGGCGGCGAGGCTGGCAGGCAGCTGCGTGGGGTGGCCGGCGGCAAGGCGGGCTCAGGGCGGCAACGCCGGCGTGGAGAAGCGGGAATTAGCGAGCGCGTGAGCAAGGGTAAGGACGGAGGAAGCTCACCAGGGGGTTGGCCGAGCGGGGAAATTGGCCATGGCGGCTGGCGACGATGGCTTGCGGTGGCGCGGAAGGGCTCACACCGCCGGTGAGCTGGGGCTGGCCATTGCTCCAATCGGCGGTGGGAACGGGTTGACGAGGCCATGCTGGTGCTCTGGTGCCGAGGAATCGGCCGGGGATAGCCCCGACTGGTCGGTCTCCGGGTGGCCGGAGATGGAGGAGAAGGGGGTGGCCGGCGAGGTAGGGCGCGAGGGGTTCGATTCCGCGAGAGGGGAGCATAAGTGGGGAGGGCGGTGCAATTGTGGGGGTGGAGCCGGGCTTTATAGGCGGCAGGGCTAGCTGGCGACATGCGGAGCAGGTGGCCGGTCATGGCGGCAGGGCATGGGGGACGGCGACAGGGGCAGGTGCGGCGGCGTGGCGTGAGGGGATGTGCACGCAGGAGCGCAGGCTAGGACGTGTGGTGACGCGGGGCCGGACGGACGGGATGATGACGCTCAGGCATGGGAGCAGTGAGTGCAGCGAGGAGACAGAGAAGAAAAAGAAAGAAATGAGTGGAGGAGGAAGGAAGATGAAGCCGGTCCCAGTGGTAGAGAGGAAAGGAGGAGGGGCAGGCCGGGCCCGTGCGCAGGAGAGAAAGGGAGGAGAGAGGGAAGGGGTGGGGGCGCGGAAGAGAGAAGGGAGAGGAGAAAAAGTGGGAAAAATGGGAAACTTTTATTAATTTCTGAATTTTGGATTTTTAGTGTAAACATTGGTTCAAGTATTTAGATACAAAAACTAACATTCCTCTATTGGGAATTTTATGTTGTTCTTAATTACATATAAATTTTGAATATCCAATCTTGGTTTTGTTTACTAATTGAATTAAAAGAGGGGATTTTTGGCTTAATCCTTTAGAGATAGAGTCTAATATATATATGTATATTTTTGGTTTTATTTTATCGACTTGAATTCGATTTCAAAATTTTTTGATATTACGATTTGGAATGTCATTTTCCATTTTTATCATTTACACGCTCATTATTTGCACTTAAGATTACTTTTGAGTTATTAATCTGCATAGTATGAAACCCCAAAGTCTCAAATAAATATTCCATGCTTAAATTTAAATACCAGCAAAATGCAAGAAAAAGTTTTAAAAACTACATATTTTTTAGACTTAAATTTCGGGATGTTACAACGATGTACTTTGATGGGTCACTTACGCTTAGTGGCATGGGGGCTTGGGTGGTCCTAGAATCTCCTACAAGAGAGACCTTAAAGTATACCATTGAATTAAACTTTCCAGCCACTAATAACGTGGCTGAATATAAAGATTTGTTACCTGGCATATGGCCCACAAAAGCGCTCAGGATTCATTGACTACTCATGAGAGGAGACTCTCAACTAGTCGTGAATCAGGTCAGAAAAGGGTACCAATGCTCTAGTACGACCATATCTCAGTACTTGTCAGAAGTTAGAAAGCTTGAGAGGCATTTTTTTCGATTTGGAGATATAATATATCTCTTCAAAGGATAATTTTCTTGCTAACCAGTTGGCTCGAGTGGCTTCTTCTTGATCACAAGTATTGAGAGACCATGTGGTTGTGACCCCATGTGTGTGATGAGTAATTGACATCGGTTTAGGAAAGTCGAGTTTGGTTTGTGTGGTTCGGACCATGTCGTTGCGTTGGTGCAATCGGCTTCGGTCGGACTTGGTCAAACCTAGTCAAAGTGATTAGGATGCATATTCTCTTGATTCGACAGGTTTGGGCTCTTTCGTGCGTAAGTATGATTTGTTATTACTAATTATGCTTACATGTGTCGAGCGGTGCTATTTGATGTGTTTCTTGTCTATGATGGCTGCAGGACGTTGAGGCGGAGTCGTGGCGAGACACGAGGTGACCGGACTAGGCGCAGGTGGCGCTGAGGTCAGAACGGTCGGGATGTGTCGAAGACGGCGGAGACTCGAGGTGGTTGCGAGGCTTGGACAACAAGAGACGCGGAAGCTTCCCGGAAGGTGCAGGAGGGGCGAATTGGTAATTTCGCGAGGCTGCACAAGCGGGAGCGGGTTCCGTTGGATTTAGCGGGTGTAACGGGTTGGAGACCCATTAGGCAAGGGCTATAAATAGGAGTAAGTGGCTGCATGTATTCTTATGACTTTGGGAGAGAGTTAGGGTTTTGCTTGAGTCAAAAGAAGCTTTGGAGAGTTGGTTTTGGCTTTAGGCTTTAGTGGTTGAAGAGCAGTTGAGGGCAGCAGGGCATGTCCCCTTCGTAGCTTCTCTCTGGGTGTTCTTGTGTATGAGAGCTTGAGAGAGTGAGAGGATGGTTTAATGTTCATTCAAGCATGTGTGGGATTGTAGGGATGATATGAGTTGATACTCTTTGTAATCATGTATCTCTCATCCTCAATATCAATCTGAGATGGGTTTATTTAAGTTTGATTGAGTTCTTGAGCCCCCTCTGTTATTTCTGTTCTTCGTTGCTCTCTATGTTGGATTTCTCAAGTTTTTGATTTTGTGTTCTTGCCTGCTGGGGAGTAGCAAAATGGGTTGCTCTATGTTGGGATGTTGCCTCAAGATCATTTGATCAGTTAAAATCCCAAGAACCCATTCTTGGTTCCAGATTTTGTTTTTTGGACTCCTCTGTTCGTCATTTTCTTTTCTAGGGTTCGAGGGAGATTTTGATTCCCTTCGCAAGATGGCATGAAACTTGGCATGAGAAGTCCAGACGCTATTAAGTAGCTACCCTCAAAGTTTCATGGCCAAAGGATCAAAGATTGAAGAGTAATTTGGTTTTTGGCTCAGTTCGTGCAAAAGTTTAGATTTTCACCATAATATGAAATTCTTGTGTTTTGGTGGGATTTCCTTGTTTCCCGAGGCTCTCTTCTTATTTAGTTTATTGCTGTGATGCTCTGGGCCAAAAGGATTGGAAGCAAAACCCTGATTTCTTTGTTTTTCGAAGATTTCACCAAGTCTCAGGATTTTCAGCATTTTCGGGCTTGCCGCAGTCTTCAGTTTTCAGAGTAGCTGGTCTAACCGGACTTTACATGGCGGTTGGACCGGGTGGGAGCCGGCGGTCTGACCAGCGGTATGTGACCGGTCAGACCGGAATGGCAAGCGCGGTCTGACCGCCCAGTAGCTTAAGGTCAGACCGGCCTCTGGGAAATGTTGCTTGCTCTGATTTTCTTCTTTGCTTTCTCTGTTTGCTGAGACTTCTTTGTAATTCTTGAAGTTCCAGAGAGCATTTCCCACCTTCTTCTTCATAGCATTGGTTGCTATTGGAGAAAGCTTAAGGTGTGTACTTTTGGGGGTTTTTTAAAAGGCGACATTCACCCCCCTCTGTCGCCAACTTCGATCCAACAATTGGTATCAGAGCCGGTTAGCTCTTTTCCATAGATCTTAACCAGTCTCTAGAGCCATGACGACAGACAAGTACTCGACCAAGCCTCCGATCTTTGATGGCATCGATTATCCGTTCTGGAAAAGCCGGATGGAGACCTACATCCAGGCCCAAGGATATGCCATCTGGAGGAAGGTCAAAGTACGATATGTTGTTCCTGCCGATGAGAACATCAATGCCGGGAACATGGCTAATGTTGAGGCAAACGCTAAGGCAAGGAACATCATCATTCAGGGGTTGAGCAGAAGCGAGTTCAATCGCATCTCTCATCTTACGTCGGCCTTCGACATCTGGGTGACCCTCGATGTATACCATGAGGGCACCACCCAGATTAAGATGGTTTGACAGGACCAGTTCAAGCGAGATTACAACAAATTTGAAATGCTCGCTGGCGAGTCCTTGGATGAGTGCTTCGCTCGTTTTCACAAGATTTTGAGCATTCTCTGAGCGGTCGGTCTCACATACCCTGACTCGGACAATGCTCGTCAAATGTTGTTTGCTCTTGATTTGCGGGTTTGGGAGATGAAGGTGACTACCATCAAGGACACCACCGACCTCTCGACTTTGACTCTTGACGTGTTGTACTCACGCCTCAAGACTCACGAGATTGACATTGTCTCTCGTAGGTTGAAGTCGCAGTCGATGGCTTTAGTCACCGATCCCACTTCTGGACCTTCTTCCGAGTCGACTTGCGGATTCTCCCTTGCTGCTCTCTGTGACATAACGATGATCAGTTAGAACAGCTTGCGGATGAGCAGTTTGCCCTCCTAGCTCGGAGATTTTCCCATGCTTACAAGAGGAGGAGGGATGGAAAGAGAGGAGGACCCGTGATCTGCTTCGAGTGTGGTGGCCCCAACCACATTCAAGCAAACTGCCCCAAGCTGGGGAAGGGCAAAGGCGACTACGGTGGTGTGAGCAAGAACGACTACATCGACAAGAACCGCAACAAGAAGCCTCCTGCTCACACCCAAGGCAAGAAGAAGTTCCGCGACCTTGGCAAAGCCAAGAAGCTCTTCCACCGCGTCCTCACCGCCTTTGACGACCTCGACCTTAGCGAGGTGGAGGGGTGGAGCGACGACGATGGAACGGACGAGCAAGACCCCAAGGGCGGCGACGACTTCTCCGGCATGTGCTTCATGGCCCTTGAGGGCGAAGTGAGCGACAGCGAGCTGTACTCCGACTCCGATGAGGTATCCCCCACCTACGACCAGCTTAATGATGCTTTTCTTAAGTTAGGTAGATTCCATGCTAGATCCAGAGCTAGGTGTAGCGAGTTGGAGAAGGAAGTAGAGAGCTTGTCACGGGAGCTTACTTCACTTAGATCTGCTCCCTCGCGTGACGATTGTGATGTATGTACTGCTCTGCTTGGTGACATGGAGAAACTAAGGACCTTGCATGATAGTGTGTCCTCTGAGCTAGACATGATTAAAGTGGAGAATATTAGTCTTCTTGCTGAGATAGAGATGAGTAGGGTAGCGCCTCCTCCATCTACTACTGTTGAGGCTATTTCTTGCACCTCATGTGAGGATAAGGACAATGCGTTTAGAGGTCTTTACACCATGTTGCTCGATCTGCCCGAGACTTGTGAAAATTGTAATAACCTGAAGATGAACCTAAAATGGGCAGATCATAAAATTGCTGAATTACAAGCTTTTCTACTTGAGCCTATTGCCTCATGTGTGAATTGTCCCAAGCTTACTGCTGAACTTGAATATGTCTCCAAACAGTTTCAAGAATTAGTTGATGATAACAACAGATTGGCTCAACATGCTTCTAAGGACCCTGTTAGCTCACCATGCATTAATTGTAACAAACTAAAATCTGATTTGATTGCATTGGATGAGAAATGTGTGAAGCTGACTAAGGACCTTCTAGAGAATCCACTTTCTGCTTGTAATGTGTGTGCTGCTGAGGGGGAGAAGCCCAAGGGTAAGGTAGAGACGCCTAGCGATGTGAACCAATTGGCTAGCAGTAGGACTGTCCACTCTGAGTCAGCTGTGCATGCACAATCCATTCGTTCCTCTGCTGTTGGTTCTTCTTCCTCTACTCCCTTACCTTCTGCTACTCCTTCTTCCCCCTGCTCTTCTTGCACCTCTCTCTTTCGGGAGTGTTAGTATCTTATGAACACTCTCGAGAGATTTGTAGGAGGCAAGAAGAAGCTAAATCTTATTCTAGACCAGTCCAAGATTTGCAAATTTAATCAAGGTCTAGGATACGATTTCTATGAGGACATGAGGAAGCATCCACCTGCCGTGCTCAGACCCATAGCACCAGGTGTGATCGAGATTGAGCCCCGGACCGAGAAAGTCCAATTTAAGTTAGCGGGCTTTGTCCAAGGGATTTCTGACAGCAAGATGAGTCCGCCTGCTGCTTCGGCCTCTCAGAAGGCGAAGCCTCACCATGTTACTTCTACCTCTCAGAAGGTGAAGTACCACTGCACCTTCTGTTAGAAGGATGGACACTCGATTGAGCGATGCTTCAGGCGCGCCAAGATTGCGCGGAGAGACCGTGTTTGTGATCTTAGGCGTATTCAGTGTCAGCCCCAGACCTTGAGTGCACCTAAGACCAATACGAGGTCTAGGCTTGCTTCTGTTGATGGGTTTGGGTAGCATCGAGGACTTGGTTTTTCTGAGTTTTCCGGTTTTTGTCCTAATGCTCCCTTTGGTCATTACTTCCGCCGTTCTGAGGGTAGATCTCGTTTCCCCCGTCGAGATGGCTACCCGCGGCGTAATCAGCATGTTGCCGGTGCTCCGACTCGCTCTCCCGTAGCAGTCGGACCCAGCAACAGCTTCAGGTCTGCTCACAGACCTTCTGCTTCTTTGAGTAATAGAGAGCGTAGGGTAGTTAGAGGTCAGTCGTGTTTGACTACTTCTGCTGCTCGACGTGTTACTCAGTATTGGGTGCCAAAATCTATGTTGATTTATCCCAGTACTGAGCCTTCACTCTCTGTTTGACTCAGGTTCGCCGGGCAGGGAAGGGAAAGGTTTGGCTCGTAGACTCTGGGTGTTCACGACACATGATCGGAGGCTCCCGTTGGTTTTCTTCCCTTGCCCGTGCTCCAGGTGATGAGATGATCACCTTCGGAGATGCTTCATCTGGGCGCGTCATCGCGAAAGGTACAGTGCGTGTTAATGATTCTTTCATTTTGAAAGATGTTGCCTTGGTTAGTAAGCTGCAGTATAATTTGCTTTCAGTCTCTCAGCTTACCGATGACGGTTTCGAGGTGAGCTTTAAGAAAAACAATTGCAAAATTCTTGATTCTTCGGGTAGTCTGGTTTGCGGGATTTCTCGCTTTGGGAGGATCTTTCGTGCTGATTTTTCTGAGTCTTCTAGTGATCCTCTCATGTGTTTAGTTGCTTCTGAGTCCCGCGACCTTTCTTTCTGGCATAGGAGACTTGGTCATATTGGATTTGACCATTTGACCCGAGTTAGTGGCCACGACCTCATTCGTGGTTTGCCGAAACTCAAGACGGTCAAAGATCTAGTTTGTGCACCTTGCCGGCACGGCAAGATGGTCGCCGCTTCCCATCCTCCGGTCACAGTCACTATGACCGATGCACCAGGACAGCTGCTCCATATGGATACAGTTGGACCAGCTGGAGTGCAGTCAGCAGGAGGGAAGTGTTATGTTCTTGTCGTGGTCGATGACTTCTCGAGGTATTCTTGGGTGTTTTTCTTAGCC
Source organism: Dendrocalamus latiflorus (assembly GCA_017311315.1). NCBI lineage: Eukaryota > Viridiplantae > Streptophyta > Magnoliopsida > Poales > Poaceae > Dendrocalamus > Dendrocalamus latiflorus. Next base: position 17,603,848 of record CM029653.1, on the reverse strand, counting down.
TCGAAGGATGAGACGTTTACACATTTCTGAGGTTTTTTCAGTAGGCTTTCTGTTGAGCTTCCGGGTGCCTTACGAGCGATCCGCAGTGACAATGGCACGGAGTTCAAGAATTCCTACTTCGAGAGATTCTGTGATGAGACAGGTGTAGACCACCAGTTCTCTTCTCCGCACGTCCCACAGCAGAATGGCGTCGTGGAGAGGAAGAACCGTACCTTGGTCGAGATGGCCAGGACAATGCTCGATGAGTACTCTACACATAGGAAGTTTTGGGCTGAGGCTATAGCTACCGCGTGCCATGTTTCAAATCGAGTTTTTCTTCGGGCACACTTGCACCGCACTTCTTATGAGTTGAGATATGGGCGAAAGCCCAGTGTATCTTATTTTCGTGTGTTTGGTTGCAAGTGCTTTATTTTGAAGTCCGGGAACTTAGACAAGTTCGAGTCACATTCTTGTGATGGTATCTTTCTGGGTTACTCGACTTCTTCGCAGGCTTAACGAGTTTGAAACTGCGAGTCTAGTAAGATGGTAAAGACCTGTGAGGTGACCTTCGACGAGGCCAGTCTGGGGACTAGGCCCGATATCTCAGGTTCTTTAGAGTAGTCCAAGCCCATCCTTATGGATGATGAGGAGGATGGAGATGAGGGTTGTCTACCCGATCCAATCCCTCATCCACCTCTCGAGGTGCCTTCTTCCACCGCACCTCCAGGTGATCAGCCCATGCCTTCTGCTTCCTCTGGAGCTAGTGGCTCTGTTCCTACCTCGTCAGCTCATGAGGTAGAGGCCACTTCTTCATCTCATCCTGGACCTCCTCGACATATCCAGAAAGACCATCCTTCTGAGCAGATTATTGGAGACCTTTTTGAGCGAGTCACCCGTTCAAGATCCGACATGTCTCATTTCTGTCTTCATTCTGCTTTTGTTGCCTCCTTTGAGCCCAAGGACGTTTATCATGCCCTTTCTGATGAGTCTTGGGTCAATGCCATACATGAGGAGTTAGAAAATTTCGAGAGGAACAAGGTCTGGTCGCTTGTTGAGCCCCCTCGAGGTCACACTGTCATTGGGACTAAGTGGGTGTTCAAGAACAAGCAGAGTGAGGATGGGGATGTCATTCGGAACAAGGCTAGACTGGTAGCTCAGGGGTTCTCCCAGGTTGAGGGTCTAGATTTTGAGGAGACCTTTGCCCCTGTAGCTAGACTTGAGGCCATTAGAATCCTGCTTGCCTTTGCAGCTTCTAAGGGTTTCAAGCTATACTAGATGGATGTCAAGAGTGCCTTCCTCAATGGCTTTATTGAGGAAGAAGTCTATGTGAGACAGCCTCCAGGTTTCGAGAACCCCAAATACGCAAACCATGTCTTCAAGCTTTCCAAAGCGTTGTATGGACTTAAGCAGGCCCCTAGAGCTTGGTATGAGAGGCTTAAGTCCTACTTGTTGAGTCATGGGTTTGAGATGGGTAAAGTAGACAAGACCTTGTTCATTCGCCGGCATGGCAATGATCTTCTGCTTGTCCAGATTTAGTGGATGACATCATCTTTGGCGGCTCCTCACATGCTCTCGTTTCCCAGTTTTCCGATGTCATGAGCTCAGAGTTTGAGATGAGCATGATGGGCGAGTTGAGCTTCTTCCTTGGCTTCCGAATCAAGCAGACTCGGGAGAGTACTTTCTTACATCAGGGCAAGTACACTTGAGACCTCCTGAAGCGCTTTGATATGAGTGATGGCAAGCCGGTGTGCACTCCTATGGCTACTTCAGCCTCACTCGACCCAGATGAGGACGGCGAGCCAGTTGATCAGAAGGAGTACCGCAGCATGATTGGCTCCCTCTTGTACCTCACTGCCCCGAGACTGGACATACACTTTGCTGTGTGTCTGTGTGCTCGATTTCAGGCTTCTCCTCGCGTATCTCACTGCTAGGCGGTGAAGCGCATCCTTCGGTACCTTCGAGCTACCATAGATTATGGTATCTGGTACTCTTCCTCGTCCTGTCTTTCCTTGATAGCCTACTCAGATGCAGACTTTGCTGGCTGTAGGATAGATAGGAAGAGCACTTCGGGCACCTGCCAGTTCATTGGCACTTCTCTCGTTTCCTGGTCTTCGAGGAAGCAGTCCGGTGTTGCACAGTCCACCGCAGAGGCCGAGTACGTTGCTGCAACCAGTTGCTGTAGCCAGGTGCTCTGGATGGTCTCGACCCTGCGGGACTTTGGGTTAGTTATCGACAGTGTTCCACTCTTTTGTGACAACATTTCTGTGATTAACATTGCTAAGAACCCAATGCAGCATTCTCGGACCAAGCATATCGATATTCGCTATCACTTCCTTCGTGACCATGTAGAGAAGGGTGACATAGTGCTCCAGTTTGTGGAGAGTGCCACCAGTTGGCTGATATCTTTACCAAGCCTTTAGATAGCTCTAGGTTTTCAGCTCTGCGGGGAGAGCTTGGGGTGGTTTGTCCTTTGTTGTCAGGGGGAGCTTTGTGCTTTACTGCTTTATCATATTTATTATGCTCTTACTCCTATCTGTTGCATTGCGTTTGGGGTGCATTGGGGTTAGTCCTTCTAGCGTAGGTTAGAGTGGTCTTCTTGTCTAGCGTTCGGACTTCTTGCTCTTATCTTGTGATTCTAGGATGCTGCTTATTAGCTATTTCTCTTCTCACTAGGTTGAGCTCACTCTCTGCTTATAGGTTCTAGCGAGGGTCGGGCCACCCTCGGGTAGACAAGGTACGTGTTTTCTCCTTAGCTTGTTAGATGATCAGTTGATAGTCCTAGAGTCATATGGGGTAGATGAGAGTTAGTCTGAGCCATAGTATCCTCTATGTCTTGTCTATGCTTTAAGGATTGCATGTTCTGATTTCTTTGCCAGCTTCTCGGTTTTATTGCTTTTGTTCAGGGGGAGTTCATTTGGGAGCTTCTGGAGCTTAATATTGACATAACTCAACTTGAACTAAAAGTTGCATCACATGTTGAGGGGGAGCTGGATTTTCTTGCATGTCATTCTGCATTGTAAAAAACTACATGGAGCCTTGATTATTATCCCTTCATGACATGTTTACATTGCTTTACATCCTGCCATGACTTGTGCTTCACTGCTAGATTAATCATGACTTCATATGTGTAGACTAGCTTTTGCCATGATGAGTTAATTAAAATTGCTCAACTTGAATTAAAACTTGTCATGTTAGTTCTCGAGACTAGTCTTTCTTTAGTTATCCTTTTATGATTCATGCCATGTCAAATAGGCTGAGTTGAGTCTTGAATCTCTATTGAGCTTTAGATCGAGCTATGATAGTTCTTGATGATTGCATAAGTTAGTACAGTCTTTTATGAATGCAAAAAGATCTCTTTTGTGCGAAAAAACTGATCTCACCAATTCTTTCTCATGAGACTGCATGCTATTGCACTAGGCATGAACTCAGGGGGAGTTTTGGATGACCAAGATCATTTCCATAAGCTTTTTTCTTGGAGTGGTCGCATAAGGCTTGAGATCTAGCACATGACAAAACAAAAATCTGGTTGGCAACAATCATGAGATTTCTAAAGAAAAACATGTCAATTGTGCTCAATTTGCTAAAATTACAAAGGTTACAAGTACTTAAACAAATGCCTCATTCTTAACCTTGTAGCACTCTAAATCGGTTCAGTACTAGCTTCTTGGTTCCACTTAGACTATTGACATGGCTTGCATCATCCTTGGATATCTTTAGCTAGACTAGCATCATGAATGACTTGATATGCTAAGAAATTGCTCTAAATTTCAGATTGTAACTCATTGGTTTAGCTGGCTTATATATATCCTGTCATGATCTAGATAGCATGTTTATGTGTTATGGCTTGATGTAATTCTCACATGGTCACTTTGGATAATCTTCATGGCTCTAAATGCTTAAAATAAATAACCTATAGCCATTTCATCCATTACCATGTCATATTCTCTCTTTTGCATCCTTGATGTGTTTATTGCCAAAAGGGGGAGAATAGCAGAGAAAAAGCCATTTGGGAACCTTCTTGAGCTTTCAAGAACAATTTACTCTTTCTTTTGTAGCTCTAGTGTTCCTTCGTCGACATGGTCATAGCTTCTTTGATTTCTCTTGGACCATGTTTGACTCTTCTCTCTTTTCAAACTCAACTTTGCGCTTTTTCGGTGTTTGTCAATATACTCATCAAGGAGGAGATTGAGAGACCACGTGGTTGTGACCCCATGTGTGTGATAGTAATTGACATCGGTTTAGGAAAGTCGAGCTTGGTTTGTGTGGTTCGGACCATGTCGTTGCGTTGGTGCAATCGGCTTCGGTCGGACTTGGTCAAACCTGGTCAAAGTGATTAGGATGCATATTCTCTTAATTCGACAGGTTTGGGCTCTTTCGTGCGTAAGTATGATTTGTTATTACTAATTATGCTTACATGTGTCGAGCGGTGCTATTTGATGTGTTTCTTGTCTGTGATGGCTGCAGGACGTTGAGGCGGAGTCGTGGCGAGACACGAGGTGACCGGACTAGGCGCAGGTGGCACTGAGGTCAGAACGGTCGGGTTGTGTCGAAGACGGCGGAGACTCGAGGTGGTTGTGAGGCTTGGACGACAAGAAACGCGGAAGCTTCCCGGAAGGTGCAGGAGGGGCGAATTGGTAATTTCGCGAGGCTGCACAAGCGGGAGCGGGTTCCGTTGGATTTAGCGGGTGTAACGGGTTGGAGACCCATTAGCCAAGGGCTATAAATAGGAGTAAGTGGCTGCATGTATTCTTATGGCTTTGGGAGAGATTTAGGGTTTTGCTTGAGTCAAAAGAAGCTTTGGAGAGTTGGTTTTGGCTTTAGGCTTTAGTGGTTGAAGAGCAGTTGAGGGCAGCAGGGCATGTCCCCTTCGTAGCTTCTCTCTGGGTGTTCTTGTGTATGAGAGCTTGAGAGAGGGAGAGGATGGTTTAATGTTCATTCAAGCATGTGTGGGATTGTAGGGTTGATATGAGTTGATACTCTTTGTAATCATGTATCTCTCATCCTCAATATCAATCTGAGATTGGTTTATTTGAGTTTGATTGAGTTCTTGAACCCCCTCTGTTATTTCTGTTCTTCGTTGCTCTCTATGTTGGATTTCTCAAGTTTTTGATTTTGTGTTCTTGCCTGCTGGGGAGTAGCAAAATGGGTTGCTCTATGTTGGGATGTTGCCTTAAGATCATTTGATCAGTTAAAATCCCAAGAACCCATTCTTGATTCCAGATTTTGTTTTTTGGACTCCTCTGTTCATCATTTTCTTTTCTAGGGTTCGAGGTAGATTTTGATTCCCTTCGCAAGATGGCATGAAACTTGGCATGAGAAGTCCAGAGGCTATTAAGTAGCTATCCTCAAAGTTTCATGGCCAAAGGATCAAAGATTGGGGAGTAATTTGGTTTTTGGCTGAGTTCGTGCAAAAGTTCAGATTTTCACCATAATCTGAAATTCTTGTGTTTTGGTGGGATTTCCTTGTTTCCTGAGGCTCTCTTCTTATTTAGTTTATTGCTGTGATGCTCTGGGCCGAAAGGATTGGAAGCAAAACCCTGATTTCTCTGTTTTTCAAAGATTTCACCAAGTCTTAGGATTTTCTGCATTTTCGGGCTCGCTGCAGTCTTCAGTTTTCAGGGTAGCCGGTCTAACCGGACTTTACATGGCGGTTGGACCGGGTGGGAGCCGGCGGTCTGACCGGTGGTATGTGACCGGTCAGACCGGCCTGGCAAGTGCGGTCTGACCGCCCAGTAGCTTAATGTCAGACCGGCCTCTGGGAAATGTTGCCTGCTCTGATTTGCTTCTTTGCTCTCTCTGTTTGCTAAGTCTTCTTTGTAATTCTTGAAGTTCCAGAGAGCATTTCCCACCTTCTTCTTCATATCATTGGTTGCTATTGGAGAAAGCTTAAGGTGTGTACTTGTGGGGGTTTTTTTAAAAGGCGACATTCACCCCCCCTCTGTCGCCAACTTCGATCCAACAAGTATCTACAAGAGTCTTCTTGGAGGAACTCCAAAAGCCATCTCTGGTCAAAAGACTAGAAACAACTCCTAATGAGACAACCTCTCTTGAGTATGAGGATACCTGGATGGAACCCATCTACGAGTATCTTCAAAAGGGTTCAGTACCGATAATGATCTTGAAGTAGATCAGTTATCCTACAAGGCCAAAATGTATACTTTGGTCAATGGAGTACTCTATAAACAAAGTACACAAGGGGTTCTCATGCGATGCATATCACATAAAGAAGGATTATAACTCCTTCATGACATACATAGGGGCATCTGTGGAACACATACTTCTTTCAGAACGCTGGTCAGAAAACCCTTTTAACATGGTTTTTATTGGCCAACAGCTCTTAACGATGCCAAAGAGCTTGTTAAGAAATATGTGCAATGCCAGTTTTATAGCAGGCAAATACACCAACCAGGTCAAGCTCTATAGACTATACCCTTATCTTGGCCTTTTGTGACCTGTGGTCTTGACATCTTAGCACTATTCCCAAAAGCACCAGGGGGCATCGAATTCCTTTTTGTAACTATTGATACATTCACAAAATGGATTGAAGCTGAACCTGTCACTGGGATAACAATGGAAGCTGCTAAAAGGATCATGATGAAGAGTGTGATTACTCGATTTGGGGTAGCAAGTTGAATAATTATAGATAATGGTAAGCTATTCTTGAGTGCAAATATCCAAGAATTTTATGAGGAATTGGGTACCAAGTTATGTTTTGCCTCTGCCGCACATCCCTAAAGTAATGGGACAATCAAAAGAGTGAATAGTCAAATAATGCAAGGGATTAAAACCCAGGTCTTTGACCAGCTTGTAAATCGCTCGGGGGCTTGAGTACTATAATTACTTTTGGTATTATGGGCAATTCACACCACTCCCAGTTGGGCAACATGTCGGGACCCCGGATTTCCGAACCCGGACCCTCTGTGTATTACAGCACTAGTCCCAGATCAAAGCTAGTGCACACAGTCAAACAGAAATGATTACATAACCAACAACGCTTTATTACAATAATTGAGAGTACAGACCGAAAGGTCTTATTATTACAACTGAGGTTTCAAGACCTCACACACACACAAAACACAGCGGAAGCAGAAGATAAATCCAGCGATGACCCATCAATATGCCACAGGCAATTGACTGGGGAAGCGCGACCTAGTACTCCGGAAATCCTTCGTCAAATCCACACGCGAAGTAGTCGTAGTCTCCTTCTTGAGCTTCGTATTCTTCTGAGATTTATTTTTGAGAGCAACGCGTGAGTACATAAAGTACTCCGCAAGTCTTGGGAAAAATGCAATAGATGCAAGGCTTGACAAAGGAAGGCTATATGGTTCTTTTGCACAAAGCAATATTTTAAATTCAATTACTACTAATTATTTTCGAAGGTATCAATTTAATAAAGTAAATGTTTTAGCAGAAACTATCATTAACTTTCTAGTGAAGGTTCCATCTACCAACACTAGCCAACCAATTACAATTGGTCAAGTTTAAAACTGCGGGTTCCATCCACCCTCTCTGGCTCCATCCGCCAGGATTCCCTTCCGAGAGTTCCCTCCACTCTCGGAATACAAATCTTTTGTTTTTAAAACCAAAACCAGGAATCTACCATGTGAATGCATTCCTTGCCCGCCCTTGACCGTGGGCACGGCTATTCGAATAGTTTTACACTCTGCAGAGGTTGTACAACTTTACCCACAAGAGATAATTTATCCTAAAAGTCAACACGCTTCCTTTGGCATGAGACTCAGATAAAATATCACAAAGCCTTTACTTTACTCTAATCTAGCTAGATACCACCCGCTGAGGTTTCACCGCAGGTAGGCTAACTGCCCGAACCGAAGCCCCCTCTTGCGCCATATGAGTACAGTAAATCCCTGTCCCTCACTGTGAATAACCAGTCCATCCCTGGCATCCACTTTCCACTGGTGGCACCTAAACTAGACTATCGTAAGTTAGTCAGCTAGGTCGTACCCATATAGACTTGTGGTTGTACGGTTAATGCTCAGTCTGGACAAACACAAGCGTCGGTCCTTAATTGACTAGGGTGGAACATACACATTACAAGATCTCGTGCTTCCTGCACCAATCCAAACTAACCATCCACCCTAATCTAAACCAATTTTCACATTTTAGTTTATTTTAAAAGAACAGTGGCAACTCCAATTACCACTAATTTTCATAAACACAAGAGTATTACAATAATTCATAATTTCCCATTTGCAAGATTTCAAAGGTATTAAATAGCGAGACTAAGCATTATACTATCATTCCACTATTCACAAAGATTCAGTAATAATCTCATTATTGAGACAAATGAAACTCTAGGGTGACAAAGGTACATGGCATTCAATTTCAATGGAGGGTATAACAAGGTTGGTTTAACTAACCCTTAAGATTTGAACTAATATTTTATATAAATAGCAATGCACATAATTTAAAATAATTAAAACATTTCGAAATCATAGGTTCAAGATGATCAAAGGAGACTTGCCTTCTTGGATGCTGGTTGGGTCTTCTTGCTGCGACTCGACGAGTTCCTCGGCGACGGCGGAATCTACGCGCGTAAAGACGAACAAACAAAACAAATAAATTCAACCAAAATTTAAATAAAATTCAAAAATTCAAAAAGAGTGTATATTTGGATAGTTTATGATTTTAGAAAAATTTAGAAATTTGAACGGATCAAATCGGAGTTAAAACGAGAAAGTTATGGCTTCCGAAAGATAAAATAGGAGGGAAAAAGGAAAAACCGGATTTCGGGAATTATTTTTGTATTGGAAAATGCCATTTATGACGTCAGCAAATTTTGAATTTCTTGAGCGGGAAAGTTATTTGAATGACGGGTGGGTCCGGTCTACCGTGGACCGGTTCCACGGACCACGGGTCTTGCCGACGTGGCGCACCGGCCACAAGGCGCCATGCGGGCGTGAGGTGGCGGCCACGTGGCCGTCCACGCGGCTCAACCCGCCACGAGGGCGGCGCGTACGGGCGCACGGGAGATGGCCGGCCGGCCTCGCCGGCGGCCGGCGGCCGGAGGTGGGGGCGGCGAGCGGCGGCGGGGTGAGGGGGAGGTCGGCGGCGGCTTACCGGCGGCGGCGACGGGAGGCGAGGCGGCCGGCGGCGGCGCAAAAATGGCGGCGGCGGTGAGGCCGGTTGGGGGCGGTGAAGAGGCGACGGGAGGCGGCGGTGGAGCGCCGGGAGACGGCCGGGGAGAGGAGGAGGAGGCGCGGTGGGAGGCGGGGTGAAAAGAGGGGAGGGGAAGGGCGGTATTTATAGGCCATGGGAGGAGGGGCGGTCGGATTTTTAGACCTCGCCGGAGTTAATGCAAACCGTGATTAGGGGGCGAAATTTGAGGGGAAACGGCCGGATGAATGGAGGTAATTGATAGAGGATCCGTTTCCACCATTTAATCGAGATTTTATGAGGGAGAAGCGCGGGATTTTGAAGCTATAATTTCGGTATTAATGGAGGTGGAGAGAGAGGGTGGGAGGAGGAAGAAAGGAAGGTAGAAGAAGGATATGACAAGGGGGCCCCATGTGTCATAGAGAGGGTGAATTAGTGCAGGGGTACGGGCCGTCGGATTTGCGACACGTGGCAAGTGGGTGTATGAGAGGCTTTGGATTTTATGAAGGGGTAAGTTGTGGTGGATGGCTAGGATTAAAACGTGGAGAGAGGTGGATTTAATCTGAGAGCGACACGTGGCGGGCTAGGATTTATTTGATTTTTATTTTCGGAATAAATTTCAGCAAATACTAGAAACTTTATAAACACTTGGAAAATTAATATTTAATGTCTAAAAATTCCAGAAAAATCATAAAATATTCCTGGAAGCATTTTAGACTTACTAAAAATATTTTTAATTTCAGATTTGAATTTTATAATTTTATAAAATTCTTTTTAACTTTGAAAATTAATTTTAAATTCCAGAAAATTCTCTAAAATTACTTAAAAATTTAGGGAAGGCTAGGAAAAATAAAATAAACTCTTTTTAGCTTTAACAAAATATTTTAAATACATTTTCTTGCTTTAAAAATTTAAATAAACTCCAAATAAATCCAGATAAATCCAAATAAAATCCGAATACATTAAAATAATTAATTTAAAATTAAAATCTTCAGAAAGCGAAATTTTGGGATGTGACACAACACGACAAACTCTTTCTTCCTAGTTTTTGGGGCTGAAGCCATGCTTTCTCCAGAACTAATGATCCAGTCAACAAGAGTCAAGAACTTCAACAACTCCAACCAAGAGTAACTTCGAGCAGATGACATTAACCTACTCGAAGAGAAGAGGAACCAAGCCTTAATGCACTCAGCGGTCTACCAACAAGCTATGCATATATACTATGATCGTAAGGTCCAACCTTGCAGCCTTATTGTAGGTGACTTGGTATTGAGAAAAATTCAATCCTAGTCTAATCAGAACAAACTTTCCCCCAAGTGGGAAGGTCCTTACACTATGGCCGAAGTTACACAACCAAGCTCAGTACGACTTTCCATGGAAAATGGCTAGATTCTCTCAAACTCTTGGAATCAACCAATTGCATAAGTTCTTTGTATAACTTTTTAATTCATTTAATAAAGTTTTTAATCTTTTCAATCTTTATTGTTGTATGTGGAGAAGAGCTTCTTTTATGTTTGTTTATCCATCTCTGGTACACTCAATATGTTTAAGCCTGATCGGAGAAAGAAACAACACCTCGTCGAAGTCTCTCCTCTCTGCACATGGTCCTACCCACTAGAAGGAGCTTCCCGGCATCACATCATTTTCAACTCTAACTACCAGTAAGCAATAATTGAGTTAACCAAGAAAAGTCAAACGAATAAGATCTCTAAGTGTTTGTTCTATTCTCATTTATGACTTTGATTTAATTAAACCTAGTCAAAGAAAGGTAACATCACCTAGTGGAAGCATTTCCTCTATGCACGTGGTCCTGCCCACTAGAAGAAACTTACCTGTGTCGATTCATTCCTAACTTTTGCTACCAAGATATAATAATCGAATTCGACAACGATAGTTGGATGAACTACGCTGATCTCTACATATCCTAATCTGTACTATTTGTACTTTGAGTATTTGTCCTGTTATCATTTATGCCTTTGATTTGATTAAACCTAGTCGAAGAAATGTAACATCACCTAGTCAAAGCCTTTCGTCTCTACACGTGGTCTTGCCCACTTGAAGAAACTTCCTAGCGTCGACTCATTCCTAACTTTTGCTACCAGAACATGACAATCAAAGTCGGCAACAATAGTTGGATGAACTGCTCTGATCTCTGCATACCCGATTCTATACTACTTAATATAAACTAAGTAAATAGTAAGGGCAAGGATAGAGTTTTTTAATATAACTTCAATTCTTAGTTATTTCTCACTTTCTTTCATTTCTTTTTTGTCTTGCGAGTACTAACTACTCAACAAGATGAATTGTAGGAAAAGGAAGGTGATTTTCATTAACAAAAAGTTTTATTCTTGCAAAATTTCCTATTACAAACTACTCTAATGAAGGAGAGTTGAGTTGCATCTCCTCCATGATCTTCCGACCGGCTGGCTCCATCTCCTCGATCAGATGGGCTGCCTCTACTTCAGAGTAGTCGAAGTCGTAATCGATCAGACGGAGGTTGAGGTTTTGGTCGCATGCCTTGAGTTTTGCCAAGGAATAGATTATAGCATCCTTAACAGCCTCTCGAATCGAGTCAGCTTGGTTGGACCTCAGAGTAGTTGAGAGCTTCTTTAAGCTATGACTTATCGCCTGATCGTACTTGCGTGAGCGGTCATGGTGTCCTCGGAAGGCTTGATCTTCTCAACACCGAGCCCTTCGAGTAGATCGTTTAGAAGAAAAACTTTGTCTTAAAGAATGGTTGTCATCGGCTGCGTCTCTTCTCAACTATGAGTTGAAGCCTCAACGAGTCACTTTATTTTGTCTACAGCTTCTCAACGAGTAAGATTTAGTAAGGAAAAGTACTTTATAAAAGGACTGGTTAGTAAGAACTAGTTGAATGTAAAGATTTTCTTACCTGCTAGTCGAGACTCAAGTCTCTCGACTTCATCTTTATGCTGATCTTCCAGCTGCCTGATCCTCTGGCTTTTCTTTTTCTCGATACGAGCAAGCTCACCGATCACTTTGGTCCTTTCATCAACCTTAGTGCGCAGCTTACCTACTTTGACCTCTTTATCTAAAAAAAGAGTTAGAGAAAAGCAAGAAAGACATCCGAATGCAGTTGTAAGTTTAAAACTAACTGTTTATTTTATCTTGCAACTTGTCAGTTGCAGATTTGGCCTTCAAAAGCTCGGTCAAAAGATTGACATTCTCCTTCTTTAACTTCTGCGTCTCGACCTTCCCGTTGTCGAGCGCATCTGATAAGGCCTTTTCGTCGCTCTTAGACCTGTAAAAGTTAAAGACAAACATGAAGAGCTAGACTAGTGGTCGAAATAGAAAAGGCTATGTATACCAGCAGCTTACCATTTCTTCACTTGCTCTCGAAGTGCAGCATTCTCTTGCCTTAAGAGCGTAAGGCAGGGGACAGCAAATCCTTTATCCCTAGTTCAAATCTGGGTGCCACCTGATCAATAAAATACTTAGGCTTATAGTACTGATCGAACTCAACAAATTTGTACCCCGCATAAGCTGGGGCAAGAGAATACCTAGGCCTGGCGATACTGGATTTTGAGAATCCATAGTTCTATCCTCAAACTAGGGTTTGTTTTGTCGGTAGTTGTCTGTGGTATTTAGCCATAGTTGCCATATCTTCCGAGGCCCTCTCAGTATTGGAAGATGAGAGGCCATGTGGAGGTCATCCCATGTGTGCGATGAGTAATTGACATCGGTTTAGGAAAGTTGAGTTTGATTTGGTTGGTTCGGTCCTTGACGTTGCGTGGTGCAATCAGGCTCGGTCGGACTTGGTCAAACCTGGTCAAAATGGTTAGGATGCATAATATGTCGACTTGTCAGGTTTGGGCTATTTCATCAATGCATTTATGCTTACATGTATCGAGCGGTGCTATTTGATGTGTTTCTTGTCTGTGATGGCTGCAGGACGTCGAGGCGGAGTCGTGGCGAGACACGAGGTGACCGGACTAGACACGGGCGGTGTTGAGGTCAGAACGGTCGAGATGTGTCGAAGACGGCGAGACTCGAGGTGGTTGCGAGGCTTGGACGACAAGGAGCGCGGAAGCTTCTCGGAAGGTGCAGGAGGGGCGAAATGGTAATTTCGCGAGGCTGCAAAAGCGGGAGCGGGCTCCGTTCGGGTTTCGCGGGCGTAACAGGTTGGAGACCCGTTAGCCAAAGGCTATAAATAGGAGGGAGTGGCTGCATGCCCCCTCATGGCTTTGGGAGAGAGTTAGGGTTTGCTAGAGTCAAAAGAAGCTTGGTTGTTTGTATTGGCTTTAGGCTTTAGTTGGTGAGAGTGGGTGGAAGGCAGCAGTGTGTGTCCCCTTGGTGTCTCCTCCGTTCGAGGAAGGATGTAGTAGCAGAGAGTTCTTGGCTTGGGGAGAGTAAAAGGATGGATTGATAAACTTGTAATCATTCCTCTTGTTCTAATGTCCATGCATATCGGGACTCCTCTGTCATCCTTTTGATTCCATGAATGAAACTCTGAAGTTTATTCTGTGTTCATGCTTCTCTTCTTCGTTCCTCTCATTTTGGGTGATTTCTTGACTTTCTTGATTTCTTGTTGTTTGTTGCTGAGGAGTGCCAAAATGGGTTGCTCTGTGATGGGATGATGTCTCAAGATCATTTGATCAATTTTTCCCAAGAGCAAATCGCTTTTAAACTCAGATTTGGTCTTTTTGAGCTCCTCTGTTCTTCTTTTGCCATTTCTAGGGTTTTGGGGAGAGATTGCCTGATTTTTGGTCTGAGAAGTCCTTTTGTTTTTTCTAACATATCTGCAAAGTCTCATAAACAAAAGACTTAAGACCATTGAGCAATTTGGGTTTTGAGTTGTCCCTGTTCAGTTCTTGCTCATTTCTAGGGTTTTGATGCTTTTCTTGATTCCCTTCACGAGATGGCTTGATTCTTGACATGTGAAGTCCAGAGGTTATTGAATACCTATCTGCAAAGTTTCATGGCCAAAGGATCAAAGATTGATTGGGAATTTTGATTTTGGTGTGGCACTCTGTAATTTTCATGTTCTTGGCCAAATTCTGAAATTCTTGAGTTTCCGCTGATATCTCTTGCTGTTTGGAGCTTCTGTGTTATTAAGAATAGTTCCTTGGTATTTTGGTCTGAAAAGAATCGAAGGATCTCTCTCATTTTCTTGTTTTATGCAAAATCTGAAAAATCTGGATTTCTGTCGGGCTGGTCGGGCTCTGGGTCAGAACTAACCGGTCTGACCGGTTGGTTGCCTGCGGTCAGACCGCACCGCATACAGCGGTCAGACCGGCACTCTTGATCCGGTCAGACCGGCGGCCGAGCAGCGGTCAGACCGCTCCATGACTTGCGGTCTGACCGCCCAGCGGTCAGATCTTAACCGGTCTCTAGAGCCATGGCGACGGACAAGTACTCGACCAATCCTCTCATCTTTGATGGCATCGATTACCCCTTCTGGAAGAGCCGAATGGAGACATACATCCAGGCTCAGGGGTATGCCATCTGGCGTAAGGTCAAGGTCCGGTTTGTTGTTCCTGCCGATGAGAACATCAACGCCGAGAATATGGCTGATGTTGAGGCAAACGCTAAGGCAAGGAACATCATAACCAGGGCTTGAGTCATAGCGAGTTTGACCGCATATCTCATCTTTCGTCCGCCTTCGATATTTGAGAGACCCTCGATGCTTACCATGAGGGCACCACCCAAATAAAGACGGTGTGACAGGACCAGTTCAAGCGAGATTACAACAAGTTTGAAATGCTCGCTGGCGAGTCCCTCAATGAGTGTTTTGCGCGTTTTCACAAGATTCTGAGCAACCTCCGAGCGGTCGGTCTCACATACCCCGAATCGGATAACGCTCGACAGATGCTCGCTGCACTCGACCTTCGTGTTTGGGAGATGAAGGTGACTACCATCAAGGACACCATGGACCTGTCGACTTTGACTCTTGATGCACTGTACTCGCGCCTCAAGACTCACGAGATTGACATTGTCTCTCACAAGTCGAAGTCACAGTCGATGGCCCTAGTCACCGATCCCAGTTCGGCTTCTGGTCTGTCTTCTGATTCGCTGTGTGGATTCTCCCTTGCTGCTCTCTGTGACATAACTGATGATCAGTTAGAGCAGCTTGCGGATGAGCAGTTAGCCATCCTAGCTGAGAGATTTTCTCATGCTTACAAGAGGAGGGATGGAAAGAGAGGAGGACCCGTGATTTGCTTCGAGTGTGGTGGCCCCAACCACATTCGGGCAAACTACCCCAAGCTGGGGAAGGGCAAAGGTGACTACGGCGGTTCGGGCAAGAACGACTACATCGACAAGAACCACAACAAGAAGCCCTCAGCTCCCGCACAAGGCAAGAAGAAGTTCCGCGACCTTGGCAAAGCCAAGAAGCTCTTCCACCGCGTCCTCACGGCCTTCGACGACCTCGATCTCAGCGAGATGGAAGGGTGGAGCGACGACGATGGAATGGACAAGCAAGAACACAAGGGCAGCGACGACTTCTCCGGCATGTGCTTTATGGCCCTTGAGGGTGAACTGAGCGACAGCGAGCTGTACTCCGACTCTGACGAGGTATCTCCCACCTACGACCAGCTTAATGATGCTTTTCTTAAGCTAGGTAGATCCCATGCTAGATCTAGAGCTAGGTGTAGCGAGTTGGAGAAGGAAGTAGATAGACTATCACGGGAGCTTACTTCACTTACATCTGCTTCCTCCCATGATGATTGTGATACATGTTGTGCTCTGTTGGGTGACATGGAGAAACTAAGGCCTCGCATGATAGTCTGTCCTCTGAACTTGATATTGTTAAGATGGAGAATATTAGTCTCTTGGCTGAGCTTGAGATGAGTAGGATAGTTCATGTTTCATCTACTACTGTTGAGACTAGTGCATGCACCTCATGTGAGGACAAGGACAACGCATTTAGAGGTCTTTATACCATGTTGCTCGATCTACCCGAGATTTGTGAAAACTGCAATAATTTGAAGATGAACCTAAAACGGGCAGATCATAAAATTGCTGAATTACAAGCTTTTCTTCTTGAGCCTATTGCTTCTTGTGTGAATTGTCCCAAGCTTACTGCTGAGCTTGAAGCTGTCTCCAAACAGTTTCAAGAATTAGTTGATGACAACAATAGATTGGCTCAAAATGCTTCTAAGGACCCTGTTAGCTCACCATGCATTAATTGTAACAAACTAAAATCTAACTTGATTGCATTGGATGAAAAATGTGTGAAGCTAACTAAGGACCTTCTAGAGAAGCCACTTTCTACTTGTAATGTGATTGCTGAGAATGGGGAGGAGCCCAAGGGTAAGGTGGAGACGCTTAGCGACGTGAACCAACTGGCTAGTAGTAGGACTGTCCCCTTAGAGTCGGCTGTGCGTGCACAAGCCATTCTTTCCTCTACTGTTTGTTCTTCTTCTGCTCCCTTACCTTCTGCTGTCTCTTCTTCCCCCTGCTCTTCTTGCACCTCTCTCGTTCGGGAGTGTCAGTATCTTATGAACACTCTTGAGAGATTTGTAAGCGGCAAGAAGGAGCTTAATCTTATTCTAGACTAATCCAAGATTTGCAGATTTAATCAGGGTCTAGGATACGATTTCTATGAGGACATGAGGAAGCATCCACCTGCCGTGCTCAGACCCATAGCACCAGGTGTGATCGAGACTGAGCCCAGGACCGAGAAGTCCAATTTAAGTCAGCGGGCTTTGTCCAAGAGATTTCTGACAGCAAGGTGATTCCACTTGCAGCTTCGGTCTCTCAGAAGGCGAAGGCTCATCATGCTACTTCTACCTCTCAGAAGGTGAAGTATCATTGCACCTTCTGTCAGAAGGATGGACATCTGATCGATCGATGCTTCAGACGTGCCAAGATCGCGCATAGAGACCGTGTTCGTGATCTTAGGCGTATTCAGGGTCAATGTAACATCCTGATTTTCAGAGCCTTTTTGAAGCTTTCGAAATAAAATTCACCATTTGAATTTTTCTGGAATTAATTAAAGCTTAAATGAAATTTTTATGAATTAAAAGGATTTAATATGATTAAGTTAAACATTAAAATGTGCCAAAAGTATTTTATTTGAGTTCCCTGAGCCTCAAGAGCTTTTCTGGCATTTTATGTGATTTTTCTGGATTTATTTGCTATTTTCTAGAGCTCAAAAGTATTTGTTTGAATTTCTGGAAAAAGAAAAAGAAAAGAAATCCTAAACCGGCCAGTGGGCCGAAACCCACCAGCCGGCCGGCCCAGCTCGCCCGCCTTCGGTCCGGCCTGCCTCGCCCCACGCCACGCGTCGCCGATCCGCCGCTCCCCGCGCCCGCCTTGCCCCTTCAGATGCGTGCCGCGTGTCACCCATCCACCCGCTGCCGCTCGCGCTCGCACGCATCGCAGCCGCCCGCTTTTAGCAAGTCGTACTCGTATACGAGTGGGACTCTCAGGTCGTATCCCACCCGGACTCATACTCGTGGCCGACCAGGACACCTCTACGACCGGGTATAAAAGGGCCGAACCCCTGGTGTCTCCCTCGTCCCAAGTCAAGCCTCGCCTCCGAGTTGATCCGCTGTGGTCGTGCGCCTCGCCAAAGCCGTGGTCGTGCGCCTCGCCGAAGCCGTGGTCATACGCGTAGCCGCTGCCGTGGTCGTGCCGGAGCCCGAGATCGTGTCGTCCTCGCCGTCGTTCTGCCGTCGCCGGTGAGTCCCGCCGCCATCCGTGGTCGTAGATCCGTGTGTCGTAGATCCGTGTGGTCGTAAGGTTCTACGACTACGTTGTAGAGCCTTAGTCGTAAGTCGTAAAGCCACCGGTAAGTCCGATCATGTGGTCGTAAACGACTTCATGGTCGTAAGTCTGCCTGAGTAGTCGTAGCCGCTGTGCAGTCGTAGCCGCCCGTGTGGTCGTAGTCGTGGATTGTTCTGTGTGGTCTAAGTAGTAGGTTCGACTACGTAGTCGTAATCTCGACTGGGTGATCGTAGTCATGTGCTCGACTGCGTGGTCGTAAGCCTGCCTAAGTGGTCGTATTCGGCTTCGTAGTCTTAGATTCGGCTCTGTGGTCGTAGTCGTAGGTTTCCTAGTGTAGTTGTAGATATAGATTGGTTTGTGGTCGTAGTCGTAAAGTTCTTCGTGGTCGTAAGGTTCTTCGTGGTCGTAATTTCTCTGCGTGGTCGTAGGGATCCTTTGTGGTCGTAACGACTACCCGTCTGTCTCTTTTTCTCTGAATTAAAACTTCCCAGAGCCCGTTCTCCCTCGTCCTAGCTCCGATTGACCCGATTCTTTTTCCTAAATTCATATAAAACTGAGCTCTATCTTTTGGTTCAAGTTTGAGAATTTTTGGAGTTCATTTGAATTTTATTTGATTTTATTTTGTGTTTCGATTTGCGTTCTCTCTCGTTAGATCACGCGTTCGAAGGAGCGGAAGTTGGATTTGAAGATCAAGAGCCATCAACTGAGCAAGGCCAAGGCAAGTCGTGTCCTTTGATCATGTTGAACCTAGTTTTCAATCTATTATGTATTATCTTGTTTCAAGTTATCATGCATCGCTATTTTATTATCGAACCCTTGTATTGGTAGTTATCGTCCCAATTGGTTATTTCCCTCCTTGATATTTTGGAATACCTTGATGCCATTGTCAACTTAGGTTGGGAATTTAATTAGTGATGCTATGTTATTTGTCACATTGGGTTGGTACGATTAGAATGCTTAGCCTTGCTTATTTTGCGAAAGGGTTCATCATCACATGTGGTTAATTAATCTTGACTTAATGATATACTTGAATGTGGTGGTTAACCACGATTACAAAACTTGTTCCCATGGCATGGGTAGTGTCATTGGTGTTGGTTATACAAAATTGGTTTTCACTTGGGCGATTGATCGTGCAGTAAAGGGGGTGCTGAATGCACATGGGATGTGGATGCTTCGCCTGGGTAATACTTAAGGACATAACTTTGTGCGCCAAAAAACTGGCATAATAATTTGTGAAGTCTCCACTTTGGTTCTACTACCGATGTTGTTGTGGCGCAAGAGGGGGCAATTATCGAGTAGGGGGTTACCCTACTCGACGGCGAAACCTTAGCGAGTGGGATCAGGTGGAGATGGATCATTGTAAAGGCCTTGTTGTGATTTCCTTAGCGCGAGGCTAATCACATCGTGTGGGTACAGTTGTGCAACCTCTGCAGAGTGTAAAACTATTCGAATAGCCGTGTCCTCGGTCATGGACAATGCTCGGTGATCTCACACGAGGGGTAGAGTCTTTATGAAATCTGGTTGGTTTGAGCTGGGAAGTGAATGGGTAGTTCACTTGTGGTTATATTCAATTCCTTTGATTATTTATTTAATGTCTTTTGTTAAAGTTGCTTTTCAATCTATTTATTGTATTTACTTTAAATCGTTGTTTTATGTAAAGTTAACCTTTCAGCCATCCATTGTTAAGTCTTGCACACTATATTGCATTCATTTGTTATAAACGACTTGCTGAGTACCAATGTACTCACAGCTTCATGCCCCTGTTGCTCAGTTGAGGAGGAAGGACCAGATCAGCAGGAGTTGCTCGAAGGAGGCTACTATGAGGACTTCACGGATTAGGACTTCGCTCCCCAGTCGATTGCCTGTGGGCATGTCGAGTGGCTACTACGTTAAATTTTGGATTTCCGCTGCTAGTTTCTTAAAAGCCCTTCAGGCTAATAATTGTAAGCTTGTCCATAAGGTCGTACTCTGATGGTTATTAATATAATTTGGATTTCCTTTAGAATATCGTGATGTGGATGATATTTGTCTTTGTTTGCGCTGTGTGCACTAGCGTGATCCTGGACTAGTGCAGAATACACAGGAGAGTCCGGATTTGTATATTCGGGTCTCGACAGTCAACCCCAGACCTTGAGTACACCTAAGACCAACACGAGGTCTAGGTTTGCTTCTGATGGGTTTGGGCAGCATCGAGGACTTGGTATTTCTGAGTTTTCTGGTTTTCGTCCTCATGCTCGCTTTGGTCGTGACTTCCACCGTCCTGAGGGTAGATCTCGTTTCCCCCGTCGAGATATCTACCCGCGACGTGATCAGCATGTTGCTGGTGTCTTGACTCGCTCCTTTATAGCAGTCAAGCCCAACAATAGCTTCAGGTCTACACATAGACCGTCTGCTTCTTTGAGTGACAGAGAGTGTAGGGTAGATAGAGGTCAGTCGTGCTTGACTACTTCATCTGCTCGACGTGTTACTCAGTACTGGGTGCCAAAATCACTCTTGATTTACCCTAGTACTGAGACTTTACTCTCTGTTTGACTCAGGTTCGCCGGGTAGGGAAGGGAATGGTTTGGCTAGTAGACTCCGGGTGTTCACGACACATGACCGGAGACTCCCGTTGGTTTTCTTCCCTTGCCCGTGCTCCAGGTGATGAGACGATCACCTTCGGAGATGCCTCATCTGGGCGCGTCATCGCCAAAGGTACAGTGCCCGTTAATGATTCTTTCATTTTGAAAGATGTTGCTTTGGTTAGTAAGCTGCAGTATAATTTGCTTTTCGTTTCTCAGCTTACCGATGACGGCTTTGAGGTGAGCTTTAAGAAAAACAATTGCAAAATTCTTGATTCTTCGGGTAGTCTGGTTTGCGCGATTTCTCGTTTTGGGAGGATTTTTCGTGCTGATTTTTGAGTCTTCTGGTGATCCTCTTCGCTGTTTGGTTGCTTCTGAGTCCCGCGACCTTTCTTTCTCGCATAGGAGACTTGGTCATATTGGATTTGATCATTTGACCCGAGTTAGCGGCCACGATCTCATTCGTGGTTTGCCGAAACTCAAGTTGATCAAAGATCTAGTTTGTGGTCCTTGCCTGCACGGCAAGATGGTTGCCTCTTCTCATTCTCTGGTCATAGTTACTATGACCGATGCACCAGGACAGTTGCTCCATATGGACACAGTTGGACCAGCCCGAGTGCAGTCAGCAGGAGGGAAGTGGTATGTTCTTGTCGTGGTCGATGACTATTTGAGGTTCTCTTGGGTGTTTTTCTTAGCCTCGAAGGATGAGATATTTTCACATTTTTGAGGTCTTTTCAGTAGGCTTTCTGTTGAGCTCCCGGGTGCCTTACGAGCGATCCGCAGTGACAATGGCACGGAGTTCAAGAATTCCTACTTTGAGAGGTTCTGTGATGAGGCAGGTGTAGAGCACCAGTTCTCTTCTCCGCACGTTCCACAGCAGAATGGCGTCGTGGAGAGGAAGAACCGTACTTTGGTCAAGATGGCCAGGACGATGCTCGATAAATCCTCTACACCGCGGAAGTTTTGGGCTTAGGCTATAGCTACCGCGTGCCATGTTTCTAATCGAGTTTTTCTTTGGGCACACTTGCACCGCACTTCTTATGAGTTGAGATATGGGCGAAAGCCAGTGTATCTCATTTTCGTGTGTTTGGTTGCAAGTGCTTTATTCTGAAGTCCGGGAACCTAGACAAGTTCGAGTCACGTTCGTGTGATGTGATATTTCTAGGTTACTCGACTTCTTCGCGGGCTTATCGGGTTTGGAACTGCGAGTCTAGTAAAATGGTAGAGACCTGTGAGGTGACCTTCGACGAGGCCAGTCTAGGGACTAGGCCCGATATCTCAGGTTCTTTAGAGCAGTCCAAGCCCATCTTTGTGGATGATGAGGACGATGGAGATGTGGGTTGTCTACCCGATCCAGTCCCTCATCTACCCCTTGAGGTGCCTTCTTCCACTGCACCTCGAGGCGATCAGCCCATGCATTCTGCTTCTTCTGGAGCTAGTGGCTCTGTTCCTACCTCGTCAGCTCATGAGGTAGAGGCCACTTCTTCATCTCATCCTGGAGCTCCTAGACATATCCAGAAAGACCATCCTTCTTAGCAGATTATTGGAGACCTTTTTGAGCGAGTCACTCGTTCAAAATCTAGCATGTCTCATTTCTGTCTCCATTCTGCCTTTGTCGCCTCCTTTGAGCCCAAGGACGTTTGTCATGCCCTTTCAGACGAGTCTTGGGTTAATGCCATGCATGAGGAGTTGGAAAATTTCGAGAGAAACAAGGTCTGGTCGCTTGTTGAGCCCCCTCATGGTCACAATGTCAATGGGACTAAGTGGGTGTTCAAGAACAAGCAGAGTGAGGATGGGGTGGTTGTTCAAAACAAGGCTAGACTAGTAGCTCAGGGCTTTTCTCAGGTCGAGGGTCTTGATTATGAGGAGACCTTCGCCCCTGTAGCTAGACTTGAAGCCATTAGAATTCTGCTTGCCTTTGCAGCTTCAAAGGGTTTCAAGCTTTATCAGATGGATGTCAAGAGTGCCTTCCTCAATGGCTTTATTGAGGAAGAGGTCTATGTCAGACAGCCTCCAGGTTTCGAGGACCCCAAATACCCACACCATGTCTTCAAGCTTTCCAAAGCGTTGTACGGACTTAAGCAGACCCCTAGAGCTTGGTATGAGAGGCTTAAGTCCTACTTGTTGAGTCATGGGTTTCAGATGGGTAAAGTAGATAAGACCTTGTTCATTCGCCGGCATGGCACAGACCTTCTGCTCGTCCAGATTTATGTGGATGACATCATCTTTAGCGGCTCTTCCCATGCTCTCGTCTCACAGTTCTCGGATGTCATGAGCACCGAGTTTGAGATGAGCATGATGGGCGAGTTGACCTTCTTCCTTGGCTTCCAGATCAAGCAGACTCGGGAAGGTACTTTCTTGCATCAAGGCAAGTACACTCGTGACCTCCTGAGACGCTTTGATATGAGTGATGGTAAGCCTGTGTCAACCCCCATGGCATCTTCCGTCACTCTTGACCCAGATGAGGACGGCGAGCCAGTTGATCAGAAGGAGTATCGTAGCATGATAGGCTCCCTCTTGTACCTCACTGCCTCGAGATCGGACATACACTTTGTTGTGTGTCTATGTGCTCGCTTTCAGGCTTCTCTTCGCGTATCTCACCGCCAGGCGGTAAAGCGCATTCTTCGGTACCTTCGAGCTACCATTGACTATGGTATCTGGTACTCTTCCTCATCCTGTCTTTCCTTAAGAGCCTATTCGGATGCAGACTTTGCTGGCTGTAGGATAGATAGGAAGAGCACTTCGGGCACCTGCCAGTTCATTGGCACTTCTCTTGTTTCATGGTCTTCAAGGAAGCAGTCCGGAGTTGCACAGTCCACCGCAGAGGCCGAGTACGTTGCTGCCGCCAGTTGTTGCAGCCAGGTGCTTTGGATGGTCTCGACCCTGCGGGACTTTGGGTTAGTTATCGACAGTGTTCCACTCTTTTGTGATAACACTTCTGCGATTAACATTGCTAAGAACCCAGTGCAGCACTCTCGGACCAAGCACATTGATATTCGCTATCACTTCCTTGGAGACCATGTAGAGAAGGGTGACATCGTGCTCCACTTTGTGGAGAGTGACCATCAGTTGGCTGATATCTTCACCAAACCTTTGGATAGCTCTAGGTTTTCAGCTCTGCGAGGAGAGCTTGAGGTGGTCTGTCCTTATGGACTATTGTGAGGGGGGGCTTTGTGCTCTACTGCTTTATTTTATTAATTATGCTCTTACTCCTTTCTACTGCATTCCATATGGGTGCATTGGGTTTAGTCCTCCTAGCATAGATTAGAGTGCTTATATTGTCTAGCTGTTTAGACTTCTTACTCTTATCTTGTGATTCTAGGATACTGCTTATTAGCTATTTCTCTCCTCACTAGGTTGAGCTCACTCACTTCTTGTAGGTTCTAGCGAGGGTTGGGCCACCCTCGGGTAGACAGGGTACGTGTTTGCTCTTTAGTGAGTTAGATGATCAGTTGATAGTCCTAGAGTCATATGGGGTAGATGAGAGTCAGTCTGAGCCATAGTTTGCTCTATATCTTATCTATGCTTTAAGGACTGCCCTTTTGGTTTTTCTTGCCAGCTTCTCGTATCTACTGCTTTGGTTCAGGGGGAGTTCATTTGGGAGCTTCTGGAGCTTAATTTTGACATAACTCAATCTGAACTAAAAGTTGCATCACATGTTGAGGGGGAGCTGGATTTCTTGCATGTCATTCTGCATTGTAAATACCTACATTAAGCCTTGATTATTATCCTTTCATGACATGCTTACATCGCTTTACATCTTGCCATGATTTGTGCTTCATTGCTAGATTGATCATGACTCCATATGTGTAGACTAGCTTTTGCCATGATAAGTTAATTAAACTTGCTCAAATTGAACTAAAACTTGTCATGTTAGTACTCGAGACTAGTCTTTCTTGAGTTATCCTTTTATGATTCATACCATGTCAAATAGGCTGAGTTGAGCGTTGAATCTCTATTGCGCTTTCGATTGAGCTATGTTAGCTCTTGATGATGCATAAGTTAGTGCAATCTTGTATGAAAGCAAAAAGATCTCTTTTGTGCGAAAAAACTGATCTCACCAATTCTTTCTCATTAGACGGCTTGCCATTGCACTAGGCATGAACTTAGGGGGAGTTTTGGATGACCTAGACCATCTTCTTAAGCTTCTTGCTTGGAGTGGTCGCATAAGGCTTGAGATCTAGCACTTGACAAAACAAAAATCTGATTGGCAACAATCATGAGATTTCTAAAGAAAAACATGTCAAATGTGCTCAATTTGCTAAAATCTCAAAGGTTACAAGTATTTTAACAAATGTTTCACTCTTGAGCTTGTAGCACTCTCATTTGACTCAATACTAGTTTCTTAGTTTCGCTTAGCTTATTGGCATGGTTTGCATCATCCTTAGATACCTCTAGCTAGACGTTGATCATAGATGACTTGACATGCTCACAAATTGCACTAAATTTCAGATTGTCATCTATTTGGTTTAACTGGCTTATATATATCCTGTCATGATCTAGATAGCATTCTATTGAGTTATGGCTTGATGTAATACTTGTTGGTCATCTTGGATAATTCTCATTGCTCTAAATGCTTAAAATAAATAAACTTCAGCCATTTCATCCAATACCATGTCATATTCTCTCTTTTGTATCCTTGATGTGTTTATTGCCAAAAGGGGGAGAATAGTGGTAGAAAAAGCCATTTTGGGAGCTTTGAGGAAAACTTGTTCTTTCTTTTGCTACTTGTGTCGACATGGTCATTAGCTTCATGTTCTTCCTTTGGACCATGTTTAACTTCTTTCTTGCATTTCAAACTCAACTTTGTGCTTTTTCGGGGTTTGTCAATATACTCATCAAGGGGGAGATTGAGAGGCCATGTGGAGGTCATCCCATGTGTGTGATGAGTAATTGACATCGGTTTAGGAAAATCGAATTTGATTTGGTTGGTTCGGCCCTTGACGTTGCGTGGTGCAATCAGGCTCGGTCGGACTTGGTCAAACCTGGTCAAAATGGTTAGGATGCATATTATGTCGACTTGTCAGGTTTGGGCTATTTCATTAATGCATTTATGTATACATGTATCGAGCGGTGCTATTTGATGTGTTTCTTGTCTGTGATGGCTGCAGGACGTCGAGGCGGAGTCGTGGCGAGACACGAGGTGACCGGACTAGACACGGGCGGTGTTGAGGTCAGAACGGTCGAGATGTGTCGAAGACGGCGGAGACTCGAGGTGGTTGCGAGGCTTGGACGACAAGGAGCGCGGAAGCTTCCTGGAAGGTGCAGGAGGGGCGAAATGGTAATTTCGCGAGGTTGCAAAAGCGGGAGCGGGCTCCGTTCAGGTTTAGCTGGCGTAACGGGTTGGAGACCCGTTAGCCAAGGGCTATAAATAGGAGGGAGTGGCTGCATGCCCCCTCATGGCTTTGGGAGAGAGTTAGGGTTTGCTAAAGTCAAAAGAAGCTTTGGTTGTTTGTTTTGGCTTTAGGCTTTAGTTAGTGAGAGTAGGTGGAAGGCAGCAGTGTGTGTCCCCTTGGTGTCTCCTCTGTGTACGTTGTGTTCCTCCTAGGAAGGATGTAGCAGGAGTGAGTTCTTGGCTTGGGGAGAGTAAAAGGATGGATTGATAAACTTGTAAGCATTCCTCTTGTTCTAATGTCCATGCGTATCGGGACTCCTCTGTCATCCTTTTGATTCCATGAATGAAACTCTGAAGTTTATTCTGCGTTCATGCTTCTGTTCTTCGTTCCTCTCATTTTGGGTGATTTCTTGACTTTCTTGATTTCTTGTTGTTTGTTGCTGAGGAGTGCCAAAATGGGTTGCCCTGTAATGGGATGATGCCTCAAGATCATTTGATCGATTTTTCCCAAGAGCAAATCGCTTTTAATCTCAGATTTGGTTTTTTTGAGCTCCTTTGTTCTTCTTTTGCCATTTCTAGGGTTTTGGGGAGAATCTTGTTTCTCTTCAGGAGATGGCCTGATTTTTGGTCTGAGAAGTCCTTTTGTTTTTTATAACATATCTGCAAAGTCTCATAAACAAAGGACTTAAGACCATTGAGCAATTTGGGCTTTGAGTTGTCCCTGTTCAGTTCTTGCTCATTTCTAGGGTTTTGATGCTTTTCTTGATTCCCTTCACGAGATGGCCTGATTCTTGACATGTGATGTCCAGAGGTTATTGAATACCTATCTGCAAAGTTTCATGGCCAAAGGATCAAAGATTGATTGGGAATTTTGATTTTGGTGTGGTACTCTGTAATTTTCAAGTTCTTGGCCAAATTCTGAAATTCTTGAGTTTCCGCTTATACCTCTTGCTGTTTGGATCCTCTGTGTTATTAAGAATAGTTCCTTGGTATTTTGGTCTGAAAAGAATCGAAGGATCTCTCTCATTTTCTTGTTTTATGCAAAATCTGAAAAATCTGGATTTCTGTCGGGCTGGTCGGGCTCTGGGTCAGAACTAACCGGTCTGACCGGTTGGTTGCCTGCGGTCAGACCACACCGCATACAGCGGTCAGACCGGCACTCTTGGACCGGTCAGACCGGTGGCCGAGCAGCGGTCAGACCACTCCATGACTTGCGGTCTGACCGCCCAGCTGGTTTTTGTATGTTAAACTTCCTGCTTTTGTCTGTTGTTTGCCTTGCCTCATAGTTTTATCTGCTATGTCTTCTCTGAGAGTTTAGTAAGCAGAAGGAATCTTTCTCCTCATAGCTTTTTAGCTCTCGGAGAGTAGATTCCCTGTGAGTACTTTGAGGGGTCGAGATTTTAAGAGAGCGACATTCACCCCCCTCTGTCGCCATTTCGGTCCAACAGAAGATAATGAGAAGTAGGAAAATCCAATTAGAAATGACCAAGCATTAGATTCTTACGTTCTTGCTCGTATGAGCAAATTTGGCGAGTACTCATTGGGAATCCTCTAGTTGATCGAGTTCATCGACCTTGTTCTACTATACCTTCTCGAGGTGCCAATCATCGAAGACATTCCCCTTGTTAGGAATATGTTTGGGATGAGGAGCTCAGTCGTGAGATTGACATGAAGAAGGCCCACTATGAAAGTAGGATTGAAATACTCAGAGAAGAAGTTAGGTAGCTCTTCTTCCTTGGAGATGAGGCGCTTCCTCGATGTTTCCCCCCTCAGCGCAGCGGTCGGAGGAATTTTCTCCTTCTTGACCAGTGGTCATTTCTTTGACTACCTTCTCTATTGTCCCTTCGACTATGGGGAGAATGGCAAGGGGCTTCTCGATAAAAGCATTCTCAGACGATGGGAGAGCCAGGCTAAAAAGATACAAGAAGAGAGGTAGATGGGCATTTAAGAAGACAAAAAGGCTAAAATGTCATCTTTATGCTTTCATTTACATACCTCACTTTCTTAGCCTTGATTTTGAATTTAGAAGGAATCTTCTCTAACGAAGGTTTCTTCGACTTCTTCTCAATGACCATGTCTGGTCATTACATGGTAGGGTCTCCTACGACCACATGTAGTTGTAGACCCTGAGCAAGTGTTATTACTCCTTCTTTCTCTTGCCCTTCTTGATGGTCAAGACTTGTTTCAACCACCCGAAGAGCAGTCTCCTTTTCAATCACAAGTTCTGTTGCCACAACAGGTTCCTTCATAAAAGATATAAAACTCTTACAGTTTCCTTTTCGAGTCACTTAATAAATTCTTGGGAACTGCCAACTAAGATATTTTTGTCATCATAATAGAAGGGTACCTCGATCTTAGGAGCTGGCTGCTCTAGTACAGCAGCTCCAATGTCCTCTGCCCCAATGCCCTAATTTTCACTTGACATTGGGGGGCTAGATGACGAGGATATAATAATCCTCAAATTATTATTTATCTGTAAATAACATGATTACATCATTATGCTCCTTGAGTATATACCCTTGATCTATAAGGGAGCGATTTCACAAGTTAATCATAACCTCTTCTATGACTACCCCTTAGTCATAAGCTATTCTACAATATCTCCTTAATTGTAAGCTTTTCTACGACAACGCCATAATTGTAAGTTCTTCTACGATAACTTTATAGTCATAAGTCCTCCTACGACCATGGCATAGTTGTAAGTTATTCTGCGACCACCTTGTGGTCGTAGATCCTCCTACGACTAGCCAAACTTCGATTGACCTGTCTATAACAACCCATTGCATTGTGGGCCAATCACCCAGTTAGAAACTGTTGCACGATTAGTGAGTTACCACGTCTCTAGTAACTCCTGTCGAACGGTTATCATTCAAGGCATTCAGGTGTCCCTTGGCCTTAAGTATCCTCTTAAAGTTTGATGATTAACTCATGACTTCAGAATTGTTTGATGAGTTTTTGTGCAAAACGTCCGGACAATCCAATAATGTGTTGCGCCTCATGTGGTTATGCGTCGTCATGAGTATCCTGAGTCTGTAAACCACCGGCTATGACTATGTTGCGTCTATCGGACCGATACGACCACGTTTGGCCAGTACGACCATGTTTGCGATCACTTGGGGTATTGAGTACTGCTTTTGATCACATGTATCGACCACGTTGCGTCGATCAGACCGGTACAACTGCGTTGTTGGTCGCTTAGGGGCACCGAGCTTTGCTTGTGATCATGTGTGTTGACCATGTTGCATCGATCAGACCAGTTCAACCACGTTGTGTAGTTTGACCACAGTTGCAGATCATCAACAACAATGCATGGTCGAACCATATCCTCATCCGGTTGGAGATAACGTTTAACAAATCTCTGATATGAAAGCAGAGCCCGGGAAGGCAAGTTATCTACAGTCGATCAAGAATCTCATCTCAATTGGAACCATATCTCAATTTAAATGGCATAATCGGCATCGTGTAGGAGCTACATACGAGGCCCATGGCCCTTGCCCACGCCTATAAAAGAGGACGACGGGGGTTCACACCGAAGGACAACAGAGGTTCATGCTGAAGGACCGCAGATGTTCACACAGAAGGAATGCAGAGGCAAATGTGGAGGCAATCACAAGGCCAAACACCCATGAACGGAGAGGAGAGGTGAAAAGAAAGACAGAAGTAGAGTAGGAGAAGCCAGAGAGAGGCCTAAGGAAACGATCATGGCCTCCTATGTTGATAATGGTAAAAACAGTCTCTCCTATCTTTCTTTTGTAGCTAGTTAAGATGCATACGACAGCAACGTTTCCAAGCAACCATGACCGCTGTCGATCGCTTTCGAAGTCATGCATGTCTCCGATTGCTTCGCAAAGCCGAAGTCCCCGACCGCTGACGATTGCTTTCAATGTCATGTGCATCTCCGATCGCTTTGCAAAGCTGAGGTCTCTGATCACTTCTGAGGTCATGTGTGTCTCTGATCGCTTCACAAAGCCGAAGCCCTCAACGGTTGCCAATTGATTCCGAAGCCGTGCGTGTCTCTGATCACTTTGTAAAGCCGAAGTCCTCGATAGCTACCGATTGATTCCCAAGTCATGCGTATCTCTGATCACTTCACAAAGCTGAGGTCGTTGATTGCTTCTAAGGTCGTGTGTGTCTCCGATCGCTTAGCAAAGCTGATGTCCTTGACGGTTGCTGATCAATTCTGAAGCCGTGTGTGTCTCCGATTGCTTCGCAAAGCCAAAGTCCCCGTCAGCTGCCGATCAATTCCAAGCCATGCGTGTCTACGACTGCTTGCTAGAGCTAACCCTCTGATCGCTTCCAAAGACGGATGCCTACAATCGTCAATCATCTACGACCACTTGTTGGAGCCAAAGCCTCCGATCACTTCCCAAGATGGACACTTGCAACCGTCAGTCATCTACGACCGCTTGCTGGAGCTGAAACCTCTGATCGCTTCCAAAGATGAATGCCTATGACCTTCAACATATATAGGAAGCCTCTTTTCTACTCCCGAGTGTAATTACACCTTATGTCGTATCTCACAACGTAGGGAGTATCTCGTGTAACGAGGGGTATGTACATGTAGTATACGAGTATTCAAGATCATATAGGTGGTATGAACAATTTTTCAGAGGTGGTATGTACATTTTTTTCAACATACTCCTTTTCATGTACGTATATAAAGGTATTTACAAAATACGCTAAAAACTATGGACTCCCTTGCAATTTTTTTTATGTGGTTCACATTAGAATATCTTATAATTAGTATACAAGTATTCCTAAGGTGATAAAGGAGTATTTCAAGTATTTCCTAAGGTGATAATTATATATATAGGAAGACGAATTGGGACTCCAAGGAGTCCAGGCACCTAACATATCTACCATTCGATCATATTGAGATGTGCTAGATTGTAGTAGGTATGAGATTAACGGGTATACCCATTAGCAATTCAAACGTCAGATTGATTAGTGCAATCCGGAATATTTATTGCCATAAATATCCAAGGATCTGAATGTGCGTCATTTCTCCGGCTTGCTGTGCTTTCCCAAATCCAGAATTGTTATTGCCATAAAAACCAGCGATCCTATGATTTAAGATTTAATGAGCCATTTATTTGTGAATCCCCCGTAAAGATTTCCTGATGACCATGGAAATAGGTATGTGTATAGATCATTTTGAATTAACGTGCAAGTATGTATGTGTGTAGATCATTATTTGCCATACATAGATTTCCTGCTCAATGTTTCATTAATGTGGAATAGGTATGTGTATTGGCGATTTATTAATTAACATGGAGTAGGTATGCAAATCCGTACGGTAGTATTAGAAGTATGCTCGCTTGTACATATAAATTTAATAGTCTATGGTGCATGCAAAATATCATTACGTGGAACATATGATGAATCATTGTGATCAAATCGAGTATTATACTCAATTTTTTTTAAGTTCTCTACTTATGGCATAAGAAAAAATTTGTTTACTGTCATTAATTTTTATACACCGCGCGAAATGATTCTAAGCGGCAAATTTGTACAAAATGTTAGCAGGTAAGGTTATGTTATCACTAATTTTTATTCGCCGCACATAATGATTTTGAGCGGCGAATTCGCACGTGACATTAACAGTTAAGGTGAGAATGTTATGTGAATTTTTCAACTCAATCGGACAACAAAATACTATATTATACTCAAAATTTAAGTGGTCTACTTACGGCATAAGAAAAACTGTGTTGACTTTCACTAATTTTTATTCGCCGCAGAAAATGATTTTAAGCGGCGAATTCGCACGTGATATTAGCAGTTAAGGTGAGAATGTTATGTTGACTTGCACGGAATGATTTAGAGTGGCGAAAATACACGTGATGTTAGCATTTAAGGTGAGAATCTTACGTGAATTTTTCATCTCAATCGGACCAAAAAAAAACTAACTTAAATGGTTGAAGGAGACGAACGGCATAGACAAAACGTGTATGTTGACTTACATACGCCGCACGGAATGAATTAGAGCGGCGAATTTTTACGTCAAGTAAGTGGTTCGGGTAAAAATCTTTTGTGAAATTTTCGTCTCATTCAAGCAACAAATGCTCGTTGAATTGTTCATGGACATGAACGCCGTAGAAAAAAAAGCGTGTGTTGACTTCCATTTTTTTATATGTCGAAGGGAATGATTTAGAGCGGCGAATTTGTACGTCATGATAGAGGTTTAGGTGGATATCTTGTGTGAATTTTTCATCATAATCGGACAACAAAATGTTATCTTAAATTGATTGATTGATTGAGACGAACGGTACAAGAACAATCACGAATTGATTCGGAGCGGTGAATTCACACGTGATGTTAGTAGGTAAGATGAGAATGTTATGTGAATTTTTCAACTCAATCGGACAACAAAATGCTATATTAAATGGATGATGGATACGAACGGCATAGAAAAAATGCGTATGTTGACTTGCATTATTGCCATTAATTTTTAGATGTTGCACGGAATGATTTAGAGTGGCGAATGCGCACGTGATGTTAGCATTCAAGGTAAGAATCTTATGTGAATTTTTCATCTAAATCGGACAACAAAAATCTATCTTAAATGGTTGAAGGAGACGAACGGCACATAAAAAACACGTATGTAACATACCTTTATTAAGAGCGGTGACTTTGTACGTCATGATAGGGGTTTAGGTTAATATCTTGTGTGAATTTTTCATCATATTCGGACAACAAAATGTTATATTAAATTTATTAATTGTATCGGACAACAATCGCGTGTGTTGACTTCCAATAATTTTTATACGTCGCACGAACTGATTTAGAGCGGCGAATTTGTACATAATGTTAGCAGTTAAGGCGAAAATATTGTGTGAAATGTTCGTATCATTCGAGCAACAAATTCTTGTTTAATGGTTCATGGAGACGAACGGCATAAGAAAACGCGTATGTAACATACCTTGATTAAGAGCGGCTAATTTGTACGTCATAATATTGGTTTGGACAACAATCTTGTGTGAATTTTTTAGTTGAATCGGACATCAAATGTTATCTTAAAATGTTACGCAAACACAGACAACATTGGAGTGTAAACACAAACAAAGTACGATGACTTTCATTAGTAACGTATGATGCCAATCAGGTAAGTTGACGATTCAAGTTAATTGATTGTTGCAATCATTTGCAAAGTATCAGAGAACGGATAAAGATAATACATAGTATAGTTCTGTAAACTTAAAGCATAAGTACCAATAAGTCAAATGCGGAGCTATAGTTAAAAAAACAGGTATATGACAAACAAATAGTTTTTACGGTGATATGGTCCTCCTTTACTTTTGTAAAATTTGTTATGTGACAAACAAATTTTCAACACAATCGGACAAAAAAATGATATCTTAAATGGTTGATGGGGATGTTGCATTGCCGCTTGCATCCAGCAGCACGGCAAGAATCTAAGGGCCTGTTTGTTTTGGCTGCGGCTTATGACTTTTGGCTGAAATTTTTGAATTTTGGCTGTTTACGGTACAGATTACGGAGAGACCGATACTCACTTACAATTTTAGCTGGTACAGATATTGGGCTTTTAACGTGTACAACGTTTAACTTGTAAACCCCGTTTTGAAAAAATACTCCGTTTGAAAGTTAGGTACTGTAGCAAAAGCCAAAAGCCGGCCGGCTTGTTGCTTGCCAAACAGGCGTGGGGATCCTCAATTTATTTTTATCTTGATAAAAGAGGTCAGGCATAAATGGTGATCCCTGGTTTCAAGTGGCCCTAACTGCAGAGCAAAACAACATGGTAGCTCCAACGAATTGATTCTGTAGTTTTCTTACCTCATGGTAGAACAAGAATTTACCACATAGTAACAAGTGTGAAAACAGCCATTCAAATTCTTCTTCACTCCTGTGTGAGCAACATGACATTGTGCAGTCTGAAGCGAATAAAGATTACTAATTGATTAGCTATAGGTCAAATAGTGGATCCTAGAGTGTAACATAATATTTGAAAATTTCGTTGTCTGACCCCTAAAGGGACAGCACCTGCATTATCTAGCATTCATATTTGACCGGAACCAACGATAGATACACTAGCTCCACTGGTAGTAGCACTGCAATATAAAATGCCCTGTCGAATGTTGAGACAGATTTGCCTAGATCTATTGGGCTAATTCAGATAGGTGCAAGTTGATGGGTTAAACAACAAACTAGCTAGATGAAATTTCCTGAAATTCTTCTAGAACCAAAGACTGGTAGGCAGCACTAATCGGCCCAGAACTGCTGTAGTGTGAGCCCAAACCAAGAACTGAATCTTGCTGGAAACCAGACAGACAGTCTGTTCTCCAGAGAAATTCAGACTTATTCAGCAAATTGTGACATTTTCTACCCAAAAGTAACACATCTATTGATATGGAAGTTTAATGTACCCGGAATCACATCTCTGCCTAAATACAGCTCAAACCAGCCAATTTTCCTGAAATCTGATTAAAGGGACAAAGCAAAGTACTAGTTATCCTGAACCTGTCACATTTTCTGCATTAATACATTCATATCGAAATCTCGATTCATTCGATGTGTTCTTGTTGGAGAAATTGGTACTGGTACTGCTTGGTTTATAGTTTCTCCAAGGCAGCTTGACCAAGAATTGTAGCTAGTTGATTGCATAATGCGTGCATAACAGGGCGTGTGCCGATGATGGATGATTTACTTGACTATTCTGCAGCTCAAGGACATGGTGCTGAAGCTGTCCGGGACGCACCGGCAGGGCCACAGGCGCGGCGGCTCGCCGCCTCCGAGGGGCCGGACGACCTCCCTCTACCGCAGCGGCTACTACCGGCCGGGCGTGGTGCAGGACGACATGGCGGTGCCCCCAACGACGTACCTGGGCGGCGGCACGGGCACGTCGAGCTCGAGCTCGACTCCGGCGTGGGAGTTGGCGCAGCCCGAGGAAGAGGCGAGGGAGTGG
The DNA here is from genome assembly GCA_017311315.1 of Dendrocalamus latiflorus. Taxonomy (NCBI): domain Eukaryota; kingdom Viridiplantae; phylum Streptophyta; class Magnoliopsida; order Poales; family Poaceae; genus Dendrocalamus; species Dendrocalamus latiflorus. The sequence continues at coordinate 17,569,245 of CM029653.1, read as the reverse complement.
GTGGCGTAGGTGGAGCCGGGTGTGCAGATCACCTTCGTCTCGCTCCCCAGCGGCGGCGGCAACGACCTCAAGCGGCGGCAACTCCTCGGTGCGCCGCCTTCTCCGGCCACCACCCTTGGGTCGACGCTACCCTCCCGGGCCGCCACTGTCGGCCGTCTCCTCCTCTTCATGGAGGCGACACGGTGTTGTGCACGGCGGATCTGGCCTCCGGTGAAGCAACAGCGCGCGATTTGGGGAAAGAGGCGAGACCGAGTGACGGAGAATGAAATCGAAGAGCGACGGAGATTCCTAATTTGCCTGCGGACAGCAGAAGCAATGGGTCTGCAGCCGCCGAACCCGTTAATCATCATTTCTTCGGCTCACTGTGCGTGCGCGGTCGGACGGCTCTGGATTGAGGAGTCCGGACACCTAGTAGTACTTAATATTTTTACTATATATATATATATATATATATATATATATATATATATATATATATATATATATATATATATATGACACATTTTTTCTACTCCCAGGTGTAGTTACTCCTATTGTATCCACCATTCATCATCCTAAGATTCTCACCAGCTTGATCGGGCTATTGGGTAAGATAGCACGCTTGGCATTCATAACAAACCCACTAACCATTGCAGGTATACCCGTGTAAAAAGCTCAAGTAATTAACGTAGAGAATAAGCGGCGTACCTGTTCCGGAATTCTCGGTCGCGTTGACATGCTGGCCAGCCAAGTAGGTAGTCGGTTTTTGATCCCAAAGTGATTAGGGAGTATGGTCGCATTTGACATGGGAGTATGTCCCCGTTTTTCCCCAAAGCTAATACGTATGGCTTGAATCTACATGGAATGGTATGAATGGAGGTATGTATGTACTGCTCAAACTATTCTGAAACCAAAATGGACTGAAACCATTTACTATTATGTACATACGAAAACTAAACGAGACATGGTTGCAGCCCGGAACTTCTGATTTTTTCAGATAGATGTGTAAAAAATGATGTAAATACAATCCTTATAATACTACATGGTATACATCGTACTTCGTACTCCTTACGTGAAGTATGTCCGACATACTCCTTTTTTTTCTGAAATATCGTACTTCATAATTTCAATGGTGAAAGGAGTATGTGTACGTTTGAAAAGTAGTATGTGGATATGTACGTTTGAAAAAGTAGTATGTGGAGTACTAAAAGGAGTATGTGCAGTACTAAAAGGAGTATGTGTACGTTTGAAAAAGTAGTATGTGGATCCCCACTGCTGTACTGAAACTGGGTTGCACAAATCCATCAGATGGAGGTATCTCCGGGATTTTCCTGGATTGGGGCATCTGGTATTGCCAGGGAGGAAAACTCGCCAAGCTGTTTTCGTAGAATGCGCGATCTCCGGGATTTTCCTGGATTGGAGAAAGGAGAATTGAACAAACGCTGGGATGTGGATCAAGACCTCAAACCCCTATGCGTTAAACCCCGTTAGTCTATTTGTGCAACACGAATCTCCAAAACAAAATCAACGGTGGAAGACCCAGGTGTAATTACACCCGGGAGTAATAAGGATTTTTCCTATATATATACACACACACACACAACTAATTTCAAGACTAGTTTTGACATTAGAGCTATAATGCAAGGAAAATATTTTGAACACCAAGCTCAAGCTATAGATAACTAAAATTTTGAATTCTAGCATTTCCCTTCCCATTCTCTCTATGCCAAGTGGGCCCCAACCAACTCCTTTCTCCCTCTCCCTACATGTGGGCCCGGCCTACCCCCGCCTCCACCTTTTTCCTCCCTCCTCCCTCCCTCTCTTTCCTCTCTTCTGCCGCTGTTCCCAGGCTTCTCCTCCATTCTTTCTTTTCTCCTCCTCTCTTCTTCCTGCTTTCTTTGCATGGCTGCCGTGCGCCCGCGTCGTCCTCTCCTCACTCGGCTCCTTTTTCCTCCTCTCGAACCTCCCGTCTCCTGTGCGCGTGTCACTCCAGCCCCGCTCCCAATGTGTGCGCGTCGCCATCATGTCACCATGCCTGACCCCACCCTGCGCCTTGCACGTCAGCGCCATGCTTTGCTTCGGTCGCCTCAACGTCGCGAATGCTACCAAACTAGTAATGAACAAGAATACCAAGCGAACAAATGAGACATGTTTCACAACAAGACAAAACTCCCGCGAAGGGACAAACCATGCAAATCCACAATGCTCACAGGTAGCAAAAGTGTCTCAATAGTCCGAAAAACAATAATTGCTTCAATGAACAGGTAGAAACCAATTGAAAACCCTCAACTGCAATGAACCACGAGCCCAAGATAAATTCATCCACCACCACAAAATAAGAATTGACCAAATTCAACTCAAGGAAGATAGAAACTTTTCTAAAGAACTCATTCCTAACCTCTGAAACTAAGTTGCTCAAGGAAAAATCCTTCACCATTTCATTACCACAAATAGAGATATAACCTGGCCATACCAATGGCCACACCGCGATCTCTATCTCTCGATATCAACTATCACCACACATAAAAATCATATAATCAAATCGTAGGCACAAAAGATCATCTCATAACACAAAAGATCATCTCATAACACGTACAAAGTCAAACATTAAGCACACATTCAACTATGATAACCGACGGAAGCGTAGATGCAATGCAAACCCCATTCCCACCTACAGTGCTTAGTGTGTCAAAATTAATATTTCGTTAACCACGTACCTACAGCCCGTTCTGATACCAACTGTAACACCCCAGCCAAACATTGACCTAGAATGCTACCAAACTAGTAATGAACAAGGATAAACTAAACACGTCTCACAAAATTTCGGCAGAACCTCCCCTAAATAGTTATCTATGCCAGAGGTTTCAACAAGCAAATTTAATAAGAATAGATATCCAACAGGTATTTCGACCATGACTAAACAAAATTGACTTTAGGTGACTAGGACATTCATAGGACTAGCATCTTGATAAAGAACGGGAACACCATAAATGTTCTATCCATTTATTACAATTTAATTTCAGCAAACAATGATCATAAAGATACTTAAAGTAATTCATTTTTCTACTATTTAATTTCTTCCTTTCTTGCCATTATGAGTTGATCGTGCAATGTGCAACAAGACTAATCCTTCCTTTTTCCCATGCATGCCGATCTCATAAAGGTACCTAAAACACAACAACAAGAGTGAGTCCAACGACTCAGCAAATATAACAAAGGGTAAGAAGAACATACATGAACACCATTTCATAAGAACATCCAACAGTTACTTATATAAATCGTGCTATGCAGTATGTTCAACAATATCTTTATCTCTTTCTCTTTTGCATTTTACCGGTAATGCAGAGTGCGCATCCGTCGATGCACACCCATGCATGTACCATCTGGTACGGGGACCAATTGCCCATACTCCGCAAGTATGGGGACCTATAGCCCGTCATCAACATGACGGGGACCTCAGCAAATGCTTGGTCATCACTTGACCAAGACTTCAATAAGCCAACATGATGCATATGTATGAAAGTCTCAGTTTAAATAAAAAACATGCATCCACCACAACTTTGCACAAGGAATACTCATGAAATTCATAACTTACAAACAACCATGAACATTAATAGGTGCTCCTTCATCACAACCATGAACACAATTGATCACAATATAAATCCAACATTGACATTCCAGAATAACAATTTAAACCATCATTATACTTGCCTTAACTGTGAAAGGACGAGGGACGTGCAGAAGGTGCTGCCCCCGGGACCAGTCCACCACCTGAATAATAATTATAATGCATGCTAGGATAACGGTAGTGGACCAAAACTATATAAAAAGAACAATCACGAACTCGCAAAATGTCCAACTCGACTTCAACCCCAAATCCTAAGGGTCTATCTGTCCCCTCTGTGAACAGTCAACTTCAAAAATCCATATATATTGGTACAGGAGTCCAAATGAGGTCTTCTTAGACTTTCTGGAAATATAATTAAATTCTCCATCTAAACCTAGTTGGTGAACCTCCCTGAAACGGCCAAATTTTACCCGCATATGCCATTTTTCTAAAACATCAATTTCACGTCGGGTTCTCTAGACAGAATACTAAAAATACCATAACTTTCAGTACAAGTGTCCGAATCACGAGTTCTTGAGCTTTATGGAAATATAAGACAATGATATACAACTTTAATTATACTGAGATTCTCTAATTCTCTCTTTTTCTGATCGCCCAACACGATTTACCAAAACCTGACAGAAAACCCACGAATCTGCAGAACAGTCCCACTAAAAAAATCATAACTTCTGCTACAGAGGTCCAAATAACGTGTTCTAGCACTTCATGGAAAGATAGTGACGTCCTATACAGTACTCTAGGAGACGCCAAGAACTGAATCTACACAAAACTACATCAAATTGACCGTCTAACACAAACTGTCTTGAGCATATCAGAATACCGACATTGCTACAACAATTAAAATATTCCTCTAACCGGGGGAAACAGGGATTACTCTTGACGAACCATTGAAAAACATGAAGAACACCACGCGATCTCTCTCTCTCTCTCCCTTCCTTTTCCCTTTTCCCCTTCCTCTTCTTCTTCTTCCGGGTCAAAAACACCTCCCGGTGATCGATCTTCTTCCTCCGCTTGATCGGCAGCAAAGGGGATCTTCTTCCCCAACAGCAAGGGCTTCAAAGGAGGATGGGGTGCTGCTGGACAAGGTAGAGGCACATGGGGGGCAGGGGGTGGCGGCCACAAGGGGAGAGGAGAGGGGGAGAAGGGGTGGCGGCTAGGGTTTGGGGGAGGGGTGCCTCCCCCCTTTTTGGCCAGCCACCTCTTGGGCCAAGGCCCAGGCCCAGGTTGCCAGAATTTTCAGAATTCCCCCTCTAAAAATCCCTATTTAACTCTTTTCTAATGGTCCTTCCCTCCAATTAATCGTTTAACTCTTGAATCACTTTTGGGGTATTACACCGCACTTATCTAATGAAAAGAGGTGTGGTACTATTTATGGTTACTATTCACATGAATAGTATGACATGAACAGTACCAGCCCAAATAGCCTAAGTGGTGATACAAGGCCCTCGGCCCACTTTGACTCGAACTGGAAAAGTGATGTGACTTGTTTCGTAGTTTCTGATCTGCTCAGATGGAGTTTGGAGGTGAGACTAGATCCATCTGAAATTAGACTCCAGGAGCTTTGCAACGAGTACTCATGGGCCCCGAGAAGCCTTCTGGATCAAAAGTTATGGCCGTTTGAGGTAGACGTTGTTACAAAGGCTGAATCTGAGTCGAACTCGCGAATAGGACTTGGATTGCGCTTGACGGTTCCACTTCTACACTTGAGCTCGTGGTTCTTCCCCATGGTTCCTAAGGACAATTAAATCATCACAAGAATTAAGTAGTATGCCATTCTTTGAAACATTTGTATGCAAACTTAGGAATGCATTCACTTGATGGTTAAATTTGCGTGCTCACGCTCGAGTCATTGGTCCTTATATCATAGTTTCAGTTTGTTGAGTTTGTTGTGCAGTTGGCACAATTGTATCTATGGAAAGGATGTCCTCATCATGGCACTTCATAGCTAATCTCTCAGGGCACATCCAATCATTCGCAAAACTCATGAAGAAAGGTGCACTATTCATATGGGACGAAGAATGCCAAAATGGGCTCGACAGCATCAAGAGATACTTGCTTAATCCTCCTATGCTGGTAGCTCCTATAAAAGGGCACCCTCTTATACTCTATATTGCAATGCAGCCTACCTCATTAGGCACTTTGCTAGCTCAACACAATGATGATGGAAAAGAAGTGGCATGATACTACTTAAGCCGCACGCTGGTTGGCACCAAGCATCATTACTTGCCCATAGAAAAACTTTGCTTGGCCCTAGTATTTGCGCTGAAGAAACTGAGACATTATATGCTAACACATGAAGTCCAGCTTGTGGCCAGAGCAGACCCTATAAGGTACATGTTAAGCCAGCCGATGCTTGCATGACAAATGGGTAATGGGCCCTGCTCATGATGGAATATGACATTACATACGTACCCTAGAAAGCAATAAAGGGCCAAGCTTTAGCAGAGTTTTTGGCAGCACACCCTGTGCCAGATAACTCTCCCCTCATCACCAATCTGCTGGATGAGGAAGTGTTCGCTACTGAGGTTGAAGCACCTTGGGACCTCTACTTCGATGGGGCCTCTTGGGTAGAGAATGATCCCAATGGTACTCCAAGGTGGAGAGCGGGTGTGGGGTTGGTGTTTAAAACCCCCAGGGAAGGCTGATACATCATTCATTCTCACTCCTTCAAGAGAATGTTCTAACAATGAAGCAGAGTACGAGGCACTCGCCTTCGATCTTCTATTAGCACTCTCCATAGAGGTACATTCTCTATGGGCTCATGGTGACTCACAACTCATTGTTTGACAAGTAAATGATATCTATGAAGTATGCAAGCCATAGATCATGCCATATTATAATATGGCTCAAAGGCATATGAAAAAATTTGATCATATCGAAGTCTTGCATGTACCGCGTAATAGGAATGTGCTAGCAGATGCTTTGGCTAAGCTCACAGCAGGACTTGTCCTCCAAGAAGGTGAACCTGTGCAGATAACCATTGAAGAGAGATGGTTTCTCCCGGTCGTCCTCGAACTTATTCCGGTAGAATACGAAGTCAACACAGTGATGACCATTGTCGCCACCGAAGACGATCGGCGCAGGCCATTCATTAATTACTTCAAACATGGGATTCTGCCTGATGATTTGATACAAAGGCACCAGTTTCAACATCGCCTCCCTTCTTACATCTACAAGGTGGGCGTCCTTTACAAATGATCTTATGGGCAAGAGGTCCTTCTCCCATGCGTCGATCATAGAGAAGCTAATCAAGTTTTATAGGAAGTGCTTCATGGAGTCTGTGGCGGGCACCAAAGTGGGCCAAAAATGTATCACAACATCAAGCTAGCAGGGTATTATTGGCCCGGTATCACGACTGATTGCCTCAAGGTGGCCAAATTGTGTCATAGCTGCCAGATCCATAGCAATTTCAAGCACATGCCGCCTGCTCCTCTTCACCCCACTGTTCCCTCTTAGCCTTTTGATTCCTAGGGAATAGATGTTATTAGGCTCATGGACCCACCATCATCCAGGGGGCATCGTTTCATATTAGCCGTAACTGATTATTTCTCCAAATGGGCAGAAGCCGTGCCTTACGAGAAGTAAAAAAGTGACAATGTGATCAATTTCCTGGAAAGGCACATTATATACCGCTTCGGAGTCCCGCATCGTATAACCTCTAACAACAGTAAAGCCTTTACATCCCACAAGATGCAAAGATTCCTGGCCAAGTACAAAATTAAGTGGAATTACTCCACTAGCTATTACCCTCAAGCAAATGGAATGGTCGAAGCATTCAATAAAACTCTTGGCAAGATACTCAAAAAAGCTGTTGATAGGCCTTGAAGGGATTAGCACGATTGTCTCTTTGAAGCTCTGTGGGCGTACCACATCACTGTCTGTACCCCAACACAATGCACCCATACGCTCTTGTTTATGGGAGTGAAGCTATCTTACCACTCAAAGTACAAATACCCTTGTTGTGGTTACAGACCAAACAGAGAGAGAGTGGTAGTGGAGAGTTGAGTAAAATGAATGGCTTGGAGCCTTCCTCCCGTGGCCAATGCCACATATATATTCATATGGGGAGTGTTTGTACAGTTATACCCTTACACATGAGTATTCCCCTCGGGGGCTCTTATGTCATTACACATGTCCTGTTTCGGACCTAACAGGCCTACTGGGCTTAGGTGGGGGCCACCCCTACAACAGGAGCCTCTCATGGTGAAGGGCTTCACGGGCCGAAGCCATGCCGCAGGGTCCTTTGGCCCCCTCCGTCCCATCGGCCTGTGATGCTTTGATGACTTGGATAGTTCGCACGCCCACCTGTGCTTGTGCGAGGGCTGTCTTCGGGTCCTGAAGCTCGCGCGGCCTCGAGGTTGCAGGCACCGGGAAGTCTGAAGGCTTCGACGGGGCCGAGGTCGTGCTTATGCGAGGGCCGTCGCCCGCACCCAGGGCGGGCGCGGCTTCGAGGCCGAAGACACTGAGTAGGCCGAGGGCTTCGACCGGGCCGGGGTTCGGGTATGCCCTACCTCGCGCTCTAGACATTTATGGGCGAAGCCGACTTGGTCGGCTGCCCTTGGCGGCCGAGTCTCGGGAAATGCGTCGCGCGATGTGGTGCCAGCGCGGGAAGATGGTTGCTTGGTCCGGGAGTGCGCTTTAATGACACCTGGAATTGCGCCGGCCTTTGTCAGGGGTAGGCTGGCACGGCTGCCCCGCCTGCCCCGCACTGGATGTGGGCACGTGGCCGGCTGTAATTGGAGCGTCGTGGGGTGCCAGCGTTCCCACGACCACGGCCGTTTGCCTCTTCCCCAGGAAAGGTGGCCACGCGGCGGAAGCGTATGGGTGCATTGGGCGCTGAGCAGCCACCTACCGCCGCCTGCCGCGGTTTCCAGCGGTTGCACTGCCCGATCGTGGGTAGCCGAACCGCTGTCATTCTGTCGCTCGATCTTCTGCCTGTAGGGGAGACGAGGGGCTTTATAATCCGCCCCTGCGGGCATGCAGTCGTTCCCCTTGGCTGCTTGATCGCTTGTGCGTTCCTTGCTACTCCTCTTGCACCCCCTGCTGCTAACCTTGCCTTCGCGCCTGCCCGCTGCCGTGAGAGAAATGGCTGCGCGCGACGACCTCCCAGTTAGCACGGGTCCCGCCCTTGACGACCCTGCGCGTCGCCTTAGCGAGAGCGCCTCGTCTAGCCAGCACTGCCTGATGCCACCACCAGCGGAGTATCGCCTGGTTCCACGCGATAAGAAGCAAACTCCCCAGCACTGGGATGCCGTGAAAAGGTCCAAAGGTCGCTGCTCCCGTGTGCTGGGGCGGAGCCGCGACACGGAGGAGACCCTCCGGACCTTTCTGCAGGAGAAGAAGCTAGAGGGGCGTGCCGGGGCTCGCCTACCCGGGCGTGACGAAGCGGAGCCGAACCCGGGGGAGTCGGAGGCGATCGTCTTCGTGGCATTCTTCGACGCTGGGCTCCGGATCCTCACGACACACCTTGTTCGTGAAGTGTTGCGAGCGTATGGGTTGGAGCTGGCGCAGCTAACTCCGGCCGCGATCGTACGGTTGGCCATCTTCACATGGGCGATGCGGATGGAGGGTACGCGCCCCCGCGCCGAGCTGTTCGCCATTCTGCACGACGCGCGGTGCCACCCGAGGAGAGTAGAAGGGGGGCTTACTCGAACTTCGGCGGCGTGGACTTCGTGCTGAGGCCAGAGTGCTCGCTCCTGTTTCCCGCGTTGGCTATGCAGGAAAAGTGGGAGACCGGCTGGACACGGCGGTAGTTCTACTACACCGTGACGAGCACGAGCGGCCTCCGGAGCCGTGGAGAGCCGATGTCATTCGACCGTTGTTCGAGTGTGACACCTCGGTCTGGCGACGAGTAGCTGGCGCGGAGACTTGCTGGGGTCGCACTCCGGTTCAACATGCGTGACCTCGCGGAGGAGTTCACCATGTACGGGATATCCCCGCTTGCTTGCAACTGGAAATATGAGCGGCGAGGGCCCGATCAGAAAGACAGCCTCCACCCGGGGGTGTCTTCGCTTCATAGGCCCTCCGCGCCCTGTAAGTGTCCCTGCGATATGCCAAGTACCACGTGGGTGGTTGCAAACCCCTAGGTATGACCCTCCGCTTATGCCTGCAGTACGCCAGTTGGAAGATGCGGAATGCGCCGTAGCTGCGATACTTGGGCCGTACACGGCGGAGGAGCACAAGGCCCGCGAGTCCGCGACTTTCCTGGCGAGGTAGGGGCAGATTAATCGGGTGTGCGAGGTCTTGGAGATCCCCGTGCCGGAGCGCCCAGTGCCTGCGGGATCACCAAGCGGTGCGACGGTGGCAGCGCCATCTTCTCGGAGCGGGGTCCCGTCGGTGGTTATTGCCCTTAGTTCGCCGGCCGTGCCGCCGGTCGAGGACGTGAGGATGGGGGGCGAGACGGGCGCTGGGCTCAGACCGACCGGTTCGGGGGGTCGCGTAACTCCCGACGAGGCCGTATCCGGTGGCCAGGCGACGAGCATGCGCCCCGCCGTTCTCGAAGATGACGCCTCATCGCCTCCCGCGGCAGCCGCCGCGCTGTCGCTAACGGCGGCTTCTGCGACTACCGAGGTAGCCACGGAGACTTCACCCACGAATCCGAAGGCAAAACGGCCTCGGGTGCAATCGCCGCCATCTTCCCGGGGCCGATTCAGTGTGGCGGGTCCGGTGACTGCGGCCCTGACGGCTAGCGGGGATGCTTCTGAAGCCGGGAGGGTTGTCGCGCCTCAGGCCAGCGGGGCGCTCCCAACCCAGGTGGAGGTCGCGGCAGAGGTGACCGGAGGTAGGCGTAGTTCGTTTTCGTCGCGCGACGTCGCGAAACTCTCCCCGATTTGCTCGCTTATTCCGTCGACGCCAGGCGAGACAAGGTCTCCCAAACGAGGGCAAGAATCGAGCAATGGGGGGCCCCGCGATGTCGCCGGCCTGATTGAGCCGGGGCCTGTGTGTGCCCCAACTGATCCGGAAGGCACTAGGGCGGGGGCTGTAGGGCCTGACATCTCCGACTTCGTACCTCAGTGGGAGGCGCTTCGCGCCTGGAACGAGGTGGCAGAGTATGCTGGCGCCCGCCTAGATCGACAGGCGCTGCATTCCTGCGGGGGCGACCTCTTGGCGCTCACGTTGGGGGCCTCCGAGATGAGGGTAATGGTCTCCGTTCTCGTTGCATACCCCTTGTTTATCTGATAGGTAACCCTTGCTATACGCCGTGTAGACGCTTGCCATTAGCAAAGCCCTTGAAGAGGCTCGCGTTCGCGAGCGGAGGGTACTGGAGGACCAGCGCACCGCGACGGAGGAGCGGACCGCCCTTCTTCAGCAAATCTCCACGCTGGAGGCGGAGAAGGAACAGCTTGCCGCCTCCGTTGCGGAGAAAATGCTATCTTGGGATAACGCGTGCTCTTCTGCGTGGAATGCGATGGAGTCCTTGGAGTGGGCGCTCCGGGGGCTTTGTGTGCACATGGAGGACGCCACCCATGGCCGCCAAGACCTGATGGAGACGCTTGAGCGAATCGAAGAGGGCTCGAGCGTTGCCCTTCCTGGCGCCAAGGCTTTCGGCACGCACTGTGGCTATATGAGTGCTGGGCTTGCCCTCGCCCTGCTGCAGGCTGGTGGGTGCGAGCATGTCGATGAGCTGGCGAACCCTCAGCTCGACTTGCCTACCGAGCCTGGGGTGATATCTGATGCCGTTCATGCCACCGAGCCCGCGACCCAAAACTTTCATGATCGGATTTGGAATTATGTCGGGGAGGGGGCCGCCGCGGTTGCTTTGCGGTGGACGCTGCGGAACGAGGGGGACGTGCTTCGCTGGCTCAAAGAGGACCCTCGGCGCGGCGCAGGCGACGCGGGCGCTCGACGTGGCGAAGACGGCACGGACTCATAGGAATAGTCAGGTGTTGGCGCATTCCATGCCACGCGTGTGTCTGCTTCTGGAATGTAACTGTCTTGTTGGGGCCAAACAACGATCTTCCCATGCACTTGTTGTTATGCAATATGCTGCGAGCTGGTGGGTCGTGCAAGGCACGGGTATCGTGTCGCCCCCCGTTCTGGTATGAGCAAACGGGCTTGCGAACACTGTGCATCTCGGGCCCCAGACTAGCCAAGGTAGACAAGCGAGCGCTCCGTCCCCTATCCTTCGAAGTGGTGGCAGCGGAGCTGGCGCCTAGTCGAAGTAGACGCGTGAGCGCTCTGTCCCCCACCCTTCGAAGTGGTGGCAGCGGAGCTGGCGCCTAGTGGAAGTAGACGCGCGAGCGCTCCATCCGCTACCCTTCGAAGTGGTGGCAGCGGAGCTGGTGCCTAGTGGAAGTAGACGCGTGAGCGCTCCGTCCCCTACCCTTCGAAGTGGTGGCAGCGGAGCTGGCGCCTAGTCTAAGTAGACGCGCGAGCGCTCCGTCCCCTACCCTTCGAAGTGGTGGCAGCGGAGCTGGCACCTAGTCGAAGTAGACGCGCGAGCGCTCCGTCCGCTACCCTTCGAAGTGGTCGCAGCGGAGTTGGCGCCTAGTCCAAGTAGACGCGCGAGCGCTCCGTCCCCTACCCTTGGAAGTGGTGGCAGCGGAGCTGGCGCCTAGTCGAAGTAGACGCGCGAGCGCTCCGTCCCCTACCCTTCGAAGTGGTGGCAGAGGAGCTAGCGCCTAGTCGAAGTAGACGCTTGAGCACTCCGTCCGCTACCCTTCGAAGTGGTGGCAGCGAAGCTGGCGCCTAGTCAAAGTAGACGCGCGAGCGCTCCGTCCCCTACCCTTCGAAGTGGTGGCAGCGGAGCTGGCGCCTAGTCGAAGTATGCATGGGGACCTCGACCACGCCCCTTGTTTTGTGCCGCGGTTGCACGCTGTAGAGCGTGCGGAGATAGCGCTCGCGTTGGTAGAGGGTGCGTGGGATCGACATCCGCGTCTCGTTTATAGTCCGTAGAGTGCGCAGGGATAGCATCCGCGTCTTCTTTATACTCCGGAGGAGTGCATGGGATATACATCCACGTCTTATTCATACTCCGAAGAGTACGCACTGGGGCAACGCCCATGCGTGCGCGGGGTTCGCGTCTTGTTTATACTCCGTAGAGTGCGTAGGGAAAGCATCCGCATCTTCTTTATACTCCGGAGGAGTGAGTGGGATATACATCCACGTCTTATTTATACTCCGAAGAGTACGCACTGGGGCAACGCCCATGCGTGCGCGGGGTTCGCGTCTTGTTTATACTCCGTAGAGTGCGCAGGGAAAGCATCCGCGTCTTCTTTATACTCCGAAGGAGTGCGTGGGATATACATCCACGTCTTATTTATACTCCGAAGAGTACGCACTGGGGCAACGCCCATGCGTGCGCAGGGTTCGCGTCTTGTTTATACTCCGTAGAGTGCGCAGGGAAAGCATCCGCGTCTTCTTTATACTCCGTGGAGTGCGTGCGGAGGCGGACCTCACGCTACGTCTTATTTAAAGTCCGTGGACTGCGCGCGGAGGCGAACCTCCGCGTGTTGCAGGCGGTGAAATTGCGTGCGGAGGCGGACCTCGACGCTACGTCTTATTTAAAGTCCGTGGACTGCGCGCGGAGGTGAACCTCCGCGCGTTGCGGGCGGTGAAATTGCGTGCGGAGGCGGACCACGATGCTACGTCTTATTTATACTCCGTGGAGTGCGTGCGGAGGCGGACCTCACGCTACGTCTTATTTAGAGTCCGTAGACTGCGCGCGGAGGTGTCCCCCCACGTGTCTTTATTCATGCTTATACGTAGTGCACACGAGGGTGACCCTTCGCACGCTTTTAATATGAAAACGGGAGAAGTTGCATGAATGATGCACTTTATTAAATTCCCATTTGCGCGGGTGAGCGGTTACAAGGGTTAAGGCACTAACCGTTAGCCGCTTACGTCTGCCGAAGCCGGGGAAGGCCCTTAGCCTTGTGTGCTTGACTCATGCGTAATACCACCGTAGCTTGTCCGCATTCCACGTGTGTCGGAGCGTGTGCCCTTCCAAGGTGGCTAAGCGATACGCTCCCTTCTGCAGGGCCTCCGCGACGATGTACGGGCCATCCCACTTGGACTCGAGCTTGCCTACCGTTTCCGCGTGGAGTGCCATCTTGAGGACGAGGTCGCCCGGTCTAAATTCGTGTGGGTACAGCGAACGATTGTGACCGCGCACCATCTGTCGCACGTATTTTATGATGTGCTGTGTTGCGCTGGCCCGGTCTCCGTCAAGGAGATCCACAGACAATTGGCGCTCCTCGTCTGGTGCTTGGACGAGGACCCACCGCGAGCCCGCCTTTATTTCTTCGGGTGTGACCGCCTCGTCGCCGAAGAGGAGCTTGAAGGGCGTGAACCCCGTTGGGCGTGTGACCGTTGTGCGAAGGTACCAGAGGACGCTGTGGAGCTCACCCGGCCACTTCCCTTTTGGTAACCCGACGAGGCGCTTTTTGATTGCGGCAGAGATGGCGCCGTTTGCCTGCTCCACCGCCCCGTTGGACTGTGGGTGGCCGACCGAGGCGAACCGGAGGGTGATGCCCATGTTGCCGCAGAATTCTTTGAATGGGGCTGCATCGAACTGCAGACCATTGTCGACGGTGATCTCCCTGGGCACGCCGAATCGGCATATGATGTTTTGCCAGAGGAAGCGCTGCAGAGCTGCCGAGGTAATCTTGGCTAGGGCTACCGCCTCCGACCACCTGGAAAAGGACTCCAGGGCAACTGCGATGAAGCGCAGGTCCCCTGGGGCCCAGGGAAGTGGTCCCACGACGTCGATGCCCCACCTCGCCTGCGGCCACACCGGGGGTATGGGGTGGAGGCTTGTCGGGGGCCTATGGATAGCCCTTCCCATCCATTGGCAACCTTGACAACGGCGCACGTGGTCCTGGGCATCCGCGACAGCTGTTGGCCAATAAAAACCATGTCTGAATGCCTTGCCCACCAGAGACCTTGGTTGGAGGTGCGAGCCGCAGAGACCCGCGTGAATTTCCGCGAGGAGGCGCTTGCCTTCTTCGCGCGGCAGGCACCGCAGGAGCGGTGCGCAGACCCCCTTCTTGTAGAGCGCCCCGTCGAGTACCTGGAAGGACCTAGCGCGGTGCTGCAAACGCCGGAGCTCGGAGGAGTCATCCGGTTCCGCAATGCCTTGCAAAAAGGCGAGAAGGGGCTCCCGCCAGTCGCCCTGCTGGGTGATCTGGTGGACGAGGGTCGCGTCCTGATTATCATGTGCTATGGCCGCCACCGGCAGGGTCTCATAAAACGCCCCTTCGGGAATTGGGAGCTGCTGACTGGCAGCCTTGGCCAGGACGTCAGCTTGCTCGTTGTCCGCTCGAGGGATGGCCTTCACCGTGACACCCAAGAAGTGCCGTTCCTTCGCTCGTACGGCTGCTAGGTACTTGGCTAGCTCCGGGTCCTTGGCTTGATATGACTTGTCCACATGGCCCGCCACTAGCCGGGAGTCAGTGCGGACGAGGACTCGCCTTGCTCCCATCGCTTTGAGCTTCCCGAGGCCGAAGAGTAGCGCCTCGTATTCGGCCGTGTTGTTCGTAGCCGGAAACGCTAGGCGCGCCGAGTAAAAGAGGCGCTGCCCCTCTGGGGTAATGATAACGACGCCCACCCCTGCGCCCGCAACACCGTACGCTCCGTCGGTATTAAGTGTCCACACCGGGTCTTCGAGTTGGAGGGTGGTCTGAGCTGGGGGGGTCCAGTCCGCGAGGACGTCCGCCAGAACTTGGGACTTGATCGCCGTCCGAGAGGCGTATGTTAGGGAGAACGGGGCCAGCTCTGCCGCCCATTTCCCAATTCGCCCCGTGGACTCCTTGTTGTGGAGCATCTCTGCCAGGGGGAATGATGATGGCACCGTTATCGGGTGGGCCAGGAAGTAATGTCGGAGTTTCCTTGATGCCATGACCAGCGCGTAAGCAAGCTTCTCGAGCTCGGTATATCGCGTCTTGGCACCCTGAAGGGCTTCAGAGACGAAATACACTGGCCGCTGAAGCGCGCCCTCTTCCAGGACGAGAATGGCGATGACCGCCATTGCCGAGGCAGCGAGGTAGAGTAGGAGGGGAGCCTCTGGTGCTGGGTGCACACCCGCAAGTGAACGGGCTGCTGCTATGATAGCAGCGAGAGTCGTGTTCTCCACAGGGACTAGAGTACTGGTGATAGGACACTAAACTAAAGCTAAATCGCACAAACTGGGAGTCTAAGACTGATTGCTAAACCTATAGAAACTAAAAGGCTGGTGATCAGGTCTAGCAAAAGAAGGACAGCTTGAGAAAGGAAGAGTTGAAGGTGCATGCGAATAAGAGTGTCTGACTGAAGAAGAGAGAAGAGAAGAACCTGAGAATCTAACTCTACTGAGAGAAAGAGAGAAAGAAAGGAGACTAGTCAGAAATAAAAGAAGGAAAGCTAAGGGGAAAGAGAGAGAGAGAGAGAGAGCAACAGAGAGAATAGGGCTAGGAGTAGGCTGGAACTAGCAGATGAAGGAGAAGGGAAAAGAAAGAGAGCAGAGGTAAGAAGAGAGTGCGAGAGACTAGAAGATTAGCAGAGAACTATAAGAAAAAAACGTTTTAGCCTGAGGTAAGAAAAGAAGAGAGGAATAACTAGGTAGGAAAGATAATCAGAGACTAGAAGGGAAGGAAGAAGAGAGGAGAGAAGAATAGAGAACTATCTATACCGAGAGAAAAGAAAAGAACTAAGTAAAAGAGTGAGAGAGATAAGAGGTAAGAATGAGGCGTAGAGGACTAACTGAAGGAAGAGGAACATACTGGAGAAGAGGCTAACTGACAGAAGAAGATGAGAGGTGAGAAAGAAACTAGGTAAGAGAAGAGAAGAAAGGTGGCTAGGAGTCAGACAGGGAGAGAGGGAAATGCAGCAAGGGACCAAGGATCAACTCTATTGTGAGAAAGAGGAGGAGCGCTAGGAAGTTGGGGGAAATGAACTAATCGGGAAGAAGGTTAGGAATTGGAGGAAAGAAAAGAGCACAGAGAACAGACGAGAAGAAGCCCAGCGCTTAAGCAAATATCCCAACCCAACACAGCAAGCTCACAGACAGACCAATACCAGGGATATAACAAGACAAGCGATTAAAATGAAATAACACAAGCTCTACTACTGCAGGAATTAAGATGTAAACCTAACTTAGTAATGACATTAAAATAACAGCATGACATTAACATTTTACTAATCAGTAATTAACAGAAATGCATACTAAATATTAAATCAGGCAAAAGGATCCACTCTAATCACAGAAGATGATCTCAACATCACAATAAGAAATAAAACACCCTACCAGCAGAAGTATCAAGCTTATAAACATCTAATGACTATCAAGCAGGAACCATGAATCTAAACAGGAACAAATAATCTGAATAATCATCTCCCATGCGCAAGAACAACTAAAAGGCACCTTATAATCCCAGATCCGAAATATTCAGCACATGAACTTAACAGATCCAACACATAAAAATCTCATATGAACAAGAACAACACTACAAGCATACAGATCTGCAAAATATATCACATGCACATCATTCATCCAACACATAAGCATCACAGATTCACAAATAACAATCTCATGCACATCACAGATATCCCATACAAGCATCACAGGAAAGCATTGCAATATTTAAAATGAAGATTGTGAGATGTTACAACCCTGAAGAGTGGCAGATCCGTTGTGAAGACAATATGTAGTGGACGCAGGCAGTAGGAAGTAGATCTGATGTAGAATCCGAAGGGGTAGCCGTGTAGAAGTAGCAGATCAGCCGCAGATGTAGTAGGGGAAGCAGATCTGGGTAGAAGACGCCGTAGAGGGTGCAGGCAGTAGGGAAGCAGAGGTGGAGTAGCAGATCTGTGCGTAAAGAAAGAAGAGGAAGCAGATCCGCGCTGGCCACCGTAGAGGAAGTAGATCCAAGCCGAAGAAGTCGAGGAACTCGTAGATCCAGGCTTAGTGAGGGCAGATCCGGGCATGGCTGGTGGAGGTGCTCGGGAGAGGGGAGGCGAGCGGATGAGATCTGGGAAGAGGCTAGGGAGGCTGCATGTTTAGGGTGTTGGAGATGGGAAGAGAATGGGTGGTGGCTGCTCGGTGAGGATTTTTGGCCAGTGGAGAGGTGGAGATCGTCGAGGCTCTCCAGGAGATTAGTAGTGCGGCTGGGTCTTGGAGGTGGAAGAGGATGGGTGCTGGCTGTAGATGGAGATGGTCGCGGCGGCGAGGTTCGGTGAGGGGAGACGAGCAAGGAAAATGGGGATCTGGCTAATGGAGGCGATGGAGTGGGGCGACCGGGTGATCGATCTCGGTGGAGAAGGTGAAGCGGCCGGTGGATGGCTTTTTCCCAGTGGATTGCGGCTAGGGTTTGGAGGTGTGGTGACCCGCTCCCCCCCGGTGGATGAGCTTATATACTTGCGGCGGCTGGCTAGGGTTTGGCATGTGGTTTTTCATTTTGGCCCTTCCCCTTTGGCAGATTTGCAACCCTAGCTCCCTTTTAGTGCTGATTTTATGTTTGCACCCCTAGCTCTTTCCCATTTGATCTTCTGTAGATTTTTGCGCCTAGTTCGCGCCTACCTGCAAGAGAATTACAAAACACTGTAAACAGTCCAAAAGGATGATGAAATGCAATTAATTAATGGATTTATGGCAGTTTTCATTACTAATAACAGGGTAAAGATATAAAAATTTACTGTAAAAATGATGCATATCATATACCCCCAAGCTTAAACATTTGATTGTCCTCAAGCAAATGATATGATGAATTTCGAACCCAGGGAAACCAGAAAACAAGAAAGGATATAAGTGAAGGCTTACAACTAGTCAAATTGCACTCAATAATTCAAATGAGGCTGACTGATCTACTTTTTACAAGCTGTTCAAGATCAGAACTAACAATCCAGCAAAGACATCAAAGTGATACTAGAGTTTTTGACCAAATCAAGTTACTCATAAGTACTGAGTCGCACTATATGATCACATGGATTTGACCAGAATTGAAAAGTAATCAAGACTAGATATCACAGTCAAGAATAAGCATATCCTAGAGTCATTCTTAGGCATTTACTATTGTAGATGAAGAGGCTAATGCTCGCATGAAGTTTATGAAAAAGCCCACACTTAAGCCAAGATACTTTACTTTTGCTGATTTTTAACAGGCTTTCAAACACACCATGGGCACAAGTGCCACTTATTCCAACTCTTGGGCATGCTTGCCACTTATTCAGACATTCAAACTTCATTTGGGCAGATCTGCCACTTATTCAACTTCTTTTTTTTTCATGTGACAAAGTCACTTATTCAACTCACACTTTGCAACACAAAACAGAAATAAAGATATTTTCTTTTCTTTTCTTTTCTTTTTAAGCATCATTAACCGGTTTTCATTATCTCTAAGTACCATGTGACATGGACTTAGGTAAATTAACCCAATTATTTGCTCAAGATAGGACTACCGCTTTCACAAACTTATCATTCAAGCAGTAGCATCAATGTCTAAAATAAAGTATTATGCCCAAGCATGAATCCTAGGATATTGTTATTCTAGAAGTGATAACTAGAATCAATACAGTTCGCAAAAGGTAAAGATACATGTGTAACTTGCAATGAATCAAAAAAACTAAAGGATCACAAGATTTCTAAGCCAACACAAGATTTCAATGAATATAAGAGTAGACCAATTGGATATCACACAGAATTGATATTTACCCCAGTTCTCTTAAACAATTTTTCAATGTGATAACTCTGAATTAAACCAAGACAACCACATATCACAGACCAAGTATTCAATCAGTAGTATATTTCAGCACATATTAATGATCAGGGCAGTCACATGTAATCAGCAATAACCCAACATGAGAATGATACTAGCCATAAATCATCAATTACACATCATCAACTTCAGTGCCCATGAGTATGACAAAAGAATCATGCTAAAGCATTCTTCATCAATAGACAGATCCCTCCCCCAAGCTTGAATCAAACATTAACTCAAGGATAAATGTTTTAAATGATTGGAAACAGCTCACCGGGTGCAATAGTTGAACCAGAACAGTATCTCATCATCCTTAAGCTTCCTGCCAGGCTTGATTGATGGTTCTGGAGGTGCCTGAAAGTGGAAGAAACAAAAAGGAAAAGATAAACCGACACAAATGTAAAATAAAAGAGAAAAACTAAAGTAGAACAGAAAGAATAAACAGCTCAGGTTGCCTCCTGAGAAGCGCTTATTTTAGGTCTTTAGCTTGACCACAAAATGAACATCACGTGGGCTCAAAAGAAATTGGAGAATCACAGTCAGGACTGACTTGATCTCCACCATTATTGTAATATCCTGAACGTCTTTACGGCGTAAGTTTTTAAAATAATCGCGGAGTCGCCGGTTTTTCGGTAAATCGCGGGAAGGAAAAAATAAAAATTGTAGAACAGTGTAAAATGAATAAAATAAATTAAAAATTAAATTAAAACCTCTGAGTGGGCTGCCTGGGGAGTGGGCCGACCGCCTTGGGCCGGAGGCCCAAGGGGTGGCCGCACCTCCCCTCCCCAAAAACCCTAGCCCTTTTTCTCCCCCCTCTCCCATCCCTTTGCAGCCGCCACCCCCCCTTCCTCCACCCCCTGGGCGCAGCCCTCTTCCCCCCCTCCATCACCCCCCACAAGTGCTGCTGCCATTGGAGCCAAGGAGGGGAAGGAGAAGGAGAAGAAAGAAGGAGAAGGAAGAAGAAGAAGAGGAGGAGGAAAAAAAGGGGTGATCCATCATCTAGGTAATTTTTCCTCATCCCAAACCCTCTGTTCTATGGAATAATTAGGGTTCTTGGCACGGATTTTGAAGGTAGTTAATAGATTAATTGCCCGATTAGAGATTAGCTGATGTCTGCCTGTAGATTGATTCGCGCAGCGTGTCTGTTCGCGAGGTTTTGACCTAGTAAACGAATTTTCCTGCAGACCTTACCAAAAGGAAAGTTGCAGAGGACTTCCAGACGCATCTCCTGTATTTGTTTCGGAATTTTATGCATTGTCATCTGGGAGTTACAGGGTCGGGAATACTGCTGTTCGTCAGGCGAGCAGGTTGGTACAGACCGACGGTAATCTGGGAATTAGAGGTCGTAAATGATTTTTATGACCATGGCCGTAATTGAGAAAGTTGTAGATAATTTAGAGGTCTAGCTTATGTATAAAATTCAAAATTTTTAGACCCTTTTACTGATGTTGGGACGCATTTGTTTATTGCTGTCCAATCTGCCAGAACAGAGTTCTTCCTCTGTTTTGGGCATTAAATTACACCTAGCTGTGATCAAAATAAAAATAGGTGTTCTACATGAAAAATGTAAGCTTTTAAGTGATGAATCCAGAGAGATATCGTTTGCTGTAAATGGATCAATATTTTTAAAGTTATGAAAATGTTAAGCAGCGCTGCTGCAGAGGGTAATTTGCTGAATTGTTGAGCGGAGAGGAGTTTGTGCGGGTTCGGGGTTCTAGCGACGTTTTTAATTATTAATGTCATGTTTGTATGCTGTAGCTGTGTGCTGAGAGTTTCCTTTTGGACAGGTGGTCTTGTCCCTGAGCGCTCTTGATTTTATTTCGCTTCGTCGGTTTGAGGCAAGTAAACGTAGCGGTGGTTGCTACCGTTTAACTTGTTATTCCTTCTACTTTCAGTTTAATTATTATTATAATTTGATACCTTATGCCATGATTGCATGATATCTTAATTGTGAAGATTGTAGCAAGTATTTATCCATTGATATGTTGATAATATGCTAGTAGACATGTGGAAATCTTGCTTAATGTTATAATGTGGAACATGAAAATAACATGTGGTGGATGTGGATATGTCGTGAGCATGTTGATGCTCCTTTGAGGATGGATTAATGTGATTTGTGATTATCATATCATATCATGTCATATGCATATGTGGATGTCGCCGCACATAGCCGCGACCGTACCGGTACAGCATCGTATATTGCCGTAATACGATGCACCTCTTATCCCGCGGGAAGCATCGTATATTGCCGTAATACGATGCACCTCAAATCCTGCCCTGGAAAGAGTGATGTGGAGCATAGCATTCATATGCATTGCATTGTGGAAAGATTCATTTGCATACATATGCAATATGTTGTGGTGAAGTTATTTTGTGGAATATTCAACTCATAGTTGTAATGTGGATTATACAACTTCATAGTTGTAATGTGGAATTGGCTCATGTGAGCTATTTGTGGTATGAGGATTATGGTTGTGGACGTGGAATGGGGTTCATCCCTTGTGTACGGTAAGGGTTGTGATTGTGGCATGAGATTCTTTTCTCTTGTATTAATTGTTGATAACAATTGTGGATGTGAGAAATAATAAAGTTATGAAGTAAAATATACATATGTTTTATTGCTTTTGCTAGTGGTAGTGGTTGAGAATTTAAAGTAGTCAAACAAGATTTATTTGTTAATGCTTTAACGTCATTGATGGTGATTTGAGGTTGAGGATAATAACATTGTAATTGTGGAAGTATGTTGATGATTAACCTATTGTGGTTTGTGGAAGATTAAATGCTTCATTTGCATTTAATTGTGGAAGAATGTTGATGATTAACCTATTGTGGTTTGTGGAAGATTAAATGTTTCATTTGCATTTAATTGTGGATAAAATGACTGCATTCATATGCCAATTAAATCTGAAATTGAAGAGGTATGATTCATGAAAATTTGTGGTGGTTTAATAATTGTGGACATGAATTATGGTTGTAGTTGTATGGAATTATAAATGATGATGTATAATTGTTTGTAGTTTGAATAGCCTGTTAAACAGTTTGCTTGCTGAGATTTTTATCTCACCCTTGTTTCCCCCTCCCTACAGGTGGACTTTGAGCATGCATGGGAAGGGTAGAACGGCACCACACTGATGCACGTGAATCATATTTTTATGCTGTAATAAAGTTGAAAGGATTCTAGACCTTGCATAGCTTTGTTTACATTATCTTAATAATGTTAAATTTGTGAACTATGTTTTCGATTAAAATGTTGGAGGATGTTTTAAATAGTGAATTGCTATCACTATCCTGTTATTCCTTAGTTGTTTATGCTTCCGCTTATACTATCTTGTTTAGTAATTGTTGCCAGTTTATTTTATCTTGTAAATTGGCTCGTTGTAGAGCAGTTTTAGTAGCATCCCAGGGTAATGTGGGTCCTGGGGTGTTACAATTATCCTCATCATTAATTTCAGGAATAGGTTCCCCAATGAAATAGTGTTTCAATCTTTGCCCATTAACCTTGAAAATGCCCCCAGATTGACTCTCAACCTCAAAAGCTCCACTTCCTAGCTCTTTCTTGATTAAACAAGGCCCAAACCATCTAGATTTGAACTTTCCAGGGAATAAATGAAACCTAGAGTCAAAAACTAAGACCAGCTGTCCAGGGTGGAAATCACGCCTCAAAATGTGACGGTCATGAATCTTTTTAGCTCTTTCTTTGTAAATCCTTGAGCTTTCATAAGCATCAAGCCTCAATTCGTCAAGTTCACACTGCTGCAGCTTCCTATGTTTCCCAGCTAGACCCATGTCCATGTTGAGTTTTCTAATTGCCCAATGCGCCCTATGCTCCAGCTCAACAGGAAGATGACAAGCTTTTCCATAAACCAACCTAAAGGGGGACATCCCAATAGGTGTTTTGAAAGCTGTCCTATAAGCCCACAAAGCATCAGGAAGCTTAAGGGACCAATCTGTCCTGGATTTGGAAACAACCTTTTCAAGGATTTGCTTTATCTCTCTATTAGAAACTTCAACTTGCCCATTAGCTTGAGGATGATAGGGAGTGGTAACTTTATGATTATGGACTCCATACTTGGCTAAGAGGGCTTCAAATTGGCTGTGATTAAAGTGAGACCCTCCATCACTAATCACAACTCTAGGAATTCCAAACCTAGAAAAGATGATTTGACGAAACAAGCGGCACACAGACTTAGAATCAGCATGAGCAGTGGGTATAGCCTCAACCCACTTGGACACATAGTCTACTGCCACCAGAATGTGCTTGTACCCTTGAGAAGAGGGTAAAGGTCCTATGTAATCTATTCCCCAAACATCAAAGAGTTCTACCTCAAGAATACCATGCTGAGGCATCTCATGCCGTCTTGACATGTTCCCTGCATGCTGACAGGGATCACAAGACTGAATGAAAGCATGAATGTCCTTAAACATGGTAGGCCAATAAAATCCAGCTTGAAGAACCTTTGCTTGGGTCTTGGCAGTACCCGCATGACCACCAAAAGGAGCAGAATGACAGTGAAAAATCACATTTTGAACCTCCTCATGAGGAAGACAACGTCGAACAACCCCATCTGCACAATGCCTATACAGATATGGGTCATCCCAAAAGAACTTACGTGCCTCATGTGTGAATTTCCTACGCTGTTGATAGGAGAGATCAGGAGGGACTGCATTGCATACCAAGTAGTTCACTATGTCTGCATACCAAGGGGTTTTAGACTGAACAAGAGAGACTTCTGAGAGTTGATCTCCAGGAAGAGAATCTTCAATTGGAAGAGTAGAGACTGGACCAGAATGGGGCAATCTAGAAAGATGGTCAGCTACCAAGTTCTCAGCCCCTTTTTTATCCCTAATTTCCACATCAAACTCTTACAGCAAAAGAATCCAACGAATGAGGCGAGGTTTAGCATCCTTTTTACTCAAAAGATACCTAATGGCTGCATGATCTGTGTACACTATGCATTTTGAGCCAACTAGGTAAGATCTGAATTTGTCAAAGGCAAATACTACAGCTAGCAGTTCCTTTTCAGTGGTTGTGTAATTAATTTGAGTGTCATCTAAAGTTCTGCTAGCATAGTAAATGACATGCAGGGCCTTTTCATGCCGCTGCCCCAAAACAGCCCCCACAGGAAAATCACTTGCATCACACATAAGCTCAAAAGGAAGATCCCAATCAGGAGATTGCACAATGGGTGCAGAAATGAGGGCAGTTTTGATTTTACTAAATGCATCCATGCAAGCCTCATCAAAAACAAAAGGGACATCACAGCCCAAAAGATGAGTGAGAGGGCGAGCAATCTTAGAAAAATCCTTAATGAATCTGCGGTAAAAACCAGCATGCCCCAAAAAACTGCGAACACCCTTCACATTAACAGGAGGGGGCAGGCGCTCAATCACTTCTACTTTTGCCCTATCCACCTCTATGCCTCTAGAAGACACTAAGTGACCAAGAACTATCCCTTCTCTAACCAGAAAATGACATTTTTCCCAATTAAGAACCAGATTTGCCTCAAGACAGCGCTGGAGGACAGTCTCAAGATTGGCCAAACAGCTCTCAAAGGTCTGCCCATAAACAGTGAAATCATCCATGAAAACCTCCATGATTTTCTCAATAAGATCAGTGAAAATAGACATGACACATCGCTGGAAGGTCCCTGGGGCATTACAAAGCCCAAATGGCAGCCTACAATAAGCAAAGGTCCCATAGGGACAAGTGAATGTGGTCTTATCCTGATCTGATGGGTGTATAGGAATCTGCAGAAAACCTGAATATCCATCAAGATAACAGAAATAAGAATGACGTGCCAATCTCTCTAGCATTTGATCAATGAAAGGCAAAGGAAAGTGGTCCTTGCGAGTGGCCTTGTTGAGCTTCCTATAGTCAGTACACATGCGCCAGCCCGTGGTTGTCCTTGTGGGAATTAAATCACCTTTTTCATTGGCAACCACTGTCATGCCCCCTTTCTTGGGCACAACATGAATGGGACTGACCCATTGACTATCTGAAATGGGGTAAATGATGTTGGCATCAAGAAGCTTTAGGATTTCTTTCTTGACAACCTCCTGCAAGTGAGGATTAAGCCTACGCTGGTGCTCACGAGTTGGCTTAGCATCATCCTCAAGGTGAATATGGTGACTGCAGGTGGCTGGATCAATGCCCTTCATATCATCAATTGAATATCCAATGACGGCTTGATATCTACGAAGGATCTCAAGGAGTTGATGATGTAACGATGGCCCGATCTTCCGAGAGATACTGATAAGTCGATTGTGGAGATCACGACGTTGATGATCCAAAGGCTCCGACCAAAACAGATCGAACCCCTCGCAATCACTACACCACTGCTCCGTTGGTTATCAGCCGTGCCGAACACGATTGACCTCGCCAAGAAGGCTATCTCCTGCAAGCGAATCGAGAACACAAGCAAGAGAGTACAAGATGCAATCTGAAATTGCGAATAAATATTAAGTTCACAAGTTGGGGTCTCACAAACCGATGAACGGCGAAACTGTTCAAAGACAGATTAATCTAAGCAAAACCCAAGGAAAACTAAAGGGGTGCGGCCTCCTTAAATAGGGGAGGGGGAAGCCACACTTATCTATTGTAAAGGGATGTGGTACTATTTCTAGTTACTGTTCATGTGCGTGGTACTGTTCACGTGAACAGTACCGGCCCAAATAGCCCAAGTTACAAGGCCCTCGGCCCACTTTGACTCGGACTGGAAAAGTGATGTGGCTTGTTTCGCAGTTTCTGATCTGCTCGGGTGGAGTTTGGAGGTGAGACTAGATCCATCTGAAAGTAGACTCCAAAATCTTTCCAACGAGTACTCACGGGCCCCGAGAAGCCTTCTGGATCAAAAGTTATGGCCGTTTGAAGTTGGCCTGTCAGGCTGAATCCGAATTGATCTGGAGGCCGAATTGGATTCCAAAACCTGTCCAACTTGAACCCTTGCTTAAATTGCTTCCAAAGAGATGTGGTGCTACAAATATATATATTTTCATCATTAGGTAGCATCATATTCTCATTTAAAATATGTTGAAATTGAAGAAACGAATTCACCTTTAGTTCATTCTTGATATTGGCCGCTATGGTCGTACGTGTTGGTGGCGTGGTCACATCAGTTGATCAGCCTCTTGAGGAGTCAAATGATCACTAACAATAACAGGGAAGGTCTGATCTGGTCCAAGAAACTCATATCTTAGATGTTTTGGAAGTGGTTTCAGCTCTACCTTTGGGGCTGTGGGTTGTCTAAGGTATGGGATTTGGGAAGGCTCTACAGGAGCATCAATGAATGCCACATGATGAGAATCTGCAGCAGTGCACTCATCCTCAATTGATGTCACTTCCTCAACAGTTTCATATGTCTCAACAACACATTTGTCAACCAAATCAAGTGAGAAACACTGATCTGGACCGTGAGGAAGATGTGTAGGATGCCTCATATCAAATGACAGCTTCTCTTGACCAAATTGGAGAGTGAGCTTGGCATCCTTGACATCTATGACAGCACCAGCAGTGGCTAGGAAAGGTCTCCCAAGAATGACAGGTTCACTTCTATCCTCCATCTCTAAGACAACAAAGTCCACAGGGAAGGCAAAAGTGCCTATGACCACAGGGACATCCACTAAAATACCGGCTGGGTGACGATATGTGTGATCAGCCAACTGCAGTGTCATTGCTGTTGGCTGCAGATCGCCCAAAGGAAGCGCATCACACACTGAGAGAGGAAGGACACTGACACTAGAGCCTAAGTCACAAAGAGCTCTAAAGTTCTTGGGGCCTAAAATGCATGAAATGCAGAAGCTATCAGGGTCATCTAACTTAGGAGGTAGCTTATTCTGAATGATTGCACTACACTCCTTAGTTAGAGTGACCACCTCAAGCTCATCCATACTCCTTTTCTTGGTAAGCAGCTCCTTAAAGAATTTGGCATACATTGGAACATGTAGGACAGCATCTAGTATAGGAATGGTGATCTTAACATCCTTCATCATCTCTAGGAACTTAGCAAACTGCTTGTCCTCATTTGACTTTTCTAACCGCTCAGGGAATGGCATTTTAGGCTTTGTGGAAGGGACAGCTGCTGAAATGGATGAAGATGGAATATCAGGTGCTTGTTCTGGTGCAGTGGAGCTAGGTTGGTGCAATTTCTGCTGCTGTGAGTCAGGATTTGCTTGCTGGACAGACCTAAAGACAGGGGGCACATACAAGGGTGGTGTTGGAAGAAGAGGTTCAGATGTGGTTTTACCACTCCTAGTAGTGATTGCTCCACAATGGCCACGAGGATTGGCCTCAGGCTGTGCAGGAAGCCTCCAAGGTGTGCTGGATGAAGCCTGTGATGCTTGCAAACTCTCCACACGACTAGCCAAATCAGTCAATTGAGTCTTTGCATCATTGTATTGAGCTTCCATCTTAGCTACATGTGATGCAAGGAGCTATTCAATTCTGGTCAACTGATCTGATTGAGAAGTAGTAGGTGGAGGGTTTGGAACATGCATCATAGGTTGCTGAAATGAGGCATGTGAAGGGGCTTGCTACTGCCTAAACCCTTGTGCTGATGTTCCCACAGGGAAGGATGACACACTAGGGTTGGTGTTCTTGTAAGACAAGTTTGGATGACGCCAACCTGGGTTATAAGCTTGAGAATATGGGCCATTTGACTGAGCATAATTGACTTCAGATGATTCAGCTGTGGAAGTTAAAGGGCACTCAGCTGGAGTATGCCCCTGAGATCCACAAATCTGACATGCAGTGGCTATATGGGCTGAAGATGAGGGCATGAGCTGAGCCATTTGACGTGTGAGAACTTGAATCTGTGCAGATAAGGCATCATTAGAGCTCACCTCATAGATACCAGGACGTGGAGGAGCAGAAGCTCTCTCACTAGACCACTGAAAGTGGTGGGAGGACATACTCTCAATCAAGCTGAAAGCTTCATCAAGAGTTTTGTTCATTATGCCTCCTCCTTCTGCAGAATCTACAAAGGCTCTTGTGTGGTGTGTAAGACCTTTGTAAAAAATCTGCAGCACCAGCCATCTTTCAAGGCCATGGTGAGGACACATCCTAAGTAGGGTTTGATACCTCTGCCAAGCATCATACAAACTCTCACCCTCAGATTGTGAAAACCTAGTAATCTGGTCACGCACTTCTGCTGTCTTGGAGGGAGGAAAATACCTCTCAAAAAAGGCCTGCAGTAGGTGTTCCCATGTGTCCTTAAGATGCAGGGGCAGAGAATGCAACCAAGTCTTAGCACCATCTCTAAGAGAGAAAGGGAACAATGAGAGCCTAATGGCATCAGTTGTGACTCCATTGCACTTCAAAGTGTTGCAATATTCTAAGAAGGTGCGAATGTGTTCATTGGGATCCTCAGTGGGAGAACCTCCAAATCTGGTCTGTTGGACCATGGTGATTAGTGCAGGTTTGAGCTCAAAATTGTTTGCCTGAATGGCAGGTTGGACAATTCCAGGGGCTAACCTTGGTCTCTAGGAATCCATAGGTCACGAAGAAGAGGCTGGGGGTTTTGATCACCCATTTCTTCTTGATGAGGAGGTTGATTTTCTCTCTTCAGCTTATGAAAAGTGCGCTAAATCTCAGGATCAAAAGGAGCCAACGAATGGTCTCCACTCCTGCGCATAAGCTGAGAAGTCGGGCCGAAAAGGGAGGAAGGAAACTAAAGAAATGACTTAGTCTATGGTCTAGCGCGATCACCAATATCTAGTCCCCGGCAACAGCGCCAATTTCTTGATCGTGCAAAACTGCACACCCGCAAGTGAACGGGCTGCCGCTATGATAGCAGCGAGAGTCGTGTTCTCCACAGGGACTAGAGTACCGGTGATAGGACACTAAACTAAAGCTAAATCGCACAAACTGGGAGTCTAAGACTGATTGCTAAACCTATAGAAACTAAAAGGCTGGTGATCAGGTCTAGCAAAAGAAGGACAGCTTGAGAAAGGAAGAGTTGAAGGTGCATGCGAATAAGAGTGTCTGACTGAAGAAGAGAGAAGAGAAGAACCTGAGAATCTAACTCTACTGAGAGAAAGAGAGAAAGAAAGGAGACTAGTCAGAAATAAAAGAAGGAAAGCTAAGGGGAAAGAGAGATAGAGAGAGAGAGAGCAACAGAGAGAATAGGGCTAGGAGTAGGCTGGAACTAGCAGATGAAGGAGAAGGGAAAAGAAAGAGAGCAGAGGTAAGAAGAGAGTGCGAGAGACTAGAAGATTAGCAGAGAACTATAAGAAAAAAAATGCTTTAGCCTGAGGTAAGAAAAGAAGAGAGGAATAACTAGGTAGGAAAGATAATCAGAGACTAGAAGAGAAGGAAGAAGAGAGGAGAGAAGAATAGAGAACTATCTATACCGAGAGAAAAGAAAAGAACTAAGGAAAAGAGTGAGAGAGATAAGAGGTAAGAATGAGGCGTAGAGGACTAACAGAAGGAAGAGGAACAGACTAGAGAAGAGGCTAACTGACAGAAGAAGATGAGAGGTGAGAAAGAAACTAGGTAAGAGAAGAGAAGAAAGGTGGCTAGGAGTCAGACAGGGAGAGAGGGAAATGCAGCAAGGGACCAATGATCAACTCTATCGTGAGAAAGAGGAGGAGCGCTAGGAAGTTGGGGGAAATGAACTAATCGGGAAGAAGGTTAGGAATTGGAGGAAAGAAAAGAGCACAGAGAACAGACGAGAAGAAGCCCAGCGCTTAAGCAAATATCCCAACCCAACACAGCAAGCTCACAGACAGACCAATACCAGGGATATAACAAGACAAGCGATTAAAATGCAATAACACAAGCTCTACTACTGCAGGAATTAAGATGTAAACCTAACTTAGTAATGACATTAAAATAACACATGACATTAACATTTTACTAATCAGTAATTAACAGAAATGCATACTAAATATTAAATCAGGCAAAAGGATCCACTCTAATCACAGAAGATGATTTCAACATCACAATAAGAAATAAAACACCCTACCAGCAGAAGTATCAAGTTTATAAACATCTAATGACTATCAAGCAGGAACCATGAATCTAAACAGGAACAAATAATCTGAATAATCATCTCCCATGCGCAAGAACAACTAAAAGGCACCTTATAATCCCAGATCCGAAATATTCAGCACATGAACTTAACAGATCCAACACATAAAAATCTCAGATGAACAAGAACAACACTACAAGCATACAGATCTGCAAAATATCTCACATGCACATCATTCATCCAACACATAAGCATCACAGATTCACAAATAACAATCTCATGCACATCACAGATATCCCATACAAGCATCACAGGAAAGCATTGCAATATTTAAAATGAAGATTGTGAGATGTTACAACCCTGAAGAGTGGCAGATCCATTGTGAAGACAGTATGTAGTGGACGTAGGCAGTAGGAAGTAGATCTGATGCAGAATCCGAAGGGGTAGCCGTGTAGAAGTAGCAGATCAGCCGTAGATATAGTAGGGGAAGCAGATCCGGGTAGAAGACGCCGTAGAGGGTGCAGGCAGTAGGGAAGCAGAGGTGGAGTAGCATATCTGTGCGTAGAGGAAGAAGAGGAAGCAGATTCGCGCTGGCCACCGTAGAGGAAGCAGATCCAAGCCGAAGAAGTCGAGGAACTCGTAGATCCAGGCTCAGTGAGGGCAGATCCGGGCGTGGCTGGTGGAGGTGCTCGGGAGAGGGGAGGCGAGCGGACGAGATCTGGGAAGAGGCTAGGGAGGCTGCATGTTTAGGGTGTTGGAGATGGGAAGAGAATGGGTGATGGCTGCTCGGTGAAAAGAAGTGCAGCGCGGCGGAGGCGTGAGGATTTTTGGCCAGTGGAGAGGTGGAGATCGTCGAGGCTCTCCAGGAGATCAGTAGTGCGGCTGGGTCTTGGAGGTGGAAGAGGATGGGTGGTGGCTGCAGATGGAGATGGTCACGGCGGCGAGGTTCGGTGAGGAGAGATGAGCAAGGAAAATGGGGATCTGGCTAATGGAGGCGATGGAGTGGGGCGGCCGGGTGATCGATCTCGGTGGAGAAGGTGAAGCGGCCGGTGGATGGCTTTTTCCCAGTGGATTGCGGCTAGGGTTTGGAGGTGTGGTGACCCGCTCCCCCCCGGTGTTTGAGCTTATATACTTGCGGCGGCTGGCTAGGGTTTGCATGTGGTTTTTCATTTTGGCCCTTCCCCTTTGGCAGATTTGCAACCCTAGCTCCCTTTTAGTGCTGATTTTATGTTTGCACCCCTAGCTCTTTCGCATTTGATCTTCTGTAGATTTTTGCGCCTAGTTCGCGCCTACCTACAAGAGAATTACAAAACACTGTAAACAGTCCAAAAGGATGATGAAATGCAATTAATTAATGGATTTATGGCAGTTTTCATTACTAATAACAGGGTAAAGATATAAAAATTTACTGTAAAAATGATGCATATCACTGGGGCCACCAGAGTGGGGAGGGCTGCGAGGTGCTTCTTGAGGTCTTCGAAGGCCTTCGCGCAGTCGTCGTCCCAATGAAACCCGTCGCACCCGCGGAGGGTCTTGAAAAACGGCAAGCCCCTCTCTGCTGCTCTAGAGAGGAAATGGCTCAAGGCCGCCATGCGTCCTGCCAGCCTCTGGACGTCCCGCGTCATCTTGGGGGTTTCCATGCCCAGGATAGCGTCAACCTTGTCGGGGTTCGCCTGGATGCCTCGCCCGGATACGAGGAAGCCCAGTAGCTTGCCCGCCTGTACGCCGAAGACACACTTGTCCGGATTGAGCTTGATGCCCGCTCTCCGGAGGTTGTCAAAAGTCTCCTGAAGATCCCGGCCGTGTGAGGCGAGCCGCCGGGTTTTTACTACCACGTCATCCACATAAGCCTCCACATTTCTCCCTAGCTGAACGGCCAGGGCCAGCGCGACGAGGCGGGTCAAAGTTGCGCCCGCGTTCTTCAAGCTGAAGGGCATCCTCACAAAGCAGAATGTTCCCACCGGTGTAATGAAGATGGTTTTCTCCTCGTCGTCCTTGGCCATGTAGACCTGGTGGTGGCCGGAATAGGCGTCCAGGAAGCTCATGAGTTCACACCCGGCGGTTGCGTCGACCAGCTGGTCTATACGTGGTAAAGGGTAATTGTCCTTCGGGCATGCCTTGTTGAGGGCGGTAAAGTCGATGCACATGCGCCAGGCGCCGCTGGCCTTTTTAACCAACACCGGGTTGGCAAGCCATCCTAGATGTTGGACCTCGCGGATAACCCCCGCTCGAAGGAGCTTCGCCACCTCCACCTTGGTCGCTTGCTGCCGGTCCGCAGACGTACGGTGAAGTTTCTGCTTGACGGGTTTGGCGTCGGGGCGGATCGCGAGGTTATGCTCGATGAGGGCGCGGTCCACTCCTTGGATATCCTCCGGGGACCATGCAAAGACGTCTATGTTGTCCTGGAGGACTCGGAGCAGGTCTTGCTCTACTTGCGGAGGGAGGTCATCGCCTATGGATACGAACTGCCCTTCTGCTCGGAGCGGCACCCTCTTCACTTCGCCCTCCGGGTGGGGCTTAGGCGTCCAACCTGGGGCGGATGGCGTTGTGTCCGCCCGGTATTTGTTGATGGCGTGCACCTTGCGGTACAAACGTCCAGCTTCGGTTTCGATGCTCCGAGCCATATCCTGATCGCCGAGGATGGTGATAACGCCCCGCCGCCCTGGAAGCTTCATGCATAGGAATGCGAAGTGTGGGACGGCTTCAAAAGAGTTGATGGCGGGCCAGCCCAGTATGGCGTTGTATGGATATGAGACGTCCACGACGTCGAAGACGACCTCTTCGGTCCTGGCGTTGTCGGCTTGGCACAAGGAGACTCGGAGGCAGACCTGGCCCAGAGCCTTCAGAGGTTGCCCTCCGAGGCCTTGGAGGGGGGCTTCCGGAGCTTTTAATAGACTCCGAGGTATTCCCATACGATCAAGGGCCTCCGCGAACAAAATGTTGGCGGAGCTCCCTCCGTCCACGAGAATACGCCTGACGTCGCATCCCGCTATGTCGGCCTAGATGACCAAGGGATCTTGATGGGGTAATTCTACGCCCTGCGCATCGGCTGACGTGAAAGTAATGCTGCAAGGGGATGCCCGCTGAGGTAGTTGTGCCGAGGAAGCGCTTGATGAAGAGCCTCCCTCGATGACATTAACGCCGCAGTACTGGGTCTCTCCGGGGGATCCAGCGCGGGAGGGGTGGGCCGCCGCCTGTCGTACTGCCGCGACTTCGGTGCATGCCCGCGTGAAATGGCCCCCGTAGCCGTGCACCTCGCACCATCTACCGTATTCGAGGATTTCCTGCTCCGTGCGTGGCTTGGCATCGCCGCCTCCTTGGCGTCCTCCTGCGATGCGCGAGGTTGAGGCGGCTCCCCGGGGGGTACCCTGTGCGGCCAGGATGTGGCGGGCCTTTTGGGGTCTTCGCTGGTTGCGTTGGGGCTTACGAATGTCGCCTGCGGCCACTTGCTTGTGGTCTGTCCTCGTGTTGTCTCTTGCGCTACCTCTGTGTGACAAGCCCTCCACTCGCCTGGAGTCGGAGTCGTTGTCGTGGCGCCTCCGCATGTCCTCTTCGGCTTGAGCGTACGCTTCCACTTTGTCGAAGAGCTCTGCCTCCGACTTGAGCAGCTTCCGCACGTTGTACTCGGCGAGTGGTCCCGGGCGGAGGCCTTGTGTGGCTGCATTGACGACGGTCGTTTCATTGAGGTCCCTGACCTGGCAACGCACTTTTGTGAAGCGCTTGAAGTAATCCCGAAGCCTTTCGTCAGGTTTTTGCTTGACTGCGAAGAGCTGGTCCGCATCGACACGCTCGACGTAGTTTCCCTGGAAGTTGCTGCAGAGTTGACCACGGATCTGCTCCCACGCATGGATGGATTGTGGCGCGATGGAGAAGAACCAGGACAGCGCCACGCCTTGTAACGCGAGGGGGAGCCCTCTTGCTTTCGTGGTGTCGTCTCCGCCAGCGGCTTCGATGGCTACCTCGTACACACGCATGAAGCCTCACGGGTCGGAGTCACCCTCGTAAGCGTCGATGACGTTCGGGAACTTGAAGCCCGCGGGCCAAGCCGCTTGCTGTAGACTCGCGGAGAGCGGGGACTCCGGATCTATTCGCCGCGATGGGACGCGACTAGACGTAGGGGGTTCGGCCGCCACCGCCGGAGAGGGGGGTTGGCTCCGAGCCTCTTGCATGTCCCGCACAGCTCTGCGGAGGTCTGTTAGCCCCTGTTGAAACGCGCTGAGGGCCGCTAGCAGCGGGCGCAGCCGGGGCCATCGGTGCGCTTGGCGGCGCTACCGGTACGGCGGTGGTCACGGCCTGCGCTCCCAGGTTGCCCGCCGTGTTGTCGCGGAGGACCCTGGAGCCGTTCACCGCTTCTGCGCTAGGTGGAGAGGTGGTCGTCGGGGTGGTTCTGGTGGGGCCGGTCGTCGCGTCGGTGGCGGGGTTGGTCGTCGCATCGGTGGCGGGGTTGGTCGTCGCGCCCACACTGCTGCTCGTACCTACGGTTGCTAAAGCCGAAGCCCTTGTGCTGGCGCGAGACTTCGCCGCCTCCACCTTCTTCTTCCTCGCCGCCGACGGTGACACTTTCTTTGGTGCCATCCTCCTTCGGATCTGGAGGCTTGCTCTTGTCCTCCCCACGGACAGCGCCAACTGTTGTGGTTACAGACCAAACAGAGAGAGAGTGTGGTAGTGGAGAGTTGAGTAAAATGAATGGCTTGGAGCCTTCCTCCCGTGGCCTATGCCACATATATATTCATATGGGGAGTGTTTGTACAGTTATACCCTTACACATGAGTATTCCCCTCGGGGGCTCTTATGTCATTACACATGTCCTGTTTCGGACCTAACAGGCCTACTGGGCTTAGGTGGGGGCCATCCCTACAACAACCCTCATTACGGGTGGCCATTCATGATGAACTCACCCAAGATGAGCAGATCCAACTGCGATTCTAGGAGCTCAACACTCTGGAAGAGGAGCGACTTCATGCTATTTAGAACATGGAGATGTATCGCCAAAACATGGTGAGGGCCTATGACAAGCTATTTAGGCCACGTGTTTTCAGCAAAGGTGAATTAATGCTCGTACTGCGACGCCCCATTGTGGTCACTCGTAAGACAAAGGGGAAGTTTGAGCCAAAATGGGAAGGGCAATATGTTGTCGAGTGAGTTTACAAGGGTGGCACCTATCAGCTGATTGATCATCAGGGATTGAGGCCGATGCCTCCAGTCAATGGGAGATTCTTGAAGAAATACTTTGTTTAAAAGTGTTTACCTTTCTCTTCTTTCTAAAAAAATACATAAAAAAGGAAAGGGTGCTAGTAATTTCAATACCCTTCCCCTGACCTAGTGTTTTCTCATTTTGGATAACAACGTCCCATAACAAACAGTTTTGCCCACAATATGTCAAGCTGATGACCAATAATTCGGCTGCTTCAGGACTTGGGGCAAAACACACTTAACACCCACCGCACGGCACGCATTGCAAGCAGTTGCTACTGGGGGCAGTGAGAAGCCAGCCCGAGTCATTCTCTAGTAGCGAGGTTAACATGCTCCACATTTTCCCAACGCACCTCAAGACCTATGGAGATGTCAATCCCCAGGGAAGGCTATAGGAGAAGAGTATAAAAGGGCTACCTGGACAACACAAGTTCGATTTAGTGTGTAGTCGCTTGCCACCCTATGAGGTGTGTCAACAAGTGACAAAAATAATAAGCCCGCGAGGATCATTTAGCCCACAAAGGTGGATGGCTATTCTCCAAATTCCTATAAGTTGTGCCTTTCAGAAAGTAATGCAAGCTCTTTTGAAAGATCTAGTTCAAGTTCCAATGTTAAGGAATTGCAAACAAAAGAAAGGAGGAAGCAAAATTCATCCTCACAAGTGAAAAGGGATAAAAAAAATCCCACTTCAAACGTTCAAAAAGTTCTCCAATAATCAAAGGAGGAAGTCCTCTCAAGGTTGAAACAGTCGGAAGGAGGAGGGTAGTCATTCACCATCCTCAGCAAAAGTAATGGTAATATTTCCATGCCATTTTCTCAAAACCATTCTTCCTATTTAGGCCCACCTAAGTCTCTTGGTTCGATGAGGCAAAGCGTTGGGACATTCACTGCCCTCCGGTAACACTGTTCCCCCTAAAACACGAACACCATAAGAAGTGAAGTTGTCTCGCCATGGTTTTGTGGCGTACAACAGCTAAGTCCTCCGTCAGCCTTATCCAAGGTCACTCCTACAGTTTGGCGTTTAGTAGGAGAACCAACATTTTTTAAAAAAAGAATTTGCCAAGCTCTGTCTTCCTTTGTTTTCTCATTTCTTCTTCCCCTCATCTTGATGCCTATGAGTCTTCAGCTCAATTGGCAATCAGCAAATTCCTGCAATATAAAATAATTTCAGTCTCCAATTTATTGGTCATTCACTTCGGTGCAAGAGTGGCGACTCATCATCTTGGGAGCAATGTAGCACACCAATGCGGCCAATGCGAATCTGTGAAACCCTTCCACCTAGTTGGTATGGCAACAAAGCAGCTACACAGTCATGACTAGGTCAATAAAATTCCTTCAGTGCGTGGCATGGGCCTTCACCACAAATTGAAGATGCTAATGGCATGGTCTTGCACCTTCACAAAGTATACTCCGGCATGGTCTTTTGCCTCAGAACAAGTATACTATGGCATGGTCTTGCACCCTCACAAAGTATATTCCGACATGGTCTTTTGCCTCAGAACAAGTATACTATGGCATGGTCTTTCGCCTTCACAAAAGTATACTCTGGCATGGTCTTTCGCCCCAGAACAAGTATACTATGGCATGGTCTTTCGCCTTCACAAAAGTATACTCTAGCATGGTCTTTCGCTACAGAACAAGTATACTATGGCATGGTCTTGCGCCTTCACAAAAGTATACTCCGGCATAGTCTCTGGCCTCAACATAGCTCTATGGCATGGTCTTTCACCTCGACAGAGCTCTATGGCATAGTCTTTCACCTCAGCACAGCTCCGACATGGTCTTTCGCCTTAGAACAAGTATACTATGGCATGGTCTTTCACCTTCACAAAAGTATACTCCAGGCATGGCCCTTCGCCTCAAAATGAGTATGCTATGGCGTGGTCTTCCGCCTCAGCATAAGTACACAGTGGCATGGTTTTCGCCTCAACATGGTTATCTGGCATGATTTCTCGCCTTGACACATATATTCTAACCTTTTGTGTTTCTCTTTTTCCCTCTTTTGTGTTTATACTAACCTTCTCAGGTAAGACGGCCTGTGGTACAATCACTATTCGATTTTGCATAGTTTCGACCGCCTAGCAGGGTTGGCACGACAACTACCTTGAAGTGTCACTACTGAGCCTAACCCTCATTTGCCAGAAGTCGGCTGATTACCATCACACTCCATGGTCGTAAGGGATGAAAAGCAGATCGTGACACTCACCCAAGTATCCGGCAAAGTTCACTCGAAATCGATGACAATGGAAGCAAGCCCGGCGCTTATAAAGAGCTACTCGTATATGCAACATTGGGAGGTGTCCAAGTTCTCTTATGACACAGGTAAAAAATCGACCACAACATGAACACTGTTTTTCAGTTTTAGTCCGAGTGAGAATCGCCAAGTTAAGTTCATTTCGCTTTGCGCATCAAACATAACTCGGTGAGGAGGCATTTGTTCGATGAGTTTTTATGCAAAACGTCCAGACAATCCAGCAATGCATCGTGCCTCATACGGTTGTGCGCCGTCATGAGTATCCCGAGTCTGTAAACCACCGGCTATGACTACGTTGCATCGGTCAGACCGATACGGCCACGTTTGCGATCACTTGGGGTATCGAGTACTGCATTCGATCACATGTATCGACCACGTTGCATCGATCAGACCGGTACAACCACGTTGTTGGTCACTTAGGGGCACCGAGCTTTGCTTGTGATCGTGTGTGTCGACCATGTTGCGTCGATCAGATCGGTTCGACCACATTGTGCAGTTCGACCGTGGCTGCAGATCATCAACAAGGCATGGTTGCACCGTATCCTCATTTGGTTGGAGATAATGCTTAACAAATGTCTGATATGAAAGTAGAGCCCAGAAAGGTAAGTTATCTGTAGTCGATCAAGAATCTCATCTCAATTGAAATCTTATCTCAATTTAAATGGCATGATCGGCACTCTGTGGGAGCCACATACGAGGCCCACGACCCTTGCCCACACCTATAAAAGAGGTGGACGGGGGTTCATGCAGAAGGACCACGGTGTTTCACACAGAAGGACCGCAGAGGCAAACAAGATGCGGACAGAGAGGCAATCGCAAGGCCAGACACCCATGGACAGAGAGTAGAGGCGAAAAGAAAGACAGAAGCAGAGAAGGAGAAGCCAGATAGAGACCTGAGGAAATGATAATGGCCTCCTATGTTGAGAATGGTAAAAACAGTCTCTCCTATCTTTCTTTTGTAGCTAGATAAGATGCATACGGTGAGCGGCATCTACGATGGCAATGTCGCCAAGCAAAAATGACCACTGCCGATCACTTTCGAAGTCATGTGTGTCTCTGATTGCTTCACAAACTTGAAGTCCCCGACCGCTGTCGATCCCTTCTGAAGATGTGCGTGTCTCTGATCACTTCGCAAAGCCGAGGTTGCCGATTGCTTCTGAGGTCATATGTGTCTCCGATCACTTCACAAAGTCGAAGTTCCCGACAATTGCCGATCGATTCCAAAGCCGTGTGTCTCTCCAATCACTTTGCAAAGCAGAAGTTCCTAATGGCTGCCGATCGATTCTGATGTTGTACGTGTCTCTGATCGCTTCGCAAAGTCGAGGTTGTCGATCGCTTCTGAGGTCGTGCGTGTCTTCGATCGCTTCGCAAAGCTGAAGTCCCTGACGGCTGCTGATCGATTGTAAAGCCGTCCGTGTCTCTGATCGCTTGGCAAAGTTGAAGTCCCCGATGACTGCCAATCAATTTTGAAGTTGTGCATGTCTATGACCTCTTGCTGGAGTTGACACCTCCGATCGCTTCCAAAGATGGACGCCTACAACCGTCAGTCATCTACG
Source organism: Dendrocalamus latiflorus (assembly GCA_017311315.1). Lineage (NCBI taxonomy): Eukaryota > Viridiplantae > Streptophyta > Magnoliopsida > Poales > Poaceae > Dendrocalamus > Dendrocalamus latiflorus. The sequence continues at coordinate 17,529,997 of CM029653.1, read as the reverse complement.
ATCGCTTGCTGGAGCTGAAGCCTCTGATCACTTCCAAAGATGGATGCATGCGACCATCAGTCATCTACGACCACTTGCTAGAGCCAAAGCCTCTGATCGCTTCCAAAGATGGACGCCTACGACCATTAGCCATCTACGATCGCTTGCTAGAGCCGACGTCTCCGATCGCTTCCAAAGACAGACGCCTACGACCTTCAACCATCTACGACCACTTGCTGTACCCAAACTCCTTCGCTCGACCACGATGATATAATACTCCGATGAGTACTCCCTACGATCGGGCACTCTACGAGAGCTTTGCTCGACCTCTCGACTAATTGCTATAATAATCTTTCGATGGTTTCGACAACGGTGGCATTCGATGATGGTGATGTTCGACCACGGTGACATTCAACCATGGTAATGTTTGACCATGGTGACGTTTGACCACAATGGATTTTCGACCACGAAGGACTTCCGATGTGTTTTGAACATGGTGGATTTCGACCACGAACATCTTTCGATGTGTTTTGACCACGGTGGATTTCGACCACAATTGTCTTTTGATGAGTTCAACCATGGTGACTTTCGTCCTCAGATGTTTCCCGATATGTTTGACCACGATGAGTTCGACCACGGTGACTTTCGACTACATTGAGTTCCGTCCACAGAGATTACCCGTTGGTGTTGACCATGTGACTTTTGACCACGGATGTTTTCCGGTGGTGTCAACTACGCGGACCTGCAACCATGGTGACTGCTAACCCTAGATGTTTCCCCATGGTTTTGACCATGTGGCTTTCAACCATGGAGATTTCTTGACAAATTTGATCATGGTGATGTTTGAACACTAAGCGCTTCTGATGGGTTTTGACCACAATGGATTTTGACCATGGGCATCTCCTGATGGATTGACCATAGACAATTCTTGGCGGTTTTCGACTATGATGAATCTCAACCACAGATGGCTTCTGATGGCTGTCGATCACATTGATTCTTGACCTTCGTGGCCTAGTCTACTAATTCTTTCGCTCAAGCTATACCTACAACACCGATTCTGGTTGCCATTATCGTTAGACCCATCATGCTAGACATTAATCATGCATTCTTCAAATCAATTCCATTGTGTCTGTTCGATACCGACGAGGTCGAATGGCATGGGCGGGCGTGGTCAAGTGTCAAGCAAAATCCGGGACTAGACCTTTTAAACACTTGACAAACATGTTAGTCCCATACACAAATAATTGAATACAAAATAATATGAGTATATATGAACTACACAAGTTTTATATACTCAAAGGACATGTTTCAAAGAAGAGATCCCCAATATATGCGGAAAAAGAAATATGGATCAATACAAATGAAACCACAAAACATAGAGTGAACTCCCACTAAATATGTGCATACAAAAATGTGCAATAAAAACATATGCACATATTCAAGTTAGACTTTTGGAGGAGTTCAACCTATATTTTAGATCTGAGGAATGTAACAAGATATAAGAATATGACATCGAATGCATACCTTCATGATTTTCACTATTTCATCCAAATGAGACTAAGCAATATCATATTCAACAAATGAGTTAATCTCATATTTAAATTTCTTATTTATGAGTTATACTCATATTTAAATGTGTCATTAATCACTAAAACCAATCTAATTGGAGCTTGAACTTACAATCTCCACCTTTTTAGTGATTGATGACAAATCCGTTATTAATGACAACATTTGGATAAATTAACACAAGACAGAAATTTCGGCTATTAAACTAAATCCATATATGTCACTAATCATTTCAAGCATCATACATATGGGAATGACATACTTGATTTATATAGGTGGCTATGTGTATGAATGAATGCTCCTCCTCAAGAGTGCACTAAATAAGGTGAAATCAAAAGACAATATATCAATCATCCAAATGTTGCAATAATCACCAAAAAATTCTCCCCCTTTCAGCACTAATCACCAAAAATGCAAAAGAAAGTTAAGCAAGTATGGAGACTTTCCAAAATTCAGAGCTTGGCAATGAATTCATCTTAATTTGGTCATAACGTGTGTGAAATAGATACATATGGCTAATTTGGAGGCTTGGATTTAAGAAATTTTCAATAAATGACAAGAATTCCACAAACTCCCTCTTTATGGCCTAAAAGAGCAAAACAACTTTAAATGATGCATATTTCGAGTTAACAAAAGGAAATGATATTTGAAACATATTCAAAGAAGCTTACTCTTGAAATCTCCTTGAAATACTTTTTCAATTTGCAAAAGATCACAAAAAGATAAAGCCAAAGCTCCTTAATGCATTTTGAAAAGTGGAGAAACAAGCTCTGGAAAATATGAGATAAATCATGAAGCTAGTCCATAAAAATACATACAAGTTTTATGTTGAGAGGCTTTCCAAAATCTCAACCATTTTGAAGATATGGAAATCATAAAACTTCAGAAAACTGAAAGTTTAGATTTTCAGGATTTTGCATTCCATTCCATTTTGCAAAAACAAACTTTGGACTCCTAAGAAAATTTTCCAATAGGAATTTTCAAAAAAGGAGTCTCCCTTACACAAAGGTTTCTCTTGACATTGCTTTCTTCTCTTTTGGCACACAAAAGATTCTTTTCAATCTTGGCATCTTCTCTTTTGCCATTTCTCCCCCATTTAAATTTTGTCTTCCTCTTTGTCATCTAGCACCAAGAATTTTTGACATCAAAGATTTCTTATTTTCTCCATAATAGGTACTTTTAACCGTTTGTGGTGCTTTCGTCTTTTTCATGAATAGCACACATTACTTTGACATTTATACTACATATGATGACAATCAATAACACTTGTGAAAATAAATGATACCAAATATAATTGATTCCATTTGTCGAAACTTGATATCACTTGTATGAACAACTAGTATCCCTTATAAACACAAGGTTGATTTCAACATTTGATCTTCTCTTGAAGGATTAAAATCAACTTATGAATACCAATTTTAAATTCATCTTGAATAATGGAGGTACCACTTGTAGATCACATGTAAACCACTTAATACTTATTTCTAGGTGATACCACTTGCATGAAGAAGGAGATATAATTTGAGAAGTTTTATATCATATTGTAATTTGCTCCAAAGTTTTTCTCACACAAAACCTAAACCACTTTTGGAGCATTTCTATCATATTGTAATTTGCTCCAAAGTTTTTCTCACACAAAACATAAACCACTTTTGGAGCATTTCCAACTATATGCTAAAGTTAAAAAGACTTTTGTCATACAAAATAGTTTTAACAAACTATGCCTTTTGTTTTCAAAATAAATTCATTTTTAAAAGAAACATCAAGATTGCCAAAATGAGCATGTGAGGGTGTTTTTAACATCCATTTGTAGGTATAAGTTTGTAATATCCTTATGAGCCAATGTAGGTCAATAATTTTGGCCCAAATGGCAAAACTCATTTAAGTGCTAGATTGTGACCACTGAGGTCAACATAAGATTTTGGATGAGTGTAAAATCCAAAAACTTACGTTTGATTGGCCTTTTGGAAAATATTCGAATACCAATAATGTTTGAGATAGCCAACTCTAGATTTTTGGTATTGGGCATTTTTCAAATTCCTTTTAGAATTGATTTTACCCAAGTTTTAGTTTAAATCCAAAACAACATACTAGATTGCAATTTTGGGTTAGAAACTCAATTTTGCTTAAAATAAATTTTTCTAAAGCCAAAACTTTTGGAAAACCTTTGAAATGTATTTGTATATATTTTAACTAGTTTTTCAAAGATATACTAGTAATTTCATATTTTTAACTTTTTTCTAAATGGCTCAATTTTGAAACTCAATACTAGCACTAAATCAATTTGGGCACACTTAGCGATGTGATATACATGATTATGATTTAGCACTCTCCTTAATGTGCCACTTACCCATCTTGCTCAAGATTGCAATAATGAAGTTTTGAACAAGAGCAAGAACACATTTTTAAAAAGGATTTTCATGAATGTAATGCAACCTACACAACGCTAAGGGCTAGATAATTCAATATAAATACTTGTTACCGAGATGGCATTGATGCTTGATGTGACAAGGTCATCCTCATGCTTAGCTCTATTTTTGCATATGGAGTTCACCTATTTATGAATGAGCCAAGTCTCCAATTCCTCTCCAAGTACCTATTAAGTATTTAAGCGTATTTTGGTACCTAAAACATGGTTGGATCTATGAAAATTAGTCACAATAGACTTGAGCACCCAAATAGCCCTAGCAATAGCCTTAGGTGAACTAACACATCTAGCAATCACCCTACCATCTCTAGCATTCCTAAGCAAATAATGACATAGATAATAGACTTACGAGTAATACCTTTGGGACAATCCTTAATAAAATATCTGTTGTAGGGGTCGCCCCCACCTAAACCCAGCCGGCCTACTAAGGGATTGTAAAGCCCAAAATGGGATATGTGTAATGACGTAAGTACCCCTACGAGGGATTCATGAGTGTAAGGACATACTTGTAAAATGCTCCCCATGTGAATATATATATGGCTGCCCTGGGCATGGGGAAAGGCAAGCATTGTTCATCTGTCATCTCCACTACCATACCCTCATTCCATTGTTTGGTCTGTAACCACAATAGCTAGCGCCATCCGTGGGGATCGACGGAGCAAGCTCTGAGATTTGAAGAAAGATGGCACCCAAGAAAGCCTCATCATCGGCAGCGAAGAAGAAGAGGAGTATAACGGAGGCGCTCGTCAATGCCAGGGCTTCGGCATCGGCTGCTGGTGCGGATAGCAACCCCGGCGCTGCGACTGCCGATGTCAACCCTCGTGGCGCGACGACCGCCCCTGCCGCTGGCGCGGTGGTCGGCACTGGCAGTACCGATCGGGTTGTCGGGAGCGGTGACGCCGATACCCGCGCTAGCATGGCCACTGCCCCCGTACCCGATGTGGGAGTGGCAAGTGGCTTCGGTAGCAACGTCAGCAGCGTCGGCCATGCCACCCGCACCAGCACGCCGAGTAGCTCCGGAGCGCATGCCGTGGTCGCCGCCAACCCGACGGTGCATACTGGCGCTCAGGCCGGTGCAACCATGCTGACGGTGGAGAATGCCCTACTGACGGACCTTGGCACACTGCAGCTGGAGCTGGCAGACCTCCGTAGAGCCGTGCGGGAGATACAAGAGGCTCAGAGCCAACAAATCTTGCCGACGGCAGCGGCGAAGCCTACGCCAGAGCGGGCCAACAGCCGCGACGACCCTACATCCAATCGCATCCCGCTTCGGCGTGTGGATCCGGAGTCCCCCCTCTCTGCAGGCCTGCAACAATCGGCATGCTGGAAGACTTCATGTTCCCCACCACCATCGAGCCGTACAAAGGCGACACGGACCCCTAGGAGTTTGTGCGCATGTACGAGACTGCTATCGAAGCCGCGAGCGGGGATGACTCCACCAAGGCGAAGGGGCTACCCCTCGCGTTGCAGGGAGTGGTGCTCTCTTGGTTTTTTACCATAGAGCCGAACTCCATCTACACGTGGGAGCAGATCCGCGAGCGCATTAATGCGGATCAACTCTTCGCTATCAAGCAAAAACCCTCAAAGAGGCTCTGAGAGTACTTGAAGCGCTTCGCCAAGGTTCCCTGCCAAGTCAAGGACGTCAACGAGACCACCATCATCAACACAGTGATACAAGGCCTCTGCCCAGGGCTGTTGGCTGAGTACAATGCGCGCAAGCCAATCAAGATGGTTGCTAAGCTCTTCACAAGATGGAAGAGTACGCGAGGGCGGAGGAGGACGCACGGCGGCGCAAAGGCAACAACTCCGACACTAATCAAACAAAGGACTCGTCGAAGAAGGAGGACTCGTCGAAGAGCACCGCCAAGCGCAAGCAGGAGAGAGTCCTCAAAGGATGCCACCGAGCACAAGGACACCTCCAAGCGTAAGCAGGACTCGTCGAGTGACAAGCCCAAGCGCAACCAGCGTAGATCCCAGAGGACCCGCTATGTCTTCGACATCTAAGGTGACTTTGAGGACAGTGCCCCAGCCGGTCGCGAGCGAGGTCGCAGAGGCCGCGGGCGAGGGCACGGCAGGGGTCACGACGATGGACGCCGTGCATAGCAAGAGCGCCAGGACTATGGCATGTGGTGTGAGGTGCATGGCCGTGACGATCACTTCACGCAGACATGCACCGCCATTGCGGTGCTTCGATAGAGCGTCGCCAGGGATAGAGCCCTGGAAGCGGGGCCACCAATGGTGGCCCACGTGCAGCAGCCTCAAGGGGGCCCCCTGTGGATATAAGCCCCAGAGAGAGCCCAGTGCCAGATCATAAATGTCATCTCCATGGGCTCTTCGCTGAAGTTCTCCTCGGCACGGCAGCAGAAGGCTTACGCACGCAAGCTGCACCATGTGGCGGCGTACCCGACGCAGGCACTACCGGCCTGGGCGCAGCACGACATCACATTCACACCCATTGATGCGGAGGGTGTGGACTTCCCTCACCAGGACCCCCTAGTCATCCAGGCCGCCATCGCAGGCTGCGATGTCAAGAGGGTCCTGGTCGACGGAGGCAGCTCCGCCTATATCCTGTTCGTGGCAGCCTTCGACAAAATGGGGATCCCCTGAAGCCGCTTAGGCCCCTCGAGAATCCTGCTGCAGGGCTTCGGAGGGCAGCCGCTAAAGGCTTTGGGCCAGATACGGCTACAAGTCTCTTTCGGCCAGGGTGACAACACGAGGAGCGAAACGTCACCTTTGACGTTGTTGACATCCCGTACCCCTATAACGCCATATTGGGACGCCCGACCCTCAACTCCTTCGGAGCGGTCCCGCATCACGGCTTCCTCTGCATGAAGCTCCTAGGCCCACGGCGTATCATCACCATCTTCGGCGACCAGGACCTCGTCCGACACACATAGAGCTTGGCGCCTAGGGCCCACATCGGAAGGTGCACGTGCTCACTGACACTCCCAAGGCAAACACACCTTCCGCCCCAGGGTGGACGCCTAAGCCCCGACTGGACGGCGGAGTCAAGACGGTCCCCCTGCATGTTGAAGGACATTGCGTGTCCATTAGTGAAGGCCTTCCCTCGGAAGTTGAGCAAGATCTACTTCGGGTACTTCAAGACAACGCGGACGTCTTCGCATGGTCCCCCAGATTACATCAAGGGCGTGTACCGCGCCTTCATCGAACACACTTTAGCAGTCCACCCCGACGCTGAGCCGGTTAGGAAAAGGCTTCAGCGAATGTCAATTGAGCAACAACAAGCGGCCAAGGCAGAGGTAGCGAAGCTCCTCCAGGCCGGAGTCATCCGCGAGGTCCAGCACCTGGGTTGGCTCGCCAACCCGGTGCTGGTGAAGAAGGCCAGTGGATCCTGGCACATGTGTATTGATTTGCTTAACAAGGTGTGTCCGAAGGATAACTACCCGTTGCCGCGCATAGATCAACTTGTGGACGCCACGGCGAGGTGCGAGCTTATGAGCTTCTTGGACACATACTCCGGCTACCACCAGATCCACATGGCCAAGGACGATAAGGACAAGACAAGCTTCATCACGCCAATAGGGACTAACTGCTTAGTCAGGATGCCCTTCGGCCTGAAGAACGTAGGCGCTACCGTCACTCGCCTAGTCGCGCTTGCGCTGGCCTCCCAGCTAGGGAGGAATGTCGAAGCCTATGTCGATGACATTGTCATGAAGACCAAGCAGCTCGCCTCCAATTGTCAAGATCTTCAAGAGACCTTCGACAACCTCAAGCGAGCGAGCATCAAGCTCAACCCGGACAAGTGTGTCTTCAGTGTGCAAGCTGGCAAGCTCCTTGGTTTTTTGGTGTCCGGGCGCGGCATCCAGGTGAACCCCGACAAGGTCGATGCAATCCTCGCCATGGAGCCGCCCAAGACGATGAGGGAGGTCCAAAGGCTTACTGGACGCATGGCCGCGTTGAGCCACTTTCTGTCCAGGGCGGCTAAGCGGGGCCCGCCATTTTTCAAAACCCTTCACGGCTGCGATGGGTTCCATTGGGATGACGATTGTGCGAAGGCTTTCGATGACCTCAAAAAGCACCTCGTAAGCCTCCCCACATTAGTCGCCCCAGCACCAGAGGCTCCCCTCCTGCTTTACCTCGCTGCCACAGCAACAGCGGTCAGCGCCGTCCTCGTCCTCGAGGAAGGCACCCTCCAGCGGCCCGTGTATTTCATCTCCGAGGCCCTTCAAGGCGCCAAGACGCGGTACACCGAATTTGAGAAGCTGAACTACACATTGATCATGGCCTCAAGGAAACTCTGGCACTATTTCCTTCCCCACCCCATCACTGTGCCATCCTCATTCCCTCTGGCGAAGATGTTGTACAATAAGGAGTCCACGGGACGTATTGGCAAGTGGGCGGCTGAGCTTGCACCCTTCTCTTTGACGTACACGTCGTGAACGGCAATAAAATCTCAAGTCCTCACAGACTTCCTCGCCGAGTGGACTCCGTCGGCTCAGTGCGTCCAACAACCAGAGGACCCGATGTGGACACTCAACACCGACGGGGCTTACGACGCTTTGGGCACTGGGGTGGGCGTAGTGGTCACTACGCTGGAGGGTCACCGCCTGCTGTACTCGGCGCGCCTTGGATTTTTGGCCACGAACAACACGGCTGAGTACGAGGCGCTGCTCTTCGGCCTCGCGAAGCTTAAAGCCCTTGGCGCACGAAGGGTCCTTATTGCGGGCCACGTCGACAAATCCTACCAAGCCAAGGACCCCGAGCTAGCCAAGTATCTGGCAACGGTGAGGGCGAAGGAGCGCCACTTCTTGGGTGTCATGGTCAAGGCTATCCCTCACGCGGATAATGAACAAGCTGACATCCTCGCAAAGGCCACCAGCCAGTAGCCCCCCTCCCTGAGGGAGCGTTCTATGAGGTCTTGCCCGTGGCAGCCATCGCTCAAGACAACCACGACACGGCCCTCGTCCATTAAATTGCCCAGCAGGGCGACTGGCGGGAGCCATCTACGGCTTCCTACAAGGTGTAGCAGAGCCGGACGACCCTCTTGAGCTTCGACATTTGCAGCACCACGCCAGATCCTTCCAGGTGCTCAACGGTGTCCTCTACAAGAAGGGAGTTTGCGCACCACTTCTATGATGCCTCTCGCGTGACGAGGGTAAGCACCTCCTCATGGAGATTCACGCCAGGCTCTACGGCTCACATATTGCGCCGAGCTCCCTCGTCGGCAAGGCATTCAGACAGGGCTTCTATTGGCCAACCGCCATTACAAATGCACAAGACCTCATGCGCCGATGTCAAAGTTGCCAGTGGATGGGGTGAGTCATCCGTAGACCTCCGACAAACTTGCAGCCCATCCCGCTAGTGTGGCCGTTGACGTCATTGGACCACTCCTGCGCACCGCGGGTGACCTTCGGTTCGCTGTGGTTGCCCTGGAGTACTTCTCCTGATGGCCCAAAGTGGTAGCATTAGCTAAGGTCACATCCGCAGCCATGCAACGTTTTCTCTGGTAGAATGTCATTTGCCGCTTCGGAGTCCCGAGGGAGGTCACTGTCGACAACGGCTTGCAGTTCGACTCCACACCGTTCAAAGCCTTCTGCGACCGCATGGGCATCACACTTTGATACGCTTCCGTCGGGCACCTGCAATCCAACAGAGCGGTCGAGCAGGCGAACGGAAGCATCTCCGTCAGAATCAAGAAGCGCCTCATTGGGTTGCCGAAGGGCAAGTGGCCAGACAAGCTCCATAGCTTGCTCTGGTCCCTTCGCACAACGGTGACGCGTCTGACGGGGTTCACACCGTTCAAGCTCCTTTTCGGTGATGAGGCAGTCACGCCTAAAGAAATCAAGGCTGGCTCGAGGAGGGTCCTAGTCCAGGCCTCAGCGGAAGAGCGTGAGCTATCCCTCGATCTTCTCGACGGGGATCTGGTGAGCGCCACCCAACATGTTGCCAAGTACGCACGCCAAGTGGCATGCGCGCATGACTGCACCGTACACTCACGCGAATTTCAACTTGGAGACCTTGTCCTCAAAATGGCGCTTCACGCGGCGATGGTCGGCAAGCTGGAGTCCAAGTGGGAGGGCCCCTACATCGTCATCGCGGCTCTACAGCGCGGAGCATATCGTCTCGCAACGTTGGAAGGCCAGACTCTCCGCCACATATGGAAAGCAGACAGGTTGCGGCGGTATTATGTATGAGGTTGAAGGGATGCCCACAGCATGGTCGGCATCCTGACCCATGTAATCGCTCACCTGCGCAAACGGGAGATCAATAAAGCCCACCGTTTGCAAAACTAGTCTCATTTTGTGTAAAGACGCGCGGAGGCGAGCCTCCACATGCACTCTACGGAGTATAAATAAGACGCGCGGAGGCGAGCCTCCTCGTGCACTCTATGGAGTATAAATAAGACGCATAGAGGCGAGCCTCCGCGTGCACTCTAGTGAGTATAAATAAGATGTGCGGAGGCGAGCCTCCGCCTGCACTCTACGGAGTATAAATAAGATGTGCGGAGGCGAGCCTCCGCGTGCACTCTACGGAGTATAAATAAGACGCGCGAAGGTGAGCCTTCGTGTGCACTCTATAGAGTATAAGTAAGATGCGCGGAGGTGAGCCTCCACGTGCATTCTTCGGAGTATAAATAAGACGCGCGGAGGCGAGCCTTCACTGCACTCCACGGAGTATAAATAAGACGCGCGGAGGCAAGCCTCCTCGTGCACTCTACGGAGTATAAATAAGACATGCGGAGGCTTTGTGTGCACTCTTCGGAGTATAAATAAGCACAAAATTGTGTGGCTAGTCACCAGCTCCACTGCCACCACTCCGAAAGGTTGGGGACGGAGCGCTCGAGCATCTACTCCAGCTAGTCGCCAGCTGCGTTGCCGCCACTTCGAAAGGTTGGGTGTCGGGACCCGGAGCAGCAACTCCAGAACCCTCTGTGTTAATCGCACTATCCCAGGAAAAGCTAGTGCACACAGTATCACAAAGACAAATATCATGCGTAATGACAAACTTTATTTAACTAATATGAGCCTGATGGCCAAAGTTTACAATAATAGCAAAAGAAGACAGCGGAAGAAATACATAAAGCAGCAGCCCATCCAGCCTTCCCACAAGGCGAATGACTGTAAGACGCGGCCTAGTCGCAATCCTCACTGAAGTCGTCGAAGGCTTCCTCTGGAAAAGAGTTAAATATAGCAACATGAGTACAAAAGTACTCCACAAGTTACACCAGGAGTTATAACAGATGTGATGCATGCATAAGGAGTTTCAAAGGAAGGCATAATATGGTTAATTTGCATAAAAGGCGATCATTGGAGTAAATATCATAAGTAAGTACAAAAGCTGAATTTGATACATTAAGTAAAACAACATTGTAAGCAAAATAGTTACCGTTAGTGCAGGCTCCAACCAAACACTAACCTATCCACGGGCATCTCACCCGGACCATCTTTTCCAAAAAGATCTCATATGGATTCCATCCATCCATACGTTTTCCAAAATCTCTTATGGATTCCATCCATCCACAAGGTTTTCGCAAACCATTTTGAAAAGCAAAGTCTAATCCGTGAAAAACTTTACTCAGCTTGCCCATGACCGTGGGCACGGCTATCCAGGATAGGTTATACACTCTGCAGAGGTTGTACAGCTTTACCCACAAGACATGATCATCCCTTTTTGCCACCGGATTAACACACTTCCTTAGGTGTGCGGCGAGGAGATCATGACAAGGCCTTTACAATGATCCGTTGTCAACAAAATCACGCCGCCACTAAGGTTTCACCACAACATGAATCCACATGTTGGAGCCCCCTCTTGTGCCGTGTGAGACTTCTCACGGCCTACGCCGCGCTCACATTCAGCCTATAGCGAGATCATGTTGGAACTTCACAAATTATTCGGCCAGGTCTGTCCCATACCAGACTTGTGGTAGTACGATAGGGCTTTGCAATAGTAGCTCACAGACCGGTCCTTAACTTGACTTAGGCCTAACCACAAACCCCTGTGCCCGACAATCAACCACTGCGTCTCCGACCAACAGGGCATGCCTGCACCCACCACTCTAACCAATTGCCTAAGTCTAAACCAGTTTTATATTTTGTTTTCAAAATATTTCAAAAACATTCTTGACTCACCAAAGTCGAGAATTTAGTTGAAAAGTTTATCAATTTATGTGAAAGATCATCCCAAACCATAAGTATTATAAGCATGGCTAAGCATTTCTACAAAATTTCTAGTTAGTGCTATTGTACTAACTAGGTTTTATCTAGGGTTGACAAGGTACAATGGCATTCAAGTCAAATTTGGCTGTACAAAGGATTTAGGTATAACTACACTTTTAAACTGAATTTAAACTAGACTTGAATAAAATTACGCATGCAATAATAATTTAAAAACAACATAATTAATTTAAAATATTAGGTTCAACATGATCAAAGGTGTAACTTGCCTTGCTCGAAGACCTGGTGCGAATCGTCGGCGTCGTTCTCTCCGAATTCGTCGAAATCTACGCGCGAAGAACCAAACAAATAAATTCAAATAAAATCCAAATAAAATCCAAAAATTATAAAATATATACTGCAACTTAGATTATGATTTTAGACGAATTTAGAAACTTGAATCACTGGATTCGGAGTTCGGACGACGGAGAACGAGCAATTGGAAGTTTGATCGGTTTGGAAATTCCAGAAAAATGCAAAACGAGGGAATATTCTCTGGAATCTTATTTTGGCTGATTTTTGGGGTATTTTGGAGTGTATGACATGTGGGGCCCGGTTGTCATTGACTAGCAAAAATTTTGGCCAAGCCCAAACCGAAAATTGCATTGCATTGGACTTGAACACACAACCTCATGCATGCATGCACTAACATGCACCCACTAGCCAAGTGGGCATTTAGTCTTTCTTGACAAAGGAGCAACAACAAAATAAATAAGCAAGGTTGAATATGGTTGAAGAAGGAATCATGGAGGGAGGCCACGGGAGCGCGCACGGGAGGCGGCTCACCGGCGACCGGCGGCGGGGCGGCGAACGGCGGCGGGGTGGACGGGGCGGCGGCGCGGCCTACCGGTGGCGACGGGGATGGCCGGGGCGGCCAGCGGTTGGCGCAAGGAGGAGGCGGCCGGCCGTGGGGTTTGGGCGGCGGTGGGAGGCGGGCCGGGAGGTGGCCGGGGCGGCTGCAAGAGGCGGCGGGGTGGCGGCCGAACGGGAGGGGAGGGGCGGCAGTGAGAGGGAGGCCGAATGGGAGAAGAACCACCGGAGTTCGGGCTTTTTATAGATGGAGAAAGAGAGATGAAGGGCCGGCGGTTTAGAGAGGATTAAAGGGAGGAGGCGGCCGGGCGTGAGTGGGGAGTGATGAGGGGGCTTAAACGCACGCTTAAACGAGGATTAAAGTGGTAGTAACGGCCGGGATTAAAAGCTTTCATTTGTCATTCATGGAGGAAGAGAGAGAAGGTGGGAGGAGGAAGAAGGAGAGGTTGAAGAAACATATGACATGTGGGGTCCATGTGTAATAGAGAGAGGGAGGAAGTGAAGGGGTACGGGCCGTCGGATTGTTGACACGTGGCAAGTGAGTGTTTCATGGCTCTTGGATTTTATGAAGGGGTAAGTGATCATGTGTGGCTAGGATTAAAACGTGGAGAGAGAGTGATTCAATCTGAGAGCGACACGTGGCGGGCTTGGATGAATTTGATTTTTATTTTCGGAATAAATTTCAGAAATTACTAGAAACTTCACAAACACTTGGAAAAATAGTATTTAATGTCTAAAAATTCCAGAAAAATTATAGAATATTCCTGGAAGCATTTTAGACTTAGTAAAAATATTTGTAATTTCAGATTTTCATTTAATAATATTATAAAATAGTTTTTAACCTTTAAAAATTGATTTTAAATTCCAGAAAAGCACAGAAAATCCGAATAAAAGCCAAATGCTTTTAAATACTTAATTTGAAATTATATTTTTACATAAACTCAAAATATTCTTTTATTTAATCATAATTTTATGCTTTTAGTTAAATTACTTTTTATAAAAGCCTTTTTAAAAGCTAAAAACAGACAAATAAAATCTCCAAAATTTAGGCAACCAAAGAACACTTTATTTTATTTAAATTAAATTAATTATTTTTTTTTACTGAAAATTTTGAAATAAACAGCTGGGCTGTTACAAACTACCCCCCTTAAAAAGAATCTCGTCCCCGAGATTCGCACGGGTTAGCAAAGAAATAGGTTTGGATCTTACTCTGTGTGGCTTGAGCGGAGATCTGGTTCAGACGTCCCTTTGCAAACTTCTGTGGCCTTTTGTTTGCTGTCTGGAGGTTGTTGGCAGTTGATGTTCCGGATGTACCATTCTTCATTGTCTGCTGTCTCTTGGGGCAGTTGTTGGCATAGTGTCCTGTCTCATGGCAGTTGAAACAGGTAACACCGGCTGCAGGGTTCTGGTCCTTCGGTGGGAAGCCAAATATCAAAGCCTTGTTGTCCTCGGTGTCGGTAAAGGTGTTGGCTGATACTCGCTCTTCTGTTATCGGTGACGGCTGAAATTTGACGGCATGTGGTAAGGTTCTTTTAACCTTGGAAAAGCTTCCGGAATTCATGTGCTGGGTGGACATTCTTCTTTTCCGATTTTCCATTTCCACAAACTTGCCCTCCTGGCGAATAGCCTTGCTGACTAACTGATGAAAATCTGCATAGTCACTTGATATCAACTGTACAGAAATATTGTCATTCAGGCCCTCCAAAAATCTTTCTTGTTTTGCTTCGTCGGTGGACACGTCCTCTGGTGCGTAGCGTGCCAGCTGGTTGAATTTCTGCAAGTATTCATTCACTGTACGGTTTCCTTGTCGCAGAGCTCTGAATTCCTTCTTCTTCAAAGTGATGGTGCCAGATGGAATGTGTGCTTTGCGGAAACTTTGCACGAACTCATTCCAGGTAATAGCTTGGGGGTTGGCATGAGAGGCTGTTAAGGTATCCCACCACTCGGATGCGGGTCCATTCAACTGATGAGAAGCAAACAAGACTCTTTCTCGATCAGTGCATTGCAAGATGTCCAGCTTCTTTCCAATCGCGCGGAGCCAATCGTCAGCATCCATTGGCTCGGTGCTGCTTGAGAAGGTTGGGGGTCTTATCCTCAGAAACTCTGGCAATTGGTTTTGAGGAGCTTGAGCTGGTGGCTGAGAAGCATGCTGAGTAGGGTTGTTGATAGCTTGAGCTAATAGTTGAATCAACTGGTTTTGATTTGCCATCATTTGAGCCCAGTCAGGTCCAGCTGCTGGTGGAGGCGGAGGAATAGGGGCGGACTGACTTCCTTGAGCGTCGTTGTTGTCATTGGGGTTGCCTTCAATAGCATTCCTTCTTGTGTTCACCATCTTGCTGAAGTTTTAGGTGAGAAGAGAGTTAAGACAAAGGAGGGGAAGGGGTTGTCTTTGCCCAACGCAAAACACTGACTTAGCAAAAACTTTTTAAGCAAACAATAGTTATGGCTGCCGACAAAAGGGAAAAATGACAGCACATAACCTCGTCTACTGTCTAGCTTAACAACTTAACCTAAAAGGGTAAGGGTTGTCTTGGGGTGATCCTTCACAGCTCTTGACGTACGAAGCATGATCCTTTGGTGCAAAGATTAAGGTTGCGGCGGAGTCGATGAAGTTCAACCATTGCCCATCTATAGTTGTTTTGAACAAGGGAAGATTTAGAAATAAATTTCCAAGTAATGACATAAAGATAAGGGAGAATTGGAAGACGAGAGCAAGCAAAGATTAAGAGATAAGGGTAGCATAGATTGAGAGGTAAGAATAAGAAAACTTTTGAAATTACTTGTTATTAAAAATAAGTCCTTAGAGTTCAACCATTCTATTCTACCTACGGTCACGTCTTAGAGTCATTATTGCTCTGATACCATCTCTGTCGGGACCCGGAGCAGCAACTCCAGAACCCTCTGTGTTAATCGCACTATCCCAGGAAAAGCTAGTGCACACAGTATCACAAAGACAAATATCATGCGTAATGACAAACTTTATTTAACTAATATGAGCCTGATGGCCAAAGTTTACAATAATAGCAAAAGAAGACAGCGGAAGAAATACATAAAGCAGCAGCCCATCCAGCCTTCCCACAAGGCGAATGACTGTAAGACGCGGCCTAGTCGCAATCCTCACTGAAGTCGTCGAAGGCTTCCTCTGGAAAAGAGTTAAATATAGCAACATGAGTACAAAAGTACTCCACAAGTTACACCAGGAGTTATAACAGATGTGATGCATGCATAAGGAGTTTCAAAGGAAGGCATAATATGGTTAATTTGCATAAAAGGCGATCATTGGAGTAAATATCATAAGTAAGTACAAAAGCTGAATTTGATACATTAAGTAAAACAACATTGTAAGCAAAATAGTTACCGTTAGTGCAGGCTCCAACCAAACACTAACCTATCCACGGGCATCTCACCCGGACCATCTTTTCCAAAAAGATCTCATATGGATTCCATCCATCCATACGTTTTCCAAAATCTCTTATGGATTCCATCCATCCACAAGGTTTTCGCAAACCATTTTGAAAAGCAAAGTCTAATCCGTGAAAAACTTTACTCAGCTTGCCCATGACCGTGGGCACGGCTATCCAGGATAGGTTATACACTCTGCAGAGGTTGTACAGCTTTACCCACAAGACATGATCATCCCTTTTTGCCACCGGATTAACACACTTCCTTAGGTGTGCGGCGAGGAGATCATGACAAGGCCTTTACAATGATCCGTTGTCAACAAAATCACGCCGCCACTAAGGTTTCACCACAACATGAATCCACATGTTGGAGCCCCCTCTTGTGCCGTGTGAGACTTCTCACGGCCTACGCCGCGCTCACATTCAGCCTATAGCGAGATCATGTTGGAACTTCACAAATTATTCGGCCAGGTCTGTCCCATACCAGACTTGTGGTAGTACGATAGGGCTTTGCAATAGTAGCTCACAGACCGGTCCTTAACTTGACTTAGGCCTAACCACAAACCCCTGTGCCCGACAATCAACCACTGCGGCTCCGACCAACAGGGCATGCCTGCACCCACCACTCTAACCAATTGCCTAAGTCTAAACCAGTTTTATATTTTGTTTTCAAAATATTTCAAAAACATTCTTGACTCACCAAAGTCGAGAATTCAGTTGAAAAGTTTATCAATTTATGTGAAAGATCATCCCAAACCATAAGTATTATAAGCATGGCTAAGCATTTCTACAAAATTTCTAGTTAGTGCTATTGTACTAACTAGGTTTTATCTAGAGTTGACAAGGTACAATGGCATTCAAGTCAAATTTGGCTGTACAAAGGATTTAGGTATAACTACACTTTTAAACTGAATTTAAACTAGACTTGAATAAAATTACGCATGCAATAATAATTTAAAAACAACATAATTAATTTAAAATATTAGGTTCAACATGATCAAAGGTGTAACTTGCCTTGCTCGAAGACCTGGTGCGAATCGTCGGCGTCGTTCTCTCCGAATTCGTCGAAATCTACGCGCGAAGAACCAAACAAATAAATTCAAATAAAATCCAAATAAAATCCAAAAATTATAAAATATATACTGCAACTTAGATTATGATTTTAGACGAATTTAGAAACTTGAATCACTGGATTCGGAGTTCGGACGACGGAGAACGAGCAATTGGAAGTTTGATCGGTTTGGAAATTCCAGAAAAATGCAAAACGAGGGAATATTCTCTGGAATCTTATTTTGGCTGATTTTTGGGGTATTTTGGAGTGTATGACATGTGGGGCCCGGTTGTCATTGACTAGCAAAAATTTTGGCCAAGCCCAAACCGAAAATTGCATTGCATTGGACTTGAACACACAACCTCATGCATGCATGCACTAACATGCACCCACTAGCCAAGTGGGCATTTAGTCTTTCTTGACAAAGGAGCAACAACAAAATAAATAAGCAAGGTTGAATATGGTTGAAGAAGGAATCATGGAGGGAGGCCACGGGAGCGCGCACGGGAGGCGGCTCACCGGCGACCGGCGGCGGGGCGGCGAACGGCGGCGGGGTGGACGGGGCGGCGGCGCGGCCTACCGGTGGCGACGGGGATGGCCGGGGCGGCCAGCGGTTGGCGCAAGGAGGAGGCGGCCGGCCGTGGGGTTTGGGCGGCGGTGGGAGGCGGGCCGGGAGGTGGCCGGGGCGGCTGCAAGAGGCGGCGGGGTGGCGGCCGAACGGGAGGGGAGGGGCGGCAGTGAGAGGGAGGCCGAATGGGAGAAGAACCACCGGAGTTCGGGCTTTTTATAGATGGAGAAAGAGAGATGAAGGGCCGGCGGTTTAGAGAGGATTAAAGGGAGGAGGCGGCCGGGCGTGAGTGGGGAGTGATGAGGGGGCTTAAACGCACGCTTAAACGAGGATTAAAGTGGTAGTAACGGCCGGGATTAAAAGCTTTCATTTGTCATTCATGGAGGAAGAGAGAGAAGGTGGGAGGAGGAAGAAGGAGAGGTTGAAGAAACATATGACATGTTGGGTCCATGTGTAATAGAGAGAGGGAGGAAGTGAAGGGGTACGGGCCGTCGGATTGTTGACACGTGGCAAGTGAGTGTTTCATGGCTCTTGGATTTTATGAAGGGGTAAGTGATCATGTGTGGCTAGGATTAAAACGTGGAGAGAGAGTGATTCAATCTGAGAGCGACACGTGGCGGGCTTGGATGAATTTGATTTTTATTTTCGGAATAAATTTCAGAAATTACTAGAAACTTCACAAACACTTGGAAAAATAGTATTTAATGTCTAAAAATTCCAGAAAAATTATAGAATATTCCTGGAAGCATTTTAGACTTAGTAAAAATATTTTTAATTTCAGATTTTCATTTAATAATATTATAAAATAGTTTTTAACCTTTAAAAATTGATTTTAAATTCCAGAAAAGCACAGAAAATCCGAATAAAAGCCAAATGCTTTTAAATACTTAATTTGAAATTATATTTTTACATAAACTCAAAATATTCTTTTATTTAATCATAATTTTATGCTTTTAGTTAAATTACTTTTTATAAAAGCCTTTTTAAAAGCTAAAAACAGACAAATAAAATCTCCAAAATTTAGGCAACCAAAGAACACTTTATTTTATTTAAATTAAATTAATTATTTTTTTTTACTGAAAATTTTGAAATAAACAGCTGGGCTGTTACATTGGGGACAGAGCGCTCAAGCGTCTACTTTGGCTAGTCGCCAGCTCCACTGCCGCCACATCGAAAGGTTGGGGACGGAGCGCTCGAGCGTCTATTTTGGCTAGTCGCTAGCTTCGCTGCCGCCACTTCAAAGGGTAGGGGATGGAGCGCTCGAGCGTCTGCTACGGCTAGTCACCAGCTCCGCTACCGCCACTTCAAAGGGCAAGGGATGGAGCACGATCGTATCGCGTATTGTGCTTGAGGACAATGCCAGCGAAGACCACTTTGCACCCGAGGTTTTACGTGTTGGTCGAAGATAAGTGCAATCACAAAGGGCGACAAGTACGCTTTGTTACCTCGACCACAGTTTTATTGCATCAATTAAATAATGTTTACAGAGACTCGATAATTACATTTGCAAAGAGCTAATGTCCACAAGTGCCTTCGAGTACTTAAGGTTGCTATTCTTCCGGCTCCACCTTGATATACTCTCGCGCCGAAGTCTCACCCGCTGAAGTCCGGGCCTTCCAGAAGTTCAGGGAGTCTTCTACCCACCCCCAATGCTGAAGACGTCATTGAACCATGAGGTCTGAAACTAGCAACCGGCTCCTTTCAAGCATCTCCCAGAGCAAAACAGATGGCGCCATTTTACAAAGAAAGCGGATACATCGTAACGCACGCCTACACCCTAACACTCATGCGTCACACCTGGGGGTCCGCGCCAGGCTCCGGGTAGGTGGCACCGCCTTTGTCATGCCGTGGAACTTCGTCAAGCCATTTGCCGAAGTCCCCCTCGCCATGCTGAGTCTGTTGCAGCGCTAGCTTTGCCGCAGCCTCCCCGATGTAATCCTAGATTCTGTCGTCGAAGGCCCGGACGGTGCGGTAGACGGCACGCACAGCGCCCGACATCACCCTGACCCCGGCTGGCATCTCCAGTCGAGGGTCGGCCAATTCGCCCAAGTGCGAGCAGCCTCGGTGGTGAAGCAGGGTGAAGGCGATGCGTGAAGTCATGAAGGAGCAATGGTTGCCGAAGGACTTCACAGCGTTGAGGGCGAGACCGAAAGCATCCCCGATTCGTCGAAGCATCCCGCCAGATCCTCGGGACCGAAGGTGCGAGGTGGCACAACGACAGAGAGGTCTTTGAGGGCGCCTTCTAGAGCCTCCATGGTGTCCCATGCTGCCACCGAGGCGTCGCCCATAGTCCGGTCCTTCTCCCCAAGGGACGCGGTGACTCGGGCCTTCTCTTCCACCAACGCTGCGGTTTGCTGGAGCAAGCCGTCACACTCTTTAGCAGTTGCACGCTGTGCCTCCGCCACGAGTGCCCGGGCATCCAAGATTGCCTTCGCGCCCTCTGTCTCCTAGAAACGGATGCGCTCATCCTTGGCGGCGTGGGCCTCTTCGGTAGCGCGAAGTCAGTCTTCTAGTGCCCCTCGCTCGCGGGCACGTGCCGCCTGTAGGGCTTGAGCGAGGGCAAGGGTCTACACAGTTCAATCGTTAGTGAAGTCCCAAACGACGGTGTAAATCGTCAAAGTCGAGCATTTACCCTCATCTCCGAGGCATATAGCGCGCCTTCTAGGAGCTCTGAGCTGCATGATAGTAGCGCCCGTCGGTCCATGCCAGAGTCAGTATAGTCTGCGGCCCATTGAAGAGCCCACAACATCTCTGGTCGAGGAATAATGTTGGAGATAAAATCTCAGCAAGCAAACTGTTTAACAGGCTATTCAAACTACAAACAATTATACATCATTATTTATAATTCCATACAACCATAGTTCATGTCCACAATTATTAAACCACCACGAATTTTCATGAATCATACCTCTTCAATTTCAGATTTAATTGGCATATGAATGCAGTCATTTTATCCACAATTAAATGCAAATGAAACATTTAATCTTCCACAAACCACAATAGGTTAATCATCAACATTCTTCCACAATTAAATGCAAATGAAACATTTAATCTTCCACAAACCACAATAGGTTAATCATCAACATTCTTCCACAATTACAATGTTATTATCCTCAACCTCAAATCACCATCAATGACGTTAAAGCATTAACAAATAAATCTTGTTTGACTACTTTAAATTCTCAACCACTACCACTAGCAAAAGCAATAAAACATATGTATGTTTTACTTCAACACTTTATTATTTCTCACATCCACAATTGTTATCAACAATTAATACAAGAGAAAAGAATCTCATGCCACAATCACAACCCTTACCGTACACAAGGGATGAACCCCATTCCACGTCCACAACCATAATCCTCATACCACAAATAGCTCACATGAGCCAATTCCACATTACAACTATGAAGTTGTATAATCCACATTACAACTATGAGTTGAATATTCCACAAAATAACTTCACCACAACATATTGCATATGTATGCAAATGAATCTTTCCACAATGCAATGCATATGAATGCTATGCTCCACATCACTCTTTCCAGGGTAGGATTTGAGGTGCATCGTATTACGGCAATATACGATGCTTCCCGCGGGATAAGAGGTGCATCGTATTACGGCAATATACGATGCTATACCGGTACGGTCGCGGCTATGTGCGGCGACATCCACATATGCATATGACATGATATGATATGATAATCACAAATCACATTAATCCATCCTCAAAGGAGCATCAACATGCTCACGACATATCCACATCCACCACATGTTATTTTCATGTTCCACATTATAACATTAAGCAAGATTTCCACATGGCTACTAGCATTTTATCAACATATCAGTGGATAAGTACTTGCTACCATCTCCACAATTAAAATATCATGCAATCATGGCATAATGTATCAAATTATGATAATAATAATGTAAACTGAAAGTAGAAGGAATAACAAGTTAAACGGTAGCAACCATCGCTACGTTTACTTGCCTCAATCCGACGAAGCGAAGTAAAATCAAGAGCGCTCAGGGACAAGACCACCTGTCCAAAAGGCATATCTCAGCACAATGCCACAGCATACAAACACGACATAAATAATTAAAAACGTCGCTAGAACCCCGAACCCGCACAAACTCCTCTCCGCTCAACAATTCAGCAAATTACCCTCTGCGGTAGCGCTGCTTAACAATTTCGTATCTTTAAAAATATTGATCCAATTACAGAAAACGATACCTCTCTGGATTAATCACTTAAAATCCTACATTTTTCATGTAGAACACATATTTTTATTTTGATCACAGCTAGGTGTAATTTAATGCCCAAAACAGAGGAAGATCTCTGTTCTAGCAGATTGGACAGCGATATTAAAATGCGTCCCAACAATAATACAGGGGTCTAAAAATTCTGAATTTTATACAGAAGCTATATCTCTGAATTATCTACAACTTTCTCAATTAAGTCCATGACCATACAAATCATTTACTACCTCAAATTCACATATTACCGTCGGTCTGTGCCAATCTGCTCGCCTGACGAACAGCAGTATTCCCGACCCTGTAACTCCCAGATCCCACGGCAGACAAATCCAAAACAAATACAGGAGAGTCTTCTGGAAGTCCTCTACAACTTTCCTTTTGGGAGAGTCCGCAGGAAAATTCGTTTACTAGGTCAAAACCTCGCAAACAGACGCGCTGCGCGAATCAATCTACAGGCAGACATCAACTAATCTCTAATCGGGCAATTAATCTATTAACTACCTTCAAAATCCGTGCCAAGAACCCTAATTATTTCGAAAATCAGAGGGTTTGGGATGAGGAACAATTACCTAGATGAAGAATCACCCCTTTTTTTCCTCCTCTTCTTCTTCTCCTTCCTTCTCCTTCCTCCTTCTCCTTCTCCTTCCTCTCCTTGGCTCCAATGGCAGCAGCACTTGTGGGGGAGGTGGGGGCACCAACCAGGGAGGGGGGCTGCGCCCAAGAGGGTGGGAAAGCGGGGTGGCGGCTGGGTGTGGGGAAAAGGGGGAGGAGGGGGAAGCCCTAGGGTTAAGTGGGAGGGGGTGCGGCCACCCCTTGGGCCTCCGGCCCCAAGGTGGTCGGCCCACTCTCCAGGCAGCCCACTTAGAGTTTTTATTTAAATTTTTAATTTATTTTATTCATTTTATACTGTTCTACAATTTTTACTTTTCCCTTCCCGCGTTTTGCCGAAAAACCGGCGACTCCGCGATTGTTTTAAAATCTTATGCCGTATCGACGATCAGGGTATTACAAGAAGTCATCAAAGAAGAAGAGTTATCACGGGAAGAAGAAGTTTTTCAAGAAGCTTCATAAAGATGGCAAGAACGAAACCCACATTGGCGAGTGGGATTTTGAGGAAGAGTATTCCGACTCTGACTCAAGCGAAGACGAGTCTCCCAAGAAGAAGGGGCTCGTTGGCATCGCCATCAAGAAGGCTTCATCACTATTCTCCACTCCTACATGCCTCATGGCTAAAAGAGAGAAGGTAAAATTGCTTGATGATAATGCACCTTCTTATGATGATCTCATGGACATGCTTATTGAATTAAATAAGTTTCTTGGAAAAGAAAAATCAAAATTCAAGGTCTTGAAAAGAGAACACATATCTCTACAAGAATCCTATGAGGAGCTAAAGGAAGCACATGATTCATTTCTCCAAGAAAATCAAAAATCTTGTACTAGCATTGGAATTATAAGTGATATTTTAAATGAAATGCCTAGTATAGAGATATCAAAATCTAGCATGTCTACATCTTGTGATGATCTACTTGCAATGCCATGCTCTTCAAACATTGATTCCAAAAAATGCTTTAACTCTTGCTCATGATAATATGCTTGTTAATGAAAATAAGAATTTAAAGGAACAAGTATCAAAATTAAACAAGAGTTTAGAAAGAGCATATAAGGGAAAGATCACCCTCGAATAAATTATTGAGTGATCAACGATGCTCATTCAACAAGGAAGGGCTTGGGTACATTCCCAAGAAAGGTAAGAAACCGGCATACAATCCCACAAGGTTTGTAAAAGAAAATGGTAAATATTGTACTAAATGCAGGGATGTAGGACATGTGCAACATAATTGTCCTAAAAGTAACATCCAATTAATTGGTTTATATGACTCGTGTTACATGCTTAAAAAATCTAAAAATGAAAATGTTATTGCTCATTTTATTGGCACATCGATTTTGGGTGTTAAAAAGAAATCCATTTGGGTGCCCAAAGCCTTGGTTACTAATCTCCAAGGACCCAAACAAATTTGGGTACCTAAAAGAACTTGATTTTCTTTTGTATGTGAACTACAAAACCGGTGGAAGGCATTGGGTGCTTGATAATGGGTGCACTCAACACATGACTGGAGACCGAAAAATGTTCACCGCGTTTGAGAGCGGGAGCAATGAGAGAATCACCTTTGGGGACAATAGCAAAGGAAAGGTCCTTGGTTTGGGTAAAATTGCTATCTCAAATGATCTTTCCATTTCTAATGTATCTTTAGTAGAAACATTGAATTTTAGTTTGCTATCCGTTGCTCAATTGTGTGATTTAGGCTTAACCTGCTCCTTCTCTAAAGAAAATGTAATTATTTCAAAAGAAAATGGAAATGAACTAGTTTTCAAAGGTTTTAGATTTGGAAACCTTTATTTAGTAGATTTTTCTTCAAATGAATCTTGCTTGAAAACTTGTTTAATTGCAAAAACATCTTTGGGATGGTTATGGCATAGAAAGCTAGGTCATGTGGGCATGGTACAACTTAAAAACCTTTTCAAACATGACTTAGTTATTGGCTTGAAAGATGTGAAGTTTGAGAAAAATAGACTTGTAGTGCTTGCCAAGCCGGGAAGCAAGTTGTAAATTCTCATCCTTCCAAAAGTATCATGTCAACATCTAGGCCATTGGAGCTCTTACATATGGATTTGTTTGGGCCAACAACCTACAAGAGCATCGGGGGCAATAGCTATTGTTTAGTCATTGTAGATGATTACTCTAGATACACATGGGTATTCTTCTTAAATGACAAAAGCGAAGCCTCCGCCATTTTCAAAAGTTTTGCAAAAAGGGTCCAAAATGAATTTGATTTCAAAATAAAGAAAATTAGGAGTGACAATGGTTCCGAGTTCAAAAACACCAAAATTGAAGATTTTTGTGATGAACTTGGAATAAAGCATGAATTTTCTACAACATACACTCCGGAGCAAAATGGAGTTGTAGAAAGGAAAAATCGAACATTAATTGAAATGGCTAGGACAATGCTTGATGAATATAATACTTCCGATAAATTTTGGGCGGAAGCTATTAACACCGCTTGTCATGCCATAAATCGTCTTTATTTGCATCGTCTTTTCAAAAAGACTTCCTATGAGCTTCTCATTGGAAAAAAACCGAACATATCCTACTTTAGAGTATTTGGTTGCAAATGCTATATCTTAAGAAAGGGTGTTCGGCTCTCTATATTTCAAAGTCGATGTGCTGAAGGATTTTTATTAGGTTATTCTTCGAATAGTAAAGCATATAGAGTTTTTAATAAAAATTCGGGTTTAGTAGAAGAATGTTGTGATGTTCAATTTGATGAAACTAATGGCTCTCAAGAAGAGCCAGGGAATTTGGATGATGTAGGAGATGAAGGACTACGCAAGGCCATGGAGAACATGCAAATTGGAGACATCAAGCCAAAGGAAGATCCAACATCACCTACCTCATCAAGGCAAGTTGAGCCACCAACCTCTTCTACAACGAGCAACGTTCAAGTCATAGAAAATGAAGAAATGGATCAACAACCTACTACCTTCAAGATCCACAATGCAATCGCCAAGGATCATCCAATAGATCAAATATTGGGTGACGTGAGTAAGGGTGTTCAAACTCGCTCTAGAGTAGCTTCATTTTGTGAACATTATTCTTTTGTGTCTTCTCTTGAACCAAAACGTGTAGACGAAGCTCTAGATGACCTGGATTGGGTTAATGCCATGCATGAAGAATTGAACAACTTCGCACAAAATGAGGTTTGGACATTGGTGGAAAGACCCAAAGTGCACAATGTAATTGGTACAAAATGGGTCTTCCGAAATAAACAAGATGAAAATGGAGTTGTGGTAAGAAACAAAGCAAAGTTAGTTGCTAAAGATTATACTCCAGTTGAGGGTTTAGATTATGATAAAACATTTGCACTCGTAGCTAGACTTGAGTCAATTAGAATCTTGCTTGCTTTTGCATCTAGCTTTGATATTAAATTATTTCAAATGGATGCTAAAAGTGCCTTTTTAAATGGAACAATCTCCGAACTTGTTTATGTTGAACAACCTCCGGGGTTCAAAGATTCAAAATTCCCTAATCATGTTTATAAACTCTCAAAGGTGCTATATGGTTTAAAACAAGCTCCTAGAGCATGGTATGAGCGCCTTCAAAATTTTCTCGTTTCAAAAGGCTTTAAAATTGAAAAAGTAGATACAACATTATTCACAAAAATCATTGGTGATGATTTCTTTATATACCAAATTTATGTTGATGATATTATATTTGGTTCTACTAACCAAGATTTTTGCGAAGAATTTGGTGAAATGATGTCTAGGGAATTTCAGATGTCCATGATAGGAGAATTGAGCTATTTCCTTAGACTCCAAATCAAGCAACTCAAAGATGGGACCCTTATAAGCCAAACAAAGTACGTTAAACATCTTTTCAAGAAGTTTGGTATGGACGATGCAAAACTCATCAAGACACCAATGGCAACAAACGGGCATCTAGACCTTGATGAAGGAGGTAAGTCGGTAGATACAAAGCTTTATAGATCTATGATTAGTAGTTTATTTTATCTTACCACATCTAGGCCCGATATCATATTTAGTGTATGCATGTGTACTCGCTTTCAAGATTCTCCAAAAGAGTGTCATTTAAAGGCCGTAAAAAGAATTTTGAGATATTTAAAACATTCCTATAACATAGGGCTTTGGTATCCTAAAGGTGCTAAATTTGAATTAATTGGATATTCGGATTCCGATTATGCGGGTTGCAAAGTGGATAGAAAAAGCATCTCGGGAATTTGTCAATTTTTAGGAAGATCCTTAGTGTCTTGGTCCTCTAAGAAATAAAATTTTGTAGCACTTTCAACCGCCGAAGCCGAATATGTTTCCGCCGGATGTTGTTGTGCTCAATTGCTATGGATGAGGCAAACTTTGATGGATTATGGAATTAATTTTGATAAAGTGCCTCTTTTGTGTGATAATGATAGTGCGGCCAAAATCTCCAATAATACAGTCCAACACTCAAGAACCAAGCATATAGATATACGCCACCATTTCTTGAGGGACCATGTTAGCAAAGGAGATATTTGCATTAGCCACATTCGGACCGAAGACCAATTAGCGGATATCTTCACCAAACCCTTAGATGAAAGCCTCTTTTGCAAATTAAGGAATGAATTAAATGTCATAGATTATTCCAACATTGCATAAATTTACGGCACATTTAAATGTATGATAACTTGAAGGAGCTAGAGAGTTTTTATGCAAAAATATGCAAAAGAGTTTTGATTTTTGATCAAATGCAAAATTATTTAAAGATATTATTTTGGTATATTTAATGCATAATGATCCTTAATGATTTTAGTTGAGTGTAAAAACTAGGGATCATTTGCATCTACTCTTATTCCAATCCATTCCCTTCAAGTTCCAAAAAAATCGGAATTACCGCTGTTGTTTCTGCGGTACTTCTGGTTACCGGAACTACCGATTGTGTGAGCGGTACTTCCGCTGAGCGGAACTACTAGCCTTCGTGACGGTACTACCGCATCTGAATTGAGTGTGAAAAACCGCCCGAGCCCGAGGATTTTCTTGCGGGGCCCTCCTTCCTCCTGTGGTTATTCCGCTCATTACTTCGCCCGTGTCGTACCGTGCCTGCACAAGCTCTCTCTCTCTCTCCCTCTCAAAATCCTCCACAACCACTCCCTAGATCTGTTAATCTAGCAATTTTTTCCTCGATTCTTCAAATCTTCTCATCTTCTAAGGGTTCAACTCCTCCGATCCTAAAGGTATTTCGGATCAAATCCCTCTCTTTGTTCTCCTTTTGAACCCTAGGTCAAAATTTAAATTTGATTAAAATGTAGATGATTTTACACAATTATTCTAGGGCAAATGAGTTGTTTTGGTGTTTAATGGTGTTTGCACACCTATTCCATGGATTCAATCCAAGAAAACACAAAAATTTTATGCACATTGCTTAGACCTAGAATCGGTCAGGGGGAGCGGAACTACCGCTCGACAAGAGCGGAACTACCGCAGTGCGGTACTACCGGCCCTAAATGGCGGTGCTTTCGATCACCCTGACAGAACAGCAATTTCATTCTATTCTTTTTCAATCTAAATTGATCTATTCTCCCTTGGCCCTAATAGTGTTCCTCCTTGTTCTTAGATGCCTAGGACATTCGGGGGATGTATTCTTCTGCCACATTCAGGGATTCTTCATAAACCCCTGCTCTTCCATCCACCGAGGTAGCTCAGAAAGCTGCACAAGACAAGGGGAAGGGACTTGCCTCTGAGTCAGATTCCGAGACAGAGTCTGAGCAGGCAGTGAGCTCGCCCATGGAGGAGTCCGAGGAGGACTTGGCAGACCGGGAGGACCCTCATATATACCTGAAGAAGATTACAGCTGATGAATATGCTAGACTCAGGCACACAAATTAGTTTGAGCTCCCCTGCAACTCCATAACCTAAAGTTTCACACCAAGTTTCAGGAGCAGATCTTTGAGCAGCTGTATGGGAAGAACAGGCTATTTGCAGACCATAAGTATGTCGACTGGGATCACTTGGATTCCATCGACAAATATGATGGGATATACAGGCTGTTCCAGAGGGCTGGACTGCATCAGTTAGTGGCATTACAGTCCGATTATAATGAGGAGATCATTCGACAGTTTTATGCCACAGTCCATATCACCCCTGACTTCCAGCAGCTCACTTGGATGACAGTTTGTCAGAAGCTGGAAGCAAACCGACATGACTTTGAGCTTGCTTTGAGGGTCGAGTCTAGCTCATATGAGAAGGTATATGACAAGCCAACACTCGACCTCTCAGACATGTCTGTCTACTATAACACTGCTGAGAAGTTCATACCAGGCAAGTTAGTTGGACTACTTCCTATTCCTCGCTTGGTAAACCGGATAATAAACCATACTATTTTCCCCCAAGAGTGGGAATTTCGATGCCATTAGAGGTCATGCCTAGAACCTCATTGACTACATCATGAAGGGGCAAAAGTTTGATGTAGTAGATGTGATCATCAGGGAGATCGCTTCTTCCAAGAATGATAGAATCAAGCGCATCAACTATGCTCCCTACATTATGGCATTAATTAAGAGGAAGTATGAGTTCCGAGGTGGATATGGAGGAGTGCACAAACCATACAAGCCTAGACCAGAGCCTCCTATTCCCACATCTGCTCATTCTTGGCAGTCAGATCCAGCAGTAGCAGGATCTTCAACAGCAGCAGCAGGAGCAGCTACAGCAGATCAGCCCGAGGAGGCTTCTCTTTCTCAGATCTACGCTGCCATCCTTCAGCTGCGAGACTCCCAGGCTGAGGGCTTCACCTCCCTGACCACCAAGATGGACTCTTTGGACGGGAGGATGACTTCACTAGATGGTCATGTGCAGCCATCGAGCAATCCCTGTCCTAGTCTCCATCGCCCCTGCGCTACACTCGATGCCGCCGTCGCGATCCTTCTCCTCCAGGACCTTAGGAGTGACTCTTATGGGTACTTGATGCCAAAGGGGGAGAAGTGTGGAGTCGCGGAGAAGTTGGGCTAGTTGGGGCTAGGATAGGCTTTTTTGGGCTATATCTATTTATTCATGTAATGTCTTTGGATGTAATGAACCTTATTTACTTTTGGATGCTTTTGGTTGTAATGACATTATGCTCGTTTATGCTTATGGATGATTATTGGATATAATGACTTTATCGCTTATGTTCATTTATTTTCATGATATAATATCCTTATGGCTCATGCATCATGTTCCTTATGTGATGTTTTATAATCGTGAATCTTATGCACATGTTTAGGGAGTTTCTCCTCACCTTGACTTTAAAAAGGAGATGATTCATAAAAGGCTAAAACAAAATCTCATTGCAAGGATTATTCTCTTTTAAAGTCACAATAGAATATAAAACTAGTTGCCAAACAAGTGGTATATTCAAAACATTATTTCTCACATAAAACGTGTGTTGTCATCAATAACCAAAAAGGGGGAGATTGAAAGCATTTAGGCCCTTAAAAATGGTTTTGGTAATAAATGAATTTATGTGAATATGGGACTAACGTGTTTAATGAGTGTTTAAATGTTAAGTACATATGTGGTCAACAAGGTGCAAGCCAAAGGATAAATGTGAAGACCAAAAATGGGTCAAGGCAAAGGTATACTTAAATTAGGATCCCTTTTTATTTTTACCGGTCTTATGAGAAAAGGTGGAAGACCGGATTATACGGTAAATAATCAAACCATAAAGAGGGATCATGGCAAGTAGCTTGATAGCAAAATTTATGTGCTATTTGGATCAAACTAGGAACATGCATTCATTACAAATCTGCTTTAAAAGACAAAACTGTGCTCTGTCTGGAAGAGCGGTAGTACCGTAGATTTCAACGTCGGAACTACTGCAGAGCGGAAGTTTCACAGGCAAAATCGGTACAACCGGTGACCGGAAGCTCCGTGTTGGACCGAAATGGCGACAGAGGGGGGGTGAACGTCGACTTTTTGAAAATTACGCTCTCGAAAGAAATGCACTAAAACTTCCTCTTCAATAGCTATGAGAAGCTATGAAGTGGATGAGAAGGATATCTGGAAGACCAAGAAAATAAACCAAGCAAAGGGAACCCAACAAGAAAGATAGCAAGCAGAAACACTTAAGAGCCAATAGCCAAATCTGACTGGGCGGTCAGACCGCAAGTCACTGGGCGGTCTGACCACTAGGTCGCCTCCGGTCTGACCGCAATTGGCCGCCGGTCAGACCGCCAACAGCCGGCCGGTCTGACCACAGGCAAATGGCCGGTCTGACCGGTTCAACTGACCAGACGCCTGCGTAGCCCGACTGAAAATCCTGACTTTTCATATTTTTGTCAAAAACAAGAAGATGGGATAAAAGATCCTTTCCTTTTTAGCCCAAGACATCAGAGACTTAATCTAAACATCATAGAGGCTCCAATCATCACAGAAATTCACCACAAACTCATGAATTTCAGATTTTGGCCAAGAACTTGAAAAAGTACAGAAGGCTGCCCAAAAATCAAATTCACACCTCATTCTTGATCCTCTGACTATGAAACTTTGAGGATAGCAAGTTAATAGCCTCTGGACTTTTCATGCCAAGTTTCAAGCCATCTCAAAGAGGGAAACAAGAATTGCACCAAACCCTAGAAATGCAAAAACCTGAAATACTACAGAGTGCTCAACCAAAATCCAAATTTCTCACAAATCTTTGATCCTCTGGCCATGAAACTTTGAGGAAAGCTAATTGATAGCCTCAGGACTCTAGAAGCCAAGTTTCAAGCCATCACACAAAGAGAATCAAGAATAGCACCAAAACCCTAGAAATGCAAAGCAAGAACAGAGAAGACCCAAATGCAAGAACTGAAATTAAACTTGATTTGCTCTTGGGAAACATCGATCAAATGACCTTGAGGCACCATCCCATCAAAGAGCAACCCATTTTGGGCCTTTCCAACAAGCAACAACTCAAATCTCAGAAAATCAAAAATCACTCAAAAAGAAGAAACGAAGAACAGAGAGCACGAACAGGAGAAATAAACTTCAGATTTCCATTCCAAATCAAAGATGATTACAGAGGAGTCCCGATACGCATGGACATTAGAACAAGAGGAATGATTACATAGATTCTCAACTCATCCTCTCCTTCTCCATCTCTAGTCTCAAGAACACACACCCATACATGATTGCTAGAGGGGGGACTCAAGAACACATCGAAGGAGACACAGAACACCCTCTGTTCACCTCCTACTCTCAACCACTAAAGCCTCCCCAACTAAAGCCTAAAGCCAAAACAAACTCTCCAAAACTCATTTTGACTAAAGCAACACCCTACCAACCTCTCAAACCCTAAAATCCATGAGGGGCATGCAGCCACTCCCTCCTATTTATAGCCCTTGGCTAACGGGTCTCCAACTCGTTACGCCCGCTAAACCCGAACGGAGCCCGCTCCCGCTTTTGCAGCCTTGCGAAATTACCATTTTGCCCCTCCTGCACCTTCCGGGAAGCTTCCGCGCTCCTTGTCGTCCAAGCCTCGCAACCACCTCGAGTCTCCGCCGTCTTCAACACATCTGACCGTTCTGACCTCGACACCGCCCGTGTCTAGTCCGGTCACCTCGTGTCTCGCCATGACTCCGCCTCGACGTCCTGTAGCCAACACAGACAAGAAACACATCAAATAGCACCGCTCGATACATGTAACCATAAATGCATTAATGAAATAGCCCAAACCTGACAAGTCGACATAATATGCATCCTAACCCTTTTGACCAAGTTTGACCAAGTCCGACCGAGCCCGATTGCACCACGCAACGTCAAGGACCGAACCAACCAAATCAAACTCGACTTTCTCAAACCGATGTCAATTACTCATCACACACATGGGATGACCTCCACATGGTCTCTCACTCCGAAATTCGAGCGGAGCATTTTTTCCAGAGAGCACCCTCCGGATGCATTTTAGATTTTGCGGGATCGAAAGTACCGGTGATTTTAACGCCAGAACTACCGCTGGGTGCGGTAGTTTCGCTGTCCAGAGTGGTACTTCCGGACCCCAGAAGCTCCGATAGTAGAGCGGAGCCTTTTTTTCCAGAGAGCTCCAAGTTTGGGGAGTTCGGCCCAAGCGGTAGTACCGCGCCGACTTTGCGGAACTACCACAGAGCGGTAGTACCGGATTTTACAATGGCGGTAGTACCGCGCCGACTTTCCAACGGTTACTGCAGAGCCTTTGACATAGCCGTTCTGCCGCGCCAGAAAGGGGAGCGGAACAACCGGCCTCAGGCCGACGGTACTTCTGCTCGCCCTGAATTTTCTGGAATTTGTTCCAAATGGCTAGTTTTGGTTGGTGAGGGGTATAAATACTCGTATCACTGCTCAAGGACAGTAAGAAGAGACTCATTGAACATTTCTTGAGCATAGAGCATTCACTCCACCCCTTGTTTACACATTGAGCATTAAATTTGAGGTGGTTGAGCCAATAGTGCATTGCATTCATTAGTTGATCCTTTGGCACTCATTTGCAATCAAGTGAAGCCCTTGTTTATTACTCTTGGTGCTTGTCGGCACCTGGACGATTGGGCGGAGGATTGATCGGTGATCTTCTCAAAGGAGCTTGTGAGAAGACCCGGTATTCTTGTGAAGGTCGGAGCTCACCTACCCGGAGCAGGGAAGAGCTACCTCTAGTGATCAAGGTGTTTCGGCTTAATTCGGGGAGCTGGTCCGATTTGTTCGGACTAACCTCAACATGGACTAGGGGAAACCGGCAAGTTTCCGGTCACCACGGTAAAAATATCGATTGTGTACATCTCTCTCTTGTTTTCTTCTAGCTCTTATTTGTCAGTATTATTGTGATCATTTGCTTGATATAGAGCTAGTATTGTTGCTTACTTGACTAGAATTGTGTAGGCTAAATTGTTTTACATTCTTGCTATTGAAATTGTAGAAAAATTAATTTAGAAGAAAGAAATTTTTAAAAAACTCCTATTCACCCCCCTCTAGTCGATATCCTTGATCCTGCAACGCTGGAGCAGGGACCCTCCATCTTCTTATCCGACATCCATCGCTTGTTGCACAGTGATGGGTCGCGCCCCACCAAGGTGTAATCCATCTCCGTCGCCGACGAGCTGCGTCGGCTGGAGGAGGCGCTACCACTGGGCCAGCGAGTGTGCTCTTCACGGCGAGCCATTTCCTCACACAGCGCGATGAAGCGAACGGTGGTGGTGATGAGTGTTGGCAGTACACAAGGCGAGAGCAGGGCGTGCAGAAGCTAAGAGCAAGAAAACAGACGAGCGAGTGGGGAAGAACAGTGGCGCGACGACGACGGGGTATATAAATCCAGCCGCCGCTTTCCCCATGAATGGGAAGCGTGGCTGGCGTCGGCCCAAGCCGCGTGGTTGCCCAGTCGTGTGCGCGAGCACACGCGCCTCACCGCGGTCGTGCGGCCACCTGACAGTGCATGACGCACCAGTCACATCCTACCACGTGTCTCGCCCCCTCGGGAAGGTGCGCACGACCACGGTCGTGCGACCGCATGACACCCCAGCAGCCAGCGCGATCCTCGGTGCCATTAAGACACCGTCGTCGGGCCGTGAGCCACCGGGCTATACTTCGACTTCGAGTCCGCAGGACAACCCCGGAAAACACTCCAACGCCATATCCGCCGGACGAGTCCAGCCTCCACTTTGGCCTTGTGTCCACAGGACAGGTCCGGCCCCTGCTTCGATAGCATGTCTACGGGACAGCCCGGCCTCGCCTTGACTTCGCCCCGGCAGGCCGGCTCTACCAGGTGCTTCGACTTCACGACCGGAGGATGACTTCTGCAGCAAGTTCGACTACGTGTCCGCAGCACGAAGCTGGGCCGTGCCGGTGATATCGTTTCCACCCACAAGCATAGAAGGTCACAGGCCGCAGGGACGGAAGGGGCCAAATGACTCGGCGACATGGCTTCGGCCTATGAAGCCCTTCACCATGAGAGGCTCCTATCATAGGGGTGGCCCCCACCTAAACCTAGCCGGCCTGCTAAGGGATTGTAAAACCCAAAATGGGATATGTGTAATGACGTAAGTACCCCTGCGAGGGATACATGAGTGTAAGGACATACATGTAAAATGCTCCCCATGTGAATATATATATGGCTGCCCCGGGCATGGGGAAAGGCAAGCATTGTTCATCTGTCATCTCCACTACCATACCCTCATTCCACTGTTTGGTCTGTAATCACAACAATATCCCTTCTCCCATCAATTGTAGTAAGTTTGGCATTTTCTACCTCTTCTTATCTTGCTCATTGCCAGGTTGCCTCTTTCTTGATGATCTTGGTTTGTTATCCACTTGATTTGGGCACACCGAGGCAAAGTGTCCCTTCTCATTGCAAGCATGGCACTTGCCATTCTTTGTGTGTCTAGTATTGTGTCATGTCCTGCTATTCTCCTTCTCCTTGGAGATGAAGCCAATACCTCTCTTCTCATTCAAACTTCGTTGCCTAGTCAAGATATGATCAAGAAAGGCTTTCCCATTGTAGCACTTCTCCAAGTCATTGCTCAACTTGGTAATTTTGGCCTTGAGCTCTTTGTTAGTCTCAACAAGCATAGAGGAAGTAGAAGCATCTAATTGAGAGCAACAAGGTATGTCATGCAAATCATCACAAGAGCTGGATATGCTAACCTTAGATGTCATACAAGAGTTACAAGCTACACATAGCATATCATCTAATAAATCATATGTAATGCATGTATCCATCTTGGACTTGCTGAGAACTTTGAGAAGGAGCGTCTCATGAGCTTCCTTTAGCTCATCATAAGAAACCTTTACAGAAAGAAATTCTTTCTTCAAGATTTTGAATATTGACTTCTTCTTGCCAAGGTACTCATTCAAGTTCTCTAGTATATCTATCAACTAATCATATGTAAGTTCATCATTATTATTTACCTTATCGTTACCTTTTGCCACAAGGCAATGAGTTGATGTGGATGGGATTGAGGTCTCATTGTTGTCGCAGCTAGAGATTGAGCATTCTTCTCTTAACATCTACTCTTCTACGAAATCATCCTTGGTTGAGGTGGACCTTTCATAATTATCTTGAAGTTGTGTCCACATCTCATGAGCGTTCTTGAGATTTCATACGGGATCGAACACCTCAATACTCAAATCACTAAATAAAGTGTTATTTACTTGAGCATCGAGATATGATGATGAGGACATCCCAAAGATACCTTCTTCTCCTGAGCTACCAACTGGACCGATTACACAAGCACGGGCTAAAAAGATTAATCAATATGTGAATTCGCTCCTAATTGCATTTTGTTTTAACTTACGTGAGAATTGGTTACTACCTCATACAGTATTTTGTGTATTCTTAGGTTTGAACGTTGTAAAGCTTTTGGAGTTAAAACCATGGAGGAAAAGCTAATGGAGGAGAAACACATAGGGAACAAGCAAGGAAAGACATGTCTGAGCCTTTTCTACTACGTCGGATTAGCCCCACGACCACTTGAGCTCACAAAATTCCCTCCGGCTGTCAATCAAGTCTAATCGGCATCAAAGACGACTTCTGAATCAGGCCAACAACTATGGACACAGTCAGCACTGTTCGATCATTTTCAGGCTGTCGGATTGGCTTCGGAATGCTCGGACCAGTCCGAACCCTCCGGTGCTATCCATACCGTCCGACGACAGTGTTTACGGCCATGGTGTTTATGACCACAGTGTCTACGACCACGATTTCATTGACCATATCTTTGACCACTTCACCGCCTACGACTTACAACCACTGCGCCACTACGACTATGACTTACGACCACAGTTCCGCTACAACTATGACTTACGACCACTGCGTCGCTACGACTACGACTTCTATGACCATTGACTCATTTCGAACTGTTTGATTGCATCAGGATGTTCGGACCAGTCTGAACGGCTCCGACTGTCTGGACTATCCGATCCTCTTTGAAGATTGGATGACTACGAAGGTAACCATTGCTCCTCGTGGTCATACAAGTGGTCGAAGCCAACATCGACAGAGGACGTGTGGTCGTAAAGAGGGCATGGTTGTGGTCAAAATCATTCTAAATGTGGTCGTAACATTCATCCACATGGTTGTAACAACATACGTGACTAATGCAGCGCAGACCTGAAAGGATTCCTTGTCATTAAAGGGCAATAATTTTCACAAATGGAGTCCGATTGATGTGATCTTGGACTTGTTGGAAAGCTTATTTCAAATACTTTCACTTTTTTAGGAGTTCAAGTCTAATACGATAAAAGATTAAGTTGTACATGATTAGGGGGTCCTACAGACTGTGCCCAGGGATATATATAAGCCTTGTAATACGTAACCTTTAGGTTAGACCATGTTATTTTCAAGATAGATAATATTGCTTATTCCTAAGTTTCATGCCTTTGGGAAATTGGGCGATTTTCTTGAGAATACCTTCCGTTGTTCTCGTGCTTCCTTGTGGTTCGTAGGAGCAGTAATACATCTACTTAGTGGTCGGGTAGACGGGATCATGAGCGTGTGGTTAGGTGAATTCTTTTGTTGTAGGTTGCTGTTCTAATAGTGGTTGGTGCCATTGGTTCGTCAAGCTACACGGATCCAAGTTATCATCATCGATCCTACATCGTGAAGATCGGGCACCCCGCATCATCTTGGTATCAGAGCGCCTAGATTGACACGGTAGGATTATTTACCCTAACTTTTAGATCAATTTTTATTGTTGTTTTTATTAACTAGAGTCTATAAACCAACAATTATCAAAAAAAATCCAAACCCTAGTTTTTGCATCTGTTATTTTCATGAGTTTTGTTAAGTTTTCATCCATTAGAAGTTTGGTTTAGGTGTTGATCATCGTGTTCCTTTGTGTCGCTTAATCATTGAGTCATTTCCTCTGTTCATCTAAAAGGTATCAACCACAGTAAGCTTCACTTATAATATTCCTTTCATCTTTGAGACTAGCTTTTGACGTTGCAATATTGGCTGCTCTTATTAATAAATCACACTTATGGAAGTTTGAGTTTTTTGTGCAAAGAAGGCAGCCAACATACAGAAAGACCTATGGCTTGAAGAAAAAAAGAAAAAGAGAAGAGGGCTAGAGAAAGAACTAATTGGCCGAAGCTTGAGTCAAAAACAAAAGAAGGAGATTGTGTGATCTGATCCTTTTGAGCAATCTTGTGCCCTTAAAGTCATCTTCTTGCAATTGGCTAGCATCTCTCTTAGTACTTGGTGCAAAATGAGCTATTTTATCCTCGATTTCAGACTATCTCTATTTAGCTCATTCCTTTGTTTGTATCAAGTCATATTAATCTTTGTGTGTGCATTCATACACTTTACTTCAATCTATTGGATCAGCACTTAGGCAAAGTTTTTTAGTTTGGATTATCACTTGACTTTACAATATCCAGAACATCATATTACATAGGTAAACACTCTTCCATCCAAGCTCCACAAATAAGCCATTGTTTAACAGTGCTGGTGCAATTAAATTCACTTAATCTATCAACTTGTGCTGTCTACTGTCACCAAATGCGTTCGGTCTTTCAATTCCATCAAGGATACATAAGAAATTTAGTTGGTAAGAGAAGGTGAGATTGAGTGAATTCCACAAATAAACTTCCCCATCCACACACATAGATTTTTTCTTTTTTCTGTTGTTTGTACTAACCATGGCAGGAAAAGAAGAAGAACAAGCATATGTTACAGTAGCTGACCTTGAGAAGCTCACAAATGATTTCAACATCCAGTTGAATGACAACATGAGCGTCTTGAGAAGGAAGATACTAGAGGAGCTTCACAA
This sequence comes from Dendrocalamus latiflorus, assembly GCA_017311315.1. NCBI lineage: Eukaryota > Viridiplantae > Streptophyta > Magnoliopsida > Poales > Poaceae > Dendrocalamus > Dendrocalamus latiflorus. The sequence goes on along the minus strand of CM029653.1, from coordinate 17,491,470 downwards.
AGAGTGAGGGTCAGTGGGCATCCATGAATGAGATGTTGAGTCTGACAAGACTGATGAGGAGAGAACCACACGATTTGCTAGAGAAGTTCAAGCAGATCGAGCCGCTGCCAATGTGATTTGACTACCTTTTCCCGAGCATGGAGGAGGTGTTTTTGGAATTTACCATGGCCCAGGGAGAGGCCATGGCCATGGTCAGGGCCATGGGTGCGATGGTGATGCCCATAATGAGGATTTCAGTGATGACTTTTGGTTACACCGCAATGATCACTACCAACGTCATGGCTGCCATCATAATGACTCGCATGTGGAGGAGAAGTTTGGGAAACTCAAAATCACTATTCCCAAATTTGAAGGTGCTTTCGATCCAGATGCATATCTCACGTGGGAGCTCAAGTTGGATAAGATTTTTTTGGATGCATAATTATTAAGAAGAGAAGAAGCTACACATGGCGTCACTTAAATTTGATGGGTATGTGTCGATTTGGTGGGAACAAGTGTTGAACCAAAGAGAAGCCAATGAGGAACTTTCGATTGCATCATGGGCTGAGATGAAGAGAGAATTGAGAGCATGTTTTATTCCTAACACTTATGAATGTGATCTTTTTGATAAATTGTAGAATTTACAATAAGGAAGTTGTTCGGTGGAGGAATACTATAAAGATATGGAACAAGCTATGATTAGGACACGCGTGCATGGAAATGAAGAACAAACACTTATGCATTTTTTGTTTGGTTTGAATAAAAACATTAAATGCATTGTGCAATATCAGCCCTACAACACTATCATTGAGTTGGTGCATCAAGCAACAAAAGCGGAGAAACAATTACTAGAAGATGTAAAGCTAACCCCAAGGATAGCATCTTTCAACTTAAAAGCTCCAGCATCATCTGCTAATGCCACCAAGGCACGATTTAATCTAGAACAAGGTACATTTTCAACTAGTACTAAGTCAAATGCTAATGCTAGTCCTTCCTCGATTGCAACTTCAACATCTACATCAAGTAAGAAGAAAACTACTCCATCCCCTACTTTCTTAATTGGTGCTACAGTGAAAAGTAGAAAAATTCAATGCTTCACATGTTGGGAAGTGGTCATATTTCTAGGGAGTATCCCAACAATTGAGTTATGCTTATGACAGAAGATGGAGAGTATGAATCCAGAAGTGAAGAAGAGATTGAGCTCAGTCATGAAAAAGGGAGATATGAGGATGCCTCGGATGACAATGGAAAGGTTGATATGTTATGTTATGAAACAGGAGAGGCACTAGTAGTCACCAAGAATTTGAGCATGCTTGCACAAGAAGGAGATGCACATCCACAATGATTTAACCCATTTCAAACTCAAGCTAAGGTAAACAGCAAGATAGTCAAACTTATTATTGATAGAGGTAGTTGTTATAACTTGGCTAATATTGAATTATGTGAGAAGGTTGGCTTAAAGATGCTGAAACATCCCCGTCCATATCATGTGCAATGGTTTAGCGAATGTGGGGATGTGAAGATTCAGTATATGGTACATGTTACTTTCAAGATTGGTGACTATGAGGACACCATTGAGTGCGGTGTGGTGTCTATGACAGTGTGTCATTTACGGTTGGAAAGGCCATAGCAATCTGATAGAAGTGTGCAACATGATGGCCGTTCCAATAAATACGCTTTTAAGTGGAAGGGAAAGACCAAGGAGCTTAATCCAATGACTCCTAGTCAAATACATATTAAATTTCAGCAAAAGAAGCTTCTGAAATTGAGCGAAGGACGAAAGAAAAGAGAGACTTTCACACATCGGTGAGTGAGAGCCATAATCCAAATGTGAGAGGAAAAGGTAAGAGTGAGGAAGGGATGGTTATATTAGCCACAAATTAGATTTGAGAGATGTGAGTAGTGACCCATAAAAGATGCATTTTGTGCTTGTGTACAAAGATGCAACTATGTTGCTTTCAACTAACGACTTGACCTCTCTTCCTAGTGGTGTTTCCTCTCTTTTGCAGGCCTTTAATGACGTGTTTCCAAAGGAGATACCAGCAGGACTTCAACCATTGCGTGAAATAGAGCATCAAATTGATCTAATTCCCAACGCATCACTTCCAAACTGCCAACCATACCGTACTAATCTGGAGAAAACCAAAGAAATTCAACACCAAGTGCAAAAGCTACTTGATAAAGGGTATGTATGAGAAAGTCTTAGTCCTTGTGTTGTTCCTGTAATTCTTGTTCCTAAGAAAGATGGTACATGGAGAATATGTGTTGATTGTCGTGCATTAAAAATATCACTGTTAGATATCGTCATCATATTCCTAGGTTAGATGATATGCTTGATGAACTTATTTGTGCAACTATATTCACTAAAATTGATTTGAGAAGTGGCTACCATCAGATTAGAATGAAACTTGGTGATGAATGAAAGACTGCTTTTAAAACAAAATTTGGGTTGTATGAGTGGTTAGTAATACCTTTTGGTTTAACTAGTGCACCTAGTACCATTATACGGTTGATGCATCGTGTTTTAAGAGCATTCATTGCCAAATTTGTTATGGTATACTTTGATGATATATTGATCTTTAGCAAAACAATGGATGAACACATTTATCATATTAGATAAGAAAACAATGGATGAACACATTTATCATATTAGATAAGTACTACAAGTGTTTAGAAGTGAGAAATTGTACGCTAATCTTGACAAAAGCACTTTTTGTACCAAAAAAGTTGTATGCTTAGGCTATATTGTTTCTGGACAAGGCATTGAGGTAGATGGATCTAAAACTGAAGTAATTAAAGATTGGTCTACACTTGTAAATGTTAGTCAGATCAGAAGCTTTCATGGTCTTGCGAGCTTTTATCGTCGTTTTGTTAAAGATTTCAACACCATTGTTGCCCCCATGAAATGAATTGACAAAAAAAAGGTGTTGTATTTGAATAGGGTACATCACAAGACAAGGCTTTCCAAGAACTAAAGAAATAATTAATTGAAGCACCATTGTTTGCTTTATCTGATTTCACTAAGACTTTTGAAATTGAATGTGATGCTAGTGGAATAGGTATTAGTGGTGTTTTAATGTAAGAAGGAAGATCGGTAGCATATTTTAGTGAGAAACTTAGAGGAGCTCAATTGAACTATCTTATGTATGATAAGGAATTGTATGCTTTGGTGTGTGTGTGCTTGAAACTTGGCAATATTACCTTTGGCCTAAAGAATTTGTTGTCCACTCTAATCATGAAGCATTGAAATATTTGAAAAGCCAAACTAAACTAAACCATAGACATCCTAAGTGGGTAGAATTTATTGAAACTTTTCCATATGTTGTTAAGCACAAGAAGGGAAAGGAGAATGTGGTAGCTGATACTCTATCTAGAAGGAATATGCTTTTAACTCAATTGGAAATAAATGTACCTAGACTAGAGAGCTTGAAAGATTTATATACTTCTAATCATGAATTTTCATAATCATATTCCAAATGCAAAGATGGGAAAGGATGGGATAAGTTCTATGTTCATGATGGATTCTTATTTCGTGCTAACAAATTATGTGTTCTAGATTCATCTGTGTGTTTGCTTTTATTGCAGGAATCTCATATAGGTAGATTGATGGGACACTTTGGTAGAGAAAATACCTTCATGATGTTGAGTGTTCACTTTCATTAGCCTAAAATGAGGTATGACGTCGAAAGGTTTGTTTAGTGATGTGTTATGTGCCACAAAGCGAAATCTAAACTTAATCCACATGATTTATATACCCCACTTCCTATTCCTAGTGTACCTTGGGAGTATATTAGTATAGACTTTGTTTTAGGATTGCCTAGGACTAAGAGGGGAAGGGATTCAGTTTTTGTAGTTGTAGATAGGTTCTCTAAAATGATGCATTTTATGCCCTATCACAAAAGCGACGATGCGTCACATGTACCTAACTTGTTTTTAGGGAAATTGTAAGATTGCATGGCATGCCAAGGACGATTGTTTTAGATCGAGATGTCATGTACATGAGCTATATTTGGAAGACATTGTGGGGCAAGCTCGGGACAAAGCTATTATTCATAACAACTTATCACCCACAGACAGGTGAACAAACGGAGGTGGTGAGTCCACTTTCGATGCTATTACGAACAATGATCAAGAAGAATATCAATGAGTGGGAAGATTGTTTCCTGCATGTGGAGTTTGCATACAATAGGGTGGTACATTCTACTACTCAATTGTGTCCGTTCGAGGTGGTGTATGGTTTTAAACCAATCACACCACTCAATTTGCTACCACTGCCACTACATGAACATGTTAGCACGGAAGCGTCAAAACAAGCTGAATATGTGAAAAAGATTCGTGTCAAGACTAAAGAAGAAATTGAAAAGAAGGTACAATATTATGCTGAGAAGGTGAACAAGTCAAGAAAGAAGATGTTATTTAAGCCAAGTGATTTAGTTTGGATGCATCTACGCAAAGAACATTTTCCAGATAAGTCCAAGTCCAAACTAATGCATCAAGGAGATAGACCATTCAAAGTGCTTGAAAAGATAAATGACAATGCCTATAAAGTTGAGCTTCTAAGAGATGATTATGCTGTGAGTTTTACATTCAATATTGCTGATTTATTACCGTTCTTTGGGCCAGAAGAATCAAAGTCGAGGACAACTTCTTTCCAAGATGGGGAGGATGTTGAGGACATCCCGAAGATACCTTCTTCTCCTAAGCTGCTAACTGGACCGATTACATGAGCACGAGCTAAAAAGATTAATCAACTAGTGAATTCGCTCCTAATTGCATTTGGTTTTAACTTACGTGAGAGTTGGTTACTACCTCATACAAATACTTTGTGCATTCTCAAGTTCAAACGTTGTGATGCTTTTGGAGTTGAAACCATGGAGAAAAAGCTACTGGAGGAGAAACACATGGGGAACAAGCAAGGAAAGATATCTCTAAGCCTTTTCTGCTGCATCGGATTAGCCCCACGACCACTTGAGCTCACAAAATTCCCTCGAGCCATTCGATCGAGTCCAATCGGCATTAAAGACAACTTCCGGATCAGGCCAATGACTATGGACGCAATCGGCACCGTTCAATCGTTTTTGGGCCGTCAGATCGGCTTCAAAACGTTCGGACTATTCTGAACCCTTTGGTGCTATCTGCACCATCCGACCACAGTGTTTATGGCCACGGTGTCTATGACCATGGTGTCTATGACCACGATTTCATCGACCATATCTTCGACCACGTCACCGCCTACGACATACGACCACTGCGCTGCTACGACTACGACTTACAACCACTGCATCGCTACGACTACGACATCTACGACTACCGACTCATTTTGAACTATTCAATTGCATTGGAATGTTCAAACTAGTCTGAACAGCTTCGGCTGTCCAGATCGTCCGATCCTCTTTGAAGCTCGGATGACTACGAAGGTAATGACTGTTCCTTGTGGTCATACAAGTGGTCGAAGCCAACATCGACAGAGGACGTGTGGTCATAAAGAGGGCATGGTCGTAGTCGAAATTATTCTCAACATGGTCATAACATTCATCCACATGGTCGTAACAACATACGTGACTGATTCTGTCGGACCCCGGGTTAGCAAAACCCAGATCCTCTGTGATTTCACCGCACTATTCCCTGGATCAGTAGATAGTGCTCACAGATACATTACTGTATATCAAAAGCATATCATGCGGAAGCTTAAATAATACAGTAATACTTACCCATGGGCCGGTTAGGCCGAAATCAATAAAATGCAGCAGCGGAAACTCCACACAGGTGGGACCCTCAGGACTTGCCCACAGGCAGCCAACTGGGGTTCGCGACCTAGTCCATGGCCTCTTCGTCTTCCAGCTCTGTCGACCCCTTTTTAGCGTCGCAGGGCTTGGCATTCCTGTTCTTTCTGACTGAATGGTAGCAATTAAGCAAGAATGAGTACGATGATACTCAGCAAGCCACCACACAGGATGCAGTAATAATAGATGCAAAGCTGTCAAGGGAGGCTTGAGGCTATTTTATTTGCTAAAAGCAGTGTTTTGGGAATTACAATAAGTAGGAAAACTCCTGAGACTTAGCAATTTTAACTAAAACAGATTTTATGAAATTGATTACGAGAATGCGATAATAATAGAAGTGCAGGTTACATCCACCGTTTACAGTGCATGGTTACCCCCACCTATGCTAGTTTTCACCACTGGAGTACTTCCCTCCAGGAAAAATTCAAAACTCAGAGTACGTCCCTCTGACTAGTTTTACCCCATCCACAAACGTTTTTGGAAATAGAACTAACTCGAGTAAGTTCCTATGTCCGCCCTTGACCGTGGGCACGGCTATTCGAATAGTTTACACTCTACAGAGGTTGTACACTTTACCCACAAGAGATAAATCATCCTAATAGCCAGCATGCTTCCTTAGGCATGAGGCCCAGATAATTTATCACAAAGCCTTTGCCTTACTCCAGTCTAGCTAGACATCACCCGCTGAGGTTTCACCGCTGAAGGGTTAAATCCACCACAGTCAGAAGCCCCCTCTTGCGCCGTATGAGTACAGTAAATCCCTGTGCCTCACTGTGAGTAAACCAGTATGCCCTGGTACCCACTTTCCACTGGTGATATCTGACTAATACCTTTGCAAGTTAATTAGCTAGGTCGTACCCATATAGACTTGTGGCTGTACTGTTTTACATAAGGAGGTCATTACCAGATTCAGTCCTTAATTTGTCCAGGCGGTTCTTACCACAAACCACGGGTTCTCGTGCGACATCGGCACCATCCACTCTCACCAACCGCCCAGACAGGTAGAGCAGATTTTGAGGGTTTTGAGAAGCATAAAACAGTCGTAACAAAATACTCAGCCACGTACATCCCATGACTGTCCCAAAATAAATTCTTTTGTTGTAAAGATTGATGATCAGGGCGACTAGCGCCCTGGACTTGACCGGACTAGCATAGTATTGTAATGTAATCTACAGCTAGTACAGATTATCATTATTATCTATGGCGACAAGGACTAAGTGATTCAAGTGTCAAGGAAAGGCATATTAAATTTAATACAACAGCAAATGGGCATGTAGCTACCTTAAGTTTTGACATACATTTGCATATTAAATTAAGCATGCAGGTTGATAATTTAAAGGAACATAAATTTGCATAAAATGTGGAAGCAATATGATCAAAGTGATGACTTGCCTCGCTTGTTTTACCACGGCCTTGATTGCTGTAAATCAAAGCCCCTCCAGCCACTGACTATAAATTACTGGTCCTCGCTTTTACCCAGTCTTACTGTTCGCATCCGTTGCCTCGTTCGAGTCTTCAAATTCTAATGCGCAGCAAAGAAAAGGAAGACCAATAAAACCAAACACTATAAATGCCCGATTAAATTTAAATTGCAAGTTCATTACAATTTGGGGATAGAAAGAGAATTCGGATTAGCGTGCCGTGAATACAGTGGTAGCTGGATTTAAACAGGAGAATGAGTTGTCTGAATAGCTTTACCGTGAGGGAAAATTTTAGGAGATCGAGGGATCAAAAGTGAAGATGCATCTTCAGGATTTATCTGCGTAGCCGATTGGGAAAAGGCGAGACTCGACCTTTGATTTGATGACTTGCTCTTAATTGATTTACATTTATCACGAAAGTTCCATGAGTCGGGTAGGACTTAGGGACAGATAAAAGCGAGTATCGATGGCAGTAAAGAGAAACATGACTTTATGATTTTAGGATGCGGAATCTTTATAGGAGATGAGTATACTTTTAAATACTCGGGGTAACTTTGATATTTCATGTGGCAAAACTTATCTGGGATAGCGATGGCCAATTCAATGAATCATTGTTTTTAACAACTTATTCAGGATACGAAATCTAATTGACTAACCGATTATTGTTATGCACAAGATTGATTATTTTATTATCTAACCACTCTTTTTATTAGCAAGATGCCTTTTTTTGAGTGAGTCACGAATTAACAATGACCTTCTTGACAAGACTATTTCTTTTATTATTATTTATTTTTGATTATTAAATTTAAATCCCGAGATAATGATTGGGGATTTGGATGCGAGGTAAAGATTAAGGATTGCTCTGTCTGATTCACGCACTCTTAATCGAACTCATTCGTCATTCTAAAACTTAGTATTTTAGAATAATGTTAAAGTCTTTACTACAAATATTTTAAGCACCTTTTGAAAAGATGGGTTTCGTGATAATGGCGATAAGTAAACCACCCTCGATACTTTATGTGGCAAACTGATGATTTCTGAGAGATAACTTTACAAGCGGGATAGTTTCAGATTCTTACTATTGAAATGCTATATTTGATAATACGCTAATTATATTAGTTATCTTTGTTGCCAACATCTTATTTGCCATGGATTTAGACAAGATGAAAAGGTATAATTCCTAAATTTCATGATTAAATCATTTAGTCATGATATTATTACTGTATTAGGTTCATGTTAATTTCTTGACAATAGAAAAAAGGGTTCATGGCATAGACTTTCTTTAATCACTTTTTGTTCATAAGGATTAACTTATAAATCTTGATTGACGTATAATGTGCAAGTGCTAAGTTGTTCATCTAATTGTATAAATCTTTTCTTTAGGAGCTCATGAGAATTTTTCTTATTCTTATTGTTAGCCACACTTTATTTTATTAGAATACATGCATGAACATCTCTTACACAGGATTTTAGCATCCGGTTATAGGGGTCACAGATCACTAGCCACTTCTTGCAGATGAACTCAGTCATTTGGTTGGGCCCACCGGTCATACAGAGACACAGAGGGAGGGGGCTGCTCGGTCGGCTGAAACAGAGCAAGGGCAAAATCGGTGAAACAGGGGAGCGGGAGTGGCGGTGGAGCCGTGAGGTGCCGCCGGCGGGGAGCAGCCGGGCAGACAACGGCGACCGGCGAAATGGAATCCCCGAGCGACGAGGAGTCTCCATGTGGTACTGGCGTCGGCCGGGGAGGTGCCAAGCATGCAAGCGGCGGTGCTAGGCGGCCGACGGTGAGGGAGAAAGGGGCGCCGGCGGCCGGAGGAGAGGGGGAGCGAAGGGAGGCGCGCCGGAGCACGAGTGGAGTACATGGAACTCACCGGGGTGCGTGAAGCGGTCGGAGGGGGAACCGAGAAGGGCCGGCGACGTGCGCATGCGTCGTGCAGCCGGGTCGCTATGGCCAGAGAGTTCGGACGGCGGAGAGCTTCGGCCGGGCACTGGGGTAGCTCCGGGACACCGAGGAGTAGCTCCTGCTGCGAGGAATTGGGGAAAGGAGCCCTGGAGGGCGGTCGGCGCTGATGGAGGCGGCATCGGCCGGCGATGGAGGAGAACGGCCGCTGCGACAAATTCCGGCGATGAAACCTCAATTAACCGGAGGGGGAGGTAACGGGCGTAAGGGGGCTCACCGTGACGCGATCCAATCGGTGATTGCTTGCCGGAGGCGGCCGGGACGGGGAGAGGTGGCGGCGGCACATCCTTACTGCGGCTTGGATGGGCGCAAGGGAGAGGGGCAACTGAGGCTTGGCCGGCATCTTATAGGCAGGAGCACGGGTGGCAACTGGGCGAGGGTGAACCTGGGGCGAGGCCAAGTGAGCCTGGGGGCGGCGCTAGCTGGACCACGGCGGAAAGGAGGGAGGAGACGACGCGCGGCCGAGCTACGGAGGAGGGGGCGGAGCTAGGCCGGTGGTAGGGTAGCAAATGCGCGTACGGAGGCGAGCTGCGGCGGCTGTAGTTGGTGGGCGAGGCCGAAGCATGGGGCTGGGCCGGGGCGAGGAGCAGCGGCGCGGGGCGGGCTGGCTCGGTGCGATAGGGAACGAGGGAGGAGGCGGACGAGCTGGAGGAGGAAGGAGACCAGTGCGGCCGCGTGGACCGGGGCCGAAGAAAAGAAAGGGCAGGCCTACGGGCCAGAAAGGAAAAGAAGAAAATGGAGGTCGGGCCGGGAAAAAGAAATGGGCCAGCCTAGGAGAGGTTTTTCGTGATTTTAAGAATTTCCAGAAATTTGAATTTGTAAAGTAGTTCTGAATTTGTAACTTGGTTCGTATTTTTGAATTTAATGATTTAATTTTTAAGATTGCCTAGTTTTGAGAAATAACACTTAGTTTTCCGAATTTGAATTTCTAGATACAAAAATTGGATTGAAGGATTTTTGTATTGGTTCTAGAATTTTCATTCTCGGTTTTGAATATCAGGATTCCAAATTTTTAAACTTGAAAATAGAACTCTCAAGGATAATGGATTTCTCTGAACTGGATTTTAAATCTTGGTTCTCGATCCCAAGGTTTTGATTTTCGTTAGTCGGGCTTTCGGCTAGAAATCAACTCGAGAAATTCGAGTAACACCAAAGATTTTTGAAAACCCCAAGAAAACGATTAAAAGATTTTACATTTTTCGCAATTACAGTAATTCCCTGTTTGGGATGTTACAAATCCTACCCCCCTTAACATGAATCTCGTCCCCGAGATTCGGGTGGAGTAGAAAGAAGTAGGTGGGAACAAGCTGGCTAGCAAAGGTTCTAGGTTACTACTTGATACTACGCGCACTGCTCTTGATGCTGCCGGAAAGGAGGGAAACTGCACAAAAGTGGGTTAACACTTGGAAAAGAAGCGTCGTAGAAGGGAAACCTTGCTCTTCTAGATTGGTTGCAACTGGCTTCACTCCATTGCTTGACATTTCTGGGGCTTTTGGTTTCTTCACTGCTGATTGCTAACTTATTTTTACACTGGGGTGGTAGTAGGGCCTAACATCAAGGTGTGCTGATACTTCTTGGGTACTCAGGCTACCCCTCCCCCCCTTAACATGTCGGGTGGCCAGTACTAATTCCTCTTATCAGCTTTCGGCATGATGAGTCCGATGGAAGCTTGAAAGCTCATTCTCTGTATCTCAGCAGTCTTGGTCAGCAACAGGCTCATGGGGCAATCCTTGGGGCAGTGGTCTTGTCCTTCACAGAGAAAACAGGTGATCTTGCTCGTTGGACACTCTCCTGGCGGGTGGTCTTCTTCGCAGTTGGGGCAGTTTGCAGTACATTGATTTTTCTCATGTCCCTTTTCTCCACAGCGTATACATGCCACTAGGTTCTTGAGACAGCCTTCTGGTATAGGGTGTTTCTTGCAGTAAGGACAGTACGGAGCTAGGCAATTGTAGCTGTAGTGTCCTATTTGACCACAGGCAAAACATGTAACCTGACGTAGTGGAGGGCAGGATTGGGCGTCATGTCCTGATTCACCACATTTGAAGCACTTAACTTCTTTGTTCTGCTCCTTCTGGGGGCACCGGTTAGCATAGTGTCCAATATTTTGGCAATAGAAACAAACAATATCCTTTCGATGTTTGCTTGGTGTCATACCACTGTTATTCCCATTGTGATGGTTGTTTTTCAGTAATGTATGTAGAGTAGGTCCGAGTGAATACTTGGTTGAGTGGTAGGGACCAAAGCGAGTATAAATCATTAGTTTCTTCTTCTTGCTTCTAGTCTTATCTTTGGCCATTGCTTGCTTAGTGATGACTGTTTCAGCAAGTTTGCCGTGAGATGGGAACTTGAGTCTTGATCCTTTGGGGGGCTAAGGCCTCTTAGTTGTTGTCTTTTCTGAAGGTGTTGCCTCTTTAATTTTCCAATTTTTGAGAACCTTGTCTTGGCTATCTGCTACTTCTTGCCTGCAGGCTTGACGAGGTTTACAGCAATAAGGTGAGGGGGAATTAGCATGAGATGCGCAAAGGACTACGGGGATGAGATATTCTAACTCATTCTAAGGAGTGCACACCTAGAAACTGGGGCAGTACACAAGCCACACAGAAAAACCAAGCTTTTGAAAGCACGCTTTTCCTGCGACTACAAAATACAACGCCCGAGGGCAAGAAGGTAGTGCACAGGGCCAACAAAAATCTTTTGATCAAGCAACGGCTATGCGCGGGGACACACACAAGATGGCACAGGGTTCTCAATACTAAGTTTGCTGAAGCGAGGCCACCAAATCTTCACGAACAATCGTTGATATCTTCGGGCTTAAATTTTTGAGAGGAGGGTGAAGGAAAAAGCCAAATTTCCTTTTTGTAGACTGAAGTAGAGGAAGGAAAGCGTCGAGAAGGGCTTTGGTAGCGAAGCTCATGCTTCTTATTATTATTTTGGAAACAGAGCTTTTTTTTAAATCAGTTTTCAAAATGCTGAAGTTGAAAATATTTTCTTTTTCAAGATAACCCCATCAAAAGTTTTTTTTTAGAGCGAGTAGATTCCCAAGTTTTGGTTTTAAAGCAAGTTCTTGGGAGTTAAGCTTTTGGATTTTTAAAGACTGGGGCCAAGTTTTCAAGATACTGGAAATCAAACCTTTTTGCAACGAAGATGCACTATATACTTTTGATATAAAGTTCTACAACAAGATTGATTTTTTTTAAGGAATCCTAGCATCCTCCAATATCATAATATCAGCAGATCAATTTACTCCCATAATCTTTCTATTCATAGGCTCATTAATCCAAGGCCTTGTGAATCTTGCGTGTACTTGATTGATTCTAGGGTATCCTCCTCTATTGATTAGTCACTGCACAACTGGTGTCTAGTACTTCAAACAGTGAGTGTTATCACTTATCTGATGCACAATTATATAACTTCCAAGATATTATTTCTGATTTTATTCCCCAAATCAGAGTCATCAATTCTTCATACGAATCCTGGATTCCTCCATGATTCCATGAATCCGATCTCGGGTTCATTACCCGATAATCCCATTCAAATATATACCTGAGTATTTCACCAAATTCTTTACCTTCAAATCCACTCGTACCTGTTTGTATCAGGATGTCAATATTAGCACTTTTTAAGTACACCAGCACCATTCGACATCTTTTTCATACTAAAGCCACCAGTATCATCCGTATTAGGGTTTCAATATTTCCATATTTTAAATCCACTGGTACCATTTACATCTTCTACATTTTAAATCCACCAGTGACGTTTGTATCATGGTTCCAATATTTCAATCCACCAGTAACATTTGTATTATAATCTAATCCTTCCCTCCACTGATGTATACTCATAATCCGTGTACCAGGTGATCAGTCTTAATATCTACAATTCTCTTCCAAGCGACGTCGTCGTCATAAACGTCCACCGGAAATAAGATTATTGCTCAAATATATAAGTTGAGGGGTATTATTACCTCTCCTGGTTTCCTCAAAATTTTCAATAATCCACCCAGTAGTCAGCTATATCCCCTTATCCCACCAATGCAAACATCCACCTTGGGTCATATTGTTTATTAAAGCTACAATCTAACAATTGTAATTATACTTCCCATTGTTCTAAAATTCCATTGATCCAATTATTTTAGCCAATCCAATCTTTTTGAGTTGATCCACTCATTTAGTCAATTTAATCATTGATATTACTCCCTTTATTTAACCAATCCGATCATTTTAGCCAATCCAGTCCTTTTACATAGGGTCGACATATTTAGCCAATCTAATCATTTGAATTGGTCAACCCATCTTAACCACTCCAATCGTCTAAACCTGTCTGTACATTCTATCGATCCGATCATTAAGTTGGTTCACCCATTTTAACCAATCATGTTAACTGATCTATCCATTTGGTCAGTTCCATAATTCAAATTGGTTCACCCGGGTAGCCAAGTCAACCGCCCAAATTGATTCGCTTATTTTTCATCTTAAAATTCACAATATTGATCTTCTTTGATGATTGACATGAATCCACCAAGATTTACACCAATATCTGAGATATTAAAGCAACTCCATAGACTAAATTGGCAGAGGGTTAAATTTTGGGAAAACTTTTCCTTGGAAGCTTAGGTTTGCTGAAATGAGCCTGGAAATAAGCTTTGAAATTAATTTTGACGATTTAATCTTCCAAGGATAAACAACTTTCGCAAATAAAACTCATATAGATTTTATGATTCTGGCCCAAGGTAGTTTTTCAGAAGAGAATTCAGGTACGTGTTAGTTGAATTCGGGATAAGAGAGCCTTGGAGCTGAAAATGGCCAGGGCAGCAAGTAGATGAGAGGGAATCATCTAAGAGGGATACGAGTAGTAATACTACTTATATTTTATAACTTAGATTTTTAAACAATTAATTCTAGTCATAGAACTAACGGCCATGCTAACTGAGGTTGCGACCTACAGTCGATATGCTCTGATACCAGCTCTGTCGGACCCCGGGTTAGCAAAACCCAGATCCTCTGTGATTTCACCGCACTATTCCCTGGATCAGTAGATAGTGCTCACAGATACATTACTGTATATCAAAAGCATATCATGCGGAAGCTTAAATAATACAGTAATACTTACCCATGGGCCGGTTAGGCCGAAATCAATAAAATGCAGCAGCGGAAACTCCACACAGGTGGGACCCTCAGGACTTGCCCACAGGCAGCCAACTGGGGTTCGCGACCTAGTCCATGGCCTCTTCGTCTTCCAGCTCTGTCGACCCCTTTTTAGCGTCGCAGGGCTTGGCATTCCTGTTCTTTCTGACTGAATGGTAGCAATTAAGCAAGAATGAGTACGATGATACTCAGCAAGCCACCACACAGGATGCAGTAATAATAGATGCAAAGCTGTCAAGGGAGGCTTGAGGCTATTTTATTTGCTAAAAGCAGTGTTTTGGGAATTACAATAAGTAGGAAAACTCCTGAGACTTAGCAATTTTAACTAAAACAGATTTTATGAAATTGATTACGAGAATGCGATAATAATAGAAGTGCAGGTTACATCCACCGTTTACAGTGCATGGTTACCCCCACCTATGCTAGTTTTCACCACTGGAGTACTTCCCTCCAGGAAAAATTCAAAACTCAGAGTACGTCCCTCTGACTAGTTTTACCCCATCCACAAACGTTTTTGGAAATAGAACTAACTCGAGTAAGTTCCTATGTCCGCCCTTGACCGTGGGCACGGCTATTCGAATAGTTTACACTCTACAGAGGTTGTACACTTTACCCACAAGAGATAAATCATCCTAATAGCCAGCATGCTTCCTTAGGCATGAGGCCCAGATAATTTATCACAAAGCCTTTGCCTTACTCCAGTCTAGCTAGACATCACCCGCTGAGGTTTCACCGCTGAAGGGTTAAATCCACCACAGTCAGAAGCCCCCTCTTGCGCCGTATGAGTACAGTAAATCCCTGTGCCTCACTGTGAGTAAACCAGTATGCCCTGGTACCCACTTTCCACTGGTGATATCTGACTATACCTTTGCAAGTTAATTAGCTAGGTCGTACCCATATAGACTTGTGGCTGTACTGTTTTACATAAGGAGGTCATTACCAGATTCAGTCCTTAATTTGTCCAGGCGGTTCTTACCACAAACCACGGGTTCTCGTGCGACATCGGCACCATCCACTCTCACCAACAGCCCAGACAGGTAGAGCAGATTTTGAGGGTTTTGAGAAGCATAAAACAGTCGTAACAAAATACTCAGCCACGTACATCCCATGACTGTCCCAAAATAAATTCTTTTGTTGTAAAGATTGATGATCAGGGCGACTAGCGCCCTGGACTTGACCGGACTAGCATAGTATTGTAATGTAATCTACAGCTAGTACAGATTATCATTATTATCTATGGCGACAAGGACTAAGTGATTCAAGTGTCAAGGAAAGGCATATTAAATTTAATACAACAGCAAATGGGCATGTAGCTACCTTAAGTTTTGACATACATTTGCATATTAAATTAAGCATGCAGGTTGATAATTTAAAGGAACATAAATTTGCATAAAATGTGGAAGCAATATGATCAAAGTGATGACTTGCCTCGCTTGTTTTACCACGGCCTTGATTGCTGTAAATCAAAGCCCCTCCAGCCACTGACTATAAATTACTGGTCCTCGCTTTTACCCAGTCTTACTGTTCGCATCCGTTGCCTCGTTCGAGTCTTCAAATTCTAATGCGCAGCAAAGAAAAGGAAGACCAATAAAACCAAACACTATAAATGCCCGATTAAATTTAATTGCAAGTTCATTACAATTTGGGGATAGAAAGAGAATTCGGATTAGCGTGCCGTGAATACAGTGGTAGCTGGATTTAAACAGGAGAATGAGTTGTCTGAATAGCTTTACCGTGAGGGAAAATTTTAGGAGATCGAGGGATCAAAAGTGAAGATGCATCTTCAGGATTTATCTGCGTAGCCGATTGGGAAAAGGCGAGACTCGACCTTTGATTTGATGACTTGCTCTTAATTGATTTACATTTATCACGAAAGTTCCATGAGTCGGGTAGGACTTAGGGACAGATAAAAGCGAGTATCGATGGCAGTAAAGAGAAACATGACTTTATGATTTTAGGATGCGGAATCTTTATAGGAGATGAGTATACTTTTAAATACTCGGGGTAACTTTGATATTTCATGTGGCAAAACTTATCTGGGATAGCGATGGCCAATTCAATGAATCATTGTTTTTAACAACTTATTCAGGATACGAAATCTAATTGACTAACCGATTATTGTTATGCACAAGATTGATTATTTTATTATCTAACCACTCTTTTTATTAGCAAGATGCCTTTTTTGAGTGAGTCACGAATTAACAATGACCTTCTTGACAAGACTATTTCTTTTATTATTATTTATTTTTGATTATTAAATTTAAATCCCGAGATAATGATTGGGGATTTGGATGCGAGGTAAAGATTAAGGATTGCTCTGTCTGATTCACGCACTCTTAATCGAACTCATTCGTCATTCTAAAACTTAGTATTTTAGAATAATGTTAAAGTCTTTACTACAAATATTTTAAGCACCTTTTGAAAAGATGGGTTTCGTGATAATGGCGATAAGTAAACCACCCTCGATACTTTATGTGGCAAACTGATGATTTCTGAGAGATAACTTTACAAGTGGGATAGTTTCAGATTCTTACTATTGAAATGCTATATTTGATAATACGCTAATTATATTAGTTATCTTTGTTGCCAACATCTTATTTGCCATGGATTTAGACAAGATGAAAAGGTATAATTCCTAAATTTCATGATTAAATCATTTAGTCATGATATTATTACTGTATTAGGTTCATGTTAATTTCTTGACAATAGAAAAAAAGGGTTCATGGCATAGACTTTCTTTAATCACTTTTTGTTCATAAGGATTAACTTATAAATCTTGATTGACGTATAATGTGCAAGTGCTAAGTTGTTCATCTAATTGTATAAATCTTTTCTTTAGGAGCTCATGAGAATTTTTCTTATTCTTATTGTTAGCCACACTTTATTTTATTAGAATACATGCATGAACATCTCTTACACAGGATTTTAGCATCCGGTTATAGGGGTCACAGATCACTAGCCACTTCTTGCAGATGAACTCAGTCATTTGGTTGGGCCCACCGGTCATACAGAGACACAGAGGGAGGGGGGCTGCTCGGTCGGCTGAAACAGAGCAAGGGCAAAATCGGTGAAACAGGGGAGCGGGAGTGGCGGTGGAGCCGTGAGGTGCCGCCGGCGGGGAGCAGCCGGGCAGACAACGGCGACCGGCGAAATGGAATCCCCGAGCGACGAGGAGTCTCCATGTGGTACTGGCGTCGGCCGGGGAGGTGCCAAGCATGCAAGCGGCGGTGCTAGGCGGCCGACGGTGAGGGAGAAAGGGGCGCCGGCGGCCGGAGGAGAGGGGGAGCGAAGGGAGGCGCGCCGGAGCACGAGTGGAGTACATGGAACTCACCGGGGTGCGTGAAGCGGTCGGAGGGGGAACCGAGAAGGGCCGGCGACGTGCGCATGCGTCGTGCAGCCGGGTCGCTGTGGCCAGAGAGTTCGGACGGCGGAGAGCTTCGGCCGGGCACTGGGGTAGCTCCGGGACACCGAGGAGTAGCTCCTGCTGCGAGGAATTGGGGAAAGGAGCCCTGGAGGGCGGTCGGCGCTGATGGAGGCGGCATCGGCCGGCGATGGAGGAGAACGGCCGCTGCGACAAATTCCGGCGATGAAACCTCAATTAACCGGAGGGGGAGGTAACGGGCGTAAGGGGGCTCACCGTGACGCGATCCAATCGGTGATTGCTTGCCGGAGGCGGCCGGGACAGGGAGAGGCGGCGGCGGCACATCCTTACTGCGGCTTGGATGGGCGCAAGGGAGAGGGGCAACTGAGGCTTGGCCGGCATCTTATAGGCAGGAGCACGGGTGGCAACTGGGCGAGGGTGAACCTGGGGCGAGGCCAAGTGAGCCTGGGGGCGGTGCTAGCTGGACCACGGCGGAAAGGAGGGAGGAGACGACGCGCGGCCGAGCTACGGAGGAGGGGGCGGAGCTAGGCCGGTGGTAGGGTAGCAAATGCGCGTACGGAGGCGAGCTGCGGCGGCTGTAGTTGGTGGGCGAGGCCGAAGCATGGGCTGGGCCGGGGCGAGGAGCAGCGGCGCGGAGCGGGCTGGCTCGGCGTGATAGGGAACGAGGGAGGAGGCGGACAAGCTGGAGGAGGAAGGAGACCAGTGCGGCCGCGTGGACCGGGGCCGAAGAAAAGAAAGGGCAGGCCTACGGGCCAGAAAGGAAAAGAAGAAAATGGAGGTCGGGCCGGGAAAAAGAAATGGGCCGGCCTAGGAGAGGTTTTTCGTGATTTTAAGAATTTCCAGAAATTTGAATTTGTAAAGTAGTTCTGAATTTGTAACTTGGTTCGTATTTTTGAATTTAATGATTTAATTTTTAAGATTGCCTAGTTTTGAGAAATAAAACTTAGTTTTCCGAATTTGAATTTCTAGATACAAAAATTGGATTGAAGGATTTTTGTATTGGTTCTAGAATTTCCATTCTCGGTTTTGAATATCAGGATTCCAAATTTTTAACTTGAAAATAGAACTCTCAAGGATAATGGATTTCTCTGAACTGGATTTTAAATCTTGGTTCTCGATCCCAAGGTTTTGATTTTCGTTAGTCGGGCTTTCGGCTAGAAATCAACTCGAGAAATTCGAGTAACACCAAAGATTTTTGAAAAACCCAAGAAAACAATTAAAAGATTTTACATTTTTTGCAATTACAGTAATTCCCTGTTTGGGATGTTACAGATTCAGTGCAGAACCGAAGGGATTCCTTGTGATTAAAGGACAATAACTTCACAAACAGAGTCCGATTGCGGTGATCTTGGACTTGTTGGAAAGCTTATTTCAAAGACTTCCATCTTTTTTGTAGGAGTTCTAATCTAATACGATAAAATATTGAGTTGTATATGATTAGGGGGTCCTACGGACTATGCCCAGGGCTATATAAGCCTTGTAATACGTAACCTTTGGGTCAGACCACATTATTTTCAAGATAGCTAATATTTCTTATTCTCGGGTTTATGCTACGCGTTGCCTTTGGGAAATTAGGTGATTTTCTTAAGAATATCTTCCATTGTTCTTGTGCTTACATGAGAATACAGACTGCTTGATGGTCAGGTAGATGGGATCACAAGCGTGTGGTTGGGCGAATTCTTTTGTCACGGGTTGTTGTTCTAATAGTGGTTGGTGCCATCAGTTTATCAGGTTACACGGATCCAAGCTATCATCATCAATCCTACATCATGAAGATCGGGCAACCCGCATCATATGAGCATTTCTCTTCCTCAACAATTGAAGCAAGAGGATCCTTTGGAGGAAAAAAGCCCACATCTACAATTCGCCAAATTTTAGGTCTCACGACCTTAAAATAACAAGACATACGGATTTTTCATATATCATAATTCATGCCATTGAATAGAGGTTTCTCACTAGGGAGCACTATATCACTAGTAGTCATCCTTTACTCTCTAGGCAGTGAAGCCTAATAAATGAGAGACCAAGCTCTGATATCACTTGTAGGATCAAGGAGGCCGACTAGAGAGGGGTGAATAGGCGGTTTTACAATTCCTTTAGCTAAAACCAAGTTTATATGCAGAAGCATAAATCAAATCAACTTTGTACAATTAAGGCCTAAATCAACTAATCTCACTACGTGCACCAACAACTTAAGTCTAAGTCAAAGTTTTGCAATCTTAGAGTAACAAGCAATCAATTTAATTCAATAAATATAAATTGCTTGAATGTAGCACAAGAGAACAAACCATAATGACACAGTTTCTTTTTACCGTGGTATTCGGAGACATGTCGGTCTCCCCTAGTCCACATTGAGGTAAGCCCTAATTAATTAGACCGGCTCCACGAATTAAGCCAAACATCTCAATTCCACTAGTTGTAGCTCTTTCCCGCTCCAGTTAGGTAAGCTCCAACCTTCACAATATGCCAGGGCCTCTCACAAGTTTCTTTGAGAAGGTCACCAGGCATGATGCCTCCAAAGCCGTCTAGGAGTCGGCAACCTCCAAGAGTAACAAGTTAAGCCCCTTACTTGACTCTCACCACGTGCAACGAATATACAAGCTCAAGTGGATACAAAATCCACCTCTAGATGCAACACATACAACTAGAGACCTCTCTCCTTGCTCACAAGGTGCAACATACGCACAATTAAGAGTAAAAGCTCACACTAGTTAAAGAGAGTGAAATGTAGTGGAAAATATTGTCTCCCGTCTAGCCAAGGGGGTATTTATAGCCCACACCATAAAACCTAGCCATTGGAAGCAAAATCCCTTTAAAAAATCAATATTTGCGGTAGTACCACAATTATGGGGCCGGTATTACCGCATCTGAGGTTCAACGGCTATTTTGGGGTTCCAAAATCTTGCCGTTGGAAGTTAGTGTGGTAATACTATAGGTATAAGGGCGGTACTACCGCACTACAGTCATACCACAGGTATAAGAGCGGTACTACCGCACTGCAGTCAAACCGCAGTTATAAGGGTGGTGCTACCTTTTTGGTTTTTTAGTATAGACGACACTCAGAAAAATGGTCACAACTTTTGACTCCGATGTCGGAATTGAGTGATCTTGGACTCTATAGAAAGATTATTCAGAGGGCTACACAATCCATATATTTGCATGATTTCAAAACATTATATCAATACATAAATTATAAGAGATTCAAAGAGTTACTACTATGGTCTAAGTCCAAAGAAATAGCAACAATCAATCTTAGACCATGCCAATGGATGCATGTTCTCTAAGAATTTGCAAAATATATTTACAAACTTAAATCATGAAACAAAGAGTAGGTACATTGATTTCAACCATTTGCAAAACACATTTACAATGTATAGTCACATGGTACAAGGATTAGATGTATGAGCCTCAACTATTTGCAAAATACATTAACAAATAATGACATCGTACCACAGAGAGCTAGAGCAAGCGGGATTGATCTATCAACACATGATTAGACTCAAGCTACTGGACAAGAACCCTCTTAATAGTGCGGCAAACATATACTAGCAATCCAGTCTTTCACCAAACATCAAGACCGATAAAAGATTAGGAACATATCCTTAGCACTAACTAGTTATATTTTTGCCTTGAGCATCCTCTTGAAGATTGATGACACACATCTTCACTTCAAGTCCGGGTCATTGTCTTCTCTTGACTTGATGATCAACTTATGATCATCTCCTCTTCGTAATCTTGTTGTGCATCAACACATGATGTATTCTCTTCTTGATGACATTCAACTTATTAAGTCATCTAAAGTCTTCATCATCATGGAACTTAACATATTCATTCAACTTTTGGAAAATGTTAGTCCCACCGGGGTACCTTTTGGGAAATTACATATCGCCAACTAAAGTTTGGTCCTACTAGGGTACGGTACTACCACACATACCGCCTGGTCATACTGCACTGCAGTAGTGCCGCCAATTACACACCGGTACTACTGATTTTCCTTATAATGCATAGTTGTCCTCATAATTTAAATTCAAATGCATACCTAACCTTTATCACGAGCCATGTTGATCTTCTTGTCAACCTTAGCATGCATCTCGAAGTCATCAAGAAAAATTCAGGACTAAACCTTTCAAACACTTGATAAACATGTTAGTCCCATACACAAATAATTGAATATAAAACAATATGAGTATATATGAACTACATAAGTTTTATATACTCAAAGGGCATGTTTCAAAGTAGAGATCCCCAATATATGTGAAAAAAGAAATATGGATCAATACTAATGAAACCATAAAACATAGAATGAACTATCGCTAAATATGTGCATATAAGAATATATAATAAAAACATTTGCACATATTCAAGTTATACTTTTGATGAAGCTCAACCTATATTTTAGATCTGAGGACTACAACAAGATATAAGAATATGACGTCAAATGCATATCTCCATAATTTTTACTATTTCATCGAAATGAGACTAAGCAATATTATATTCAATAAATGAGGTAATCTCATATTTAGATTTCTTATTTATGATTTAGACTCACATTTAGATTTATTATTAACCATCAAAACCAATCTAATTAGAGCTTAAACTTACAGGGAACTATCAAGGGTGGGAAGGCAGTCAGGAAGATGTAACCAAGCAGTAAGCGCTAAGGCGCCTTGGGCCAAGTGGGTCGTCTGAAGTGAGAAGTTGTATTAGAAAGTGGACCGTGAGCAGTGTAAATGCCCATATCAATTTGTAACTGGATGAAGGACTTGGTTAGATATAAACCAAAGGAGACTATAACAAAAGAAAAATATAGAGAATACAAAGGGACAACCGAATTCCCGGAGGGTTCACAAAGACGGCACGTCGCATTCATGAGTAGGAACTAGGGGAGTCCCACGGCAGAATCAGGTGCATCTCTGGACCTAGCATACCAAACGGTACTTGCAGGGGCGAAGCCATCGGGGGCTTAGTAATGCTTAAGTCTTACCTTCTCC